>CM053610.1:47009696-47077313 GCA_028646535.1 Procyon lotor
GTGTGTGTGTGTGTGTGTGTGTGTGTGTGTGTGTGTGATTGCTTTTATAAGGAGTTTGTATTCTCTGTAAATCCTGTGCTCTTGTGGACTCCAAGTCCAAGTGCTGGCTAATCCCAAAGGTCTCAACTTCCTCGCTGCCCATTCCCTAAACATTCTGTATGAGGGTTCACACCCCCAGCATTCTGTTGCTCTGTCCCCATTATGAGCATTTCTGCTTTCTGACCTCTCTTCTTAGAAGAGGGGAAAGAGGGGTAGGGCTATTGTCAGGTAACAGAATGTACAGGAAAATGGAATTGTTCCCTGGGGGAAGAAGGGCACTACCAGGAAAGAGGGCAGGGCCCTCAGGTCCGACCCAGGGAACAGGCGGTAAGCAGGAGTGGGATACAGAGCAACAGGCCTACGAGTCTCGGGCCAAACAGGCAGGGCATGTGGGTTTAGGTTTAGAAAGAGATGCCTCTGTAGCTGAGTCTTCGGTGGGGGCAGCTATCGGTGGTCACCAGAACTCTATCCCACCTTATCCAATTTCTTCGTGCCCCTCTCATTCCCACTCACTCTGCATTTGTCACTGAGGGCTACCAACCCCTTCCCAAGAATCCCCCCACCACTGAACCCTGTGGCAGGGCTGACAGCCTGCTCATCAGTTAGCTTCTCAAGACTTCTTTTTCTTTCTCCTTTGTGGATGGTCTTCACTTCTTTCATTCTCCCCCTAAGTATAATTGATATTTTACCATCTCCTTTTCCTATGACTTTTTTCTTAAAGATTATATCTGATACCAAAAACTACCTCTGTAATTCCTCATCTGTACCTGCTGTTCTAATTAAGGTCTTTCAGGGAAGTCAGTTCTACACACCAAGCCATGTGCTGAATTATTTTGCAACAGTGTTTTACCAACAAACCAACTTGAAAATGTTGAAATCCAAACTAAATCCCCATCCTCCACTTTCAGATGTGACCCCCTCCTCCTACTGCTCATATTTCTGCCCTCCTTATCAAATGTTCTTAGCTTGAAGTCATTCACAGTTCCGCACTAGTTGGCAGGCAATGTGGTACAATGGCACGATACAACAACAAAGAAAACCTATTCCTACCTTCTGATTCACCATTTGCACTTCTGTAAACATAATCCAAAGAATTAATACAAGTTATGAAACACGTCACAAGCATAAAATCATTTTTATTTTTAAAAAAGTTTAATCTGTTATTTTTTTCATAAAATTAGTTTTAATGCGGAGGTAGCAACTGACGTATTTAAAATTTAAGAAATCATAAGGTAAAAATGTGGAGAAATACTTGCTAACTTAATAAAGATACATGTTTATAATAATTAAAACTATGTACAATATGTAGATAAAAGGATGGGCAAGAAATACCCTAAAATAGTATTTATCGTTGGGATGGAGGTAACTATCTTACCCTTTATTGAACATTGTTGAAATTATGAAGAATTATGTCTTCTTCAAAAGGGAATTTCTTCATCATCCTAGATTCCTCCAGCTTTGTTTTGGTTGGCTATCAAGTTTTACACATTAACTCTTTTTTTTTTTTTTTTTAAGATTTTATTTATTTATTTATTTGACAAGGAGAAAGAGCATAAGCAGAGAGAGTGGCAGGCAGAGGGAGAGGGAGAAGCAGGCTCCCCGCTGAGCAGAGCCTTGAGTGGGGCTCCATCCTAGGACCCTGGGATTATGACCTGAGCCGAGGCAGACACTTAACCCATTGAGCCACCCAGCCATCCCTACACATTAACTCTTTAATAAATAAACCTATACCCATTGTTCCCTTTCCATCCTTGCTGCCAGGATCAACACTTGCTCCCAGCCCTTCTCCTTTCCCCTCGTCTGACTAGAGAGCCAGCAACTCTAGGTCCCGGCCTACAGAGGCCGTGTGACACTGTCCTGATGCCTAGAGTATTGGCAGAAATCTACTGGAGAATTCTAGGGATACCCTGGTCTTCTAAAGATGGAAGAGCATGGCGGCAACTGTGCAGTTTTAGCTCATTAGTTTTCTGTCACTTACAACCTAACACATGGCTGACTAATATCTTGCTACATGCCTCCTTCCTGTTCTAGTTTTCTATAATCCAATTTACCCTATAATTTTGTATAAGGATGAAGAAGAGAAGACCAGAAAAGAATACGAAATAAACGTTGACAATAAAAGCAAAGGACAGCAGTGAAAGTGAAAGTGAAAGCAGTGTTGAAGATCTAAAAATTATTTTAAAAAGTATGAAAAAAATTTAAGAGTAATCTTTAATACTTTAATACTCTAAAAGTATGAAAAACAATTAAAAACAATATAAGTTGGGGCACCTGGGTGGCTCAGTGGGTTAAAGCCTCTGCCTTCCGCTCAGATCATGAGCCCAGGATCCTGGGATTGAGCCCCACATCGGGTTCTCTGTTCAGCGGGGAGCCTGCTTCCCCTCTCCCTTTGCCTATCTCTGCCTACTTGTGATCTCTCTCTCTGTCAAACAAACAAACAAACAAACAAACAAACAAATAAATAAATAAAAGAGTAATATAAATCTACTTAGTAAAGATTTGAAAAATTCCTACACATACCAACAGTTCCTTAGGCTATCGGTATTAATACCACAGTATAGGGTAGCAACGAGAGTCTCCCAAAGTATTCATTTAGTATTCAGTCTATAGTGGGTACACCAGTGAGCCAAACACAAGATGACACTGCCATGGAGCTTAGAGTTAAACTAGGAAGGAAATACATGAACAAAATAATTACACAAGTAAACAAAATCTGTGCTATGGATAGTCCAATTAAAGTATGGCTCAGTCAGTAGAGCATACAACTCTTGATTTCAGGGTTGTGAGTTCTAGACCCGCATTGGGCATGGAGCCTACTCAAAAATAAATAAATAAATAATGGTCTTAATAAAGGAAAACTGGGTCTAGCCCATGTACTGGTGGAGCAGAGGGCTGGCAAGGAAGACTTCCTTAGAAAACTAAAGTATGTGCTAGCTTGGAGGATGAGCCTGCTTATTAGAGAAACGAAGGGAGGAGGGGCAGGGAAGAAAGAAAGAGCTTTTGGAGAGGACAGACACCATATACAAAGGCATGGGGGCAAACACTGATTCTGAGAAACTCAAGAAAGGTCATGGTGTGTGTATCTGTCCCAACTCACCAAGAAAAAGAGAAATTATGCTCAATATATTCTGCTTAAGAAGAAAACAAAGGAGCTTTTGCACTAAGTCTTTCCATAGAGATACATAAGCATTTACTAAGTACCACGCACTATACTAGGTTCTGGGATATAAATATGAGTAGGATACATTCTGTGCCTTTAGGGAGTTCCAACAAATAATAAAGAAATAAGATAAACAATTACAGTTGTTTATAATGAGCACTTTGATGTAGGTGTGGCCAAAGGCTGTGGGGACAACAACAAAAGGATTAATTCACTCAGAGGCTCAATTACCTAGAAAATTAATCTATGTTCTGTGCATCATTACCAAATGATACTGAATAAACGAAATGTGACTGAGTTTAATCATGAAACAAACCACAAAATCTAAATTCTGACAGATATCAAAAGGTAATGGAATTGTTTAAAGGACTTCGAAGTACACAACCCTACTTTAACAACCTCTCTAGGCTTGGGCAGCCATTCAAATAACTAGATTTGAGCATAACCAAATTTTAGAATATGTATTTGAGGCAAAGATAAAGGAAACACTGAATTAGACCTCATCAGGATCAGACAGAAAAGTAGAAAAGGCCAGCATAACGTTAAAATTGTTCTTTTGCTGAGATCCAATTAAAAGATTTATACTTATGAAGATTTAATGGCAAACATTAAAATTTGTCTTTTCATTCACTGAGTTTATATGATTATCAATAAAGAAAATCCAGAGACTTGGGCCTTTGCATTAAACAGAATCACGTGGTTTCTCTGAATCTCAGTCTCCATTATGAAATAGAATAATTTCATCAGTAGCATCCAATGACTGCAAAATAGTCTTTCCAGAAAAATTAGATACCACCCAATTATTTTCACTGACTTCAATACTGGCTAACTGCAGGTGTAAAAACTCAGAAGAATTCATAGCCATTTTACCAATTATTTGCCAGGCTGGAATGCAGCAGATTTTACAAACAATACTTTGAATTTAGCCAAGATAAATTAGCAAATGTATAATGCCTGATCATTATAAGGCTACATGAAGCCGAAGAGTGGCTATGCAGTCTAGTAAAGACTATCTGGCCTCATTAATAGGAAACATGCACTTTCTATCAGGTAAAACCTTTCTAATGATATCTATGGCCCTTCCCTTGGATAAAGGAAACCATAAAAATAATCACCCAAATTTCAGAAACCATTGTACATTATTATGAAGGTAAATGAAATATATATATGTTATTTTTTTATTGTAAGACATACTTCTTCCCATCTCAGTCATTTTTGCTCAAGTGTTTGAGAAAGTTGCTTAGAGTGAATAGGGAGTTACAATATGTGAGCCAAAGAGGAAGTAGTCTGATCATTCAAAACAAAACAAAACAAAATTGGAATATGGTTTTGTCACCAGATCCAAAAAATGACACAGTAATTATATGCAGTGCTACATATTAATTCTAAGCATAATTGCAGTATAATTTTTGTGACATGCACTTACTATCCATCTCCATCATAATTATTATGTTTAGATCATGTCACCTTGTTTTTCAAGTTCTTTTCTATTTCCTTAAGGTGCAGACTTCTCAAATACGCAGAGTCATTTTAAAATATATGTTGCCCACAATACCTATCTCATCACAGGACCTGAACATATGAGTATCAGCAAAAATCCTAATATCTATGCAAATACCTAATGTTGTGGAAAGTCAACCCTGTATCATTTCCTAGTCCATATTACAAGAATAAGAATATCAGGGGAATACTTTTTTTGGCAACTTTTTGTAATACAAAATGGTTTCTCCTACTCTTTGCTACACCATCTTTTGTCAGTGAGAAGGTCCATGTTACACAGGATCTGCAGGGCTTTGACAAATGGGAACTGCCTTGTGCAGTTTTCAATGGGAAAGAGCATCCACACTGCATGTTCTCAAGGCCCAAAATGACAGTCATTTTAAGCACAAGCAACTCGGATGGACAGGTATGGCTGTGTGTCAGCACACCTACCTCTTTTCCTATCCATACCCCACGCCCACTACATAAAATGTCATGCTAACCATGTGATCTAAGTAGATGCTATATCCTTTGGTGAACTTAAAATTATAAGGTATAGAAATACATATTTTTATAGAAAGACTAAAAAAAAAGATGCATGCCGTAAAAATTTGTTAAGATTTGTGATGGTTAATCTTATGCGTTAATTTGGTTAAACTACCCATAATGGGGGTGGGCCTGATCCAATCAGTTGAAGGCATTAAGAATAAAGATTGAAGTTTCCTAAAGAAGACATTCTACCTGAGTTCCTAGCCTTCAGAGTCAAGACTGCAATGGCAACTCCTATCCAGTCTGCAGGCTTGCCCTACAGACTGTAGACTTGCCAGCCTCCACAATGGCATAAGCCAATTCCTTAAAATCTCTCCACCAATCCATCAATCAATCAATCATTCTCACTCCCCAACCTCCACCCCTACCTGTATACCTCCTATGAGTTCTCTGGGGAATACTGACTAATACAAGTTTATCCAGAACATTAAATATATTACCTATTATCTTTAAAAAAAAGTATTTTTGTCCCTACTTATGATATTGGTAAATTCTGAACCAATTCTTAAGTTTTAAGATTATGATAAACACTCTTTATTAAAAACTTCATGAAACCAGCTAAGAATAAAGCTGACCTATTGAGGTTAAGTACTTTCTATAAAACTAGATTTAAGTATATATTATGTATTTTCTGTACAAACTAAGTTTGTGTACTTTCTATAGAACAAATAGTATGAAAAGACAAAAGAAACTAGGTAATCATGAGTCTCAGTTAATGATATTGACTGTTCTTTCCTGAGTTATCACATATAAGAATGTTCAGTCATTTTATAGGAAAATAGTAACATAACCATATTTGTATGTGCAACAGCTTCAAAAACAATGTTGTAAAAGTAGGGTGTATATTATGATTACTTTTTGTTGTAGAACTAGTTTCAGGTCAGTTAAACACATAAGAAGCAGTTCTTCCTAGTAACATCGTTATTTCCACATCAGAAAACATACTTAAAAATACTTAAAAATACTTAAAAATATCTTTATAAGTAGCAATGGCTTTACTTTTATTTATATATTTTTATTTATTTATTTGGCAGGGAAAGAGAGACAGTATAAGCAGGGGGAGTGGTAGGCAGAGAGGGAGAAGCAGCTCCCCACTGAGCAAGGAGCCTGTTACAGGGCTTGATCCCAGGATCCTGGGATCATGGCCTGAGCCGAATGCAAACACTTAACTGACTGAGCCACTCAGGTGCCCCTACAATGGCTTTACTTTTAAACCTAAGTTATATTCAATTAGAATTATAAATGATGTATTAAAAGGGCCTCCTATTATTTTATATATAACAGATTGATACTAGAGAACATGTTGAAATGATATATGTTAAATCTTTCTTTTTTTTTTTTTTTTTTTTTTCAAAAAAACAAGTCCCTCTCAGAGGCATTCTATCAACAGAGGTACTTACTAACAGCAGAATCATAAGACGTTGAGTTGTGCTCGCCCCTCATAAAGGGATATGGTGACAGGTAAGCATGTGCGCAGTTCTTGGATGCTGGCTGATTGGCTAGAAAGGAGACCAAACAAAGGTAGTTATTATTCAGAAAATGCGTGAAGACTTACTCCTAACAGAAGAGAAATGTGGGATCTGGGGCACAGATGCTAAACAAACTGCAAGTTAGATCAACAAGTTCAGAGAACTGTTGAATGAGGGGGGAAAAACTCACATCAAGCAGCTCAGGGGACCTGGAAAGTAGATTCAGCCAAAACATCTAGCTCATGACATAGTTCAGTGCAGAGAATGCCCCTAATATCACCTTAAAATTAAAGGCACTACATTTCATTTATTTTCACACACATATTCTGTAGTTCCTAACTTGATGTTTAGTGCATAGTAAACATTCAAAAAGTAATTGTTTTAAAAATCTAGTAAACTTAAAAAAAAAAAAAAATCTAGTAAACTTAGATTAAACTTGATCAGTTCCGATTAACATAAAGAGTATTCTATATTCTATTTTAAGGGAAAATATGGAAATGATAGGTCATACAAGTTAAAAATTCAAATGAATTTTTAGTATTTGGAGAAAATACAAGAAAAAACTATCATGTTGTTTGAAAACTTGAAGATTTCACTATGTACTCTTTAAGAAGGAGTGTAATTCTTCCTTTCTCTATGTACTTGGCAAAGTCTACTTCTTGCATAGTCTGACTTACTCTATCAGTAATACTTTCCATTGGCAGATGCTTTTTCTCTTCCTCAAAATGTTTATAAGAAAGCCTCTCAACTATTTCTTGCAAAATTCCATTTCATTATTACTTGGCTCCTTTTACACTGCCAACTTGCTGTCATGTCAGCTTGGTTGTCTTTCAAAAGCTCATATTTTTATTATATATTCTTTATTATACATGTAAATGCCATATTTTGATAAATCACAGGAGTATATACCATATTTTGATATATCACAGGAGTATATGATAAGGAGACTAATAATTTCAGCCTATAATAACCTTTAGGGTAATAAGCAGTTCTTTTATTGTTGAATGCAGTAAGATAAAAGCTAGTTATTTTCAATGAATTTATTTTCAAAGATTAACATAATATAGGAAATACAGTGAAAAGAATGGATCATATTTTTAAGAGGCTATTCTACTTCAAAAGAGAACTTTCAAGTCCCTATGATAGAATGTAAACATCAAAAGCCAGGCATTTCTTCACATTGCCCACAAACTTGGTTAAAGCCCAGAATGAGCTTTCATCTACTGCGGTTCATAATTAAGTTTCATTATTAAAAAAGTTTTTTTATTTTTTAACTTTAAAGTCATGAATATAAAATAACACATCTCTATTTCTAAATTTTTAAATTTGAGGTTTCAAGGGATAGCCAAAAATAAAAAAAATTTATTTGCAACACAGCAATAATAGACACTTGAGAAAAATACTGTAGGTAATCTTTGTTGTTGTTGTTAGAGTTAGGGTATTTTTTTTTTTCAAGATTTTATTTATTTGACAGAGAGAAACACAGCAAGAGAGGGAACACAAGCAGAGGGAATGGTAGCAGGAGCAGCAGGCTGCCGAGCAGGGAGCCCGATACGGGGCTCGATCCCAGGACTCCAGGATCATGACCTGAGCCGAAGGCAGACGCTTAACGACTGAGCCACCCAGGCACCCCAGAGTTAGGATATTTTAAATCAGAGCAAGGAAACAGCATATAATTCAGTTTTGCCATAAATACTCAGACTCCTACTTTAGGTTAGAAAATAAAATAATTATTCACGTAGCCATTTCTACCTGAAAAAGAACCACTTTAGGAGTCTTTTGAAGATGTCCTATCAAGATTCTATAGTTAAGAATCCAATCCTATCATGTAAATGATCTGTACTAAATAAGAAGGTGTTCATTCTTATTTTAATGACAAGGGGGAAAATAAAGCTAAATTGCACTTACTGTACCAGAACTTCCAGATACTGGAACCATTCTCTTCCACAATCCCATTAAACCAACATCTCCAGAAGAATCCTTCATGGTGGAAAGTGACGTTCTCTATCTACACAGAACACAAATGAAGTAACTTGTCATCAACACAAGGTACATAACATCACATCCAGGAAAATGTTAAAGCAATGTATTTTATCCCAAATAATAACGGTCAGTAGCTTTCTACCTATCTCTTTTGTGAAGAAATAGGCACTCTACTACAATTCTCTGATCTCAAGAGGAAGGCTATCCTCATTCCTACCAAGTACATCAGTATTTGGAAGAAGAAACGCACATTCTGTTCACCTGAACACTTCCCCACTTCAGTTGCAAGAAGCCAATAATCCGATCCAAAAGCCACCAAAAAGAGTAAAACCCCCAAAGCACCAAAGAGAGCCCCAAAGAAGATGGCAATATTTAGTCTCATTTTCAAGTCACTGTTTTCCCTTTAAATAAAATAAGAAATTTAAAAATGGCAGACACCTAGCTTCTCAATTAAAAAAAAGAAAGAAAAGAAAAAGAAGAAGAAAGATTTTCTGAGTAAGCAGGATCTTCTTGAGAAGCCTCTCCTAGCTCATGTTGTGGTGCCTTCTCACTTACAGCCAGCGAGTGGATTTGTGTTCCCTTTGCTCTCCCCTGGAGGGACTCCAGCCCAGCAGCTGAGAATGGCCAGCTATTTTAGGATACTGATTGAGGAGCTGTCTCTCTCCCATGGGGATCAAAAAATAGCTGACCTTCCCTTGACTGTAGAGAGGAGTATCAGGAGCTGGTTAGAATGACCATTATTGCTGTTGAGTAATCCACAGAAATGGAAAGAAGATGGAGTGGTATGAAGTCATTGGCAGGATTGGCCCAATGTCTTAAGTGTCTAAACAAGCTCCTCTTAGTCTAGAAATGATCACAACTCCAAAGCCAAAGACACTTAAGACTCTCTTTGAGGACAGATAAATAACAGCTATAAGAAACCACAAAGAGTTCTCTTGAATACAACTGAAGTTGTAATTAATTTCTTAATTTCTTTTGGATACTTCTGGGATAGAAAATAATCTGTGGGTCAAGTAGTCTAATGGAACACGTAATACAAAGTAGAGTCCAGATTTATAAACTAGACATTCAGATGTATACTTAAAAGATCAATAATAAAGTAACAAACTATTTAAAGTGCAAAAAATACTTCCATGTTACATATCCATTTACATAAAAATAGCATTTCTACCACAGCTCCCAGATCTTATACAAGTTACTGTTTTATAGATTAAGATGAAAAAAGCTAGTGTACCTTTTCCTTTGTTCCTTTCATTTTAAATAGCTGACTTCCTCATGTGTCATACTTGATTCTTATACAAAACACCTAATGAATCCATACTTTCTTCATGCCTTGTCTTCTATAGTTGTTCTCTTCTCATGTCTGAATATGCCAGACAGTATGTTTAAATATTTGTGTAGTATTTTAAAATTTGTACTATCTCTATGGCTACTGTTTTTTTTTAATATATATTCTCAACAATAACATGAATTACTACATCTTCCGAGGAGGCATCAGTTCTACCAGCTTCCTTCACCACTTCTTCTGCTTGGTCTGGGACAGATCCTTAAATATGGATTCAGCGAAGGCAAGAGAGGACTCTTCAGTAAGGATGTAAGACGACCTTGGTCAGTTCCAGCTAAACAAAGCAGGGGGCAGGGGGGTGTGCTCAAAGGTCAGGAATGGAATTCTAGGTCGCAGAATTGGTGGCTGTGAGGGTTAAATGGAATTTGACAGTCCACCTGAGCTGTCCTAATGTTCAAATCTTTTATAAGACCCCCATGGCATTGAGTCATGCCATTTCTAGCTTGCTGTATTAAAGGACATCATTAATGTTCATACAATCCAGCCTTAATTTCTGCCAAAAGCTCTTTCTCTAAAGTTTCCAAGATTAATCCTTACAATCGTCTGAGATTGCACAGCACAAGTGTGCAATCCTGTCATGCAACAGAATTTTCTGATATTTTGAAGAAGCAGTCATTTTGTGCCTCCTCAAACTACAACTGCCACTGGACCCCTAAAGAGAGGTCTTCTCTCTTCTAAGCTACACTTCCTATTCCTTTAAATATCACTTAGATTGGCATTACTTCAAATCTCCTTACTGTTCTGGTTCTTTGTTACAATTTTCAAGTATTCGATTCAAGTGAGAGATAGTAAAATATTCTGGATAGAGTCTAACACCTTATTACCACCACCTTTCTGATTTGGAGGCTATGATAAGCAGAGTAATGGTCTCCCCAAAATGTCCACATCCTAGTCCTAGCTGTAATCACATAATAGGTTACTGTAATTGGAAATATGCTACAGGTAGGTCCAATCTAACCACATGAATCTTTAAAAGAAAAGTAGAGAATCTCTTGGTCAGAGAGTTGCTGGTTTGAAGGGGCCACAAGCCAAGTAATGTGGGTGGCTTCCAGTTCCTGGAAGAGGAAAGAACACAGATTTTCCCAAAAGCCTCCCTAAGGAAGAAATATAGCTTTACCAACACCTTGATTTGGGGAATTGCTGACCTCTGGAACTATAATGACAATAAATTTGTATTGTTTTAAGCCATTAACTTTTTATCAATTTGTTACAGCAACCATGAGAAACTAATACAGATGCTATTCCATAATTAATGCAATATCTGATCAAACTAAGGGTTTTGGGGGGAGGGTGGGTTGAGGTAGGAAATACTCTTGAAGAAGTGTTTATTGAGAACTCATGAGGGTCTAGGCATTTTGCCAGATATTAAGGTTACAGTACACAGGCCCTGACCTGGAGGAGTTCATGTCCTAGTGGGAAAAAATGACTCATTAGAATGAAGCACATAGAGATTGTAATAACGAGCTTCTGACCAACCCAGACACATTCTCCTGCTCCCTACTCACCCCCTCCCAACATTGGTGTGGTTGTATAGTTGTATAGTTATGGTTGTAGACACCAACACTGTTATTTGGTGAGATGGAGGAATTTTTTCAGGAAGGTTTTATTTAATTTAATCACAAAGGTTTATAGCGAAAATCTGTGCATTAACACTAAATTTTTTTTAAGATTTTTATTTATTTATTTGACTGAGAGAGATCACAAGGAGGCAGAGAAGCAGGCAGAGAGAGAGGGGGAAGCAGGCTCCCTGTTGAGCAGAGAGCCTGATGCGGGGCTTGAGCTAAGGACCCTGAGATCATGACCTGAGCCGAAGGCAGAGGCTTTAACCCACGGAGTCACCCAGGCGCCCCAACACTAAATCTTTAACACGCACATTCACAAACATACAGACATACAAACAATTAGACTTTTAAAATAAGCAAAAAGGAGTGTAGGACTTTGTTATTGTTTTTAATTCATCTCAATTTTGGTCTTTGTCACACACAAAAAATCATCTTTCTGGACTAGGTCCATCAATGAATAACATTTTCTTACCATTTATGGTTTATCCAAAAATGTTTAAGCATCATTATAAAAATGTGTGTTTATTAAGTCAATTATTAAGTAATCAATCTAATTACTTCCACCATTCATTTATACACATTAATTGGATATTACAGAGTACTTCTGACATCATGAAACTGAACTCCTTTGCTCCATTATCCCCAGTGCTTATCACAGTGCTTAACATACAACAGGCACTAAAATAAAATAAAAATCAATTTGTATTAGGACTCTTGGCTGAGACGCAAACACATGACCTTCTGAGCTATCCAACTGGCAACCCATCCCAGAAGAAGTGGCCCTGATCTGGCATGGCCTGTTCTTTGTGAAACTTGGAAGAATGGATTTTAGGCGGGATGTGTGCTTCTTCTGCAGATGCTCACAAACCACCTTTTTGAGAATCTCCATCAGACTCTTCCTGAGAAATGAAATGGAATTTACCATCCAGGGGTCAGAAAGTGTCTTTCTTCTTTAGAAAATCAGATCATTTGCCTGTCAATTGCAATTCCTCTAATTTTGCATGATTCCTAAAATATTTCTAACAGCTATTCAGCATTTCTTCCTCGGGTTCTCTCTGCAGCCTGAACAATTACCCATGCACCAGGAAGATGGCTAAAAACCTAAGAAGATGGCTAAAAAAAGATGGTTCTCCTCATCTCTACAGATTTGGGCAGAAGTTCTCTTTTTCCCTTCACACTCCTTTCTAGTGAAAGGCCAGGAGACGAGGAGAGACAGACATACTCAGGCACCAACCTCAACTCATAATAATCCCATAATATGCATCTCCACTGCTTATCCTTTATGTGAATATTGGATCTATATTTATGTTGCTATGATAACTGCACCGAATCTTCAAGGCCGCAAGCATAAGTATAGTGTCTCAGGTTCGATCCTCCGGGAGAGCTTGATTGTCAAAAATGTGAACTGAGGTGAATAATAAAGCTGATATTCATCAGCATCTACCATGTGGCAGACACAAACCTAAGCACATTAAATACCTTGACTACAAGTCAGTCTTCAGTACACAAAATATGAAACAACTACTTTCTCTGTGGGCATATATTCTCTTGGGCAGGGATCTTAGCATCTAAAAGTGTTATTGGTGGTAGGAATTAAAGATGCTCTTGCTCACATGAGGACGGCCAGAGGTAAGCCAAGAGAGATCCACATGCGGTCTCACCACCAAAGGCAATTCACAATAATCCATGGATTATGTTTCTATGTTTATACCCTAAACATAACCCCATAGCTTTGTTACAACTTTCAATTGTTCTCTGTGCCCTAAAGACTAAAAGAGGAGGCAAGGTGGCTGAGTGAAGACTTGGGACTTGTCCTCCAGATACAATGAACCTGGGCACAGGGACAGGACCTGTACGTACCAGCTCCCTTCACTGAGTTCTCCCCCCTCGCCAATCTTCTAGAACGAGAATTTCATTGAATTAAGAAGAGTAAGAATTTTCTTTCATTGATAGTGATCTTGGGCAAATCATTCAAATCTTTGGCTTCAGTTTCTTATATGGAAAACAGGAACAATACTTGAGAGGATAATTGGGGTATTAGGTAAGAAGTCAAATGCGTTGGTACATCACACACATTAAGTTTCTCTTCTATCTTGCCTTCAGCTGAAGATCAGTTTTTGACAGAAAAAATTAACAATCGTAATATAAAATAAAACTCCCTCTGATAGCATTTCAGATAGGACTCAGGTTTATTTCAACAGATTAACCTCTCACCAAGAGCCCCCAATACTCCCCACAACTACACACATTGTCCTCCTTCCTAGGCCACCAGCAGCATTTCCCCCAATCTTTTCCTATTCTGCTCACTTCTAATTAGAAGTCTCTTTTCTTCCATCTGTCTGGTGAACTCTTCACTAATCCACTCAATAAATAGGTATTAAGTCCCTACTACGTGCTACATGTTCTTCCAGGTGTTGAGTACCAGCAGCACTCCCCAAGAAGACTATATTATATGACCTATAACACTTTCCCATATTGTTTAATTACACTCTTGCTCTTCTATAGACACTTTTTGAAGCCCTGTGTCTTGGGAAAACTTGGATCAAGAAATGTATGTTCAATGAACAAATTAACGATATATAAACAGCTAAATGAAATCTCCATATAAAATTTGCCCCATTATTCTTCAAAATGTTATCAGGAATGTCGGTCCCTTTATCTACAGTGTCTTCTTACGAAGACCAAGAGTAAATTTCTGAATACTAAAAGAAGTTCTGTTTTCACAGACCAGCACTGTTATTTTTAATCTTAGAGACACTATAAGTCTTTATTCATTTAATACATATCTATCATATGCCTGTTATAAGACATTTTGCTGTGTCCCAGAATGGTGACAATGAATAAACAGTGCTCACTAACTTTAATGAGCTTATACTTTCATGGCACTGAGAGTGCTTCTCTTCTTACCTGGGTACTTGGAAAGCTCAAAGGCAGAATGTACAAAGGGGATGGCCCAGCTTCCCACCCCTTCCCCCACCTTCCTCCTTAGTTTTCTTCCTATGTGACCCTAATTTTCTCTCCAACATATACTTGGTTAACCTGTTATTTTATTTATGTTATGTAAGCTGCTTCAAGTACTTTTGAGAACAACATAAAGACCTAACAATGAAGCAAACAAACACAGACACATTGTGGAAATCAGATATTAGAAGGCACAACGCACCCAGCTAAGAAGCTGGTCTGGTTTTCTTATTCCATTCTGAAAGCTCCATTAACTCTTTGGTCATCCCTGCTGTTCTCCTCTCATCTTAATCGTTTCTACTATCATAATTTCATTTGGAGATCCTCCTGACTTCTTGGAAATAACTTTGTTTTTAGAATCTTTTGTCAGAGAAATTGTGATAAAAATATTTTTAGGTTTTTTTTTTAATCAAAAAAGTTTAGGGGCGCCTGGGTGGCTCAGTGGGTCAAAGCCTCTGCCTTCGGCTCAGGTCATGATCTCAGGGTCCTGGGATCAAGCCCTGCATCAGGCTCTCTGCTCAGCAGGGAGCCTGCTTCCGCCTTTCTCTCTGCCTACTTGTAATCTCCCTTTCTCTCTGTCAAATAAATAAATAAAATCTTTAAAAAAAAAAAAAAAGTTTAGGGCACCTGGGTGGCTCAGTTGGTTAAGCAACTGCCTTCGGCTCAGGTCCTGATCCCAGAGTTCCAGTATCAAGTCCCACATCAGGCTTTCAGCTCTGCGGGGAGTCTGCTTCTCCCTCTGACTTCTCCCCTCTCATGCTCTTGCACGCTCTCTCTCTCTCAGATAAATAAAAACAAAATCTTTGAAAAAAAAAAGTTTAAAAATCAGTCTTCTAAAACCTAGATTATATGAAGATCATTAGCACCACATTACCACCAAGATAGCGTGGTAAATTTCCTTCATGTTTTCTACAAGTTAAATAAAACTTGACAACCAAAGTCTTGATGACCATAAACAATGGAAGGCTTTGATTATTTCAATCCAGTGTCTTTTTCTTTTTAGTTAACTGTTTTTTAATTGGTAAATACACTGAAACTTAGCAGAAATCCCAAGTCATGTTTAATTTGTGAGTGATAATGAGCAAAACATTCATTTTTCCAAAGTCATAATCTCCAGTCCTGATATTGCAATAGTCTTAATTCTCTCAAAATATCTAATTAAACTAAACATTCTCAAAATGAAATTAATTCTAATTCACTTTAGTTTAAAAAAATTCAAGAATGACAATATTCAGGACCTAACAATACTGAACAAATTTGTAACAAACATAAGCATATGTCTGAGACACTAAGTTTGGTTCCAGAGCACAGCAATGAAGCAAACAAATATCACACTAAAGCCAGTCAAATGAACTTTTTGGTTTCCTAATGCATATAAAAGTCATGAGTTTATATTCTCACGGCACTGAGAGTGCTTCTCTTTTACACTATACTGTAATCTTACAAGTATACAAAAGCATCATGTCTAAAAATATAATGGGTATACCTTAATTAAAAATATTTTATTGATAAAAAGTGTGAATTATTATCTGAGCTTTCAGTGAGTGGTTATCCTTTTAGTGACTGGAGAGTCTTGCCTCCATGTTGATGGCTAAGACTGATCAGGGTGGTAGTTGCTAAAGGCAGTTTCTTAAAATAAGACAACAATGAGATTCGCAACATGGATTGATTCTTCCTGTGACAAATGATTTCTCTGTAGCAAGTGATGCTGTTTGATAGTATTTTACCCACTGTAGAACTTCTTTCAAAATTAGAGTCCATCTTCTCCAACTGTGGCTATTGCTTTATCAACTAAGTTTATGTCATATCCTAAATTTTTTGCTGTCATTTCAACAATCTTCACAGCATCTCTCCCAGGAGTAGATTCCATCTCACAAAACCACTTCTCTGCTCATCCCTAAGAAGCAGCTCCTCATCCATCAAAGCTTTATCATGAAATTGCAGCAATCAAGTATAATAATGATGAAAAACTTTGAAATACTGTAAGAATTACAAAATCTGACACAAAGACATGATTTACTTGATGAAAGGCTGCCACAAAGCGCCAATTTGTAAACAAACAAACAAACACAAACCCCACAGTATCTGTGAAGCACAATATAGCGTCCTGCAATAAAATAAGGTATGCCTGTATGGAAATCAAACTCACAAGCTTCTATAGACTGAAAATCCATTTTCCAGAAAACCCGTAGAATGGTTTTTTTGGAGATTTGGGGTTGGCTTCTTTTTTGTCATGGAATAATATATTATAGATCCACAATATTTATCTGCCATTCCAAAATCTCTGAAAGCCAAAAGCTGTTGGCAAAACAGACCTAATTGGCATAGGGGCAGTGTATATAAATTATAGTGTGAATTTTCCTGTATTTTATTGCATAAGTATGAATGCGTTTGATTACAGGGCTTCCCCAGATTACATTGGGGGTGTTCGGTAATATATAACATATTGCTTTTCCAAAATCCCCAAGTTCTGCCTTCTAAACATATCTGGCCTGGGGTTACAGGTGAGAGACTCTGATCTCATAGTCTTAAACCTAAGACAATAGACTGCATGATGACCCTAACATCAGTTGTTTCCCCATGATCATTATTGAAACAGGTTTTTACTGCCAATGAAACACTGTCAGCTATCTCTGTGACTCTACTGACTTCTTTTTTTGGGGGGCGCGGGGGGATATGGACAGAGAGCAGTGGGGCAAGGATAGAGGGATGCTAGGCAAGCTCCATGGCCAGCGTGGAACCTGATGGGCTCAATCTCAGGACACTGAGATCATGACCTGAGCAGAAATCAAGAGTTGGCAGGCTGGGGGGGTGGGGGGGGTGGGTGCCTGGGTGGCTCAGTTGTTTAAGTATCTGCCTTCAGGTCAGGTCATGATCCCAGGGTCCTGGGATCGGGCTCCCTGCTCAGCGGGAAGTCTGTTTTTCTCTCTGCCTGCTGCTCCCCCTGCTTGTCCTCTCTCTTTCTTTCTCTCTCTGTCAAATAAATAAAATTAAAAACAAAAAAGAAATCAAGAGTTGGACGCTTAATGGTCTGAGCTACCCAGGCATCCCTCTACTAACCTTTTCAAGTTTTGTTTTTTATGCTGGTTCTTGGTTCTTGTGTGTGTTCATCCCCACTACCTTCCCCATTCACCAATATGACAACAGGACCACATTCTGTAGTTTTAAGAGATTATTTAAAGCCTTTCTCATCTTACAGGTAGTACGGAACAACAAAGTCTATGCAGGTGATTAGTGGTTCTGTTTTTGTTTACTGTCACATCCCTAACACCTACCAGGGCTTGAAGTAAGTGCGCAGGAAAATTTTAGCTCATCAAGTAAGCAATCTTAGGAGTTGAATGGAACTGGGTTGAACACTGCCATCTGCTGGCCACAGGTAAAATTTGCATACTATGGTACACTATGGTCAGTTGTCAGGATTTTTATGTAACACAAATATTGTAGTGCAACAATTTGCTATTTTCACAGTATTTGATGCAGCAAACTAAGATGACGCCACCAAAGTACCAAGGCCCTGATGAGTAGCTCACACTGAACACAACTTCAACAAGATCCCCTGCCTCATTTACCTCGTTAATTTAGGCAGTTTATCCTCCATTAAATTGAGGGCTACTTACACAAGTAACTCGCACAAAGGGAGTTATATTACATTAACATTCTTTACTTTGAAAAAGAGTTCACTACCAGGGGCGCCTGGGTGGCTCAGTGGGTTAAAGCCTCTGCCTTCAGCTCAGGTCATGATCTCGGTGTCCTGGGACAGACCCCCGCATCAGGCTCTCTGCTCCATGGGGAGCCTGCTTCCCCAACCCCCGCCCCCCACCCCGACTCTCTGCCTGCTTGTGATCTCTCTCTCTCTCTGTCAAATGAATAAATAAAAAAATAATCTAAAAAAAAGAAAAAGTTCACTATCTAGCTCTGGATTAAATTTCATAAAGAACTCAATTAGTGAACTTAAGTACATCAACTCCTGAAAGAGGTAAAAAACTTAGAATTTATTTGTTAAAAAACCCACCTTCATTTGTAATCAAAACACAATAAAACATTTCAGAAGCAAAACTAGGGACCAAAGGGGAATTTTTTTGATACATAAAAGTAGAAATCAGGGGCGCCTGGGTGGCTCAGTCATTAGGCGTCTGCCTTCGGCTCAGGTCATGATCCCAGGGTTCTGGGATCTGAAATCCCAGGCTCGATCTGGGATCGAGCCCCGCATTGGGCTTCCTGCTCAGCGGGAGACCTGCTTCTCCCGCTGACATTCCCTTTGCTTGTGTTCCCTCTCTAGCTGTGTTTCTCTCTGTCAAATAAAAAAAAAAAAAAATCTTAAAAAAATAAAAAAAAGTAGAAATCAAACAGATATAACTTAGCAGAAGGTATCTATTATACAAATACACAACTTAAAGGGTTGCTATTTTGATTTAATTCACTCACCCCTTTTTTCAGTTACAATTCTCTCTTGAAGGTACATGCTACACTCCACGTGCCAGAAACCTGTGAATGAAAACGTTCTCCTCTCCTGTCCCTTGGTTGTGAAAGGGCTTTTCATGAATCTTGTATGCCATAACCTGCATTTTAACATAGAGAAAGATAATTTTACTCTTGGCTCTGGGGTGTGTTGCCTTTTCTTTACATACCTTTGTCACTGGGTCTTCTTTATCAGTAAAGATGAAGATGGACTTTTAATTCCCACCTCAGATGACTTTCCCAAAGCAAGATGCTCAAATGGGCTCAGTATCTGAAAGCCAGTTCTGGTTATGTACCCCAAAGGAAAGACAATCCAATCCATGGGTCAGAGTGCAAGGCAGGGAGACCTTTGTGACCTTTGTGCTACCACATCTCCAAGAAGAGAAAACAGTCAGTGTTGCGCTAGTGTGAAAAATCGGTCAGATGCTGTGCAGAGAGTGGCCATTGTCTGCAGAACTGCTGAACCTGCTGGTAGTTTCTGCATAGACGGCTCCACAAACTTCTCTTCATGTTTTCCTTCAGCAAAGTCTTTTAAGTTCTAGGTTCTGTTAATTTAATTACATATGCATAATTATGCATATTACATATGCATAATAATTACATAAGCACTTGAAAATCAGGACATATCAGGATACTCAAATAACACAACAGCTAAGTACCAAAAATGACAACAGTAACAAAATAATACCACCCAACAGTACATAGCACTCACTTTGCTCTAAGCACTCTTCTAAGTGCTTTGGGCTTATTCACCCTCCCTTCACAATAACACACTACAATAAGTGCTATGATTTCCTCTATTTTATCAATAAGGAAACTGAGGCAATTCTGTATCTTTCTGTGGCATGGTTTCTTATTATGCTGATTTGTGTGGCCCCCTCCAAATTCATACACTGAATCCCTAACCCCCACTGTGACTATATTTGGACAGAGGGCCTATTAGGGGGTAATTAAGATAAAATGAGGTCATAAGCTTAGGTGGGACCCTAATATGTTACTCCAGAACACAGAACTAAAGCCAGGTGTTAGATGCTCTAAGAAGATTTCAGTTCAACATCAGTTGTCAAAGAATTACAGCAATATAAAAAAAGTAATAAGTTCCCTTTTCACCTTGGAAGTGTAGAGCCCTGGAAAGAATTTTCTGTCCACCTTTTCCTTAAACAAAAGGTTAGACAAACTTCACATGAATGACTTTCCTTGAACCCATGAGAGAATTGAGGTCTAAGGTAAATAACCAACCAATTTGGATCTCTGGGGAAAAACAAGTGCCTGTAGGAAGAAAAAGGACCCAAGCATTTGCTAACCTATACTGGAGACTGAGTGACATACAAGCTCTTAAGAATATTCAACTAAAAATTTCTTATGAATTGCTATAGGCCAAGTGTGGCTAGGATGGAAATCCTACAGGTCCAACGCAGAGGGATTTGCATCAACTTATTCACATCAGCAAACCGTACTAGGTATTTACACAGACTGGCAAGAATCTTGACCACCTCTCATCTCAGTAACGCCTGGGTGCACAGAAAAGTAGCTGCTGCCGAACTCCACTATACTGCCTCCCCTCTGGAACAAAAGCCTTGGAGAAGTAAAACACAATTGTCACACTAGGCCATTGGTGATAACCCTTTGTAGCTGACAAAGACAAAATGTTTTTTCTAAAAAATAAAATATTTTTTTTTTTAAAAAGGCAAGAAAGAAAGGGAAGGAAAAAGGAAGGAAGGAAGGAAGGAAGGGACTTTTCCCCAAGAGAGAAGCGGGAATAAGCACACAGCATGCAGAATTGTCAGAGTGGTGAGGCTATTCTGTATGATACTATAATGGTGGATATAACCCATTACGTATTTGTCCAAACCCACTGACTATACAACACAAAACCAGAGACCTTGTGACAGTGATGAGTCATTTTAAGTTCAATGATTATATCAAATTTACCACCATGGCACAGGATATTGATAATTGGGGAAGCTGTGCATGTATGGAGGCATGGGGTATATGGAACTCTATGCTTTCCACTTATTTTTTCCTGTGAACCTAAAACCAATCTGAAAAATAAAGTCTATTCATAAAAACATCTCTTCTGGAGCACCGGCTCAGTCTGTCAAGTGTCCAACTCTTGATTTCAGCTCAGGTTATGATCTCAGGGTCATGAGATGAAGCCCCACGTTGGGCTCCACACTGAGCATGGAGCCTGCTTAAGATTCTCTCTCTCTCTTTCTCTCTCTCTCACATTCCTGCTCATGTGCCTTCTCTCTTTCGCTCTCAAAAAGACAAAAACAAACAAAAATCTTCCTAAGTTGGCAACTAAAACATGTGGTACTAGGCCCACATGTAGGGTACCAGACCCTACAACTGAATGAGAAATGTGAACACTTGTGAAGGCCCTACCCTCATGCCTCCGATTCACAGAACCTGCCTAAGACATACTTGGCACCAATATATTAACGTGAGTCATGTATAAGTAACAAACAGTGGGCTACACCTAGGAACTGCAAGAAAAAGACTGTCTCTGAGGGACAGTGCAAAGCCAGCCCAGAGAGAAGCAGATATAATGGAAAACACTTTAGCAAACTATCTGAAACATAAGGTGTCACTAGAGCAGTGTTTCCTAACTTTGGCACTATTGACATTATGTATTGGATAATTGTCTTAGGGATGCTATCCTGTGAGTTATAGGATATTTAGCAGCATCTCTGTTCTCTATTCAGCAGAGATACTAGTAGCACACTTCCAGTTGTGGCAATCAGAAGTGTCCCAGGCAGTCCCAAATATCCCCCAAGGGGCAAAATCACCCTCAGCTGAGAACCCCTCCATTCTAGAAACATCAAGCTTATGGTGCACTGAGAATAACCATCACAGTAATCACTGAGGATTAACTGAGTAACAACAAATTTCAAGCTCAGTCCAACTCCTGACTAGGTTAACACACACCCTCATGCAGAACAATCAGCAGAAGGAAAGTTATGCCTACCTCTAAGTATATAAGCAAAGTATACACATACATTTATATTTATATTTATATTTATCTCACTAACTAGTGTCCTATCAAATATGCCAAGTTTTCAACAAAACATTACAGAACATGTGAAAAGCATAAAAAAAAAGAGCTGGAGTCTTACTTCAAGAAGGACAGCTAAGGTGCGCCTGGGTGGCTCAGTCGTTAAGTGTCTACCTTCGGCTCAGTTCATGATCACATGGTCCTGGGATCAAGCCCTGCATCGAGCCCCGTATCAGGCTCCCTGCTCCACGGGAAGCCTGCTTCTCCCTCTCCCACCCTCTCTTACTGTTTCTCTCTCTGTCAAACAAATACATAAAATCTTTAAAAAAAAAAAAAGAAAGAAAGAAAGAGAGAAAGAGAGAAAGAGAGAAAGAAAGAAAGAAAGAAAGAAAGAAAGAAAGAAAGGAAAGAAGAAAGAAAGGCAGCTTATAGAGCTTCATGTAACATGGACACATTCCCTAATAACACAAGCATAACTGGTAAAAGCTATTTATTTACTTTTTTTAAGATTTTATTTATTTATTTGACACAGAGAGAGAGAAAGCATAAGGGTAAAAGATATTTAAAACAACCAACCGTTTAAAGTCTAAGAAAACTGTCCTAAAGGCATACACCAAATGTACAAACATTTAGCCAAGAAGTCTACAAAAAAATTGATAAAAACAGCAAGAGTCCTTGACATTTAAGCCATGGCCCACTCTCTCCCTGCCTTTCTCACAAAATGCACAAAAATTTAATTCACTATGGATCAAAGATGGAAATTTAAGAGCTAAACTATGAAATTTTTAGGAAAAAAACATGGGCATATGAACATGTATTAGGCAATGTATTTTTAGATATCACAACAAAAGCACAAGCAACAAGAGAAAAAAATACTGGACATCCCCAAAATTAAAACTATTGTTCATCAAAGAACACTATCAGGAAGTGAAAAGATAACCTGCAGAATGGGAGAGATATTAGTAATCCACATACCTGATTAGAGATTTGCATCTAGAATATATAAAGAACATTTATAATTCAATAGCAATAAGACAAGTCAATTTAAAAATGGGCAAAGTATCTGAACAAACATTTCTTCAAAGAAGATATGCATTGTAAATGGCAAATAAGCACATAAAAATATGCTCAATAGTATTGGCCATCAGCAAATGTGAATCCACACAACTACCATTAGAGAATAAGTGTTGACGAGCATGTGGCGTAATTAGAACCCATATCCCCTGCTGGTGGGAATATAAAATAATACAGCTACTTTTGGAAATAGTTTGAGAAGTCTTCCAATGTTTAAATGTAGAATTACCACCAGTATTTTTTTAAAGATTTTATTTATTTGGCAGAGACAGAGAGAACCAGAGAGCACAAGGAGGGGGAATGGCAGAGGGAGAAGAAGTAGGCTCCCTGCTGAACAGGGAACCCGATATGGGACTTGATCCCAAAACCCCAGGATCATGACCTGAGCTGAGGCAGATGCTTAACCAACTGAGCCACCCAGGCACCCCAGAAACCATCTGGTAATAATGCTCTCTATGCTCTCTGTTGATGGCTTCCTGACCTGCTGGCAAAAATCTTCATGTGCTTTCTGATGGTCTCTGTCCCCCTAAGGTTTCTGACTGAGTATGGCCCATCACTTTCTCTACAACATTAACAACTATTCAGGGGCGCCTGGGTGGCTCAGTCCATTAAAGCATCTGCCTTCAGCTCAGGTCATAATCCTGGGGTCTTGGGATCAAACCCCACATTGGGCTTCCTGCTCAACAGGGAACCCACTTCTCACTCTCCCCACTGCTTGTGCTCTCTCTCTCACTCTCTCTCTCAAATAAATAAATGAAATCTTAAAAAAAAAAAGAAAAAGAAAAATGGAAAAACATACCTATACAAAAATTTGTATGCAAATGTTCATAGCAGTATTATATCCACGATATCCCCAAATTGGAAATAACCCAAATGTCTATTAACCAATGAATGAATGGATAAATAAAATATGCTTTATCCACACAATGAATGTTATTGGCATCCATGCTACAATAGGATGAACCTTGAAATCAATATGGCAATAGCAGCTGGTCACAAAGGAACACATATTGTATAATTCCATTTATTATGAAATGTCCAAAATAGGCAAATATATAGAGACATAAAGGAGATTACTGATTTTCTTGTGCTTAGGAGGGTTGGGGGTTTGCTGGGTGATATCTTAAGAATACACGTTATCTTCTTGGAGTGACTAAAATATTCTAAAATTGATTATGGGGATGGCTGCACAACCCCATGAGTATTCTAAAAGCTCTTGAATTGTACATGTTCAATAGGTGAATGGTATAATATGTAAACCACACCTCAATAATGTTGTTTGTTTGTTTTTAAAAAGAGGGGTGCCTAGCTGGTTCAGTTGGAAAATGATGTGACTCCTAACCTTGGGATTGTGAGTTTGAGTCCCATGTTAAGGGTAGAGATTACTTAATTAAATAAAACTTGAAAGAAAAAAAAACTAGTACAGTCTAAAGAGACTGTATTGAAGCTATCATAATAGAGTTAAAATAACTATGATAAATGTCAAAGACTGTAATGGAAAAGGTAGACAACATTTAAGACTTGATATGTATCTTCAGCAGGGAGATGTAAACTGTAAGAAAGAATCAAATGCAAATTCTAGACATCAAAACACAGTAACAGAGATGAAGACTGCCTTTACCAAATTCATCAGCAAACTAAACAAAGCTAAGGAAAGAATCAGTGAACTTATAGATTAACAGAGATTACTCAAGCTGAAATGCAAAAAGAAAAAAGAGGAGAAAAAAATAAACAGAACACACCATTCAAAATCTGATAGGCGATAATAAATGGTGTAATGTATGTATCATTGGAGTCCCTGCAGAAGACAGAAAATGGGGCAGAAGAAATACTTGAAGAAATAATGGCTGAAAAAAAAAAAAAAAAACGGCTGAGAAATATACCAAACAGATCCAAGAAAAAAACAAGGCCTATCATATGCAAACTGCTGAATACCAAAGACAAAGATAAAAATCTTAAAGGCAGCCAAGGAAAAGAAGCCAAATTACCTACAAAGGAATAAGAATTACAGCAAGACTCTTTACTAGAAAACATGACGGATAAAGAGGACAGAGTAAAATCTTTTAAGTGCTGGAAAAAGTAAAACCCACATGCCATTCCAGAATTCTATACCCTTTAAAGTGAAGGAAAATCAAGGCTAGTCATACAATAAAAAGAGAGAATTTACTACCAGCAGATGTACACTATAAGAAATGTTCAAGGAAGTTCTTTGGGAAGAAGGACTGACTGTGATACATATTAGAAATCTTGGTCCCAAAGAAAGAAATTGAAATTGTCTTCCTGTAGTTTCCTAAAACATAAGTTTAGATTACTGATTTCAGAACTTTATTCTTTCAGATATGTGTATTCAATGTAATAAATTTCTCTCTGAGTGCCACAATTGCTGCATTTTGCAATTCTGATTAGGTTGCATTTTCATTTTCATTTCGTTAATTTTTTTAAAATTTATTTGAGAGAGAGAGAGACCAGGAGCAGGGGAAGGGGCAAAGGGAGAATCTTCGAGTAGACTCCGCAGTGAGTGGGGAGCCCATCACCAGATTCAGTTGATCTCAGGACCCTGAGATCACGAGCTGAGCTGAAATCAAGAGAAGAGTCAGGCTGCTTAACCACCTGAGCTACCCAGGTGGCTCAAAAATATTTTTAAAATTTCTTGCAAGACTTCATCTTTGAGCCACGTGCTATTTTGAAGTTTGCTGTTAATCTTCAAGGGTGTTGAAAATCTGATCATTTTGTTATCAATTTCTAGTTTTTCCATTAAGCATACTTTTTCTATTTTTCTAAATTTGTTAAGGTCTATTTTAAGGCCCAGAATGTGGCCTCTCTTGATGAATGTCAATGTGAACTTGAGATGAATGGATATTCTGCTGATGCTAGATGTATTTCATAAATGTCAATTAGATCCAGTCAAATATTGGTGCTGTTCTTTGGTTTTCTGCATTTTGAATATACAGCTCATGTAGAGTTTTTGCTATTTATCCTGCTTGGCATTTTCTGAGCTTCCTGCTGTATGGTTTCTGTCATTAATTTTGGGAAATTCTAGGCCATTGTTCTTTCAAATAATAAGTCTCTTCCTTTTTCTGATATTTCAATTATGTATATCATATACTTTTGGAAATTGTCCGCAGGTCTTCAATATTCTGATTTTTTAAAAAAAAAATCCATTATATTTAATCTTTGCTTTTCATTTTGGGAATTTTCTTTTGTTTTTATTATTTTTAACCACAGCACATACCCTCCCCAACGTCCATTACCCAGCCATCCCATCCCTCCTACTCCCCTCCCCTCCAGCAACCCTCAGTTTCCTGAGATTAAGTCCGGGAATTTTCTTCTGACCTATCTCCAAATTCAATGATTCTTTTCTGGGCTGAGTTCAGTTTTCTGATAAGCACATCAAAGGCAATCTTCATTTCTATTACAATGTTCTTTATTTCTATCATTTCCTTTTGATTCCTTCTTAGAGTTTTCATCCCTGTTTGCATTGTCTCTCTGTCCTTGCATGTCATCTACTTTCCATAACAGCCCTAATGTATTAATCATAGTTACTTTAAATCCTTTTATAATTACAAGACCTGTGTCATATCTGGGTCTGGTCCTGATGCTCAGCTCTCCAGACTGTTCATTCTTGCCTTTTACCATGTTGTAAAATTTTTGCTGAAAGCCAGACATGTATGTATTGGGGAATAGAAACTCAAGTAATTGGGATTTTAATGTGAGGTTTTATATTTATATTGCTAGGAGTTAGGCTACATTTAATATTTTTATAGTGCAGGTTCCAGAGGCTTCAGTTTCCTCCAGCTCTGTTGTTCCTTCCCTGCTGTCTTGCCTTAGAAAGTCTTTCTTAAATAGGATCTATTGTCTTACATCTTTCTCAGTTGTAATGTACTGTTACTATATTGGAGCTCTGTTGTTATTTTCTTAAGTTGTAGGGGAGGGGGGAAGTTCTATAACCTTATGATTAAATCTGTTTTAGTAGATTTGAAGTCCTTGGATTGTGACTTTTAGAAGACACCTTAGCCTTTTTTTTTTTCCCCTTTTGTGTGAAGTAAAAAGGTTAGAGGGTGCTAGAATTGTTTAATTGTCCTTTTTCAGGTCAGATAAGACTTTGATAGTTTCCCTTCAAGAGTAGACCTTTGTCATAGAAAATGCACTTGGTGCACCTCAAAACTGCTAATTTTCTATGACCTTTGTCATAGAAAAATGCCCTTGGTGTACCTCAAAACTGCTAATTTTCCCATATTTTTAAATGTTTACTTTTCTCAAATCTTCACCGTTAAGAATCTGGTGTGAAGCTTCTGTTGGTAAATACCATTAGTATGAGGATCCCTAAGACTGAACTCCAAGAATCCTTAACTCTCAAACCAGTCCATTCTCAGCCTTAAGCAATGCATTAAAATTACCATGGAAGTGTTCCTACTGGTTACTGGTTCCAGCAATTTCTGTTTCCATTAAGTTGACCTTCACAGTAATTATCTGTATCACGCTCTCTCCAGATTTCCAGGTAATGGCTTATCCTGTGACCTCAGATATTCTCCAATTTTCAGATGGATCTATTAAAAGTTGTTGGTTTCCAGTTTCTCCATCTTTTTTCACTTATTGTAAGAATGGAAGTTGCAACTTCCAAGCTTTTTACATATTGGAGATGAAAACAGAGTTCTGTGAAATCTTTACATTAATGGAATCCTACAACATTATTTTTATCTGGTCTCTTCAGTCGGCATAATTATTTTGAGATGCATCTATGTTGTAGTATGAATTCATAGACTTTATTGCTAAGTGGTACTCCGTTGTATGGATTTACCACAATTTGTTTAGCAATTCACCTTCTGATGGATAGTTCCCAGTCTGGGGCTACTACAAATAAAGCTTGTGTGGACATCTATGAACAAACCTTGTTCGGATATATGTTCTCATATACATTGGGCAAATATCTCAGTGTAACTGCTGAGGTATATGTGGTAGGTGTATGTTTAACGAATCAACTTTTTTTTTTTTTTTTTAAGATTTTATTTATTTGACAGAGAGAAACACAGCGAGAGAGGGAACACAAGCAGAGGGAACGGTAGTGGGAGAAGCAGGCTTCCTGCTGAGCAGAGAGCCCGATGCGGGGCTCGATCCCAGGACCCTGAGATCATGACGAAGGCAGCCCCTTAACGACTGAGCCACCCGGGCGCCCCTAACGCCTTTTTTTAAAGAAATTTAAAAATTTCTCTAAAAAATTAAATTTCTTTAATTTTTTAAAGAAATTTCCAATCTCTTTTCCAAAATGGATGTGGCATTTCACATTCCCACTAGAATTATTATTCCATATCCCACCAACACTTTGTATAGTCTTTTCATCTGTAGTCACTCTAATGACAAATGAGAATAATATATTAATATTCAGTCTTCTAGTCCATGATCATAGTATATATCTCTCCACTTATTTAGGGTTTTTTTTTTTTTTTTCCTTTCTCTCAGTGTACAGGTCTTTGATCGGTGTTTAATGTGATCTTATGCCATCTAAAAATTAAGTTAGCCTATTACACTATTTCACAGATGCCAACAGAAGACATGGACCTCCGTATCAATGACAAACGACTTTATTACTCATGACATGACAAGCAGCATAAACATCATCAGTGTGTTTGCACAAGTTTCTCTTATCTCCATGTTCCACGAAATGATGCAGCAGACCCACACAGATTATCATTCTGTACAGGTAATGGTTTTTAATCACAACTGATGAACACTGACCTTGTTTATAAGCAGAAAGTCAGCTTTATCTTTGAACGGTGGAAGAACATTACCTCACCTTTCAAGGTTACCAGCTGTATAGCTGTATAATCAGGTCTGAGAAAATGACACAGGTTAGAGGCTTACCAACTTGATGTGCCCACTAAAAAGCACTGGAATTCAGTAGGTCCAAAGTGGATCATCTCTCTGTACATTTTTTAATCAAATTTATCTGCATTTCATATTTAATGTTTTTTAATGGTTTTCTTCTTAAACTCCAGTTTCTAATTGTTGTTAGGAAATATGAATAAAATTGTTACTTGTACAATGATCTTGTATTTTGCAACCTCATTAAACACTTGGTTCTAGTAGATTTCCTGTAGATCCCTTAGTATTTCCTATATAGATGACCATGTGGTCTATGAATACAGACAGTTTTATTTCTTCCTAACAAATCTGGATGTCTTTGTATCTTGCCCACAGCTGGAACACTCATGAAACTCACTGGAAAGCCACCAGCCGGGGTGTCTATGGGAATGGCTAGGAAACTATTTGCTAGGGCACCTGGCAGGTTCACTTGAAGGCCAGCTAGGATGCCAATGGAATTTGCGGTGTGCATGGATTCCACTGAAACTTGCTGAAAGCTAAGCACCACTAGGTATTTCACACTCTTCTGGCTGCCAAACACCATAAGACCAAGAAGAGAAAAAAGCACATTCATCTGGAATGCTCCTACATCATGAAGTGTCCCCTTAGCACCTTCTACTAAAAAAGTTTAACATTATACCAGCTAGTAAAGGAGAAATTTCGATAGAGTTCTGCTCCAGTATGACACAGCAGGGCAATTATATGTGTATTTGGAACTTATATCAATCAATCAAAACCTTGTCTACCTGATTATTAAAGCCCTTTGTAGTACACATCCAATGGAGGGCATTCACACAGTATAAAAATATCTTCTACATCCTGTGCCCCTTTAGACATCCAGCCATCCAGCTCTTCTATAGAATTCTTTGCCATTTACCTTCCAAGTCCATTCCATCTAGCCTATTAGAAATTGCCACAAATAGTGTAATTTATTTTTGGCCATCTCTCACTCTAGGTAAAGTGACCAACCAAAGTGCCACTTGAAGTTCCAACCACTGTTAAGATTTTTCCTTCACCACCCTACTTCAGAGGCACTCCTGTGTAGTACTATAGTACTACAGATGTCTACTTTGAGGTGGTACCAGAATATCATGCCTATCATTTGTTAACCAGACTTAGGACTTTTCTTCCTTAGTCAGTTGGCTGTAAGAAACTCCCAAAAGACCACTGAGGGATGGAGGAAATGGTGCAACAGGTGTCAGTATTGAAGGACTCCTGAGTCAGAACACCAGCTCATACAATTTCTAATTTCTGGAACAGCCCAATATTGATTTCCATTTCATGATGTACACATACAATCTTATGTCTAGGTGAATATGGTAGGCTTTTTTTCCCCCTGCCTAAGGAGACATACCTAGAAAATCTTGCTAAGGTCAGTGTCAAAGAAATTACTGCCGCTGTTATATATATTTTATGGTTTCATCTATCACATTTAGATCCTTAATCCATTTTGAATTTATTTTTGTGTATAGTGTAAGAACATGGTCCTGTTTCATTCTTTTGCACATAGCTATCCCAAGCACAAACATTTTAGGCAAACTTTGTCAAAGGATAATAGGCCTACTATGTTAACTCTTTTCTGCACAGTAGCTTAGGGTAGTTATATGACAGGCACTGAGTCTCTGACAATTTCTCCTGATAGACAGCATTTCACATATGTCACAACTCACAGCTGGAAGAATTAATTATGTCTTGTGTGACTCCACTGGAATAGGACTCTTGGAAGCTTGTACCTATTTTTCTTTAGACTTCATCCCATGCAAGTCACTTTGTTGATTTTGCTTTGTGTCATTTTCCTGTAATAAATCTTAGCTGTGACTATATGCTGAGTCTTGTGAGTTCTCCTAGCAAATCACTGAATCTAAGACACGGTCTTGAGAATTACCAGTACAGCTCCATTTTTACTGGTGGGGCACAGTGGCATTTTGAGCCCCTAATGATTAGTGTCACTCTGGAGCCAGTGTCTAGTAATTCTCCAAAGATCTGGGTATTTTCTTTTTCATAACGCCCCTCTAGTAACGGCTACAGGATACACAGTGGAAAGTATAGAGGAAGCCCTATGGACACACCCATGTGACTGCATCAAGATTCATTCTAAGGTTACCTAGACTCCCCTTGAGTCAAGAGGCTCTGTTTGTGAATTGATTTTTGTATAGTACTGCGTGGGAGGTTTTAATTCTAGAGTTTTTTTCTGTTATACAGCTCAAACAACATTCAAGTAGACTATTTCATTCCTACGGATATTATGGTCAATTATCCATAGTCAAAAATCCCTGAAAGCCAAGGCATTCTGATTACTGACACACGCTACCTTTTACAATAAATGTGCCCACCTCATCTTTGATGTCAAAGTGCTGCCATCTGGCCTCTAATAATCTGGAATCTTACTACCTCCACTTAAACCAGGGAGCTTACCTCAAAAGCAATATTACCCAGAGCTACACCCACCCTAAAAAAGAGAGCAATCACAAACCTTTTCAAGAATGTAAGAGTTTCTCCCACTAACATAGTCCTCAATACCTCATTAAGGTAGTGCCTCCTGGACCTTTTAATGGAATATATTTGGAGGTTAGGCATGCAGGTCATACATTGTAAATCCATTCTAACATTCTTATCTCCCAAAGCTCTGGATCTTCTTTTTCATATTATGCCAGAAAACATCTGGCATCCCAAGACCCTATTAAATGTAGGTCACCTTTGAGTCCTTGTTTCAATCAACCAACCAAGTAAACTCTAAGAGTCACCTCCAGCTCTCCAAGCTAACACACTACATCTGGAATCTCCAGCAAGTGCACCTTTATCAGTGAATTCTGCCTAATCTAGTGTTAAATTTTTCCCTCCTTAATCTGACACAATTAAATTCTCTACTCTATACATTTCCAAGGTATGCTGCTTATATATTAGCATAGCTTTTCAATTCTTTTGGTGTGTAAACAATTTCCTGAGAGGTCATAGTGACTACCTGCCCCCTGGAACATGCTGAGATTTTACCCTATTTATCTAGAGAACACAGTGAGTGTCTGATAAGTCTTGAAAAACATGAGCATTCCCCTTTCAAGGCACCTACCCCAGATAGGTTAATCACAAAAACTTTTAGCACAGGAAGGCTAGTCTCCTCAGATACAAGAGGATAAACTACTTCTGGTGTCAAAGGAGGCTCGGAGTTACTTGGGGGGGTTCCAGATTGTTAGTTTCATCTGGCTCCAACCACATATCTCCATTCTAAATTTCAGTATCTCACTCTTTCCTAAACAGTAGCCTAATTTTCACATGACAGACTCTGCAAGATCAAATCCAATAGATGTAGTCATTTAGCAACCTGCACAATTAAATCGAGATTTTCTTGAAAATCTCAGACTCTTTATACCAGAGCAAGAAAGGAATAAGTGCTGAAATAAGTTCCTGAATAAAAGAGAGGCCAGTACCCACAGGTAATATTAAGTACTTACCATGTGTCAGTCACTATAGTAAATGATTGATACACACCATCTGGTGTCATGAACTGCTTACTTCCTTTCACTGCACTCAGATAAAACCTTAAAGCTCTACCAGGGCCTTTTAGGTCCTGAATGATCCTGCCTCCTGCCTATCTCTCCGATGGTTGTTTGTAGAAAGTTTCAGCCACATGTATCTCCTCAAATCTTTTCAGCCTACATGTCACCTCTTCCAAGCTATCAAAGGACACCAGCTCCCTATCCCTTAGTCTCCCCTGGGAGACCGTGCTTTTCTTCTACCATTTGTCACCATACTGTTTTATTTATCGTGTTCTTTTTTTGTGTACTGCACACGTATTATTTAACCTACCGTGTTTATTTACTGAGTGCTTATTATTATTACTCCAAGGAACTGTAACCTCCCCTCGGGCTCAAGAAGGATTTGCAGGATTCTCACAGCTCTCTAAGGTTGGTCTACCTTATTTCTGCCTGCTTTTCCAACAGACAGAATGAAGCTTGAAGGGGCCATAGGCACCACTTCAGGTCACCCAGAGCCAACTAGAGACCAAGTCTGCGGGTCTCCTAAGCGGGGATGGCCGCCACCCCAGGGGGCCCCATATTCTGTGGTGAAGCTCAGCACAGTTCCCATCCGCCCCCCAACACCAGAGGCAGTCTTCCCTCCAAGGAAATGTACAGCAACATCATTACCATCACAGAACTGGCGCGCCGTCTCCTTCCCGCCAGTAGCCCGCCACGTCCGCGCGCAGCCACCGCCCCGCAGCCCGGTCGCGCCGCCCTCTGCGCAGGCGCACGCCTCCCGCTTCCGCTTGGGGCGGGGCTAGCGGGCGGGGGCGGGGCGGGGCTAGCGGGCGGGGGCGGGTCGCGGCAGCGGCTGCGGAGGTCCGCGCCCCCCACCCGTCCGCATGGAGTCGGGGGGTCGCCGCGGCCTGGCCACGGCGGGGGGACTGGCCTCGGCGACCCTGATGCCCAAGCAAGAGTCGGGGACCGGGGCTGAGGCGCGGGCTCGCGGCCCGGGTGCCGTCCGAGCCCGCCGCTTCCTGGTCTGTCTTTACCTGGTAGGCTTCTTGGTGAGTGCTGGGGCTGAGGGGCGACTGCGTCCTGGACCTGGAACCCAACTGAGGGTGGCTTTTTTCTTGAAGCCCGGGTGGTCGTAAGGCTCAGCCAGGGCTGGGAACCAGCGATCTGCCTGGTGGCAGACCTTTCAACCCTCTTTTTGCCCCCAAACCTCTTTTAGTCTGCATCAGGTCACATTGCTTTATTGCCCCTCGCGGGGCCGGGGCCGGGGCCGGGGCCGGGGCCGCAGCTCCTCTGCCCCTCCTGCCGATTAAGGCGCCTACTGCACCAGCGTCTAGTGTGATTGAGCCGGGCTCCAGGGTGACCCCAGGTGTTAGACGCTGTGAAAGGTACAGAGCACGCCGGGTGGACAGTAGCGCTCCTGGGCAAGTCTGGACTTGCAAAGCCCAGTTATTCTGACGTCTGTAGGTGTACAGGCCTCTTTGCCAGGCCCGGTCAGGGAAGTCGCTGTTGATGACCGCACTTGGGCAGAATTAAGCACATTTTCATTAGGGTTCCTGGTTGACTGAAATGTTTAAACACGCAAACCACAGTGAATTATACACATATCTCCCTTTCAACAAACTGTTTATTGGACAAGGCAGGTTTGGTTTTTTTCATGATGTGTGTGTGTGTGTGTGTGTCCTGGTTTAATAAGGACAATGAATTATGAATGTCCCACGTAGAATGGAAAGCTTAGAAAGATTAATGTATGATAGGATAAGTCATCCGTACCTCCATCCCTTTATTAGTCATAGAATTTCTGAAAATCTTATATGTGGCCAGGGCTGTAGAGTTCCAGTCCCTGTAATACACAGTTCCTGCCAGGAAGAACTTAACAATCTTACCAGAAAGCTTATGTCAGTAGTTCATGGCCCACTATCTACAGGAACCCCAGATCTAACACCTCACTCCTCTTCTTCCAAGTCTAGACCTGGTTCAGTTGCCCTGGTTGTGACCTGGTCCAGGTTAGGAGAGAACTGGGACAAGGACCCAGTAGGATTTCCTCTTTGCTGAGACTGAGACTGTATCTTGAGGACAAAAGGAACTGGTCAAGTTAAGTGTCACTGGGCAAAGATGGCCTTTGGAGGCCTTGAATAGTCCCCAAAGGCACTAGGTCCTGCCAAAGAGGAATTACTGTTTTCTGCTCAGATGTAGGTTAAGACCACTACTGCCTCACTAGAGTTTGGATACTGAGCCATCAGTCCGTAACCATCAGTCTGTAAAGGTTTAATGTTGACTTAGTTGTTAAGACAGTAATGAAAGCATTTTCCAAATCGCTGTCAACAGGGCACCATGAGGCACTCAGGAGGGCTGCGGTTAACCTTGCGTCCCCTTGCCCTCAGGCTCAGTGCTTCAGTTCAGAGCCTGGCATTCCTTATCGTAGTTCAGTCTCAGGGTGCACATGCCTCTTCCACGTTCCGACCGGCCATCCACAATTCAAAACTATTGATGGTGAGTGGTCCTTGACATTTCGGAAGGGAGTTGGCTACTGTCCACCCTCTGGGGACTGACGATAGGCTACTGTCTCCCTCCCTCCGACAGGACTACTGTCTGGTTCAGCCAGATGAAAAGAATTTGAACCCTCACCTGGAAAGTCCAGACTGGGAGTTCAGAGAAACCAACATGCCCTAAAATTCAGAATAGTTTGAATGTTTTAAATGAATCCACAGGTCATTCACTGTAGTCAGCCTTCCAGTACAGATTTGAATATTCAGAGTTTCTCCTGTGTTGTGTACGTGCTCCTCACCCAGTGAGTCTAATTTAGCAAGCCTGATGTAAAATTTTAATAATTTGTTCAAGAGAGTCATTAGGTCTCTAATATTCAGGGGAAAATGTAAGATTTCCCAAAAGTTAAAAGAGAGTAGGGATTTTTTTAAATGGAAAATGTTGTAAGCAATTAAAATATGTGCCAGCTTTGGATATCCTTGAAGGATCTAGTGGCTCTTTGTTAGATAACATCTAAGGAATATTATACATAACTTAGTTATTACTTTTAATATATTTAGAGATGTAAAGACCCCTAATACTTTAGGGGAAATAGTTTCAGATTAATAAGAGAGGAAGGGAACAGGATTAAAGAAGTCATTTGCCAAAGTGTTCTGTTTTTAGTTCTCATCTGGGCTTCCAGGTTTTAATTTGCTTAAGAAGGAAAATGAAGATGGCCCTGTAGGCCCCTTTTGGTTAGCATTGTAAACTGGTGCTAAGATCTATGATTTCATTCCCTTCTTTCCTCCAGATACACGGTGAGATTTATTTTATTTCATCAGCTATAGTGAGGTCTCTTACTCATTCTTACTAATGCAATTTGCTAATCAAGAAATATTTAGGTTCCTACCCTGGAAAAGATCCTGAAACTTTTTAGTGTATTCACCAGTTTTTTTGAGAGATGTAGATGTTCCATGAAAGGTTTAAGTGGTCCCCTCTCGCCTGATTTCCTTATAAACGGTTACAAGCACATCACTGGTTGCCACATTCAAATTGCATTCAAAGCCGGTGGTTTTGAAGAAACTGGATTCACAGCAAGAGAGGAGTTGCCTTTTCTAGTAAAGGGGAAGACAATTTTAGAGCACAACTTCCTGAAAGACAATTCTAGAGCACCAACATCCTTGGAAATAGCTAATATTTTTCAGGCTCACAAAGCGTTAAAATAATACTGATCATCAGTTATTACTTATGAGCCTGTTTTCTTATTACCTGCTATAAATCTCAGCCTACTTAATTATATTTCTCTCCCATCCTTTATTTGAATGTTAAACAATAAGTGGTACTGAGAACTTTTTGGAAAAGAAATCTTTTTGGACAATTGAGTTTCCTTTTCTAAAAGATGCAGAAAATTCAATAGGTAATATATGTATTTGGGGTCTTTTAAGTGAGATCATACATCAGTAGGGTGATGAAACAAAGCTGAGAGCAAAGCCCAAAAGACACTGGCTTAGACCCAAAAGAAATTTCAAGTAATCTTAAAATCAAAATAATAAACTGTAGTTTGGGTAATATAAATTTATAAACTACTTGAGAACCCTAGATAGTAAATACATGGCCATCTAAAGATGTAACCATGGAAATGGGCCACTGAAAAGTGCATTTAGAGGTTCATATTTCTAAAATTAGGTGAATGCACCACCAACAGGAGAAGGATTGATTGTGGGCCCGCTAAAAAGAAAAAATATATTTCATGCATTTCTTTCTATTTAAACCAGATTATAAGAAAAGGAATTCCAATTGAATATAAAGAAAACTCTGTGTGTGCAATGTAATGTGGTTTCCTTCTTCTAAACCAGTTGTTGCAAGTATCCAAGTGAAGTAGGAATGAGAACAAAACTTAAAGGAAGAATTAACAATCCTTCTGTTAACTCAGAATACCTAGCAAAAAGGATCAGTACCTGTCCCCAGGACTGAAGAAAATATGTTGGAACTGCTGTTGTGTGTTAGACCTTTCTCAACCATTACATCTCTTAATGTACTTCATATGTCTACCAGACAGGTGTTATTATTCCCAGTTTTTACAGATGACAGCACTGATGCTTGGTGACATTAAATAACTTTCCAAGCACACATGCTTAGTAAGTAATGGTGCTAGAACTTAGAGCTGTCTGTCTGACCTCAAATGCTGTGCACTTTCATTGACTTAGCTACAGAACACTGGCTTTCTCCAGGACCCCATCCTTCTCTCTCCTCCCTGCTTTGCTGAGACTTTCTTTTCAGTTATTATTTTTAAGGCTATAAGCCACAGATTGGTTGCCTTCCCTCATTCCAGGAGGAAATTCATATTATGAAGCAAGTGCTGCTTTGCCAAGAAATATGCATTATCCCTACCTCCTTTCCCACTTCGTTACACACATTTTTTTTTTATTTGAATAACTTCTATATCACATCCTCCTTGAGTATTAAGGATCAATCACAAGGAAGCGAGGTCGAAATGATTCTAGGTCATGGTGATCAGGCATTTACAGGTAGCAACTGTTATAACACATTGTATTTTGATTCTTTGGTAAGTTTAATCTGATGAGTATAGCATACTGTAGAATACAATTATGATTTCTTGTTTGCTCAAAATTTGGATACTGGTTTTATTTTTTTAATCAGTTTTATTAGGATTACCACTTTAAGAACATCTAAGCGTCAGTTTCTAATTTGAGTTAATCCAGTGTTTTGTTGTTTAGGACTTGTTCGGTGTCAGCATGGTCGTCCCTTTATTGAGCCTTCATGTCAAGTCTCTTGGAGCAAGTCCAACAGTTGCTGGAATAGTAGGTAAGTGGTCAATATTATACATTTTCAGAGTACTGCATTTTCAGTCCTCTGGACTAAGAACCTAAACACAAATCAGTCGTGTAGCTGAATGTTATTCAAAGGTAAATTGAAAGTGGGATATGAGGAATTTTTAGAATACTTTACAAATGTTACCCTGGAGCGAATGTAATTCATCTTTTCCTAGACTGCCTGTGGTCAGCAAGGTGTTGAGGTTTAGCATCATTCCCTTCCCCTCACCACGAGTGACATTACAGTTACTTACTGAGCCTCTCCAAGGAGCTGGCTGCGTGTGTTAAAGGGTAGGTACAGACTCCTGCCTTCAGGAACCAGAGAAATGTAATCCATGGAAATCAAGCCACACAGCAAAGGGACGCAGGATGAGCCTTGACAGATTGGTCACAAGCTTCCTGTACCACCACCAACACATCTTAGGGGGCTGTAGGGTTTTTCTACCTGTACAGCATAGAACCTCCATCTGAAAGTCACTGATTTACCAAAGAGACAGGACATAGCAGGGCTTAGTACTGTGCTAATTAACAAGAAATTGTTAAAAGATTAACAGTCCTTGACTGTTAATCCACAAGCTGGATAAGCAAATGCTGGGGGACAGTCGTGGACACAGTATCTGGTAAGTCCTCCATGCCATGATTTGTATTTCCCTGGGAGCGCAGAATTATACTGGCCCAGACAAAAGCACCAGGGTTTTTGCGAAGAGCAGAAGGGACATGTTGTTTGGTATAATGTAGGTAAAAGCACTCTGTAAAATTTTGTCAGTTCTTTATAAAACTAAAGCATTTTGTAAAACTGGAATGTTAGAGGCATATAAGATGATACAAAAATTTTTAGACTTAGTAGAGTTTTTGTAGGATTTGGATTTCTATACCCCGAGTACTCTATTCGGTCTTCTCAGTCGGAGGTATGCATCCTTACAGAGCCGGAGAAGCCTCTCTGACACCGTGGGCAGCCCTTGCCTTAGTCTCTCTCCTGCTTCCTTCAATTTTGAAAGTTTGTGGGTTTTTTTTTTTTTTTTTTTTAAGATTTATTTATTTGAGAGAGTGGAGGAAAAAAGCACAAGCAGGGGGAGTGGCAGGCAGAGGGAGAAGCAAACTCCCCGCTGAGCAAGGAGCCCGATACGGGGCTCGATCCCAGGACCCTGAGATCATGGCCTGGGCCGAAGGCAGACACTTAACTGACTGAGTCACCCAGGCGCCCCTGAAGGTCTTTTAATAAAAATTGTATTGCTTTACCCTGCCAACTGAAAAAAAAAGCGGGGAGTAATCTCCTTTTTAAAAATGGTCTTTCCCCCCCCCCTAATGTTTTCCTGTTAAATTTCTATGTAATTGTTACCACATTGATCCATTTTCGTTAAGGGTCCAGCTGATTTTCTTAATGTTACTGATGTTTTTTTGTAGGCTCCTCCTATGGCATTTTGCAGCTCTTTTCCAGCACACTGGTGGTAAGTTGTCTCCTGTCTGGCACCATATCTCGGTCACACACTGGGGGCATCTCCACGGTGGTGGTGGCAGTGGTGGTTAAAAGTGGTGAGTCAGAGGACTTTCTGTGTTCCTTGCTTTCCTCAGGGCTGCTGGAGTGATGTGGTTGGAAGACGGTCTTCCTTGCTGGTGTGCATTCTATTCAGCGCCCTAGGTTATCTGATTCTTGGAGCATCCACCAATGTGTTCCTCTTTGCGCTGGCTAGAGTCCCAGTGGGTAAGTTCCTGCCCTTGGGTGTGTTTTCATTCAAAATAAATCAGTTGTCCATAGATGTATAAAGAGATACCATCCTACCTGTCAGTGCCTTTTTTTTTTTTTTTTTAAGATTTTATTTATTTGAGAGAGAGAGAGAGAGCCTGTACGAGCAGTGGGAGGAGCAGAGGGAGAGGGAGATAATTTCCAGCAGACCCTGTGCTGAGCACAGAGCCCTCTGTGGGGCTCGATCCCAGAATCCTGGGATCATGCCCTGAGCTGAAACAAGAGTCCAACACTTAACTGACTGAGCCACTCAGGCTCCCCTGTTGGTCCCTTCTTGGTTAGAGCTTATGTCAAGAGAGAATAATGACAAGAGCGATTATAACTGGAACATTGGCCACTGCTGTGGATGGAGCACTTTGTATCAGTCAGGCTCTGCTCACTTGAACAGAGCCACAAAGCTTGTCCATAACAGGGCCTGGAGCCCCTCCTGTCAGTGTGAATCATTATACCGCTGCACAGACCCGTCTCCTTTCCAGCGATCTCTCTATATTCAGTCAGTAAGAATTTGTTAAATGTCTTTGGCCAGCACTGTGGTTACTATTCTTTCCCTTCGCCAGCTTCTAGTTTTAAAATTGTGCTTCCTGAGCCTGGGTGGCTCAGTGGGTTAAAGCCTCTGCCTTCAGCTCAGGTCATGATCGCAGGGTCCTGGGATCGAGCCCCGCATCGGGCTCTCTGCTCAGCGGGGAGCCTGCTTCCCCCTCTCTCTCTCTGCTGGCCTCTCTGCCTACTTGTGATCTCTCTCTCCATCAAATAAATAAAATCTTTAAAATAAATAAATAAATAAAAATAAAATTGGGCGTCTTGACTTCCAATGGAGATTTCCCACCGTAGCTTTCCTGCAGCCTCTTGTAAATTTGGCTGTCACTAGGACAATGATGACATGACTCATGGGTTAGTTTCTGTTTCCAAACTGATCTTGAATGTTTCTGGCATTTTCGAATGGCTTTTATTCTGTCCACTCACGGATACATTTTGTCCGTTCTCTGAGCCGCGGCTCATGAATGCTGTCCTCTTGTGGCGGGTAGGCAGTCCCTGTGGAAGCTCTTTGTTCTCTCTTTGCCTTTCTTAGTTGTTAGAATCCTGGAGTTTCAGTGTTTCTTTCTCCCCTGACTCAATAGAGCACTGACAGACTCAGCTGCCCTGGTAGACAAGTTTGCAGCCCTGGGCCTCTGCCCACAGTCAGTTAAGTGGCTCCTTTTCACCTAATGCCCCAAAGGAACAGAGCGTAAAATAAGTCCTTTTAACATATGGTTGATGATCAGCTTATTTGGGATTTTCACACCACTTCTGTGCCATACATACTTACTCTCCAAGTCTTTTGAGTTCACCCTCCAAAATTCTTGCTGTACCTTTCTGTTGACTCAGAAAACAAAAAATGCTTACAGAGGTCTTTGCTTTAAAAATGAGCGGTCGGGACGCCTAGGTGGCTCAGTGGGTTAAAGCCTCTGCCTTCAGCTCAGGTCATGGTCTCAGGGTCCTGGGATCGAGCCCCACATCAGGCTCTCTGCTTGGCAGGGAGATTGCTTCCCCCCCCAACCCCCTGCCTGCCTCTCTGCCTACTTGTGATCTCTCTCTCTGTCAAATAAATAAATAAAATATTTTTTAAAAATAAATAAAAATGAGTGGTCATCCTAACTTGTCCCCTAACCACACAAAATCCAACTGATGGCTGTTCTGTGTGCATCTGGAGTCAAAGTTATTGTACATGCTTGGTTTAGGTTTGCAGCATGGAAATATAATACACTCTACCATCCAGCAGTAAGGCTGTTCGTAATTCTAAAGAAATATAGATTAATTGATGCTGTATACAATAGGTAGTTATAGAGAAGACTAAAACATTTTTATTTAATATGAAATGAGCCTGCTTTGAGTAGTGATAGTTCCATTAACATACATCATACTCTTAGCCAACAGAAGAGCTATATATACAATTCTCTCCTGCTATGGGAACTTCTGCAATGCTCGGTTGGCCCAGAAATATGAGGGAACCCTGGGGAGCCTTGCCAGGGTTGTGCTGTACAATGTCACGTGTAGGTTCCGGTCCTTGTATCCTGAAGGTGAGCCTGACAGAGGTTGAAGTACCAAAGGTAGACACATGTTTTTCCCCTCCTCTCTCTGTCCCCTAACCCAACCTCTAGAAGGTAACAGGAAGCTAGTCTGGGTTACCTTCACCACAATCCTCCTTCCCCGGTTTGTAAGGTGAATCCAACATGGGTATCATTTTAGACATAATTACAGGATTCCTATCAGGCCTCGTAGGAATCATCTTCCAGCCATGTCCTTTCTCACATTTAAGGAAATAGATCTAGAGAGAGTCTCTCTATCTAATTGCAAGAGAGATTTCTAAGTTTGCTTCTCAAAGAGGCTGGCTTTCAGGCAAATGCCCGCTCTAATATTTAGACACAACTGGGTCTAGAACCCAGGATCAGCGTGGAAGCAGAGTGATGTACAGAGTGATCCTTCCTTCAGGGAAATCACTGGAAACCATTGTGTTGCATCACAGTTAGGAGCACTTCAGGCCGACCCGCCAGCAACACTGACTGAGCTGATCAACATGGCAGGCAACGTACGTCACCGGAACCCATCCATCTGTTTATTCAGCATATGGGTGTGTTGGTGCAAACAAGTCAAATACATCAGCAGAAGTATGAGGAATATAAAAATGCTGTATACACTTTACTCTCTTATTAAGTCATGTCCCACCTTTCAGTTTGTTTGGTCAACCAGTTCACACACCTCTTGCTAGTAGAAAATCAGTTGGTAGTGTTTAGATGACCATGTCATCATGTTTTTATATTCTCACTCCCCATCCTTCTTCCCTGCTCTGTTCCTCTCTAGCAGTTATCACCATCATATACATGCGTGTGCACACACACACACTCACATACACACATACACACACTCTGAAGGTAGGTACGTTTGTGTCTTTCTCGCCTTCTGTTCCTTGCATTATCCTCAGGATCAGGGTCAGGGTTAATGCTGGACATACAGTAGGCATGCAGCGAATGTTTACTCACTGAGTGAATGAATAAAGAATGATACATCTCTGTAGAGAAGCCACCAGAAATTGCACTTGGCTAAAAGAAGACTGGAGGTACTGGGATGTCAGGATGGAAGGTGGGAAAGCAGAGAATGCAGGGCTTGGCTACCAGGAATAAGGTGGCCAACTAGGACTGTTGGGGTTCAAAGAGAATGGAGAACAGAACTCCATCCGTGATAGAGATGAAATGCAAGATCACATCCAAGATTCTTTTGGTCTGAAAAACGTTACAGAGCATGTTTCTTATCCCCTTGCAGGTATTTTTAAACATACCCTCTCCATTTCAAGGGCTCTGCTTTCTGATCTGGTTGCAGAGAAAGAACGGCCACTAGTAATTGGACAATTCAACGCAGCATCTAGTGTGGGCTTCATCTTGGGCCCCATGGTCGGTGGATATCTTACGGAGCTAGATGGTGGATTTTATCTGACAGCCTTCATCTGCTTTTCTGTCTTCATTCTCAATGCTGGTAAGTCGACATTTCATCCTAAGAAGACTTTGGTTTATGCCTTCATACTGACCCATTTTTTACTTTTTTTACTTTTACTTCCTTATGCTTTGTTGTTCTTAAAACAGGCAGACTTTTCGTTGTTGTTGTTTTACTATAGTTCACAAACAGTGCTACCTTAGTTTCAGGTGTGCAATTCAGTGGGTCCGCAGTTCTGTACATCACTCAGGGCTCATCCTGATAAGTGTACTCCTAATCCCCTTCACCTTAGGTTAGGCAGACTTCTTTTTCAATGTTGGACACCTTGCCCCATGCTGCAGACCACCTGCCCATGTCTTCCCATCATGCTAAAGCACGTATGTGTCTCACTCCACATGCTAGTGGTTAGGCCCTGCTCCTCTTCCCCCTCCTACCGGGTGCTCCAGCCACACCGGCTTCCTGGTCAACCTCACATACACCAGGCTCATTCCCGTAGGAGGGCACTGCAAATTTGCTCTTTCCTCCACCTACGACATTCTTCCCACATATCTTAACTGAGTCTTTCTTATCATTCAAGTGTCAAATATTTGCTTCCTTGGAAAGATCTTTCCTGATGATTCTGTTTCACATAACTCAGGTTTCTTCATAGCACTTCTGGAATTATATTATCAATTTATTTTCTTGCTTATGTTCTCTCTTCCTTACCTCCCCACACATAACCATTAGAAACAAAATGCCACGGGATAGAGATTTTCTCACCATTGTCACTGTTGCCCAGAACTGGCCAGGCATAAAGCCAGTGTTCAGTAACATTTGATGAATAAAAGAACAGTTACTGGACTATGAGCTCCTTGGATGCAGGGCCAGTCGTCTAAAGCCAAGAGGATAAACCTTTTTGCCTAGAGACTGGTACTTTCCTGAGCCTTAGATAAACAACTTCATAAATAAGAGGATTGGCTCATGTTACTCAGTTTTACCTAAATTTAATGATAGTCTACTCTACTGCATCTTTTTTAGTCTTTGTATTCAAGGCTCCAGGTTGCATGATGGATTCCATGTTGAGCTAGGCTATCACACTCGGGAAACAGAGTTCAGGAGTTCAGTGTCGATCATCATAGGGATACTTTATGATTTCCTGCCAGAAATTTAACCTGTAACTTTGGCCAGGAGGCAAGCTCTGATGGATTAGTGTAAATCTAGATAAAATACCTGAAGCCCATGACCGGCTGGTGTGGCCAGGCACCTTCCCAGATGAAGGAATGTGATGAACGTGATAGCTCTCGAAGTCAGAAGTCAGTGTGTAAACGAAGACCATGATTATGGGGTTCTGTTTTGGATTCTCCAACTCGCCCAGCCCTAACCTAAGCCTATGAATGGGTCTGAGTCAGTCCGGGATAGTTCAGCACAAGTGTTCTCAACCGCAATGGCTAAAAATAGTCATCAGGATTTCTTGTGCATTCTTAAGAAATGCAGAGGTCAGCAGGCCAAGCTGATCCAGGGAATAGCAGAGGAGAGCGATAAGGGCAGGCCAGCGGACAGTGTCTCACACCAGGCTTTGCCTTCCAGCGAGCGCAGTGAACACAGTGCATTGCATTTTTTTTTGTGCCTTAGTGACTTGGGCTGTTTTTCTCAACCCCTTTTACCCTTACCGCTTCTCACATCCTCAATCTGATCGGCCACTTTGCCTGAGAAGGGCCTCTTGTGTCTTTTGTTCCATGATTTCTGACTTCATGGTTAAGAACTCAGACTCTGGAGTCTGACAGACTTGAATTCAGATTCCTGCTGTGCCGCTTTTTAGTGTGGGCCTTGGGCGAGTTGCCTCAGTTTACTCATCCATAAAACGGGGTAACAACACTCCCAGTTTTACTAGGACGAGCGCCGGAGGTCATGCACATGAGCAGTTCACCCCACTGCATCAAGTATGCTAAGTGCTCAGTAAATATCAGTTGCTCTAATTATCATTTTTATTTTAATTACACTTTTTGTCTTAGTCCACCAGCGATAGTCCTTTCACATTTTTATCAAGATTCTCTAAAATGTCCAAGGGCCCTTTTAAAGATAAGTAGGGGTAGAAGGTCCAGGCCTGCGTTCTCGTGTGGTTAAGTTTTCTGTCATGAATCAGTCCCTGGCGGGCAGTCCCCCTAGACTGTGGAGAAACACATACACGGATGTGGTTGCTGAAGACAGCATGAAGCGGTCTGAGAGGCCACTGGTCCCAGTCGAATTTAAGTGTGAAAGGACTGAAAACTCCACAGGATGAGTTTGGAAAAGATGTCCTAGAATGGCAAGCTGGAATTCAGTTTCAAGAAATTTAGGGGCATGGATCGGCAATAGGTCATTCTACTTGGAAGGCATGGGATACATAAAATGACCGAGGCAGGAACGCACCAGTCATAAGGGTGGAGGTGGGATTATCTGAGTAGGAATTGAGCAGCTCTGTAAGGTCATACATCATGGTCGGTGAGAATGGCACTCCGGGAGATTTTGAGGTGAGACTTGTAAAAGCACATGGTGTCCCGGATGGAGGGCAGAGCCAAGCCGGTGCTTCCTGATTGGTCATTGGTATCAAGCTGATCCTCTCCCCACAGGCGAAGGCTGGCTGCCTCTGTTCATAGCATCCTGTGCGTCCCCTAACACAGCACTTACCCTGTAATCTACTTGCTATGTTTTCCTTGTCCAAACCCCCTTTTAGACTTAAATTTCTTGAGGGCAGGGATGTTATAGGCCTTGTCTTATTAATATATTCCTACTGTTTAGCACAGGCCTTAGCATTTAGGAAGCATAAATATTCAGTATTTGGATGAAGTATGGTGAATGGATGGGTGGCTGGATGGATGGGTAGGCAAGATGGTAGAAACGGAATTAGAAAGGTAATGAATTTAAACATACAGCATGAGAATTTCCATATCCCGTGATACAGAAAACCATCATGGGCTCTTGAGCTGGGGAAAAAGTGAACATTCTGTAGGTATAGAATTTTTGTAAGATGAATAGTGGAATTCTGCGATCAAGCTGTGGGCGTGGTTAAAAACTGGATTCAAAAACAGATTAGTAAATGTACTAATACAAAATTACAGCATAGAAATCTCATGCACATACTTGCTCCAACCCCCGCGGGGGCCCCGTGGGAGCCGGGGCACAGCCGACAGATCCCATGCCGTCTTACCAGGTCTGGTTTGGCTGTTTCCCTGGTGCGAAGCGAAGCTCTCCAGTGCGGAGAAAGGCCAAGGCCGGCCAGCGAGGAGGAACTCTGCACCCTGGGGGAGGACAGACCGTCACAGGCAGGAAACGGCCGCCCCCCACCTGAGCACAACCCGTGCCAGGCCTGCCAGGCTGCCCTGGCTGGAGGTGGCGTCCACACTGCGTGACATGAAGAGCCTGATATTTTCCGAGATGTGGGACATCTTCGCCGTGCGCTTGCTGATGGCCGTGGCGGTCATGCTCTACTACAGTAACTTCGTGCTGGCGCTGGAGGAGCGCTTCGGGGTGCGGCCGCGGACGGCCGGCTACCTGATCAGCTACAGCAGCGCGCTGGGTGCCGTGGCGGGCCTGGCGCTGGGGCCCCTGCTGCGGCTCTACGGGCACGACGGCCGCGCCCTCCTGCTGCACTCGAGCGCGCTCACCTGCCTGCTGCTGCTACTGCACGCCTCCGCCCGCTCCGTGGCGGTGGCCGTGCTATGCTCCTCGCTGCTGGCCGTGTCCACCGCCGTGGGCAGGACCTGCATCACCGACCTGCAGCTGGCCGCGGGCGGGGCGCAGGCCAGCGGCACGGTCATCGGCGTGGGGCAGTCCGTGACGGCGGTGGGCCGGATCATCGCCCCGCTCCTCTCCGGGCTCGCGCAGGAGGTGAGCCCCTGCGGGCCCCCCAGCCTGGGGGCTGCCCTGGCCCTCGTGGCCATTTTCCTAATGTCACTCAACAGAGCCCGCCATGCTGGTGCTGGTGCTGGTGGTGGGAGTGACAAATTAAAACACGAGTAGAGTGGAAGTGGATGTTAGAAATCTGAGGCCTTGAGGAAGGGACAGAGGCCAGGAAGGGTGGTTTTCCAGCGGGTGTGCTTCGCTGGGAGACTCCCAGGTCCAGCCTGCGGGGTGATCAGAAGTCAGAGCATTGTCCAAGGGGAAGGTATTAAACGTTATGCAAAAGTCTCCTCTTCCAACCCCCAGTAGGGTTCAAATTTTCCAGGGGGAAACACTGCCAGCTTCAGGACAAGAAGGTGGTGGTGAGATAAGAGAAGGTGATAGGCTCCCCTGCTAAGTAAAAAATAGGGTAACCCATTAATAAAGTGATCTGCTGGGACACAGGCTTCATGGCACACTACATAAGCTAAGAGGGGGTTTTTCTGCTCTCAGAAGCCTAGAGATTGAATAAGCCACTTTATTGAAATTAGCCTGTACCTTTCTCAAGTTATAACAAGGTTCCACCTGGGAAGCTGGGGGAAGATCATACCGCTGGCCTCAGCCCCAGACATTGATTCTGGGGGCCCAGGAGAGGCCCAGAAACCTCTATTTAATAAGCAGCACTTGCACTTCCTCATGGAGGCATCCTTCAGAGACATACAGGTTTTGATTCAAGTCAAAGCCAGAGACTTGGTTGTGTTTATTGATCGCTTACTCAGTTTCAACTATTAAGATTATGTGATCCCGATACATTACCCTCTCCCCAGCTCTTGGCAGTCATGCTCCATATCAGGAGAAGCAGGTTCATGAAGCCTGTCTCCTGTGTTCACTGCCTCTGAGGCCCCACGCTCTGCAGAGAGCTGAGGTGGTCAGTCTGGTTAGTTCTCCCTGGATATCAGGCATGAACTGCTTCCAGAAGCCGGAGCTCCATTGGGCTGCATCGGTCAGATGATGGGGAAGCGCAGTGGAGAAGACAAAGCACAGGAATGCCTTTAAGATGAACATCTCGTGCGGGTAAGAGTCAGGTGTCATGCCTCACCAGACAGACTTAACTAAAGCGTCTTATGTTGGAAGTCATTCCTTTTCTCTCATTTTAATATCATACCTGAGAATGAAAGAGCTACCCTGATCTACAGGGAAATGCCTTTTCCTAGGCTTAGGCTAAACGGTCATTCCAAAAGTAGTGCCCCAGGGTCCAGCTGAGAGGCTCAGAGTGGGGGTTAGCACAAACACCCAGGGAAGCATTTGTGTGGTTCTTGCTACTTGGATGATGTCACCTATTAATAATCATATTGGCGCCCCCTCTCTTTTCCTCATGCAGCCTATGGGAGTTCACATTCCTTCCTTCTTTTTGATTGGTCCACTAGGAAATTATTCCTGTTTTCAACCTAACACATGTATAATTGTAAATGAATTGTATGTCAAACAGAAAAAAAAATGTTTCTCTAGTTTTAGAAGTTGTGTATGGGTTAAACTCAGATGTTTATGATAAGGAATTAATTGGATGTCTTAAGATTGTCCTTTCTCCTATCTAGCTACAAGGAAAAATATTTTTTATTAAGTGTTGTAATTGTGAACTTTTATACAAGCACTAAGTGCTTTTGAAGAAAGCAAAATATAATACAAAATGGCGTGGCCCTTAAGGAGCACACCAAATCGTCATAGAACTTAGACTCAAAGGACAAGAAGTAATCAAGGGTTTATGCAATGAAGCCGAATTTCTCCGAAGATTATCTCTTCTGTGCACTCAGAAACGCAAGTTTCTTAGACATTCTTTAATGGAGTCATTATTAAATTTTTGAAATCCTCGCACTTTATTTTTGAAGTTAAATAAGGCCTATAAATTTATTAAGGCTTTACAGTTAACCAGATACATGGACATACTGAAAACCAGGGTTGATCCTCATAGAGAGAGGAGAGAAACATTTTTGTTAGTGTCCACACTCATGTGGTTTTTTTTTTAGATAAATATTATGCAGGCATACCTCGTTCTATTGCACTTCATTTTATTGTGCATCACAGATACTGCATTTTTTTTTTTTACCAATTGAAGGTTCATGGCAACTGTGTGTCAAGAATTTTATCGGCACCATTTTTCCACCAGCATTTGCTTACTTTGCGTGTGTGTCACATTTTAGTAATTCTCACAGTATTTCAAACTTTTTCATTATATTTGGTATGGTAATGATTATATTATGATTATATTTGATGTTACTGTTGTAACTGTTTTGGGGTGCCACAAACCCATATAAGTGGGTGAATTTAATCCACAAATATATGTGTTCCAAGGGCCCCACCAACTGGCTGGTCACCCATTTCTTGCCCTCCCCTCGGGCCTCCCTATTTCTGAGATGCAACAATATTGAGGTCAGGCCAGTTAACAACCCTATAGTGGCCTCTAAGTGTTCAAGTGAAAGGAAGTGTCAGCCGATGTGGCAAACTTCCTTGCTGTCTTTATTTTTAAAAATTGCCTCAGCCACCCAGCCTTTACCAACTACCACCCTGCTCAACACTGAGAAAAGACCCTCCACCAGCAAAAAGATGGCCACTTGCTGAAAGCTCAGATAGTGGTTGGCATTTTTTAGCAATAAAGTCTTTTTAATTAAGGTATGTACATTGTTTTTTAGACATAATGCCACTGTAAATTTAATAGACTGCAGTATAATATAAACATAATTTTTATGTACACTGGGAAACCAAAAAATTCATTTGACTCACTTTATTGCAATATTTAACTTTATTGTGGTACTCGGGAACCAGGCCCACAGTGTCTCTGATACTCTCTGTCCTATTAAAATGTTTGATGTGTGGATATTCAGAAGCGTGTTCCAGAACCAGCAGTGTCCACATTCCCCTGGAGCTTGTTAAACATGCAGACACTCCCACCCCAGCATGGACCTGCTGGGAACCATTCTCAGCAAAATCCCCAGCTGCTCTGTATGCATCGTGAACTTTGAAAACCACTGGTCTATAGACAGTAGTTGTATAATTTATGGCATATGATCTCAGGGAAATTAAATCTGCTCAACTAAAGTTTGTGTTGTTTTGTTTTTGAGTCCTTGAGCAACTTCTGTAGTAACTCCCAAAGTATTTAGGTTGAGCCTCATGAAACTGCTACTTTCCTAAGTCAAAATTACCTGCAGTTTCACATGGTAATAATAGTATATGGAATCTTAATTTTAGGGGCATTGAACTTGCCTGAGAAGTTTATAAAGGATACGGCATCCTTTCAGCATTATACCAGCCCCAACTGCTAAGTTTTGTGAATGAGCCTCAGGGTTTTGGTTCTAGAAGACTTTGGCCTTCTCCATGGAAGGAAGGTATACGTCTGCCCTAATGTCCAGAGAGATGAGCAGAAATCAGGGAGTGGGACATGCCTAGCCAGGGCAGTAACATGGGCAAGCCTCCAAAGCCCAAGTGTGTGGGTCAAGAGTTATGCCTGCAGCAAACGGAAGGGGCAAGAATCAGTGGTTCTGGCTTCATAGTAGTCACCTGATGCCCAGAGCCTGCCCCAGACCTCTACAACCAGACTCCAGCGTGCCCCAGAGTGGAGAGTCCTGGAGTTAGATCATGAAGGGGCTCATGGACCATGCTCAGAAGTGAGTTTTATTCTCACAGATGAGAGGGAGCCACTGAAGAATTCATGCTAGCGAATGCTCTGTGGAATTCATGTTAAAGATCCCTCAAGGGCAGTCATCCAAGAGGAACGGGAGGGAGAGGTCACGTGCACTGAGGGAATCAGGTAGGGCACAAAATCTGAGAGGCCTGGGGACCGTCAGCTTGTGACCTCCAGGGAGACACTGGACAGGCTGCGGGTGACGCCCAGGGGTCTGGCCCAGGCAGAGTTCAGACAAGGTTAATGAGTGTTGAGACATTCTCTGCCCCGTCTTCCGTTAGCTGGCAGGGAACATGCGTGGGCATTTATGATAGATTGTTCTCTGCATGTTCTGAACATTAGGAGACATCTTTTCTTTGGGACACTTCTAGAAGAAATTTAGATACCCGTGGGGGAAGGGGGCGTCAATCCTCTCAGGGGAAATTTCAGGCTTTTGGGCACCTGCTATAAGAGGATAGCCTTTTATTTGGAAAGTATAGTAAAAGCCAGCATGGTGATTCCCCATGCCCTATTCCCCCTGGAAACCTTAGCCTTCCCACATAAGATTCCCACAGATCTAGCCAGGATGCTGGATAAGGTAGCTCTTCTCAGAACAGGGTGATGGACTGAAAAAAATTGGTTTTCTGTCCTAAAATTGTATTCTTCCCAAAGAACTTGCCAGTTACATGGCAATGATTTTCTTTAATAATATAATCCCTTTAAAATTGTAACAAATTGTTATCATTTATTCTGAGTGTAAGTTTAGGAGCTCTTGCTACATCCTGACTGTATATGTAAAGTCAGGATCCAGAAGCGCTTGGAAATGTTAACCTCCCGTTACGTGAAAACGCATCCTGAAAGTAAGAACAACAAGCTTTTGGCTTTTCAAACCATAAGCTAATACCAAACGTATACATAATCTGAAATTTATTGCACATCTTTGGCAAGCAAATCATTTTAAGATGACATCAGTAGGATTTATTTTTACTTTCAGGTACACAAATACTAACTTATTTTAACACAAGATTTTACTGTAGATTTCTCATTTCTCCCAAGCAGATCATCTAAACTCACCACAGACAGTTGTGTACGAACACAATACGGACAATTTCTGTTTTCCTGATTCAGTACATTGTAAGAGATAATGCTGATTTTAATTTGGAATTGGATACTCTCAAACAGCTTGTGCTGTTCCTCCAGGGAAGAAGATAATTATAAACATTAAGGAAGGAGGTGTTAATTATTACCCATAATTACATAGCATAAACTATAGCATAAAAGTGGACTAAGGACCTTGTTAGAATAAAAAATTGTATTTTGATCAGTCTTGATTTAAACTATACTACATCCTGATAAATAAAAATCCTTTTTTTTCCCAAAGCATACACTGTGGAGGGAAAAATAGTTAAAATACCTATTTTTAGTTGCAATTTACAACATCGAATAGGAGGTGACCTTTGTTTAGGCTCATCAAAGAATCTCTTCCATTTGGAATCGCTGGGACTCAGGTGCTTACCCAGACTGAGAATTTTTTTTTTTTTTCCATGTGCTAGCTTACCCACCTAAACCTATCCTGAGTTTGCCTAATGGACCTGAAACCACATGAACTATCCAGAATGAACCTGATGTAAAAAACGTGTTTGCTACTGACCATGGGGCCTGGCCCTCGGATCTGAGGGCACGTGAATGGGTGCAAGCTCTGGGTTTATCCTGGTCTGTGCTGTGGGCTGAAACACAGGCCCGGGCATCACAAGCCAGCTCCTGACAGTCCCAGGCAGACATGACACAGAGAAGGGCGAGCATTTTCTCCTGGTCACCTTCAGGGCACCCTCACCGTGCCATCTTTTGGAACGAACAAAACAAAGTATGTCAAGTTGTAATGCCTTCAGACTCACTTTCTAGCTAAAGGTAAGGACCGAAACTGGATGCCCAACGGTCAGGGGTACATAATTATGGTAGCAAATACAACAGACGGTGTTGAACAAGTGCCGAAAACTATGTGTTAGCGAAAATCTGATGTGTTGCTACAGAACCCTGCATAATCTTGTAAAAACCACTTGGTAAGACAGTGGATGGCATCTGCCCAATTTGTCTTGAGTTGACTTGGGAAGGCAGCATGTAATATTCCAAGGCACGCATTATCTTTGAACCCTTTATAAGGGTCTGTTTACCTAGAGAAAATTAATGGACCAGTGATAAGCGTCCTTAAGTTTCTTTAACACAGTTAACAATGTTAGCCCTGTTTTGAGAGATGATGTATATTTGAAGCTAAAGCAACTGAGATGTGTAATACTCTAAAATTCTTACCTTTCACAAATTCCAGCTATCATGACCCCATTTTAGCACAGATGAGGATGGTTTTGATATATAAATGTAAAAATCGGAACTGGGGGGCTGTCCTGATTTTTGGTGATGCGTTAATTTCTCCATAGTGATTAAATATCTTTATTTATCTGTATTCCATCAAATGTTTCCACTCCATACTGATTTAATACTTCAATTTTTGTACATTTCACAGAAACCAAGAGAAATTCTTTGCTGGTATACATACAGAAACTTTCTGTTTGGCAAGCAGTTTTACCAAACGCTGGATGCAGAGAGCCCTCATTTAAATTACAAATTTTGTTACCACGTGTAGTGATGACACAACAGGACCCAGTGAAATTTTAAAAAGTGGGGGAGAAAAATATTTGCATATTTAATCCAGGGTGTTTTGTTGGCATTCTGTGTACTGGGCGTCTCATTGAAGGGCATTTCCATACCGCACAACACAAGGCTATCAGATCCCCATGAAATGTCTGTGACATGAAACCTCTGAAGACAGTTCTCAGCCTTTCAAAATCATCAATATGCTATGCAGATCAAAAATTCGATAATCCATTGACAGCAGATACATTAACTCTACACATAGAAACACCTATTTCTCTGACCAGACAGGTAAGAGAACTGACCACAATTTCTCGACTATTTTTAGAGGTAGTAAAATAGAATTTTCCTTGAAAAAAATCGTAGGAAGTTAGAAGACAGAAGGGATCAAAAAACTATGTACCATTGCAACATTAAAGAAGATGTTCAAAACTAACCATATGGGTGCTTCGGCCACACATCTGCAGGGGTGACCACATTTGAGGGGGTCAGCCACATGTGGAGTGAATGACATTGGAGAAAAATCTGAAAGGAGGGGTCCTTTCTCTTCAACAAAGAGCTGTGGTCACAGCTAGGGAGCAGTTACCCAGATGGAGGCTCTCTGCCTTACAAGTAGATTCAAGAAAGGGGCTGGTTAAGATGTTGGATATAAAGTACCGGCAAGCTACACGTTGTGCTCTAAAAGTTACACACACACACACACACACACACACACACACACAATCTCAGATCATCAAACAGTTGAGTCCTCTCGTTCCTCTCGTCCATCTTAACAAAGGGAATCAACATACAACGTTCAGGCTTGGGTAGGTAATGCCAACACCTACTTCAACCAGACAAAGAAATTTCTAATCACTCTTCAGAGAAAAGTAAGTGTGAACTTTGAGCCAACAAAATATTGCAGTTCTCACATTTGTTTATAAAATGCCAGTTTTACCATAAACATGATTTGGGCAGTACGACAAATGGAAAACATACTGAGACATGTAATAAATAACTTCTCTATGCTCTTTATACAAATAAACACTCCTCTCCCCCACTACGAAGCTTAGTAAAAGCCAAAGGGAATTTCGTCTCAGATATTCTAGGGGCTTACACACGAAACGCACATTCTTTTAAACTTTCGAACTTTGGAGCAAATTTCTAGTTGTTCACTAACTGGCCTGTTCCCAACAGTCAGCGCTTAGCATTACAGGGAAAGAAATAAGCCTAGACTTTGCACTTACACGTAGTTCAAGTCAAATTCGTTACAACAAATACCAAAGACCCATCAAAATTCTATAGTCACACTGGAACTTTGGTTGAATCAAGTATTGCTTGAATTAGGGGAGTCATTTACAAAGGGTTGAGGTGTCTCTAGTACAGAAAATTTGGACTGTTCTGATATTTACAGGGTTTCATATTTTCTCCTACGGTGTCTAGAACTTTATTTGGGGAAAAAAAGAAAGAGAAAAAGCAAAATGAAGTGAAATTTATTTTTCACTGCTTTTGTCATTCAACAAATAAAAAATTTTAACTGATAAAAAGATGACATAAGTGCTTTTTTTTTTTTTAATTTACACAATGTCAACCAAATTCCTTATTGACTTTTAATCAGTGTAAGCTGAATTTGGTCTACCTGCTCAACAAGAAGAAAATAAAATCTTTCATGTTTTCTCCTTTGGTTCTAGCAAATTATAATGTCTATTATAATATTTATTATTCTAGGACACCAGAAAAATCAGGAAATTTATTTTTAAGGTCATTTTCCACTTTAACTTTTCATTAAGTTCTAAAAATTTACTCTTGGTATTCTCAAAAATATACATCCCATCTCTTGATGAATCACATTCCTATAATAAAATTCTAAGTTAAGTCAGTTTTAATTTCTTTTCAGCAGAGGAAATAGATATATAACATATATATTTATTTATCTATATAAATATTTTCATTTAAAATTAAGATATTTGGCACAGAGTCCTAAGCTTACAGTCTTTGAATGGTGTCTGTCCTGCTCTCCACTGATCAACATGGAAGTTTGGGAAGGAAATTGTGCTCTTCATGAACTTGTACCTTGTGTGTTTATCTTTCCCTCTGCCTCACACCCAACAATCTAGCTGTATTCCAAGACTGTGGAAGATGAGAGAAAGAGTAGATTTATTTCTCCATGTTGGTGGAGGTATAAAGGGAGGGAATAAGAGAAGCAGCCCTGGGGATTTCTGAGTATAGAATCTTTCTGTCTAATTCATTCATGTTTTCCCACTAACAATACTCTGGTCATTTGCATCCTTGGCTGCATCTCCAATACACAACCAGGGGACTGTATACGTGACCTCACTTGTATTTAAAGCCAGCCATTTAGAGCCTTGTTCTAGTCCAGTTTTTTTTTTTCTTAAAGATTATACTTATTTATTTGACAGAGAGAGAGAGAGAGAGAGGGAACATAAGCAGGGGGAGTGAGAGAGGGAGAAGATGGCTCCCTGCTGAGTAGGGAGCCCAATGCTGGGCTCAATCCCAGGATCCTGAGATCGTGATCTAAGCCAAAGGCAGACAGATGCTTAATGACTGAGCCACCCAGGTGCCCTCCAGTCCAGTTTTAAAGAGGAGTTTTTCGGGGGAGGGGAGGAGAAAGGCCAATAAAATATATAGTTTAAGATGGAATTTCAAATATTAAACTTTAATGATTATATTCCACTTCTTGTCTTTCTGCTGTACTTTTAAAAAATACTCAGATGAGTGGCATCCATTTTTATATAAAAAATTTGAGTCACTACTTTATTGAGGGGGGAAGGTAACAAATTATAGACTAGTGCAAAAAGAAAAAAAAAATAGAACTCCTATATTCTCCAAAGTGCTTCCTGAATAAATTTCAAAACCTCAACTCTTACCAATCTGTTCAACATTGGAACATTGTTTATATAAACTGTCTGTCTGGAGCCTCTGACCTGTTTTAAAAGTTCTAGAATGTTCTACAGAAAAATTCTACAGCAGGTAGTCATAGATGGGCATGAAAGGGAATCTCCTGCATCCTCCTCCCAGTATTGCACAATGTAAAACCTGCCAACAAGTCGTAAGAAGGGGCTGCCTTGTCTCCCCACATACACCATGAGGCCCACACGTTGGAACTTCATCCAAAGCTGCCACCAAGTCCGTCATACATGTCACCCACACAGTCTTTCTCTTTGCACCAAACACAAACAAGAGATGGCATCTCTAGGTCACCCTCAAACGTCCAGTAACATGAGGAACAAATTAAAGCCAGCTGACTCATTATTTCATGGGAATCTGCGCTCTAGGAGCCAGGCCTTGTCATCTGCCCAAACGTTCTGACCGCCTCCCTGGTCTGGGTTCACCAGGCATCCCCTCTTCACGCTGTGCTCTTCCTTTACCCACTGCTCATCAGCTCAGGATGAGGAAACACCTTGACTCTGAGCGGATGGTCCACCGTCCTCCCAGAGCTGCCCTTTACGCTTTGGAAAGATGTAGAGTTTTTTTTAACGCCCTTCACTTACAAACTGATTATAGATATACATAGGTTTTCATAAATAAAATTTGAGGCATATATGTATATATTAAAATTTTCACCAACACGGGTGTGTTAAAAACTTCAAGTTCTGTCACTCAAGTTCAATAAAGGCACACAATTTTTTTCTTTAGGCTTGCCAAGAATACAACTGCTAGCGAGAAGTCATAAAAGGCATTTTATGGGGCTTTTTTTCTTTGATTTTTCTCTTCTTGGGTTAAGCATTCATCCCGTCAATCAATGGAATGACTCTACTACCCAAAGTATTTAGATGCATAGAGGGTATTAAATGGATCCCACTGTGGTGTCAGGTTTCAGAGCAACAAACCCCAGCTGCACCGGGTCAGTCTGCTTTGGCGATTTCCATTAAGGCTTCTCACTTCCAAACCGGGCTTTCCGGTTGCCGGGTTCCGATGCCCTTCGGACCAGCCTGGGTGGTGCCTTGGGTCGGACACCTTCGGTCCCACTGTCTTCCTGCACTGGGCCAAACTGGCCTTTGGAGAGAAGGGGCTGCCGTAGCATGCCCGGGGTCTGGGTGCCCCCCTCTTTGCTGTGGGGTGCTGGAGGGGTACAAGGCTGCCCCTGCCCGGAATCAACGTCTACCTCGTTCTTCCATTCCATCTTATCGGACTGGGGGGCTTTCTTTGAGAACTGTTCTGGCAAGAAGCGCCTTGCTCGGGGCTGCAAATTGAGAACGGTGGTCCCAACGTCTGTGTCGGAGTCACTGCTGTTGCCGCCTACCGCAGAGCAGAAGAAGGACAGTGTGGGCAAGCGCATTAGAGAAAAGGGGTTGGAAGTGACTGAGCCATGCATGAGCGGCTCCAGCACCTGTTCGGCCGCAAGGGCCCGGGAACTGGGCAGGAGGAGGTCAGAAGGCTCACTACCTCTAGCCCACAGACCTGGGTATGACACACAGTCTCCGTGGGCGTTCATGTTGAATGTGCACACCCACGCTGAAGGGCTTAATGGGTGCCAGGCAACTGTCATGATAAGCTCTTTTAAATGCATTTACCTATTTAATCCTCACAATCACCCATTTGCCCAGGGAAGTAACTGAAGTTCAAGAGCTATTAGTAAGGGGCGGAGCTGGCTCTCAAAGTGAGACTGTCAGGGGCAGCAGCTGTGTAACCACCTGCCCCGTCAGAACGATCCCGGGAGGGCTCCGCTCCGTGCCTGGCACACGAGCAAGACCTGCAGGCTGCTATTCTGAAAAGTCGTGTCTTGATCTGGAATCTCAGAGACAACCTTCTTTCTCCTCCTTTATGTTTTCATAAAAGGGCCGAAATACCAATGCGCACTTTCCAAGCAGTGGGAAGATGCGTGATCAGAACTAGCTGGTTGTCAAAATCCAGGTCCTAGACAACTGCGGGAGGACAGCTGGTGGGAACTGAGATTCTCGGGGGTCTCTTACATCCCACATTTTAATAACACGGTAGCCTAATATACTGCTTCAGGGGCTCACAGAAAATGGCTTCAAGTCTACATAAGGATTATCATTAAATAAAGACTTATTTAGACTTTTATGTCAAAGCTTTAACGATTTGGGGCAGAAGTAAAAGTTATGGCTGCCTTTATGAAAATATATGAAAATTATAAAAATTTAAATACACCCTTGCAAATTTACAACTTTCTGTTTACCTGTTCACTGAGCCCAGGTGACAGCGTTTGCTTTTGCTACATCCAATAGGATCATTATGGAAAGTAATAGACTCCATTACTTATAATGTGTACGGAAGCTCCGTCCAAAAAGCCTACGATGCTAATAGTATTATTATTTTAGACTTGCAAATCATTAAACTCATTGTCCTTAATGAAGAAAAAGAAGGGGGAAATTCTCTATTTTATGAACATTAGTAGATAAATTTGCTTGATCTGCTCCAACTAAATTCATTACCTGCATTAGAAATATTCTTTTTCTTTTGTAGCTTTTCTGGAAGCTTTGTGTTTTTTGGTAAGGATAAATATCGAGAGGCTGAAGTGGAAGCCTGTGGAAAACATGAAAAATCTCATTTAGACCCTGCAGATGTCATTTACTGTGTATCAGAAATTGAAAATCTTACATCAAACCCTGATGTTAAAAATCAAATTTGTACTTCTCTGTTCCAAAATTACTTTGTGAGGGGCTATGGGGAATGTGAATAAAGTCCCGAGCAATAATTATTTGACTTGAAACAACTAAATCTCTTCTAAACTATAAAAGAAGTCAGTATTAAGGTGAATGAAAGTAAAGTGAGACCCCTAGAAATAAGAATAATGAAATAATAAGGAAAACCACTGAGGCTTCGTAAAGAGAAGCTACAGAGACACCTATTTATAAGAGTATTACTAAAAAAAAGAAGTAGAAGTTACACATATGGAAAGAAAATATATGAAAAAGGTAGCATATTTAAGTTTTAATGACTTTGGTAAGTCTTGAAAATGATAGAATAGAAAGTATTACCATAGCTAATTGGGTGATAATTCAAATACCACCATCTCTACTTTCTTTAACTCTTAATCAGTGCTGCCACATTTTCACATTAAAACAAAAAAAAAAGATAATCTTCTTGTTCACGTATCACCATTTGGGTCTCTGACGACCCGATACAAAATATTATTAAAAATGAGATGCAACCCTAAAAACTAATGCAACTTTGTGTGTCAGTTATACTTGAATTAAAAAAAAAAATAATCCTAAATGCATAAAAAAATAATCCTAAAATGCAATGTCTGCTGCGTGAAATCCATCAATCATAATGTCATTTTAAAATGATTTTCCTTATCTGTTGACGGTGCCCTGGGCCAAGTGAAAAAGTCGACACTCACACCCCAGCTGCTGTGATTCTGCAGTTCTAACACAAGAGGCTTGCAACCTCTCTCGAGGGAGATCAAATAGGACTTTCCAAATGTAGCTTGGTCCAGTCATGCTGCTTAAATTTGTAACCTGACTGACCCTTTCCTGACCTGCCGGTCTCCCTCCTCAAGCATTCACTGCCTCCTAACTTAACAGATAATGCATTCCATCGGCGGGCACAAGCAAAGGTAGCCTGGTCTGTTTTATTCACCCACATATTTCAAGTGCCTGCAACACTGCCTGGAACTCAGTAAGTGTTCTAGAACCATCTAGAAAGACTTCACACAATTAACTCCAGCCCAGAATTCCCGTGAATCAACCCTCAGCAGCCATTCTGTCAGTCGGGCCTCCAGAATGGCAGCTGGTTGGTTCTATTCTTGAAAGCCTTCCTCATCTCAGACAAACGGTGACAAAGAGCAGTTACCCTGCGCTCCTGGTTCAAGCTGCTGTCCTTCCTGATGCTTTCTCGCAAACTGTGCCTCCTTCGGATTAGAATCTCCTTGGCCTGTCGCTCGCTTGTGTCGGCCGTCAAATTGTGTCTATTGTAGGACAAAGTCTGAAATGAAAACACAAGTGGCATTTTACAGGAAAAACTGATTGCTAACCCAGAGATTCCAAAATGTTACTATGTTGCTTTGCCTTTGCACCTGAATGAGGCACTTAATCGATGTGCAGAGGAGAAAAATAAATAAATAAAAAGGGTAAGAGTTAATGTGTGGGAAAAAAAAAGTTAACATTCGTTCAGAGTTCAAAAGCACTTGTGTTCTAATAAAAGTCCTTAAGTTATTTTTCACTGAGAAGTGTGATGTTCATAAACCAGAAGAATGATGGCATTCATCAAGGACTTCGGTCTACCTTGAACTGCCTTGTATGTATTTAGCCATCATTAACAACTGGGGAAAGATAACAATTCATCTTCATACGTTCTCTACTGAATAGGAATTACTGGTATATAGACAAACCACTTTGGGCCACTTGGTGGTGCCATGTCCTTTTGATTAACTTACGAACAGTTCTTTTCAACCTGGTTGTCAAACTGAAAAAGCTGCTGCTAGAATCAGCGATGACCATGGGATGGTATTTGAAGCAGTAAAATTTCTAGACCAGGGCTGTGCATGGCATGCATTTTTAGTTTTAGAAGTTCCCTAAAATGAATTGCAATTAGTCATCAAGTGCATTTTCTGATAGAATAAATATGTATTCCTTGGGAAATATCCCTGCATCCCTGCATCCTAAGTCTCGAAGAAATCTGCAAAAGGTACAGAGAACAGGGCTCAGATCCTGCCTGGGGAAATCTGCTCGCTAGTTGGACATCAAAGGCTAACAAAATAATATAAATCATGAAGTGCTAAGACTGTGTGGTATGGAATGAGCTCCAAGAGCTATCCCATTGAAAGACAGGGCTGGGGATAATATGGAGGTTGCTGAGGAAACCTGAAAATTTGGAGGATGTGGAACCAGTGGGCCTTTCCAAGTGGAGCCAGAGAAGAGAGGAACAGGCCAAGGAAGGAAGACAGATCCTGGGCATTTGGAGGATGGGAGGAAGATGTAAGGTCGGCCACAATAGAACTTGGCATCAGAGATCCCAAATTCTGAAAGAAGAGTTTAGCCCCTAAGCCACAACTGTTGTTTGTTTTATTTTAAATAGGAGAATGAAGCCATTAAATGTGCTGTGGGGGAAAAGGCAGAGCTAGAGTAATGAGTGAAGAATGAGATCAGCCTTTGGGGAGACCAGTAAGAAGGTGCAGAAATGACCCCAACATGAGTGAGGAAGGCTCCTGACAGACTATGTGGATGGTGTGACACCTTCCCCCACACTGTACCTTAATTTATTCATCTATAAAATGGAAACAAGAGTAACACCCCTTGGAGGATTGAGTTAATACACGTTGCAATGGGGCATAGCCAACTGTATGCACCCTCGAAACGTTAGCTATATTATTAGCTGATTGGTAGAATGAAGTGTCAATGGAACAGCAGGGGCACCTGGGAGGCTCAGTCAGTTAAGCAGCTGCAATTGGCTCAGTCATGATCTTGGGGTCCTGGGATCGAGGCCCTCATCGGGTTCCCTGCTCAGGGAGGAGTTTGCCTCTCCCTCTGCCTCTGCCCCCAGCTTGTGCGCTCTCTCTCTCGCTCTCTCTCTCTCAAATAAATAAATAAAACATTTATTTTAAAAAAATGGAAGAGCAGTGAAAGAAGTCACTTGGGAGATACATTAAAGGAAGAAACTATAACACTTAATGAATAACAAGGAAAATTAAATACATTTTAATAAACTTTCTTACAGCTGTAAGTTTTCTGTAAGTTATAAAGCTATTTCATTTTAAAAAAATTAAAAGAGAGCCACAGTTAGTTAACTCAGATGCTTTTATCTCCAAGTCCATAGTAGCAGAACCCCTGACCAACTCTTAGCCTCTCCTCATAGTGTCCTTGGAGAGGACACTCTCTCTGAGTCTTCCCCATAGAGAGGGAGTGGTACCCTAACAAAATAGTACTTTCAGAGACGCCTGGTGCAGGACATTCAGAAGGTTGGCGTAATGCTTGGGCAATCTCCATTACAACTGAGTAGCAGAAAATCAGAAGGGAACAATGAATCTTGGAACACTGAAAAAATAAAATCAAATTAAAAAAAAAAAAAAGAAAGAAAATCAGAAGGCATATTTTTAGCCAGAGGCAAGGAAATATTTTTTCTAAATAAGATTCTCACTCGCTGACGGATTTGATAGAGATTTCTGGATAATATTTCTCGAATTTCATCCATTTCACCAGGTGTGAGCTTCCTTATTTTTTCTTCACGACAATCACTGTGAAAGGTTAGAAAAAGAGGATCTTTTACTATTCAACAAACATTGGAACCCTAAATTATCCTTTTTGGAGATATGATATCATTTAAGAAGAACATCATTTCAGATTAAGAATCTTAGCTTAAAGAATACACTTAAGGAGTATTCAATATTTAAAAATAACTCAAAATTCTAAAACCTTTCAGTGTCAACATTATTCGAAATGAGTTTCATCATGACCAAGTTTTCAGCCTATTCACACAATTTTTTTTCCCCACACAAGTATTGTTTAGGGAAGAAAAACTATAGTAGCTTATAATGCTATCACTTTATTATTTTTAATAATCCATTAATATAGTAATACACAATTGGGTTTTGTTCCGACAGAAACTTAACTACCTACATTTTGCTATTAAGGCCTACTCTTTTAAACACTTCATTAAAAATATCTACAAAGACACCACTTATAATATGTATATATATAAAATCAATCATCATTATTTGATGATTTCATATTTGCAAAGTCAAAGTCACTTACTTGCTAACATTTCTTTGTAAACATGGTGCCAATACTCAGAACACTTTTTCATAGACATGTGCAAAGTGGGGGGAAATTCGAGTCCCCCAGTGCACAGGTTTCCTAGATGAGACTGAACATGGCAATGCTCTGCCTTCTTGTTTCAGCTCCTGTACTGTAAACAATGTCCTTTTCATGGTCTATTTAATGACACATTTTTCACACTTTTATGCTTTGTTTGGTGGCTTCACTGTTTAAAATGGCCCCAAGCATAGGTCTAAAGTGCTGTCGCACACTCCTGAGCAAAAAAGAAAGCTGTGAGGTGCCTTCCAGAGAAAAGTCATGTCAATTGAGCTTTGTTCAAGCATGAGTTATGGTGCTTTTGGCCACAGGTGGAGTGTTAACAAAACAATACATACTAAATAAGGTGTTTTTAAATAGAAACATATGCATAAAACGAAGTTATGTATCAACTGGTTGATGAAAATGTCATGACCAGAGGCTCGCGAGGACCTAAACCTGCATTTCCCCTAGGAGCAAGCGTTCAATATTCTCAAATTCGCACTCATGGCAATTTTATAGAACATAACTACGGCCAACAATCAGAACCAACTGTATTTATATAGTTTTATTCTAACTCCTTCAAAAAGGCTTTGAGGAGGGGCCTACAAAAATATATAGTACAAGAAAATACATAGATAAGAAGATAAATGGGGGCGCCTGAGTGGCTCAGTGGGTTAAAGCCTCTGCCTTCTGCTCAGGTCATGATCTCAGGGTCCTGGGATCGAGCCCCACATCGGGCTCTCTGCTCAGCAGGGATCCTGCTTTCCCTTCTCTCTCTGCCTGCCTCTCTGCCTACTTGTGATCTCTTTCCCTCTGTCAAATAAATAAATAAAATCTTTAAAAAAAAGAAGATAAATAAAAGCTGGGAAGGTTAATATATGTTAATGAAGGTCTTAAGGAAGATGGGCTAGAGACATACCAATTGAAGAGCACAGTTCTCTTATTTTTTGTTTTAAAGCAAACTTGTTGTTACTAAAAAAACAAGTATAATATTAATTATCTATGCCCACAGGGTAATAGAGAAACACAAAGAACGATCATAGAAATCTAAGGCTTCAGCAGAACAGACTTGTCTAGATATAAATGATTCATTTTTGCCTCAACCTCAATTGTGTGGATGAGTTTTTAGGAAGCATCTTCATTGTTATTTGGACAGCTGTCTGGGTTTCTGATAGGGTTTTTAGATCAGCAAAGTTAATTCACAGAATTTTAGAAGGACTTAGAAGGTCAAGAGGTAACAATCTTTTGGGGATCTGATATTCTTGTTTTATCCAAGAAATATTTGTATACCTCTAGCGATAAGGGCACAAATACCTCCTTTGTTTATATTTAAAATATATATTTTTGGAATATAATTCAAAAGAGAAAAGTACATGAATCTTATATATACAGCTCAATGAACTATCACAAAATGAATGTATTTGTAGAACTACTACCCAAGTCAAAAAACAGAGCATGAACTAAAACCCCAGAAACCACATCATATTCTGCCCGCAACTACTTCCCTCCCTCTTTGACAAAACAACCACTATCCTGACTTTTGAGTTGAGTTAGTTAACTTTTGAGTACCTAAATTTGAACTTATATAAATGGAGTCTTATCTACATAAATGGAATGTACCTACTACTACAATAGTCTTAATTAGTTAACTTATTAATTTGTTTTTATTTATATAATTTTTTACAATAGGTAATCTTTTAAATTTAGCTTTTGTTTAGCATTGTGTTGGAAATTTATCTGTGTTATCGCAGGTAGCTGTGGTTTGTTCATTTTATTCAACTGTATAATATCCCATTACATGACTAGATAACATTTTATCCATTTCTCTGTTAATGGGTATTTGCCTTATTTCTGAATTCTGGAGATGATAAACAATGCTTTATGAGTATTCTCATATGAGTATTTCTTTATTAGTATTTATTAGTATTTATTTAGTTAGTTATGAGTATTTATTTATAACACAAAATATGTGTTATTTTGGAACACATATGATTATTGGCCATTTGATTACCCTATTTTGTAAAGTGCCTGAATAAATCTCTTGTCCATTCTTCCATAGGACTATCTTTTTTTTTTTTAACTTTCTCAGTTTTATGTGAGGCACGTATCTTCTATTTTATGGATTGCCTTTCCTTCCTTTAATGAAATATTTTCCTGTCATGGGGGCACCTGAGTGGCTCAGTGGGTTAAAGCCTCTGCCTTTGGCTCAGGTCATGATCTCAGGGTCCTGGGATCAAGCCCCGCATCTGGCTCTCTGCTCACCGGGGAGCCTGCTCCCCCCTCTCTTTGCCTGCCTCTCTGCCTAGTTGTGATCTCTCTCCCTCTGTCAAATAAATAAAATCTTTAAAAAAAAAAGAAAGAAATATTTTCCTATCACAACAGTAACAGGATATTCTATCATATAATTTTCAAAAGCTTTATTGTTTCCCCACTCCCAGGCATACCTATGATACTCCTTGGCTTGATACAATGTGAAGTAGTGTTCAATTTCACTTTATCTCCATATGGATCCTTAATTGACCCAGGGCCATTTTTTTTTTAAGGCCATCTATTCCCTAAAGCTTTGTACTGTGAACGTTGACATTAATAAGTATCCATATATGTGTGGGTCTATTCCAAACTCTTACTTTGTTCCACTGGTCTGTCATTTTGTCTTTGCTCAGTATCACCCTGTCTCAGTCACAGGAGCTTTACTTTACAGAAAGTCTTGCTACCTAATAGTATAAATCCTCCAAATTTGTTTTTTAGTTTTGAAGACAATTTTGTCTTGGTTATTTTGGGCCTTTTACATTTCCATAGAAATTTTAGGACCAGCCTGTCTAATGACATAGACACACACAAACACATTGGGATATTTTTTTAAATGAAATTGCTTTGAATCCATAGATCAATTTGAGAAGAATTGAAAATCTTATAATACTGAGTCTTTTTTTTTTATTAATATAGTCTATCTGTTTTGGACTTTCTGTGGAGAAGCTTCACACATATTTGCTAAATTTCATTTTGATGTTTGATATTGATGTATATGTTTCATGATACTATTCTAAATTAAGCATTTTTTCAATGTCACTTTCCATTTATGGATACTTAGGAAACCTACCACTGATTTTTTTTTTTTACCATGTATTAAGAAACGTGGTAAAATAAATAAATTTATTTATTTAAAAATAAATTTACTTATTATGTCTATTTATCTGTAGGTTCTTCTGTATTTTCTGTGAAAACAATCAAGCTACTTGGGAATAATGATAGCTTTACTTCTTTTCCAATTCTTAATCTTTACTTTTTTCTTTTTCCTTTTTTTTTCTTAGCATTGCTAAAATATTCATAGAAATTGTAATAATATGCATCTGTGTTCTGGATCTTAGGGTAAACCTTTCAACATTTCAACATTAAAAATACTATTTGCTGGGGCACCTGGGTGGCTCAGTGGGTTAAAGCCTCTGCCTTCGGCTCAGGTCATGATCTCAGGGTCCTGGGATCGAGCCCCACGTCGGGCTCTCTGCTCAGCGAGGAGCCTGCTTCCCCTCTCTCTCTGCCTGACTCTCTGCCTACTTGTGATCTCTCTGTCAAATAAATAAATAAAATATTAAAAAAAATACTATTTGCTATAGATTATTTGTGAATAAACTTTATCAGTTTGAGAAAAGATTTCTTCTATTCTTAGTCTATTTCTATTTTTCCTTTTTAAGATTTTATTTATTTATTTGAGAGAAAGAGAGACAGCGAGAGCAGGAACACAAGCAGGGGGAGTGGGAGAGGGAAAGCAGGCTTCCCGCCAGGCAGGGAGCCCAATGTGGGGCTCATGACCTGAGCCAAAGGCAGATGTTTAACCATCGAGCCACCCAGGTGTCCCTATTTAGATTTCTTCTAAAACTCAAGAATAGAGGGCACCTGGCTGGCTCAGTTGGTTAAGTGTCGACTCGATTTTGGCTCAGGTCATGATCTCAGGGTTGTGAGACTGATCCCTGTGTCAGGCTCCGAGCTCGAGGCAGAGTCTGCTCTGTCCCTCTCCCTCTGCTTCTCCCCCCACTTGCACGCACGCTCTCTCTCTCATAAATAAATCTTTTTAAAATCTTTTTTTAAATCAAGAATAGATATCAAATTTTATCATATAATTTTTCTGCCTCTATTACAGATAAATAATAACTTTCTCTTCCTCTATTCTGTAAAAGTGGCAAATAACTGACTGATTTTTTACTTTAAGTCACCCTTGGATTCCTGGACTAAGTCAAAATTATTGTGATGTTATATCTTTTTTACATATCTCTGGATTTAGTTTGCTAATATTGTTTAGAATTTTGACAAAAACACTATGTCTATAATTTTCTTTCTGTATAAGTGTCTTTGTCAGGTTTAATATCAAAATTATGCTAGTCCCATGAGGCAATTTGGGAAACTTTCTATCTTTTCTTACTTCCTGAAGAAGTCTGTGCAAGATTGGTTTTATCTCCTCCTTAAATGTTTGGTAGAATTTAAAATAAAGCCATATGGTCTTGGGGTTTACTTTGTGGAAATAATTTCAATTACAGACTTATTTACTTCATACTTAGAGTACTATTCAAATTTTCTGGTGTTTTATGGGTTTAATTTGTTATTCTTTTTTCTGATTTCCTAGCATGGATTATTGATTTTCAGCCTTTTTTTTTTTAACATTTTCATTATAGGTTATAAAAATTTCCATATAAACAGTGCTTTAGAGAGGAGGCAAGATGGCGGAGGTCTAGGAGGCACAGAGAGCCCTGCGAATCAGAAGTCCAGCTAAAGAGGAGGAAATCACTCTAAAAGCCGGCAAATGCAACAGCAGAGAGAAGAGAATAAGAACAGCAATTCTAGGAGCAGAAAATCAACCACTTTCAGAAAGGTAGG
>CM053610.1:47077813-47098980 GCA_028646535.1 Procyon lotor
AAATGGCAAGATTTCGTTCCTCTTGATGGCTGCATAGTATTCCATCATATATATATATATATACTACCTCTTCTTTATCCATTCATCTGTTGATGGGCATCTAGGGTCTTTCCATAGTTTGGCTATTGTGGACATTGTTGCTATAAAATTTCCCATGCATGTGCCCCTTGGGATCACTACATTTGTATCTTAAGGGTAAATACCCAGTAGTGCGATTGCTGGATCATAGGGTAGCTCTATTTTCAACTTTTTGAGGAACCTCCATACTGTTCTCCAGAGTGGCTGTACCAGCTTGCATTCCCACCAACAGTGTAGGAGGGTTCCCCTTTCTCCACATCCTCGCCAACATCTGTCATTTCCTGACTTGCTAATTTTAGCCATTCTGATTGGTGTGAGGTGGTATCTCACTGCGGTTTTGATCTGTATTTCCCTGATGCCGAGTGATGTGGAGAGCTCTGGCTTTTTACAGAAGAGCGAGATAAGCTATCTTGCTCCGGGTCTCTGTGAGGGCGGAATATGGCACAACACAGGACAGACTCTCAACTCTGAAAAATAACACAGGTCAATAAGTCCTGCTTCCAGAATGAGCCAGGGCCCCTTCATAATATAATGGTGTAAGACCTTCTTACTTGTCTCTCCAAAAGTTGTGACCCCAGTGTCCACAAACATCTTCAATCCCAGTCTTCACATGATCAAAAAACTAAAACAGAAAAAGTAGGCTACTGATTAATTTTTACCTGAAATGAATAATTTGCACTCTACTTATATCATGCCTAAACTTCAAAGACCCTGACCGCTTTTGTTTTTTTTCTGTCGTTGGGTTTTGTTTATTCTGTTTTGTTTTTACTAAAAGCAGTGAAACAAAGATTCTTCTCCAAATACACTGATTTTATTATATCAATAATAGGCAATTCTCGGGTTGCTTTTCTCATAATAGTCTTTTCATAATTTTGGAAAATATGAAATGTGATAATTTTCTAATAGAAACATTTTCATACTGAAGGAGGTAACAAGAGGCATTCCTTATTCCTGGGGTGCTTGGGTGGCTTCATCGGTTGAGCATCCGGCTCTTGGTTTCCACTCAGGTCATGATCTCAGGGTCATGGATCAAGCCCCAAGATGGGCTCTGAACTCAGTGGGGAGTGTGCACTGGGATTCTCTATCCCTGTCCCTCTGCCCCTCCCCCTGGTCATGCTCTCTCATTCTCTCTCTCTAAAATAAATTCTTAAAAAAAAAAAAAAGAGGGGGGTACCTGGGTGGTTCAGTCATTAAGCGTCTGCCTTCAGCTCAGGTCATGATCCCGGGGTTCTGGGATCGAGCCCCGTATCAGGCTCCCTGCTCAGCAAGAAGCCTGCTACTTCTTCTCCCACTTCCCCTGCTTGTGTTCCTTCTCTCTCTCTCTCTCTCTCTCTCTCTTTCTCTCTCTCCCTCTCTGTCAAATAAATAAAATCTTTTTTTTTTTTTTAAAAGAGGGATTCTTTATCCCCTCATTCCCAGGAGGTCTAGCTCGTTAATTTGGAAAAGCTACTGTGGGGCTGTGCTCACACACCCAACTCATGCCCTCCCTGGCCCTCTTTCCTTTTTACCCTCGGTCATTTCCCTCTCCTTCAAGAAATGAGCACCAGAATATCAAGCTGTCGGCTTAACCCAACAAGTTTTTCTTTTATCACTTAAAATTATTACTACATTAACACTTACCCGGCAATGGATTTCTTCACTGACAGCTTGTTGTTTCTTATTGGACCTCTTAACATCGAGAAATTCCACCAGTGGTCGGATAGTAATTCCCTGTGCAGAATAAAAAAAGCGTATCTTCTTACAAATTTAAGTGAAAAATTCAAGAACAACTTTTATTCTTCTGAGCTTTGATAATCTATTATCTTTGATAACAAAATATATCCTCCTGTCAAGATTTAATATAATGTATGTAATACTTTGTTTCTTTTTCCTCCCCTCCAATAACTGGCATATTTTCAGAGGGCCATGTCCCAACACATGCTACTAGAAACAACAATGGACAATGTCCAAGAAATTGCAAACTAATTCGAAGTAATTCTAAGACAATGAGAAAGAAAGAAATGCCAAGAAATAATAAAGTATTATCCAAGTCAAAGGAATCGCCTACTTGCATTATCCATAGAAAACTTTTCAATAATTCTTATATTCATTAATTTATTAAAACCATTTTAATGGTACTGCTGCTGCACACATGTTAGGGTCTTGGCATTTAGCATACAAAGATAAATAGTTAAGGGACTCAGTTTTAGGACGTTGTAGTTTTTAGGGAGAAGGATATGCCCAAAACGGTTACAGAGTATGCAAAAGGAAGAATGAAGAGATACAGAGGAAGCCAGTGCAGAAAGGCCTCATAGAGAGGGAACAGTGAACAGTAGTCTTAAAAGATGGCAGAAGTTTATCATAGCAGGGACCAACCATAAGCAAAGAATCAGCAGTGAGAAAGTATACGGGGGAGTCTGGGCATGTTTGTGAACTTGAAAAATGGAGAGAACCATTAGCTATTTAGTAACCTAAGCAGAGAAAAAAATTTCCTTAACATGATAAAAAAGACATCTGCCAGAAATCTACAGTGACATCTGACTTAATAATTAAACAGTAAAAGCCTTTCCATTAGAACTAGAAATAACACAAGGAGACTCTTTATCTGCTATTTGACACAGTTCTGCATGTCCTAGTCAGTTAAATAAGAGACAAAGAGGTAGAAGCACAGATACTAAAAATGAAATAACATGAATTTGTTGCTCATGAATGATCTAGTTTTTGTCCTAAAATATCTAAGATAATCTCTTTTCATTTAAAAATATCAAGAAAATTTAATAAAGTGATTAGACATAATATCAACATACACAAATCCATTCTGCATGCAAATTTTAAAAAAGAAACAGAATAAACACCTACATGAGAGGGAATATATATTAGTACATACTAATATATAATATATAAAATATAGATAGTATACTATACACACATTAAATATATATATACTTGTATACTCTATCCATGTATATACAATATATACTCCACGTATTTATGTAATATATATAATATACAATATATAATATACAGTATATACAAAATATACAATATATACCATATACTTACATAATTTATCCATGTATATATATAATATGCAATAATATACATGTATATATAAAATACACATAATATACAATATATAATATACAATCTTATGAAATACATAAAACCTTCACAAGAAGAACTATAAAGCTTAGTAAAAGGATATTCAAAAAAGATCTGGGTCTTAAAAAGACACTTCCTAGATGGGATTCCATAACAATATTATGTTGACTATTTTATCTCAGTACATGCAATAGAATTGCAATACCATATTCCAAAAGGATTTTTACTAACAGAACTTGAAAGGAGGTCAGCTCTAAATTAGTCGAGGGCAGTAAAGGTAACCAGGAAAACTTAGAAAAAAAAGCATGACAGGAGAACTTAGATATCAAAACAATCAGCTATTATACTTAAAATTATGAGATGTGAGCACTACAATAGGCAAGTGAGGAGGGGATGAGAACATGGGGCCAAGGCAGATCCCCAAAGCTCCTGCATGGTAGGCAGACGGATGGTGCTTCTTGGCATGAGCCCTTCCTACACGCATGGGGCTGTAAGTGGATTTTGGGGGGGTGGGGAGGGGATGGGTCCACTGAGATATGTTCCCTGCCATGCATTTGATTTCGTCTCACCTTTCTGCATGTCTTTATTTGAGAATGCTTTGGGTAATATAAACTGTAACACACAAACATACACTTTTTAAAAGCAGTCATTCACTGTGTTCCATCAATCCAGCTTTGGGTATTTTTAAGCTTAACTTTAACTTTCGGGAGCGTGAACTGATTTTGACCAATTTGGCAGAAGACACACCTTACGTCCTATTTGCATTTCAGTCCGTCACTCTGAAATCACACAGGAGGGAATAAACAGTTTCCCAATCAAAAGGTATCCCATAATTTTTAACTTATATAAATGAAAATGTAAACATGGTTTACAGAGATGGGTGAGTCCACTGAACTCCAGATTCCACGGAACCACTGATTTAATAACCACTTCAGATTAAAAAAAAAAAAGCAACAAAATCAATGCAATGTTGAAACTATACAATGTGGTCTGAGGACACTTATTGTTTTGCATGTTTATTTCCTATCATTATCCATTTAGTAAGAAAAAAAAAGTGAGGGCTCGGCAGTTGTAAATATGGGACATAAAGATAAAGACAGGACACAGGCCCTAGTCCAGATGTTGAGTGCTTCCGCTAGACAGATAATCTAGAAGTTAGTGCGTTGTCACGAATAAAAACTGATCAGCTACAGAAGCAAGGGTGGCCTGGTGCCTAGCCCAACTCCCGTTTCTAAAAATACCACATACTGTAGTTTGTAATTAATAAAATGTATTGGTTATATGCAGCAAGTCATGGACACTGTCTTTGAACAACCTCTACTTAAACAGCTGCCCTCAGAGTCTCCTACTTGCTCTTTGAAGTATTTACAGGTGTCATGTCATGTCAACAGGAATGATTGGACAGGTTCCTCTCCCTCCCTCTTCCTTCCTTCCTCAATCCATCTATTTTAGAGACAGAGTATGTGGCGAATATCATATTAAGTTCCCTAAGCTGCACGCTATCCTCTAGGAGCCTTGGGTCTGGGGTTGGGAGAAAGAAAGGAAAAACGCAAACAAAAACAAAAACAACAACTAACCTTTGAGAAGGCACCTTATTTGAATCACATTGGAAAATTTGCAGTTCAGGTCACGTGGGAAGCAACCTGATGAGCCTTAGAAAAATAGCTTGGTACCATCTGTGTAGGTGAAAACCATAAAGAAACGCCTTGGTTTTCCATCAAACCACCAAAAACCGCGTTTGCAAAGGACAAGCGACAGGTTTACCCATTCACGTGGCTCTGGCACAAGGCGCACCAACACCTCGGGGCCGCACCTGATGGAAGGCAAAGGTTCAACAGCAGGCACCAACAGGAGGTCAGCCAGGCGGGCTCTGTTTTTTCCACCTTGTGCCACCTCTGTCTCCACCTGTCCTGCCTGCTTTTGCTCTCAGTAACACGAGGCACAAAAAACAACCACTGTCTGACGAAGTCATGAGCCTGCTTTTGGTTTGAGCTTTGGAAGAAAATGATTTCTTGTTTGGGGGTTTTTTGGGTTTGTTTTGTTTTGTTTTTAATTAAAGTTTGCACACACACCAAAAAAAAAAAAAAAAAAAAGTAGGAGCTGCCTTACATTTCTCTGCTGATTTAGTTGACAATGTCCAGGAAAACATAAAAAAAAACTCACTAACAAAAAAAATGTTGCTCTCATTGCTCTGCTATCCCATATCCTCTGTAAGGCCTCATTCACATTATAGACTTGATCATAGAGATCATGGGCCTTCGAATGGGGAAGTGGGCAAAAACCATAGAAGTGTTCTCAGGGGTGCTCACACCCTTAGGCCACAGTCTCCTGGCTCTGTGTATCTTTCTTTCTGCACTGAACCACACTGCACAGTAACTGGCTGTCAGACATCCGTCTCTTCCCCTAAATCATGTCTCTCTCTTCGCTGTGCCATCAGTGGTATTCTCTACCGTCCCGCCAGTGAATATTCAGGCACACTACTATGGCTCCCATCATCGAAAAACACAAATAAAAGCCTTCCTCTGACACACATTCCCCTCTTGCTATCAGCCCTTTCCTCTCCCAGACCTCAGCAGACTTGCCTTTACTTCCCAGCTCCAATCTCTCTTTATCCTTCTCCCTGGAATCCAGTTGATTGGAGTTCCCATGCTATTTGACCCCAGCACTCTAGTGAAGAGGTCTACTCATCAGAGACTTGCTACATCCAATAGTCTGCTCTCTGCTCCCACCTTGCCCGACCGTGTACCACGTTTGTCACAGTTGCTAGAACCCTCTCCTTCCTCAATACTTTCTTTGCTTGATGTTTCTCCCTTTTTACTATTCACCTTTTTCATTCTCTTTGGCTGGTTCCTGAATGCTTCCTGGACTTCTCAATACTGGTATGCCTCCTTCTCTATACTCTCCCTGTGCTCAAATTTCTACTTCCCACTCTGGCTTCTCCCATAAATTCTAGACCCATACATACGATTGCCTAGTCAATATCTCCATTTGGATGTCTAACACGCAATAGGCCTGTCCAAGATACATGTGTCCAAAACCAAACACCTGATTCCCCATCCTTCAAACCAATACTCCCCTGATACTAAATTTAACATCACCTTCTTTTACCTAGCAGCTCGGTCACAGACCCTGTGCTTTCTCCTGCTTCCTAGATTATTCATCTACATTTTTTTATCTTAAAAAATCCTACTCATGTTGCTCATTTCATTGTAGGGCCATAATGAATTTTTGTTAATCCCACAGAACTCCACTTAGTAATGGTATATGTTAATTAAATATAGGAATGTGTCATTGTTGCCCTATATAGGTATCTTAAACATGACCGTTCCTTCAACAAACTGAAGTACAATGTCCTTAAAATAGTTAGCATCATCACCCCAGTTTGACAGGCTAAGTCAGTAGATATATATATTTTTTAATTTTTATTTTTTATTAGGGAGGAGGAGCAGAGGAGAGGGAGAGAGGAATCTTAAGCAAGCTCTACACTCAGTGCACAGCCCCACATAGGGCTCGGTATCACGACCTTGAGATCATGACCTGAGCTGAAATCAAATGTCGGATGATTCACTGAGCCACCCAGGTGCCCCCAGAGGAATTTGATTATCGGGAAAGGCCAGCCCACCTGGGGTCCTGAGTTCCCCACACACTCTTCCAGGGGGTGCCTGTGATGCAGGGCCTCAACCACCTTTACCCGGGCCATTTCTCAGGGCTGCATTTGCAACAAGCAACACTGAGAGATGAGGCAATGTCACCCTCGAGACAAAGAGTGATAGATCCTCCAGCTCAGTGCCTGTCTCCTGGAAAGCGACCCACCGAATGCATGGACATCCATCCTGGGTCCTCTGTGGGGGGACCTGGGGTGTGAACACTGACACAAACCAATGCGAAGCTCTGGCTACTACCTTGGTCGTGAGTAATAAAGCCCTTCCTCTATGATGCAGGGGTCAGGTATCTTCTGCAAACATCCATGGAAATTCTACAGCCAAGTTAAACTTATTAACTTGCAAATGAGGTAAGATCCCAGATGCTTTCCAGTTCACGGTAGACACAACACGGATCTGTGGAGGAGGCACAAAGAGACTGTCCTCTCATGAATTCCAGTTAACCTTGCTACCTGAGGGCTTCTAGATAACCACTGAATGGATTTCCAGAATTCAGAGGGTCCACTCTATGATTCTACGAATTCATTAAATAATAACCAGATTGTTAAATTGTTCTGCAATCATTTGTCTTTTCAAAGAAAAGAAATGTACATCGAAGGGCATTGTTTTTCTTTCTTCTACTATCATTTTACTTAATGTCATAATTAAAACATAGCAAATCATCAGGTTAAATCATCAAATACTATGTCTACATATCAATTTCTTCTCTACTGCCTGGAAGGGAGGTACCATTTTCCGGATCCACAGAAGCTCACAGGGGCTGTTCTGGGCAATAACTCTCAGAATATCAGCCAGAATCTCAACCCAAGACAGCCTTACTCCCAACATCTGTGCTTTCGACTCTGGGACTCTACCTTGCCCCCCAGTCTTGAATATAATTTTAAAATGAGAGCTTCTATTTCTGTAACATTACCAATCTTATCTAAAAGAAAATGAATTCATATGCCCAAGGAATCTGAATCGTTTACTCATTCAGTATTCCACAAGCAATGACTGTATTCTGCTGACATGTTAATATGCTTCATCAAGAAGCTACTTTCCTAATTATCAGCATGATTCAAGGAATGTTACAATTCTCATTATAAGTCTAGGTTCCCGATAATAAACAAATGTCACATGGAATTCTAATTTAGAAGAGAGTGCTAACTCAATAGTATTAGGGATGGAAGAGCTCATAGTACAAGAAATATTGAAAAATAAGGGAAAAAGACATTTAGAAGTTTAATGACAGATCCATCAACATTAAAGCTGTCACTTGAAAAAGAATGCATAGCCCTTCATCAGAAGGCAAAATGTTACGCATAGATTGTGATTAATTATTTCTCTGTTTATAACCCATTAAGTATTTTCTTTCAGGCTTCTTTCCCTGAGTTCCTTAATTATTGATGTATTCTGGGAAAACAGATCCTTTCTGAAGGGAGCGTGTGTGTGTTTGTGTGAGTGTGCACGTGTGTATTCATAACCTAGAGTCTTCTAAGAGCCAGAGTAGTTGCCAATATATGCCCACAAAACGGTGGGACAGCCAACAGTGACAGGATGATTACAGTATGAATGGAAGTACAGAAATTCCTCTCCCCCACAGGCATCAGAGAGAGCTTCGCCAGGTTAGCCTTAAACCTAATTGGAAGAGAGGACTGCCTGCAGGGTATGCTTACACCCTCCAAATACTGACCCCCTAAAATCTCTGAAGGGTTAATATGATATGCTTACAATACCAAATATAGCCAATAAATATAAACTATTCTATTTGTGGCCTCTGTCTTTTCTCGTTTGTCACATCAAAAATTCTGTTAAATATTGCTATCTACGCTATTCATTCAAAGTGGGTGTGTAGGCTGTGGAGATGGGGAACCCAGATTTCACCTGTATCTTTCGGTCACTTTACAATTCCCAAAAGCCAAGGCAGGAGTATAATAACGAGACTTTGTATTAATCACCTATGCACACATTCGTTGAGTAATAGCATACCTTTCTGCAATACTTTCCTTTTTCCTATGCTAGGTTTGTTCTGATGGTAGAAATGTCATTTTTCTGTCTGTTGAATATGCTAACTGAAAAACTTGAGCTTGTCTTTTGTACATCCTCTCCTGAATTACATCTTCCCATTTAGTCAATCTTACTGGGTTTTACAAATGCACGTGTCCACGAGGTTGGGGGAGAGGGCCCCTTCGGCCCTGCAGATATTTGAGAAACCCTTGGGTGGGTAATAGCAGCTGATATACTCATCTCCAAATGACCCAGTTCCTAGTTACACTAGCCTGACACGGCTCTATTTTTGTACTTGACATCTTCAGTTCTGAGAGCACGGAGGAGTCCGGAGCACTGACTAAGCTTTGGCAGGGCTCACGGGGAGTGCTAAAGGACAAGGCAGCTGGCCTAGGCAAGCCAGTGAGTCACTCACCCCCACCTGACTTTTCCCCTCAAGCCTGATGCCCTAGGATGCTCCAGAGAGACTAAAAGTCTCAAAGCAAAATGGATTCAATGCATGATTTTGCCTCAGGTAAAGCGTGGGAGTAGCAAATTGGATGAATTTTTATAAGGATCCTATAAACACTCTAGTAAACAGATTAAGACAAGGGCATTTGCTTCTCCTCTGCACCCAGGTTTCTCCCTAAGTGTAAGAAGGACATAGAATATTGGAACCAAAATTAGTATGTACTACTCTACCTGAAACTGTTACTAACCACGACCTGGTCAATAATGTCTTCTGAATGAAGTCAACGGAGCTCAGGAGGTCTGAGCTGGTCTGTGGGTCAGAGTCATAGGCTCAAGCTCAGCTGCTGTCACTCACTTGTGTGTGCCCTTGGGCCCGTCTCCTTTCTCTCTTTCAGTCTCATGGGGCTCATTCTCAAAGGTCGGGTGTGAGGATGAAATGAGATAACACATACAGAAGAGGTCTCGTCTGCATGCCTGGCACAAGAAAGCCATCACTGATGGGTACCAGCAGTAGAAGGTGCTGGTGTCAAAGAGAGTAATAGGAAGTGGCTACTTCTTGACTTAGGACAGGGGCTCCCGAGGCATTCTTCTCCCGGATTCCTCACACAGGACAACCCACTGTCCCCAGCCCTGGGAGGTGGCCATGGATGGAGGATAAACTGCTTTTCAGGGAATTGATCAGTGCAAGGAGGAGGAGCACAGTGAGTTACAATATTGAACTCTTACTATGAAATTTATTTATAGTTAACACCAAACTGGTTCCTCTTTCACCTTCTACTATCCCTGTAGACTTGGGAAAGGCACCGAAGCGCAGGCTCAAGGCCTCACTGTCCTCATCTGTAATATGGGAATAATCCCAGTGACTCCTAGGGTTCTGGGCCATAGAGTTGTTATGAGGATTAAATGAGATAATATAAAAAAGAGCTTAGACCTGAGTCAGGCAAATAGAAAACATTCTGTGATGAATTAGTACGCAATTTTTTTTTTTTTAAAGTATCTCCTAAAGCAGTGTCTGGCTGGCCCAGTCAGTTAAGCACCTGACTCTTTGGTTTTGTTCAGCTCAAGTCACGATCTCAGGATCACTGAGCCCTGTGTGTGGCTCTGCGCTCAGCGTGGAGTCTGCTTGTCCCTCTCCCTCCCTCTCTCTCCCTCCCCCACTCCCTATCTCTCTCTCTTTCTCAGACAAATAAATCTTTAAACAAAGGATAAATAAATAAAGAGTACCTCCTAAAAACAAATAAAAACAAACAAATAAAAAGCACCTCCCAGTGTGCCCCCCTTTGTTGTCATCACTTACCCTCAGGCTCCCTGGCTGCCTTCCTCTTCTCCCCAGTGTCTTACGTTTGGGCTGCCCTAGAGGCCACTTCCTGGTCCTGTGTACTGGCTTCTTGGATATATATTCACCGCCTTGCCCAGCCTGTCCAGTTTCAGTGCTTCAAACACCAGCTCTCGACTGCCTCCTGAACTCCAGACCCAACACCTTGCCTTCTACTCATCCCTTTGCTTGTAGGTCTCATTGGCACCCCTGAATGGGCATGCTTCTGAGTCCCATACTCTCCATCCAAACCCCTCCCTTCTCACATGAGAGGAAGTCTGTCCTCCCGGCAGCTCAGACCAGGAGCCCCGGAGCCCTCGAGGATGGCTCTTTCCCTTACACCCACGTCTACCCCATCGCGGATCCTGTAGGTTCGACCTTCAGGACGGATTGGAGAATCTCAGTCCTTCTCGGGACCTGTCTTGTGTGGTGGCTCCATCGGCCTCTGCACTATATTTCCCGTGTCTGTCCTGCCCTCTCAGCAGATCGCTCTTCAGTGTCCAGGCTGATCCTTTTACAAAGTCAGTCAAAACACAACATGCTTCTATGCAGAACCCCATCGCTTCCCTTTCACTTGAAAAGCCAGCCCCTACATGGGCCTTATCCTATCGTGTGGCCTTTTCCTATCGAGGACCCCAGAGTCTCCCTGACCGTGTTCATCTCCATCCCTCCAGCTACACTGGCCAGGAACATACTGGCTGCATACCTTTGGTCCTATCATCCTGGAATGTTCTTTGGCCTAGCCAACTCCTTCACTATCCCCCACAAGCCTTTACTCAAATGTCATTTTTTCTCTGTTGCCTTCCATGAAAACTCTATTTAGAGTTTTCTCACTACTCACTACTTTGCTTCTTGATACGCAGCACCTTTCACCTTTCTATACGCTCCATAATTTACTCACTTTGCATGTCTAGTGTCTAGTACCTGCCATCCCCTCTGGGATGTAAGTTCACTAGGACAGGGATATTTCTGCTTTTTGTTCACTCATGGATCCCAAGCCCCTAGAGCACTGTCCGGCACACAGCAGGAGCCTCATACATCTTTACTAAATGAGTATCTGCAAAATAGAATCTCTTAAGGGCTGGCTTAGTCACTTAAAGAGACTGACAGGCAAAGTCAGGATCTTGGCACGAGCCCGAATTCTTCCCACCACACTTCCTGCCTCCTAAGCGTGTAGTCACACATCCCACCATTTCAAGGGACACACTGCTATGCTGTCAACTAATGTCAAAGTGCTGTTGAAGGGCATCACACAAGTAGCATTTAGCGAGTCCATTTACTAGGTCAGGGAGTGAGACAAACGACAAGGATTAGCGAGCTCGGTTCATAAGTTTCCAGTAGTAAGCTTAGATCACTAAGCTGAGTTTCCCTAAATAAGAATTCTTGCGTGTGGGCCAAGGGACCAGATTGGATTCTCTCGTGCCCCTGCACAATCAGGTGACACCAGGAAGCAGCATTTTCCCGAACATCGTATCTACCAAAGCCGTGACACACCTTGGCCACTTGGCCTCCTATGAAAGGAGTCCGTTTCGAGAGACTGAAAGAGCTTGTCTCTTTTCGGTAATGGGAGAGACTGACAAGAGAGAGAAGCTTACTCACCAGGATGAAGACAGTAAAGAATATGACAACAATTGCAGCTGTAATGAACAGCTTTTTCCGAGGAAACACAGCAGCGGGGAGAAGAAAGACGAGCGCAAAGCAGATGGCACCTCGGAGCCCTCCGTAGGCAATGATGAACTGATCCTTAAAGGTCAGAGGAATCGTCCGGAACCAGTTAATGACCTGAGTCAGGACAAAGACACCTGAGAACGAAAAGCAAAACCAAAGAAAACAGACTGTGTGAGGCCAGAACGTGAAACCAGGAAGACTCATTCTCTGCGCTTCTGTGACAGGGCGAGGGTCTAAGGAGCCCCACAGTCTCTCCCCTTTTCCTCTGCTCGTGGGCGTTTGTTGTTCTGGGGTAGTGGGGGGAAACGGGAACTCAGGGAGGCCAAGAGAGGTCAGTGTGACTTGCAGCAAAGTCATGAAGATACTCGGGGATGAACAGAATCCATGAGGAATGGGGGAGCTGTGGGGGAGAGGGAGAGGAAGAAGCAGCAGCAGCAGATGAAGTAGCAAGCAGCTGAGGGAGGGACGAGAAGAAGCAAGCCCCCTTCTTCTAGGGAGTGTTGCTGGATGTTCCTTCAGGAAACAAGCACCATTACCCAGCGCTCGCCAGATCAGACAGAAGGCAAGAGTGAAGCACACGAAGGCCCAGTTCCACTCATGGTTCTTCCCGACGGTGGACACGCCCATGAAGATGAAGATCAGGGTCTCGCTGACGCTGCTCAGCATCTTCATGAAATACTTGATGGTGGTGTACGACTTCTGAGATACGTTTTCTTCCACATACTTATTCATAGTCATTGCACAAGCAGTGATTCTGCAAGGAGAGATACAGCTTCTATTTAAACATCACAATGACCCTAATCAGCATAGAAGAGTCTGCACAAGAGCAAAGTCATGGCTCTACCCTTCTGCCCATCACTGTAACATCGTAGATTGATTTGTATAAGTGAGTGTGGTTTGCATCATTGGGACCCCGCTTTCTCTGGAGGGCGTGATCAATACCTATGGCTGGAACTTCTGGCCTCTGCCCAGCTTTGTAGTCCATGGGCATCGGCACCTGCCAGGGTCACAAACAGAATGGGTCTGCAATATATTCAAAACCCGCTCTCTTCCTGTAAAACCGGTTTTGTCTTCTCTATCACTCTAGTTAGTGCCTAAAATGCTAAGGCGGTGCCTAAAATGCTACACTTGAAACTGTAGTCTCATTGGTCTTCCCTCCCTGCCACACACCCCCGTGCCACCAACCCCACCATCTCATCGGTCGCCAATTGTTTTCTACCCCTCACCTGAGTATCTCTTGGACCCACTTACTTTTTCTTTATCCCAATGCCTTAGTTTTCACCCCTGGAAAATTCACAACATATTTATAGGCTCTGAGATCACCTAAAGAATAGAAACCCTTTTTCCTATTCCCCCAGGATCTTCAAAACTCTGGGACCACAGAGCTCTGATTTCCCCTCCCATAGTATCTATTTTAATAGAGCATCTGCGCACACTCTGGTAAGAGAAGGGCTCTAGGGTCAAGTCCGTGCTCCTAAGTTGCACGTCTGAAACTCTTTATACTCTTCGCTCAGTGGACAAATCCAGGTTCACCTCTTACCCCCTCTCCAGCCAACATATACCATATGCCTCGCCTGTCTGCAATTTCCCCAAACACATCCTGCTCTTCGCTATCTTCTTGCCTTCCTGTGTGCATAAGTTCCTCTCTGTCTGAAATGTTACCCCTGCCCATCTCAAATGCCACCTACGGAGGGAAATTCAGTATGAGCTTGGTGACAGCTCATCCTAGGTTCCATCTAAAGAGACATTGATACTAGACATTTTTCTAGACATGTGTCCTGAGGCACAGGAAATAGAAGCAAAAAAGAAAAAAAGGCTATTGGGACTTCATCAGAATAACAAGTCTCTGCAACAGTGAAGAAAGCAATCAACAAAACCAAAGGACAACCTACCAAATGGGAGAAGATGACACGTCCAATAAAGGGTTAGTATCCAAAATATATAAAGAACATATGCAACTAAATACCCAGAAAACAAATAATCCAATTAAAAAATGTGAGCAAGACAGAAGCAGACATTCCTCTAAAGATGACATACAGAAGGCCAATAGGCACATGAAAAGATGCTCAAGATCATCAGGGAAATGCAAATCAAAACCACAAAGAGATACCACCTCACATCAGTCAAAATCAAAACCATAAGAAACAACAAGTGTTGTCAAGGATGTGGAGAAAGGGGAATCCTCATACACTGTTGGTGGGATTGCAAACTCGTGCAGCCACGGCGGAAAACAGTATGGAGGTTCTTCAAAAAGTTAAAAATAGAACTACCCTATGATCCAGGGATCACACCAGTGGGTATTTACCCCAAAAATACAAAAACACTATTTCAAAAGGATACATGCACCCCTATGTTTACAGTAGCATTATCTATAATATCCAAACTATGGAAGCAGCCCTGGTGTCCATCAGTTGATGAATGGATAAAGAAGATGTGGTATATACATACAATAGAATATGATTCAGCCATAAAAAGAATGAAATCTTGCTATTTGCAATAACATGGACTGAGCTAGAGAGTATAATGCTAAGTGACGTAAGTCAAACAAAGACAAATACCATATAAATTCACTCATATGTGAAATTTAAGAAACACACAAGCAAAGGGGGAAAAGAAAAGAGAAAAAAGGACAAATCAAGAAGCAGACTCTTAACTATAGAGAACAAATTGGTAGTTACCAGAGGGGAGGTGGGTGGGAGGATGGGGGAAATAGGGGATGAACATTAAAGAGTAAAATTAATGTTCTCATGATGAAAAAAATTAAATAATAAAAAAAATAGAGACATGGATACTAGAAAGTACCAAAAGACTTCATTATCAAAAGGCATTCCAGAATGAAGACAGGATCTGAATGAGCTGTCCGCCTTCCACTGAGTGATCACGGCACTCTAAGCCATCCGCTGGCCATGACCCATGAGGGTTCCCACATTCTCCTCACTTCAGAGCCACAGTGACCCTAAAGGTACCCTGCCCCCAACCACTGCATGGAGTCCTCCATAACCTAAGTAGGAAAATCCTCCTACTTCAAGCACACGGATAGGCAGAAGAACACAAGCCTAAGGAAGGGCCCTCTGAGTGAGGACCTAAACAAGTAATCATGAACACCTTTCACTGCAAGAAAAATACCTGATTCTTACACACACATACAACATGTCTCTTTATCCGTGTGCCCCTATTAAAAGAAAACAAAGACCCTGGCAGGTCAGGAACCGTGCATGTAGCCACAGTGTCACTGGCCCCAGAATGAGTGGGTACTTCTTGGAGATTTATATGAGGGAGGAATGCATAATTCACGTGGTTCCCAAAAGAAAGAGTACCTTATTAAATCAGCTAATAAAATTCAGCAACCACAAACACATGGCAAGGCCTTTGAATAGCTGAGGGCTTCTGTAATAAGTCACCTTTTATAGCACCCCTGCTCTGCACCAGGTACTATGTAAGCACTCTGTGCGATTACGTCAGTTCAACTCATCACAAACCTCTGAAGCAAGTTCTGTTAGTGTTCCCATTTTACAGATAAGAGAACAAAGGCAGAGAGACGCCACTTATTCAAGAGGACACTGCTAATAAAGGGTGGTGCCAGGAGATTTCCTCAAGCAGTCTGACTCAAAGCCGGCGCTGTGAGCACGGCCACCTCGGATGGGGAAGACGTCTCGCTCCTCTGCCAAGCCCTTGCTCAGCCTTTCTCAAGTACAAGCCTGTTCGTATTAGCTTCCAATGGCCGCGGTAAGAAATTAACCAGAACTTAGTGACAACGACGCAGATTCATCATCTTACGCTTGCAGGGGTCAGCAGGCTAAAACCACTTGCACTGGGCTAAAATCGAGGTGCTGATAGAGCTGTGTGCTTTCTGGAAGCTCTTGGGGAGATTGTTCCTCGCCTTTTCTAGTCTGGAGGCTGCTCACATGCCTTGGCTCCGGAGCGTGTCACGCCAACCTCCGCCTCCTTGGTCATGTCTCCTTCTGACGGCTGACCCTCCTACTGTCTTCTCCTCCGTATCCGCGTGATTTTATCCAGTGTCGTCTCCCCATCTCAAGACTAACGCAATCACATCTGCAGAGTCCCTTCTGCCATATAAGGTAATACACTTGCAAGGAGGCTCTGGGGATGAGAATCTTTGGGGGCCAGTGTTCAGCAGATCACACCGTTGCTGGCATTCCCCTCCCTGGCGTGGTGGCCACAACCGAGTGCCTGTCTCCGGATGATTGTGGCCAGAGCTGCTCAAGCGTGCTTGGTGACGGAAACTAACAGACACTCTGTCCTGCTGGCTCGAATCATAGGCTAGAACCTCCACCAGCAGGCGAGAGAGACTCAGGAAAGCAGAAGGGCCAGTGGGATCTCTCTGAGTGAGCCACGTACAGCATCTTGCTAGCCCCCACGGCCATAAAAACCATTTGCCAACTACGGTTCTGAACATCTTTGTCTTTCCTAGTTGGGTTTAATTTTCCTTTAACCAGACTTCCAAAAGTAAGATTGGTCCAATACAAAGTAATGAAGGCAAAAGCCCCGACTAAACTGGTTACGAATCTAAAGCAAAATGTGTTTTATCAAAAAAAAAAAAAAAAAAAAGATATATACACAGCAACACAAACTAATGACCCTTTCTTAAAAGTTATCAAGCTAAAACTCTTCAACAAAAACAAATTATAATGGTCATATTACTTCCTGAAATTCTCTAATGCTACGCAAAAGGTGCCTCCAAATGATTTTATTATAGTTAAGCTTAGGGACAAATAAAGAAAATAAACACCGAAATACCTACTACCCAGTTCTTTCTAATCACTTTTTTTTTAATAAAAGATCAGCTATAACTGAAAAAATAAAACTAAATTTTAAAAAAATCAGCTACAAAGTTGAAATCCCTCCATTTTTCATACTACCCCTTATTTCCCTCTCTCCCTCCTGGCATTGGATTATTTTTATCATTCAAAAAGTGATTTTTTAAAAGGCTGGAGAACATTGTTTTAAGATCTCATATCTCTGTCAGTCAGTAACCAGTGGGTAAAGCGTAATCTTCAGTGCATTATGTAAGCAATTTTACAAAAATTTTATGCGGAAATTATTGAAAAACACAGCTTTGGTGTAAGAATAAAAAAATAGTAAATGAATTTTGTATGAATGTCCACAGGATCCATTTCCATTGCTTTGTGTCCTTAACGTGACACCAGTGGCGATGCTCATGTCTGCCAGATACCCTGCTATGACGTAAAGCTATTTCCTATCAGCACGGTGAGACAGTGGAGGGAGAAGAATGCCCCTGGTGGGGACCAGAGGCGTCAACATCTGGTAGTGCCCCATTCAGGAAGCCTGGGCATGTCTATGACATTGATGCACTCTAGGGGCTGGGGACAGATGCTCCAAATGTCCCTGCTCTGGTCTGTCACATACAGCTTCCTGCAAAGGCCAGGAGATGTTTTCACTGCAAAGAGGTTTTTTTTTGTCGTTACCAGAACTCAAACCCCCTCACTGCAGTAACATCACAAGTACACACGACTAAGGAGGCAAAGGCAACACAGTCTCCCAGAAGTAGAACAGAATAGAAGCCTATGCCCCCCTCCTCCCCCCGCATACACCATCATCTACAGCTGCTGGTCTTGGCACCATAAGTTTGCTTCTTCCTCATTTTTCTAAAGGAAGCACAAGAAACTTAGGAGGTGAGGATGGTATTCGCTGCTGTCTGACTATCATCGGCCTCGCTGGGTCTGAAGTGCCTGGCCAGGAGTGTCCTTGGGTACAATGTCATGTCAAAATGTATCACAGTAGCTCTGCACTTCCAGAGAAGTGAGATTCCTTCCTCCATTGGCATGGACACCCATGAGGATTTAAGGCCTGAAATCCATGGCTTCTCATTGGGAACATCAATGCCATAGATGATATCCACATCAAAATAATAACCTAAGGAGACTCATTACATTTTAGAAAGTTCTAGTTGAATTTTTTCTCTTTTAAAGGTTTATTTACCTGAGAGAGAGAGAGAGAGACAGACAGAGAGAGAGAGAGAGAGAGAGGGAGGGAGAGAGCGCACACGGGTGGGAAGGGCAAAGGGAGAAGGAGAGAGAATCTGAAGCCCACTTAGCGCTGAGCACAGAGCCCATTGCGGAGCTGGATCTCACAACCCTGAGATGATGACCTGAGCCAAAACCATGAGTCAACTGCTCAACCAATGGTGCCACCTAGATGCCCCTCTAGTTGAACTCCTTAACCCTCAAGAGCCTTCAAATATAGAACTACTGGCCGTTAGCTTCTGCAATATGACCTGATTTCTATTAACCTATGTCGCCGAGTCTTCCCCGTCTTCCCATGCGCGTCTCTCTTTCCTGGTCTCCATATTTGGCTAATATGATTATGAAGGACAACTTAATAGCAACCAACATCTTCTTACCACCTACTCGGGGGCAAGTTCTGTGCTGGGGTCTAGAAAGATAAAAGCAAGTAAAACACAGCTTCTACTTTCAAGGGTTCAAAGTCTCAGAGAGAAAGGGTCACAAGGATACCATCACGGCAGAACAGTGCAAGGGTCAGAAATGGGATTGGGAGCGCAGGGAAGGAAATTGCTACCTCTGCCACAGAAGGGGGTCCATTTGAGCCACATCTCCACAGCTAAGTGAAGAGCACAGCAACCAGGAAGAAGTGAGCCAGGAAAAAGAAACAGCCACGTGCAAAGGCTTGAAAGAAAGAAACAAGTGGGCATATTCAGGCAATGAGGAATGATTCTAGTAGCCAGAGGAGAGAGAGGGATGACAATGTCAAGAGACAAGGATGAAAGGAGTTAGGGGCTAGATAATGACAAATGATGCCGTTATACGTTACATTCAGGGTTTTCAACTTTATTCCAGAGGCTCGGGGGAAAAAGTGAGAGATTATATCTTTGCTCATATAATTATGTCTGTTTTCCCAACCCAACTCGTAGTTTCAGGAGAAAAGAAAAAAGCATTATCGATGCTTAGCATAGTGTCCGGCAGTTCATTAACATGTTTCGAATCAATGACTCCGTGGATGGATTGTTCATGGGGACAGTGGTGTGGTGTGGACAGATTCTGAGTTTTAGAAAGAGAACTCTGAAGGAAATATGGAGAACGGATTTGGAGGGACACGAACCTAGAGGCTGGAGTCCACTCATGTCTTACAGTGGGCTGTCGTTCTGTTCGCAGAATCCATGGTAACACCTATTTGGCCCCTACAGTATCCCCAAAATGTGTCTGCGTCTTTGACAGGTGTTGCTTCCCTTCTGTGGGGCCACATGGAGGTTAGGTATGCATAGAATTCACCGGTGCTTTCTGCTTTGTTATTACTTTACCTCACATTACGTTTTCACATAAATGCACAGTGATTATCGCCAATTTGTGACCGAGGAGCTCAAACCCTGTAATTAGTGGTTTTTGCAGTCACCAGCAATTGAGGTTTTCTTCATCACTACATCATGCTAAATACAGCATGTGAGAAATTCACACCAGCTAATACTACCCAACAGAGTCTTCCTTGGGAAAAACAGACTTTGTATTTAGAGGATCCGTCGTTTGACTATTTCCAAAGAGAAAAATTCCAACAAAGACTTTTCTCTGTTCTAGTCCATGACTCCATCTTGGTGGTCCATGAAGCCATTCTTCCATAGATGTTCAGTCCCTTCTACCAGAAAGTGTGCTCTGGAAGTGCGGGGCTAGCATTTAGTTATGCTTACTGTGGTTGCCTGTATGTCATGGTACCAAGCGTATGGTCAAATACTACTGCTGGCTGAGATTAGTTCAAGGAAGATCCTGAACCTTTCATTTAGACGGCTGGGATCTGCAGAACCAAAGAACCAGCATCGATACTGAAGGCAGGTTGGAGAAAATGGACCTCTGGTTGTGAAGATAAAAAATATATATCCTGTCTGTGTTTATGTCCACAGGGCGATGCCTTGTCTCTGTGATTTCAGTTTCTAAGTAAAAGTGCTTTCATTTTTTTGTCAGAAGGGGTCAACTCTCTAATTTCCATTTCCAGAAAGGAGACGCTTTCTGTTATCTGAACTGCTTAGAATATGAGTTAAACAGATAAGAATGTTGCAAAATTCTTCTGCTCCCATTCTACCTCTTCAGTGTGAACTGAAAAAGTACGAACCCAATTGTAGACAAACACAGTGCAAAGAGTAGTTGTATATTCTCAGTAGACTTTGCCAGATATGAAAGCAACTCCACTAGTCAGTGTCAAGCATTAGCAATGATGAAGGACAATATATAAGCTTTCTTTGTATTGATTAAAGCCAGTACTTGTGGGGACTCAGGGTGAACCGGATGCTCTCAGAATGAAGTATTCACTCATATGAGATAAATTAATTATTCCAGGGCATGAATTTACCATATTATGGACTGTTTCTTCTAGAAAACTTAACAACCAAGAAGAGAGTGAGTTTGACATTCAAGAAAATGTGAACAAACTTTTTGTTTATTTTTTTGAGAAAGCAAGAGCGTCCGAGCAGGATGGAGGCAGGGGCAGAGGGAGAGAGGGAATCTTAAGGAGGCTCCACGTCCAGCACAGAGCCTGACATGGGGCTTGATCTCACGACCTGACCCTCAGATCATGACCTGAGCTAAGATCAAGAGTTGGACGCTTAACTGACTGAGACACCCAGGGGCCCCCAAGGTTTGTTTTTAAGAGAGGATCCAAGCATGAAAACTGAATCAACCTTCTTAAAATACAAAAAAAATTAAAAATAAACTTAATCTGTTATAAATGCCTGGTTATTGAGATAGTCTTGCCCATTTCATGGATTTTCCACATCTTTTTGTCTCTTCTTTATAGGCTTTCAACTCAATTCAACCTATGTTCATAGGTAATTCACTGACCCTTAAAGCAGCCCTGATTTTGTGGAGAGAACACATACAGAATCACGATTCATGGTCACCAGTGTAATGACACACAAAGCATCAAGGGACCCAGAGTCCACTGAC
>CM053610.1:47118134-47225496 GCA_028646535.1 Procyon lotor
CATCGCACTACTGGGTATTTACCCCAGGGAAGCAGATGCATTACAAAGAAGGGCCACATGTACCCCAATGTTCATAGCAGCAATGGCCACAATCACCAAACTGTGGAAAGAGCCAAGATGCCCTTCAACAGATGAATGGATAAAGAAGATATGGTCCATATACACAATGGAATATTATGCCTCCATTAGAAAGGACGAATATCCAATTTTTGTATCAAAATGGATGGGACTGGACGAGATTATGCTGAGTGAAATAAGTCAAGCGGACAGTCAATTATCATATGGTTTCACTTACATGTGGAGCATAAGGAAAAATATGGAGGACACTGGGAGAAGGAAAGGAAGGGTGAATTGGGGGAAAGCAGAGGGGGAGATTAACCAAGAGAGACTGTGGACTCCGAGCAACAAACTGAGGGTTTTGGAAGGGAGGGGGTGGGGGATTGGGCAAGCCTGGTGGTGCATATTGAGGAGGGCACATATTGCATGGAGCACTGGGTGTGATGCAGGAACAATGAATCTTGGAACACTGAAAAAATTAAATTAAATTAAATTAAAAAAAAAATAAAATCCAGATAGTAAATATTTCCAGTTCGCAGGCCATCTTTTACTCTGCTGTCATAGCACACAAGGAGCCAGAGATGATACCTAAGTGTATGAATGGCTGTGTTCTAATGAAACTTTATTTGTGGACATGGGAATAAGAATTTTCTACTAGTTTATATGTCACAAAACATCATTCTTCTTTTGATTTTAACAGTTTAAAAATATAATAGCCATTCTTGACCCACAGACCATACACAACCAGGGGTGGGGGGCATCTCTGGCCCCTAGGCTATGGGTTACCTCCCCCTGTTTTAGTCTGTTCTTTGGATTTCCTGCCAAGTTCTACTTAGTAGTATCAGGGGCACTGTACTTATGTCATTCACTTTTTATTACTAGCACATAAAAGTCTGCAAATATGGGTACTTTAAAGTTTATTTTATTTTAGGGGCACACAGGTGGCTCACTCATTAAGCGATCCTGGGGTCCTGTGATTGAGACCTGCATTGGGCTCCCGGCTCAGCGGGGAGCCTGCTTCTCCCTCTCCCACTCTCCCTGCTTGTGCTCCCTCTCTCACTGTCTCTCTCTGTCAAATAAATAAAATCTTTTTTTTTTTTAAGTTTATTTTAATTGCTAGAAATTCACTTAGTGAGAAGGGGCACAGGATTAGGGTCTTGTACAAAACACTGTTAAGACAACCCTCTCTCAGACTGAATCTATTTTAATTTCTCTTTGCATACAAATGTTGAAACGAACTGAGTTTAAAAGCTAAAGATCTCTGTGTAGCTGAGTACAAAGCAATTGATTCACTCTGACTTCTTATTATACTTAAAATAATCTATTTGTCAAATGCTGGGAAGAGAAGACAGGAAGCTTCCAGATAGCAGGATCCACAAAAGAGCAACAATGTAAAAATCTGAATCACAGAGAACTACCACCACCATCAACGATAACAAAAAAACCATACAAAATAAGTTTCAAAAGTTGTATACAATTCTTTTTGTTTTAATTTTTTAAATTAACATATAATGTATTATCTGCCCCAGGGTACATGTCTGTGAATCATCAGACTTACCATAGCACATATCCTCCCCACTGTCCATAACCCAGACACCCTGTCCCTACCCACCCCTACCCCCCCAGCCACCCTCAGTTCGTTTCGTGAGTTTAGGAGTCTCTTATGGTTTGTTTCCTTCCGGATCTCATCTTGTTTCATTTCCCTCCCCCACCCCCCCACGACCCCCCACCCTGCCACTCCAATTCTTCATATCAGAGAGATCATATAATATTTGTCTTTCTCTGACTGACTTATTTCACTTAGCATAATACCCTCTAGTTCCACCCATGTCGTTGCCATCAAGAGAAACCAAACCTTGCCATTTGCAACAACATCAAAAATTATATACAGTTCTAATGAACAAGTAACACCACCAGGGGGGAAAGGGGAAACTGGCAGAGGTGAGCACGAACAAAGCCCTCTGGAGAGAAAGCACAGCTTCCGGGTGCACACAAACACACACTATCCAATTAGTGTTCCTATTTTATGAGAGCTTAAAGAAAAAATAATGACATTTATTAGGCACACCAATGTTTTCCAAGCTCATGTTGAGTACCCTGGGAAACAAAGGCAGCGGAGGCAGCCTGACTCCGAACCAGCTTCTCAGGCTGCTCCTTCTGGAAGCAACTCTGGAAAATACTGGATTTAACATAAATAGTCTAAAATGAGCCATGCCTACTTGGCTGGGGGGGAGGGGTAAATATTTACAGAGTACATTAAATTTGTTTTTCAGTATTAAGAGAAATAAGCAAGTTCATCAAAGGTAAAAATGCTGGATTCATGTATCCCAATTCACACAGCAACCAAATACACACTTTTAAAAGACAGAATTGCAATAGGCAATAGATCATGAGAAACAGGAAGTAGTGAGAAACATCACTTTGATCTGATAAAGCAACAAGCTGCTATCATTGCTCGATAATGCTAAGTGGACAAAGACGGAGTGAAAGAATTCAATCCTAAAAATAAATACAGGGGCACCTGGGTGTCTCAGTTGGTTAAACATCTGCCTTCCGCTCAGGTTGTAACCCAGGGTCCTGCGATGGAGCCCCTGTGGGGCCCCCTGCTCACGGGGGAGCGCGCTTCTTCTAGAACTCTGTGCCTCTGCCACTCTCCCTGCTCTATCTCTCCCAGATAGATAGATAGATAGATAGATAGATAGATATAAATAGAATCAAATTGAGTAAATAAATAAGTATAAACAATAAAAATATGGAAATAAATATATATAAAATAAACAGAATGGAATTCAATAAACAGAATTAACTGATTTCTGTCAGTAACACATTCTTACAATATTTAGTCACATGCTGGGGCTGAAAGATACATTTAATTTCTCCCCACTCAAAACTAGTGCAACTATGAATATGGAGCCAAACCTTGTCTTACTGTACTTTGTTTTACTGTGCTTTGCAGATACTGCATTTTTTATAAATTGAAGGTTTGTGGTAGCTCTGTGTCCTTGAGAAAATCAATCGGCACCATTCTTTTCAAGAGCATTTGCTCACTTTGTGTCTCTATATCACATTTTGGTAATTCTCCTAATATTTCAAACTTCTATATTATTATAATATTTGTTATGATGATCTGTGATCAGTGATTATAACTTGCTCAAAGCTCAGATGATGGTTAGGATTTTTTTTAGAAACAAAGTATTTTTTAGTTAAGGTACATGGATTACTATTTTACACATAATACTACTGAACATTTGTAGTAAACTACAGTGTGGTATGAATATAGCTTTTATATGCACTGGGAAACCAAAAAATTCATATGACTTGCTTTATTGCAATATGTGCTTTATTGCAGTGGTCTGGAACCGAACCTCCAATCTTCCTATAGAGATTTTTTAAAAAGCTCCCCTTATGAGGTTGCAAAGGACTTATAATAATAAAATAATTGGAAAAAATGAAAATATAAATGAAAATTAAAAATCTGTTGGAATCATTCCAAAGCAGAACTTAGGTGGTATTTGATTTTTCCAAATGACGTGACTGCTTGCAAAGAAAAGAGAAACACACTACATTCTGTCCATGAAGAATTCTGAAAAGGACCAAAGAGTTAAACCTTTGTTCACCAAACTACTAAGTCTCTTCCCTGCACAAGGTTCTGAGGGACCTGGTATTGGATCTCGAATGGGTTGCATCTTCAGGGAGGTTGTATTTGGTACAGATGGTCAGACATGAATGCAAGTCGTTATCATACAAGATAGGAAAGAAGAGATGTAGGGAGTACTAGAGGAGCAAGGAAGGGAAGGAAATTACAGAGGAGGAGGTTTAGGAAGGAATTGGGAGGGGTGGCATTAAGATAATTGGCTGTAGATATTTCAGTTTCAGGGGGATGAGGCACAAGGGAGACATGGGGAAAAGGCTGGGCGCCATGATGGTGAGGCAGCACAACAGACGGGGCTACAAAGTGTATACAGCAAGGAAGAGATGAGCCAAGCAAACTGTGAGTGGCCTGCTGTAGAAGGCCTGGTGAGCCAATCTTTGAAGACCTGCCTCTGTTCTGCGGGCAAGAGGGGCCAATGAGGGTGTCTCAGAACCTTCATGTCTTCCACACGTGGAGTGAGGGGGGAAAGCCCCACCCAAGAGACTAGAGACTGGAATTTGGAAATGAAGTGATGAGAGCTGCCCAATTAGAGTTTTCCACCAGATGGACATGATTAACCATCACTGAAAATAAAGAAGATGTTCATGCAAACATGTAACCAAAAAGTTTAAGAAGAGCCGATGCTCCAAAGGGATCTATGCATAATCTTAGGAAGGAAAATCCAAGAGGAGAGCCACTCAGCACAACTATGTAGTAATGAAAAGAACATGTATATATAACAGGAAAATGCTACATTGCAACATTATATATGACATGGAAAATTCAGAAGTGATACAAATGATCAATATCATCCAATCATATTTCTCACTCAATATTCCTTTACTGAGACTCTTCAATGTGCCCGGTACCATATCAGGCCCTAGGAATGCAGTAGTGAGTGAGATAAAGCCCCTGCACCAGAAAGCTGCAGTTTAATGGAAGGAAACAGGAAATGAAGAAATCAACCAGTAAATTCATAGAAGCAAGTAGTGATGAGCTCTACAAAGAAAGACAGAGAAGGGTGAGGGCATCCAAAGTGACAGGACGAGGTTATACTGGATACCAGTCTGGTCAAAGAAAGCCTCTCTGATGGGTGACGTCTGCACAAAAACCCTCTATGGACAGAGTATGTGAAACGTGGTAGAAGAAAAAGGGCCCTGAGTTGGGAGCACCCTGACCCAGGAAGCAACCATGGCTGGATCAAGGGGAGAAAAGAGAACATGGTAGGAAATGAAATAGAAAGGCAGCAAAATAGTAGAGCACACAGCGCATGTGGCCCCATGAAAGACTTTGGATGTTTTTTTTTTTTAGTGAATGGGACCCACTGAGAGCTTTTGAGCAGAGGAACGTCATAATCAGATTCACCATTTTATGGGGTCATTCTAGCTGCTACTGAAGAATGGAGGTAGGAACACCAGTCTGTCAGTAATGCTGGAAGGAGATGATGGTTTTCACTGAAGTCGTGGTGTGTATGAGAGGAAGTGACGTGCAAAATACATTTTGACACTTGCTCCAACAGAACGTGTTGCTGGTCTGGATGAGGGATGTGAGTCTGACTCTCTGATATGATAAAAATATATATATTTTGGTCTTCGTCCTCAATCTCCTGACGCTCATCCCAAGCTCCTAAAACCTTCGTAATTTCCCAAGTGACAGAAGTGCTAGGATCATCTTTTATTCTAACAGTTGGCCTTTGACCCAGTTCTGGACACAGAGCTTTTAAATTCCTTGGAATTTTCCTGGGTGACAGAAATGACTTTGGTTCTAATGAGGAAACTCATAGTGAGCTTCTGGATAGCCGCAGGATGGGGACTAGTCACTAGGAAGACCAAGACATGAGGAGAAGCTTACAACTTTCAGCTTCATTCCCTTATCCTCTGGGGAGGGAAAAGGAGCTGGAGAATTAATAATTGATCATGCCTATGTGATAAAGACTCCATAGAAACCCCTCAGCTATGGTGTTCAGAGAGCTTACGGACTGATGAACAAATGTACCTGGTGGGAAGGTGGTACAATGCAACTCCACAGGGACAAAATTTCCTGCCCCGGAGTCCCTTCCAGATCTTGCTTTATATCTCTTTGCCTGACTATTCATCTGTATCCTTTATCATAGTCTTTCTCACGTAATACCCCAGTAAGCATAACTGTTCCCCTAAGTTCTGTGAGCTCTTCTAGCAAATGACTGAACCCAAGGAGGGCATCATGGGAACCTCAATTTATATCTGGTCAGCAAGAAGTACAGTGACTTACAATTGGCATCTGTAACAGGAACAGTCTTTTTTTTTTTTTTTTTTAAAGATTTTATTTATTTGACAGAGAGAAACAGCAAGAGAGGGAACACAAGCAGAGGGAATGGCAGCAGGAGAAGCAGGCTTCCCGATGAGCGGAGAGCCCGATGCGGGGCTCGATCCCAAGACCCTGGGATCATGACCTGGGCCAAAGGCAGACGCTTAACGACTGAGCCACTCAGGCGCCCTGTAACAGGAACAGTCTTATGAGACTGAGCCTTTCACTAGTAGGCTCTGACACCAACTCCAGGTAGATAATGTCAGGATGGAATTGAATTATAGCACCTTTTAAAGATTGTGGGGGGGGGAAAGTAAGAAAATAAAGAGTGAAGAAAAAGAACCAACTTCTACTTCTGGAAAGATGGAATATGCATTTTCCTCTATCCCTCCCACTCAGAAAAAACCTAAAATACCTAGATATTATATGCAAAAAAGCATAAGAAGGTTCTGAAAGTGAACAGAAGGAGGAAAATCGGCTAGGGACCTAGAGATCTGAAGAACAACACAGCTGTGAGTTTCTTGGGTTTTCTTCTTCCCTCTCATATCCCAGACTTGAAGAAGCCATCAGGCTGGAAATGCCAATGATCACAGACATCAACAGTCCCAACAAAAGCCTGCTCTGTCTATACTCTGGAGCTGGAAAGAATCAACATAGAGAAAGAGAAGACTTTTAGGTAATAGCTGCTCTACTCCTCCCAAACACCATAAAAGAAACCATGGCCCCAGTCTTAGCAAAATCTGAGTAGAGAATCTAGATTCTATGCTTACTAGACTATAAGGAAAACCCCAACCCCCCTATTTGTTGTTACTGGTGTCAAAAAAGAAAAAGCAGAGAGGTAGGACTTTCTTCCATGATGCCAGTAAGACCATGTGGAGAATGTAGACTTCCACAACCTGTAATAATAAGGCACCTCACATGACCTCTTCACCGAGGTCAGTCAAAGGAGGCCCAGGGGGGTCAGGACTTGCACATCTAAGCGCCAGAAATGAAGTCACCACTCCACGAGAGTGTCAGTGGAGGCCACCAGAAGAACAGCAAGGAAGTACTCCTAACCTCTCTCAGCTAAATAGGTATCAGGAGAGAACCAGTAAGAATATAGAATTGCCAGCCCCCATATGGTAATGGAGAGCATCCCCCTCAGATAGTCAATGCAAGCAAAGTGAGGAACCTGAAAATCTACCCCTAATTGGCAATAATATGGCACCTCCATCTCCCACTTAGTGTCATAAAAAGTCATCTAAAACAGAAAGTGTAAATAATATCCAGAGTCTGATAACTAATACCCCAAATGTTCATGTTCCAGTAAAAAATCACTCATTGTACCAGGAATCAAGAAGATGTCAAACTGGATGAAAAAAAAGAAAGAAAATTAATAGATACCACTATCATGATGACTGAAATGTTAGATTTATTTGGCAAAAAAAATTGAATACTGCCATGATAAACATGTTTCATGAATAATTACAAACACACTTGAAATATATGAAAAAAATAGGAAGTCTGTGCAAAGAAATAGAAGATACAAAGAAGAACTTCATGGAAATCTTAGAACTGAAAAATATGATTGAAATAAAAAATTTAATTGTGTAGGCTCAACAGCAGAATACAGTAAACAGGAAAGAATTAGTCAACCTGAAGATAGACTGATAGAAATTACCCATTCTGAACAACAGAAAGAAAACAGACTTAAAGCCTGAGGGAACTTATGGATCTACAGCAGAAGATCTAACATTCCTGTCATCAGAGTCCCAGGAATGGAAAAGAAGAAAGGGCTACAAAAGTGCTCAAAGAAATAAGGGCAAAAACTCCCCAAATTTGGCAAAGGACATAAACCTATAGAATCAAGAAGGTGAGTAAGCTCCAAATACGATTAATCCAAAGAAACTTAGAGCAAGACACCCTACAAACTTCTAGACATACAAAAAAAAAAAAAAATTCCTGATAACAGCCAAAGAGAAAGGACACCTTCTCTAGAGGAGGGAAAATAGAACGACATCAGATTTCTTGTCAGGAACCATGGAGGCTATAAGGAAATAACAGCATTATTCATGTGCAGGGGGGAACAAAAAAAGAACTGCGGACCCAGAATTATATATCCAGTGAAAATATCCTTTAGGAATAAAGGGAAAATCAAGACCTTCTCAGCTGGAGGAAAACTAAGAAAATTTGCTGCCAGCACACTTGCCCTAAAATAATGGCTAAAGGAAATTCTCAAAAAGGAAACAATGGAATCTTAGACATCAGGAAGGAAGAAAAACAGAAAGAACAAAAATATGAGCAAATTCTATGCATTTTTCCTTCTCCTCTTAAATTTTCTAAATAAAGTTTGACCACTGAAGCCAAAATTAGAATACTACTTGATGTGGTTCTCAATGTATATACAGAAAATGTTTAAGCCAACTATATGACAAGTTGGGAAGAATAAAAATAAAAAGATGTAGCAGGAGGTAAGGTCTATACTTTACTCAAACTGGTAAATGACTATACCAGTAAACTGTTGGTTATAATACATATATATATACACATATATATATAAATATATGTATATATACACACACAAAATACATATACATAATACATATATACATACATATGTATATATATAACATAATTCCTAGAGAAACCACTAAAGAGGCTATACAAAGAGGCACTCCCCACAACACTATAGATAAATGTGGAGTTCTAAAAAATGCTCGAAGAACCCACAGGAAGGCAGGAAAACAGAGAAACAAATAACAGAGAACAAAAAATAAAGGTCACGACTTAAACATACCAATAATTACATAAACGTAAATGTTCCAAAGACATCAATTAAAGACAGCTGCTAGTAGAATAGATTAAAAAGTATCACCCAACTATATGCTGCCTACAAAAGCCTCACTTCAAATACAGGGGTATAGGCTGCGTTGAAAATAAAATAATAGAGAAAGTTATACCATTAAACGTTAATCAAAAGGAAGTAGGAGGAGCTATATTAATACTCGACAACATAAGCTTCAGTGCAAAGAGAATTACCAGAGATAGGACAGGCCACTATATAATGATAAAAGGGCCAATTTACCAAGACATGGCAAGCCTAAATGCACATGCACCAAACAACAGAACTGCAAAATACGTGAAACAAAAAGTGATAGAATTAAAAGAAACAAATACACAATCATGAAGACTTCAATACCCCACTCTCAATGGATAGAAAACTAGACCATCAGTCCTACAGGAGACTCCAACCAACAACAGCAGAATCCGCCTTTAAGAATCTACAGACCATATACCAAGATAGAACATATCCTGGGCCACAAAAACAAACCTCAATATATTCTCTCATCACAATGGAGTCAAACCAGAAATCAGTAACACATTAAAAAAAAAAAAAAAAAAACAGGAAAAATCTCAACTTGGGGACACTTCTAAATAAACTATGGATCTTCATACCCACTAGGATGGCTATAATCAAAAAGGCAGGTAATCACAAATGTTCATGAGGGTATGGAAAAATAGGGGTCCTTCTACACTGCTGCTCGGAATGTAAACTGTACAGTCACATTGGAAAACAGTCTGGCCATGCCTCAGAAAGATAAACACAGACTTTTTGGGCCTAGAAATTTCATTCTCAGGTATATACACACAAGAAATGAAAACCTGTCCACATAAAAACTTGTATAGGAATGTTATAGCAGCATTATCGATAATAGCCAAAAGGTGAAAACAACCCAAATTCCCATCAACTGATAAATGGATAAACAATATATGGCAAAAAATAGAATATTATTTGACCATAAAATGGTACAACCTATTGATACATGTTACAACATAGATAAACCTTGAAAACTCGTGTTAAGTGAAAGAAACCAGTCACTACAGACCCTGCCAACACCAAAAGGATGATATGGGAATACTGTGAACAACTTTACACACATTTGACATCTTCAATGAAATGGACTGATTCCTCAAAAAAAACAAATAGCCACAATTTACCCAACATGCGGAGATAATTTAAACAACTACGTAACAAGCAAAAAAACAAACGAAAAAAATAAGCTGAATTTGTAATTTAAAACTTCTAAAAAGGGGGCACCTGGGTGGCTCAGTGGGTAAAGCCTCTGCCTTCAGCTCAGGTCATGATCTCGGGGTCCTAGGATCGAGCCCTGCATCGGGCTCTCTGCTCAGCGGGGAGCCTGCTTTCCCCTCTCTCTCTACCTGCCTCTCTGCCTACTTGTGATCTCTCTCTATCAAATAAATAAATAAAATCTTTAAAAAAAAAAACTCCTAAAAAAAAGAAATCTTTAGTTCTAGGTGGTTTTACTAGTGAATTCTCCAAAATAATACCAATTCTACATAATCTCTTCCAAAAAACAGAAGCGGTAGAAACATTTCCCAGTTGATTTCATGAAGCTAGTATTACCCTGATAGCAAATCAAACAAAGAGTACAAAAATAAAGCAAGAGACCAATATGCTTTTTGAGTACTGTGATATGGTAATTCATAAGAAATACACATTTGTTCTTCCAATGCCTTTCCTGACACAGAGCCCCTAAAACCTTTCTTTGATAAGAGGGCAGTCTTGCAGGACTGAGCCCTTAACCTCTGGGATCTGACACTACCTCCTGGTAGATACTAACAGAACTAAGTTGCAGGGTACCTAGCTTGTGTCCAAGAATTGCCTGGTGACACTAGGACTGGGTACAAGATTATAGTATAAATGTAAAAATCCTCAGCAAAATATTAGCAAAGAATTCAGCAATATTGTGACAAAGTAAGGTTCACCTCAGGGAATGCAAATGGGGCTCAATATTGGAAAACCAATCAGTGTAACCCATCATATCAGGAGACTAAAGAGGAAAAATTATGTGATTGATGCGGAAAGAATGTTTAGCAAAAATTCAACATCTGTTCATCATACAGACCCTCTGCAAATTACTAATAGAAGGAACTTTCTGAATAAACTTTCTGAACTTTATAAAGATCATCTATAAAATCCTGATTCTAAATGCCAAGTTGTAACTACCATGCAAAAAAAGTGCCTAGATGGCAGAAAGGTAGCCTGCTCACTTTTAAAACTCCAAGTTGGTACTTGAGACACATATATTGGAGAAATGACTGAACAGCTTGTAAATCATTAGGTGGAAGTCATGAATATTATGGAAAAATCATTGCAAAGAAAATATTCATCCTTCCCAGAACCTGATAAGTAACTTACATGATCACTTATTCCTTCACTGATTGACCCACAAGTATTTCCAAGCACCCACCATGATGAAGTGTACAAGGCACTAGACATACAGCAAGGCAATGGCTCCGTTTCCATGGAGTTTACCATCCACAGGGACAAACGATGTCCGAGAAGTCGTTACAAATACCATGCTTGTTATAGAAAGGGAAATGTAAGTCACAGTGGAACCACAGTAAGTCTCTACTCTTGTCTCACTGGAGAGGAACTCCTTAAGGAAATGAGGGGTAGGAACTGTCAAAGCCAAGAGCTGTGGGAGGGGCTTCAAAGCAGAAGGAACAGTGTGTGCAAAACTCACTAGGGTGGGCACCAAGTGTGGCCTGTAGGAGGCGCTGCAAGAAACCCAAGAGAAGGTGAGAGTAACACATCCTAGGCTTTGTCATCCACAGTTTGGAGCTACCCCAAGGTATTGGGAAGTAGTACCACCCAATATAAGCAACGATATGCTGAAAAAGGGATACTCTCCATCAGAGACATGAACAAATTGTTCTGAGAGTGGCTCATGTGGTTCTCTGTCCTCAGTCATACCATGCCAATGCCTTTAGCAGACGACTTACTGCACTAGAGCTCCCAGATCTACTTGAGGGTCTGTTTCACCCATGAGAACATGTTCCTAGGGTGGTGGCAAGGTTTCCTCAATTCTGCCCTCCCACTGGCCCAGAGTTTGTAGCAGGTGGCCCAGAGTTTGTAGCAGCACAAATACTGCAAGGGAGAGAGAAGTTTTTTACCTTCCCTTTGATCTGGCTATTCTCCTTTAGTGGTTTTAGGCACAATGCAAAAATGCACCGCCTGTGCGTGCTGTTGCTAGGGTTCGAGTACCTGAAAGCAAAGACCATGGGCCTCACCTTTCATCACAGCCTTCGCTCACATTCTTAGTTCCAAGTTTCCTATCATCTTCCTTAATCTGCAGTTTTGATATTTTATTTACCACGAACGCCCAGCCAACTGGTCTGTATCTGATTGCCCTAAAGGTTTATGCTTTCATCACTGATGGTGACTTCTACCTCTGCCTCCACTTCGCTTACACTGTCAGAGCTACGCTGTTCCTCCTTAAATTCTTCAAAAGAAGAATCGCTTATGATTCCGCTTACATGAAGTACCTAGAGATGAATTCACGGAGACAGAAAGAACAGATGTTCCAAGGGGCTGGGAAGACAGGGATTTACTGTTTCATGGGCAGAGTTCCTGTTTGGGAAGATGGAGAAGTACTAGAGACAGACAGGGGTGATGACCGCCCAGCATTGTGAATGTACTTAAAGCCACCGAATTGTACTTGTTAGGGTGAATATGGTAAATTTTATGTCACATATCTTTTCCCTCAATAGAAAACAAATCTTCACTGTTGTTTCTCACTTTCCTACTCGTTCTTATAAAATGATTATGGCACAGCAAAAGGAAATACTGATATAGCTGCATAAACACTGCTAAGCAAACAAGTATGAAAAGATGTAGCTCAATGATCTCTGCTGATAGGTGCTGCCACCGTGCACATATCCCAAAATAACTAACTGATCAGCTGACCGCCAGCCTCCGAATGAAGGCTTTGACAGGCAACTCTCAGAATGGGGATGTAATACGTGTATCTGGTACTTTCACCGCGGACATCTTGGCCACAAGCATTTTCACTTCCAAACATCTTCACCACTGATTGACCATAGAGCAATTCTGCTCTGAAAGATAGAAGAACTGATTGGCAGTTGGTTTCATTGCTCCGCTGACAAAGTTCCCATCTTTACATTATGTAACTCTTGGCTAAAGCTCATTGTGTTCTATACAGTGATGACTAGACATGGTGGTCTTTTTTTTTTTTTAATTTTATTCATTTATTTGACAGAGAGAGATCACAAGTAGGCAGCGAGGCAGGCGTGGGGGTCGGGGGGGAAGCCGGCCCCTTCTGAACAGAGAGTCTGATGCAGGGCTCGATCCCAGGACCCTGAGATCATGACCTGAGCCGAAGGCAGAGGCTTTAACCCACTGAGCCACCCAGGTGCTCCGACATGGTGGTCTTAAATAGTGGATGATAACTAGTATGTATTGACTCAATAGAAAAATACAGTGATAAAATTTACTAGAAGTGTGAAATAAGACAGTATAAAGCTGTATCGCACACTATACTAGAAAACAACACATCAGTTAAAATGGTAACAAAGCTCAGTTAAAAATGCAGTACAGCATTAATATGTCTTACACATTTCCCATAAAATTCTCAAATGTCTCTTGAACGGACCTGTGACAATATGTCAAGAATGAAGAGGAGTGTAGAAGCCTTTCACAGGATAATACAAAAGCTCAGCTACAAATGTGCATCCTAGTATTTGGAAAACTGACACCACTCCCAAATGAAGGAAGACAATAGAAACGAATTTTATCATTCATTTTTTTCATGTTTCATTATGTCTTCTTTAATGACTGTTCCTGTTATTTTTCGTGATTTTCTCTTTTATGGCAAAATCGCCTTCTGGCCAATTAGACAGGTGGCAAAATGTTTGCGGCAAACATATTTATGCTGAAATGACCGGGAATCACAAAACGTACAAAGCGTGGGCTATCCAAAAATAAAAAGCAAAAAAAAAAAAATAAGAATAATAATTTTCGGCAATGCAAAGGGTCACATAACTAATTTCTACAAAAAATACCTATAGCAAAATATCAAAGAATGGACCCGGCTGAGCAAGGTCTAACATGCCGACGTGAATTTCCAATCTGCCACAGCACGTATGTTTATTATGCCAATACTCTTAAGGGTTTATTCTAAACAATGTTCAGTGAACAACAGCACAAAAACCTGACTTTTTTTATTATCTTTAAAACTGTTAAACTCACTTATTTTATTCACAGACACATTTTTTAAAGGAAAGCGCCTCTTGTATGGGACCTGGTCATCTACTGAGTCCCTGAGACCAGATATTCTATTGAAATTGACAAAACACGCTTTAGTGAAGGGAAGTAATGCTTCCATCGTTTAACAACTGTCAGGATAGCATCTGATTTATCCGCAGAGTTTATCTTTCACAGATGACGAAGCTGCTGTGTGACTTAACTAAACGTCTGGAGGCAGCATGAGAGGGGCGCGCCCGAGGCCTGACCTCCCTCCCGACATGGCTTCACACACCCATGCTTCTTATTCAAGGTGTAAAATGGGAAGGCTTTTCCGTGGAGATTCCAGAATGGCCTCCCCGCCTTTATCGATGTTAAGAGGATGCACCCACTATTACTTACTTCTCTTTCTGTAACATAATCACATTCTGAGGATGGTATTCTTTTGGAATGTTATTAACTTCACAAGCTCCAACTCCAATAATCAGCAGGTATGAATATTGGAAGCAAAAAGTCATGTAACGTGAAAAAGTCCGGACCACACGTTACAAACTGGCAGGCCGAGGGCCGTCATGGCCTATAGGCCTACCTTGTTTTGCTTATCTGGTGTTTTTTGAATATTTAGCTAATCTTTGGAGATTGAGAGTCTGCACATATAAAATCCTCTACTTAGTTTATCTGGAAAAATGAGCAGACTGGGCCTTCTGTCCCCCAATCTGTGCAAGGCGGCAGCTGGGCGGAGTTGGGCAGGGGCTTCCTCTAGTCATGGCAGGCACTGGCTTTGCAGTGTGCCCGCCAGATTCCCACACCCCTGACACCTCCTCTACCCATCTCCCAGGCATGCATGTGCACTACTAGGCCACACTGTATGCCGCCTATCTAGACTGCAAATCCAAAAGCTAACCTTCAGGGGCTCCTAAGACTGCAGTGGATATGAGGGCAGGAAACCTTCCATCGTCTTCCTCTTCACTGTTGTTTTCAGACTCTTGACTTCAAATCTGAACCAGAGCAATGAGAGTAGGACTTAGCCCTGAGATTCTATGGCTTACAGAACTGGCTTCCTATCTCTTAAACAAGTGCACAGGGCTCAACTCTTCAGGGGTACCTCCCTGTTCTTGTGGGGACCCACGGCTGGTTTCTGTCAATGGGCAAGCTCCCAGAGTTGGCAACATTTGCTTTCGCAAGCTGAGAGCACTTCTGGGGTGCACTGTGGGCCTTGGCCTTTCCTTTCCAGTGATGACAGCTGAATCCTATCTGACCCCCACACCAGGGCTGGGCCCAGGATTGGATTGGACTCATGTCCTTGCCTCACTACCAAATGCATTAAGCCCGTTCTTCAGGCTCAGACTTATTATTGGCATTCCTGGGCCATCAGCAAGATAAGATCAATTTTCAGTATCCTAGCTTCCTTCTTTTTTTTTTAATATTTTATTTATTTATTTGACAGAGAGAGAGGAGATCACAAGTAGGCAGAGAGGTAGGCAGAGAGGGGGGGGGAAGCAGGCTCCCTGCTGAGCAGAGAGCCCTATGTGGAGCTCGATCCCAGGACTCCGAGGTCATGACCTGAGCTGAAGGCAGAGGCCTTAACCCACTGAGCCACCCAGGCACCCCCCTAGCTTCCTTTCTATAAGAAGTTGGGCCAAAAGACTTAGCCTATCACCACGAGGCTGGAAAAGTACTTCTGCTGAGTAGACTAGGCAAACATCGATAAGCAGAAATTTCATATTTAGTTTTTAACTGGCAACCTTGTTATGGCTTATAACTGACTCAAAAAGTGTGTGTGTGTGCACGCATATGGCAACCTGTGTAACACACATAGTCATACCCACAAGAGTCATCCATAAGTCCTTCTAGCTTGTCCTGCTTCGTGGAAGACACTATATTCAATGCTGACTGAGAATTTCATGTCCCACAGAAGACCTACACACTGGGGCCAAAGGCAGATGCAACTGGAGGCGGAGCTCTCAGAAATCTGCTGTGGAAACAAGAGAAGACTATTCTCTCTCCGATTTCAAGGGAAGTCACATATTGAAAGAATGCAAGCTATCCCTTCAATAATAACATTTTGGTTCCACATGCGGAGGGGTCTGAGAGGCGCTATGCCCTGAGTAGGAAGGGGGTGGCCCAGGAAGATGCTCCTGGCCCCGGATCCCTTGGCTCTCAGGAGCCTGGAGGGTGAGCAAAAAGGCCCAGAGTCTCTCCAAGCTTCGCCACCCCCAATCGATCCGGGGTAGGGCAGTGACTAAAGAAGTTCTCCTGGCTGGGAAGGAGGCTGAGCTACAGTGGTGAGCACAGGATGCCGCTGTAAGACAGAAAACCTCCACGGAGGCAGCTCCCAGCTTCTGCCTTCCAGCCGATCTACAGTCCGCCAGTTTATCTCCATAAAAGCGATTTGGGTGATGTGACCATTGTAGGCCCCAGTGGCCTGGTGGTGACTTCTGAGCCAAAAAAAGCTCACAGTTTTTCCAGGAATTTTAAGAGACCGTCATGCCAGAGCCTAGCCAATTAGCATCTATGCAAAGTACAGCTACCACATTTACTTTGCATAATGATCTTGTAAAAAGCAGATCCATTTCTTCCTTTCCAAGATTAAGGCAGAAATTGCACTGGGAAAGTGAGCTGAGCATAAAGAAAAACATGGAGGGCATTGTGAGAAGGAAGAGAAGGGGGAATGGGGGGACATCAGAGGGGGAGATGAACCATGAGAGACTGTGGACTCTGAGCAACAAACGGAGGGTTTTGGAGGGGTGGGGGTGAGGGGTTGGGCGAGCCTGGTGGTGGGTATTGAGGAGGGCACGTATTGCATGGAGCACTGGGTGTGGTGCATGAACAATTAATCCTGTAATACTGAAAAAATAAAATAAACATACTTGGGGGGAAAAAAAAGGCAAGTGAGGAAAGCCAGCGTAGAAAGAACAAATAATAACCACTGTTGCTTTCCTGTAAATGATGTTTCTCGCTTCTTCTTTAGAGTTATTCATGGTTTTTGATTTTATATCAGCCAGCGTACCACTAACAGGCTTTCAGAGGATCAAAACCACTTATGTGCTTCACCATCTTGGTTACTTCTGGTTGGAGTAGACCATCTTAGATTACTTCCTTGTAAAGTGTCACAGTCTCCTTTTTGAAGCTACAGGTGAGATAGGCTAGTGGAGGAATTCCACGGATGGTCAGTTCTTGCCATCAGCCAGCTCGGACGGTGTCCTAGGAGTTTTGCAAAATGTCCCACAAGCACCTTGCTGCCAAGACGGAGGAGACACACCACACGGCCCAGAAATGAAGCCGTCTGGGTGCACCCTCGCCGCCCACCAAGGCTGAAACCCTGCACCAGGAAACGACAGTAACGCGGGATGGTGCCCCAAGTACTTCCACATATTTTACGTGTGGGTGTGAAACATGTGCCTCCCGTGCCAAGTCAAGTAACACACAGGTGCCAGGAGAATTTCTAATGCAGCCAGGTGGGAAACAAGATCCAGGCTGTTAAAATGATGAGAGCAGCCCTTGGACACACCGAGAATTCTTTAGAAAAGTCCTCGACTCGGGTTTCTCGTGAAGAACACAGAGAGTCGTCGCAGGACTTGTTCTGCATTTGTCAGGACGGCAGGTTGAGATTCTGTGGCTCCGAAACAGACTCCCTGGCCTCAGAGTCCAAACATCGGTAACTTTACGGAGCCTCACCCCCCACCCCCATGGCTCTTGGCCCACACTTTTTTTTTTCCTTTTTCCATTTTAGTAACCGCCCCCTTTGATGAAGGGGGTCGGCCGAGGAAGGGCTGGATTGAAAGAGATCGTTCTGAGGGTAAAGACTTCCCTGGGTGGAGGCATTATAAAGGGGGAATGACAGAATCCCAGGGAGTAGTTAGGCTCTGCGGGCTGTTTCTGAATAGACCCTCTGCAGATCAGGGAGAGGGACAGAGAGGCAACAGCAGGATCCAGGCTCCGGGGGGAGGTGATGAGGGCTCTGGTATACCCTAACCGAGAGTCAAACTTTTCATGCAGTCAACAGTCGAAAGCGATTTTTTTTCTATTGCCCCAGGCTAGATGGTAAATCCCCAGCTTTGTCTTTCTTTCAGCCCCTGTGTTAGTAAATGATTTATGCCAATTTTGGTTTTGTTGCTTGCCCACCGATCGTTAAGTTGTGCACGCTTATCCAGGGAGCCCTCCCCACCCACACAACCACCTTGTGTTGGAGTTTTATTTTCTGTTGGTTTCTATTCCTCGCAGAGCCTGCCTTCCAAGCAAATTTACCACTTGCTTAAAATAAAGAGATCAAAGTATAGCAGAGGAACCCACAATCGCCAGTAATTTCATTTTCCAATTAAGTGGTTGCTAACACTTAGCTGCAGTCCCCCGTTATTTAAACAGACGGGAGCTGTGTGCACACGGATGGCTAGAGCTAAATTAAGAAACTACCCTATTTGGTAAATTATACTATTTTCTAAACTTACCAGAACCATCATATTTGCATTCATTTTGCCTCCTCTCCAGCTTCTGATTACCAACTCGGTGGGCTCTGCCCCTCCACGTGTCTTTCCACTTGCTTACTGTTGCAAAGACCAAAAAGGATTCCAATTCTGAAGATGTAGATATCTGAATAATTCTATGGTCCCACCATCATCGTAATCATTACGTTTTATTAAAATAATAATCAATGGTACTAACATATTTAGTAACATATTTAGTGGAAAAATGAAAACCTGGAGTCCTGCCAATTACACGTTTGTTCAGAGATTCAGAAATAGCAGTAACTCCCCTGGTTTCAGTGGCCTCAAAACACAAAATTGAGGGGCGCCTGAGTGGCACAGTCGGTCAAGCATTCGACTCTTGGTTTTGGCTCGGGTCGTAATCTCCGCGTCACGAGATCGAACCCCACATTGGGCTCTGTGCTCAGCGCACAGTCGGCTTCCGATTCTCTCTCCCTCTGCCCCTCTGCTCATACTCTCTGACCCTCTCTCTCAAATAAAAATAGAATCTTTTAAAAAATAAAAAAAAACACAAAATTGAGACATGTAGACCAAATGAAAAGAAAAAGACAAAAATAAAAATCACTGCAGAGGGAGTAAAGCCATTAAATCCTGCCTTATCAACCAAATCACTTTAGCAAAACCACTAGCACTCACCAACTGAACTTAGAATGTGAGCATGCAAATGAATGATGAATGTCAGCAGTAAGACAAAACTCCTTAAAGACAGGCTCTTGTGAGCATCAAAAGAACTGAAAACATAGACTATAAAACAGTATTGAGAATGTAGACATCATTAGTTTTGGCTGCGTGCCTCCTCAGCTCCGCAGAGGTCGACAAAAACAAAAGACCCAAGGCCCCCATCCCCAGAGCCTTGACTTGAGAAGGGAGGGACAGCGAGCACACACAGGTGACTAATGAATAAATAAGTACACGTCAGATAGTGATAAAGGTGCTGCACAACAGGACCCAGAGAGACTGGGGCAGGAGCTATTTCATGGAGGCATATATATATTTCCTGGTTCCAGTAGAGAATGCACAAGGAATGATGCCATTCTCCCAAGACGATCGCTTGACATGGATGGTGTATTCTTACCAACCCTGAAGACCGGACGTTTCAATCAGATGGAAAGGAGGGGCCACCATTTCTCATTCTCATTTCTCCACACCATTCAGGTCTTTTTTTGAGAAAACAGACACTCAGCCAGTGTGTGAACCGGCCTTAGAATACCGCCGGTAAGGAGGACCAGGTGATACTTTTTAATTAGTAATGATTACTTTGGGCAGCGCTTTGTCTTAATACTCTTTTCTCCCTCGATTCCTAAAGAAACACAGTTTGTAAAAAAAGTACAAAGGGACTTGAAAAAGATCTGCTGAAACACACATTTCCCCCTCCCCGTGTGTGAACTGATATATCTGGGGACCCTGAGGGCAACTATACCCAGCAGCTCAGAGGGGGCTAGCAGGGGGGTCAAGAAGAGAGCTTTGCTCCTACAGAGGAGGTCTCTCTGGACCACGGGCCTTGTGAGCTGTGAGCAGGGTCCTCTCTTCAGCCTTCCACCTATTACACCTGGCTATTCACCCTTTAGTTTCCAACACAGGAACCTGGGACCAAACAAAGGGTGTGCACTGCCTTTCTTTCCTATTGAAAATTAACTTACAGGGCACCTGAGCAGCTCAGTGGGTTAAGGCCTCTACCTTCGGCTCAGGTCATGGTCTCAGGGTCCTGGGATCGAGCCCTGCATCGGGCTCTCTGCTCAGCAGGGAGCCTGCTTCCCCCCCCCACTCTCTGCCTGCCTCTCTGCCTACTTGTGATCTCTCTCCCTCTGTCAAATAAATAAATAAAATCTTTAAAAAAATAAAATTAATTTACAAAAGCAGATAGATGCTTTTCTTTTTTTTAATTTATGCAACAGTGAAGACTGAAATGTGTGTGATTTAGAGAGAAAGCCAGGCATAACACCAACAGCAGGAGACAGGGCCATCCGGGTGATCTAACAACTTGCTACAGGTTAATAACTGGACAGAACGGACTTTCTTGGTGCAATGCCATTATGCTTTGGAGGGGGAAGCAAGACCTCTGCTCTTATGCAAGGGCTAGCCACATTTCTACGGTCTGAAGGTGGCAAGTTTTCTATGTGCATTAACTCTACCCTTGCGACAACCTAATAAGGAAGCTACTATCATTATCCTATTTTACAGATGAAATAATTGAGCTTACAGAGGCTTATTAAGTCGCTCAAACTCCACACCTAGCAAGTGGAAGAGCTGTAGAGCTCAGATTTTGGACGATAGAGCTGAGGGTACCACTCAAAGTTTGTGTAAGAATAGTGTATGCATTTTAAGTAAAGTGGCCAGATAAAGGATGATATAAATGAGTATATGTGAGAGTGAAGGGCACACTATTAACACGTGTGCTCGGATGCCACCAATCGTGGCTCTCACGGACCAACCAGGATGCATGGTTACCTTAACTGCTATATGATTAAGCTGAGGTGAAACCAAAAGTATCTCTAAACGTTATTTAGTTACTTGTTTTCTCAGTACTTACTTATTGAGTACCTGCCATGTGCTCTGCACTGTTCTGGACAGCAATTCAGAGAGGAAAGTCCCTTCCCTCATGGAGCTTCTGTCCTGATGACTGTCATTCGTGTGTGCATACATGTCTGCCGGCCGCACATGCATACATGTGTGTGTAAGTCAACACATGTGCATATGCATGCAACACAGAACAGATTTAATACCTTCTCTCCTGTCAACCTGTGGAAGTTGAACTTGGACCTATTAAACTTGACACAGTAGCCCAGTTATGGGTTGAACCCTTCACCTCTAAATCCTCACAGGTTAAATCTACATTTCAAAACCACTAGAATTCTACACTCTCTAAGTTGTGCACAGTGACCAAAGCAAGACCAAGAGTCAGAAATCCTAGACTCCAGTTCCAGCTCTGACACCTCTCATGAGTTCTGCCACCTTGCCCTCTATCCTACCAGTCTACAGAGTTGTGAACTTGGACTAATGTTAACTATGGAGTCAAATGTGCTTTCCTATATTATTTCTGTTGGTCCACACCATGATCCTGTGAAGTAGGCAGGATGTAATTATCACTGATTTTATAGTGAAAATCTGACAGTCAAGATTAAGGTCAAGAGTGTCCAAGATAAGGCCCATCAAGGCACTCCGGGTGAAGCGCATCCTCCTCCAGGGCGAAACACAGTGGAGTGATGAAGTACACTGGCCACAGATCCCACCTGCACCCCTTAAGAGCTGTGACATCCTGGATGAGTTACCTAAGTTCTCTCAATCTGTTTCCTCATCTGTTTTTTTTTTTTTTTTTAAACTGGGGATTATACTAGTGCCTACCAACCAGAGTTGCTGTGAAGATTAAATAAGACAATGGGTATAAAACACTTGGCTCAAATACCTGGCGTGGAATAATGCTTCATCCCTGTTAGCTATTGCTATTTTATTCATGAAACCATGATAGAGGGATTATCTAGGCCCACCCATCTCCACCCTCCAACGCCACAACAAAAGACTGCTGGGCTACATGACACAGATCAGATTCCCCAGCCCCAGAATCCCGAGGAAAGAAGCTTCGTAACAGGGAGCAGCAGAATCACCAGGAGAAGGTCAAGGGGATATGGCAAAATAATTGTTCCACTGCCTCGTGACTACACGAGGGACTTTCTATGGATAACAAAACTTTTAAAGCTTCTTTAGAGCACTCCCACATAGAGAGGGTGGGCATGTGTCATCCGTTTCACTTTGGGTTGAAATCTCTAAATACAGTTGTGAATTTGACTTTGAGCCTTTCGATGCCAATGCTATGTAAGAACATGAAACTCACCTTTAAAATATGATTATATCCCAGCCACATAGCTTTTAAAGGAATTCCATGCCCTCCCCGGGAATTATTGAAGAGGGAAAGGAACACTTACATCTTCAAACAAGGGATGAATTTTACAAATCAAGATCAGAAAGACCTTAGATGGTGTCGAACAATGTGCATGATTGTTTCAGGAAGTACATCAATTATGATTCATTACATTTAAAAGATGTAATTGCAAAAGAGTAACCTGTAATTGTGCATGCCTCATTTGGAATGACAATACGCCCATGTTTGCACGTCACTTTAATATAATAAACACATGCTTCTCTTGGCTTAAGTTTCTTTGGCTACATAAAAGTAAAATCTTTGTTGTAAAGTACTTCCTCCCCTACAGAGTATCTCATATTACCCCTATGGAAATGTTAAATGGATGGCGCAGATACATATTCCTACTTCTACTAATTAAATGTGAGAACCGAGTAGTTGAAGACTTGGTAGGGCCATTACAATAAAGTTGATGGCAGAACTCGAATCGCAATAGGGTCTTCCTGCTTCTAATCGGGGGACATCTTTTCCAAAACTTAGGTCCCACACTCCTTCAACTGACCAGTTAGTTCTCTCCCACCCAACTATGAAAACATAGAAGATAAAAGCAGAAGAGTCATATCTTCACATCTTGCACATAGAAAAACTAGGAAAGTACTTATTATATTCACCTTACATTATTAAAGAGAGCCAATTATGATATTCTATGAGCAGAACATATCTACAGATTTTAAACATCGTATAGCAAGCGTTTGTTTAAAAAGTACCAAGTAAAATGTCACTGAGCCATCTAACAATGCAAACACAGATGAAGTCACCTCCTACTTCAAACATATAAGATTAGTATCTAGCCACATTCAAAATAAAGGAAAATGTCTGAAAGGCCAGAAATAAAGAGAGGAGTCAAAGCAAGAGATGACAGTAGGATTTCAAGCCAGCATGAACCAGGGGGATTCCACACAAGTTACCTGCCCTTACGTGCTAGGACCCAGTATTTGAACACTACATGAAGACAAGAAATTTGACATAAGACCAATAAAGGAAGCATTCATGCATAAATTCCGGAGTCTCAAAGAGCTACCTTGTGCCAAATAAATAAATATTAAAAGATGCGTATAGCCAAGGAAAAATAGAAGGAAACACATCAACTCTTTACGGCCTTGAGCAGAAAGAAAATTCACCTACAAAGTATAAAATTCCAGGTTTATACCACATAGAGGTATAAAGTTCCCTTGAATCATATAGGAAAACCAGGCTAGTACTAAAAGCCAACCACTAAAACTCTAGGTCCCAGCATGAAAACTCAAAACCATGTTTGTAAGAACCATTCATAACTTAAGGGAAACAAACCACTTCCAAGTAAACATCCCCTGCTGAAGCTAGGCTCACAATAAAAAATATAATCTATATAAGGAAATAAATACCCAAAAGGGAAAGTCGGTAAGTGTACCAAATGTAAGAATTAGCAACGACTAAAAATAACAGAAAAATCTAAAAAAAAAAAAACAAAAAAAAAAAACCTATAAAGTGAATATAGTTTAAATAAATGAAGGAATAGGAGAGATAAGAATTAATTAAATAGGAGAGATAAAAATTAATTAAATACTAGAAAAGTATGAACAAAAAGGAGATCCACTTCATAAAGAGCCAAAACACCATAAATGAAAATAAAATGAAAATGAAAAATCCAATGAGTAGGTTAAGCACAGATTAGAAGCACTCTGAGAGTAATGGGATACTAGAAAAAAGATCTGATAAAATTGCTAGGAAGTAGAAAAGAAAAATAAAGAGATGAAAAACAGAACTGCAGTAAGAAACATGAAAGCACAAGTTCCAAGGAGCAAAAACAAAATAAATCAATACCAGACACATTGAGGAAACAGAAGATATCAGAAATAACCAAATGAAGAATCTTAAATACAAAGCAAACAGAAAAGTCAGATTAATTCCAAAGCGCAATGAGAATAATGCAATTCTCCTTAGCAACAAAAGGGGTCTGAAAGTAATGAAATGATGTCTGTCAACAGATAAGAGATAATATTCCAACCCCTATACTCTGTTATATAATCATTCAAGAGAATAATCAAGACAAAAACATTGTCAAAGATCAAGAGAATTTCTCAAAGGCCCTCCCTGAAGTATCCACCAAAGAACATATTTCAGTTAAAAGAAAACAATCTGGAGGAAAAGGGGAGACAGAAGAAGTAATAATAAAAAATTGGTAAGCATGTTTGCAAATGTAAACACTGCTTGTAAAAATTAAAAACTAATTTGGAGGAAATTAAACAGAAATCAGGTCAAAAAATTAAAATCTAATTTGGAAGAAGTTAAATATAGACCCAGTCTGAATTATAAGATAAAAAATTAAAAATCTGTAACAGACAACAAAGTTTTATAGTTTAAGTATTATTCAGAAAGTGGATAAAACAGTAATAAAATAGCAAATACTGTGTTCACCACATTCCAAAAACTTATTTTAAGATTATATATATATATAAGCTAATTTAATTTTTACAAAAGCCTATGACATTGGTACTTTTATTTCTCCATTTAACCAATAAAGCGACTGAACCCAGAGAGCTTAAGTTATGCACACAATATCATACAACTACGAAGTATGAGGGAAAATGTAACTGGGATGTGAGCCAAAGCAGTCTGGCCTAACTCCTGCTAAATCAGGTAATCAGATTAATATTGAAGAGTCACCACAAAAGGAACAGAAACAGAATGCATAATAATATATAAAAAATAAAAGAAAAAAAATGACGAAGCCAAAAAATGACAAGAAAACTAAAGACACCAAGTAAAAGCACAGTAAAGAACAAAGTAAGCCCACATACATAGCTCACAATAAATGTAACTGCACTTCTTTTGAAATTGCAGACATTTTAAAAATTTAAAGACAAAAATCCAGTTATAGATGGTTTAATAAAATATATAGAAAGGAAAATTATCTAGTTGATTTAATAGTAATGATGTAGGAAAAGGTATGTCTGGAAAATACAGATATGGAAAACAGATACAGAAAAAAGACATGTGCAAAATCTAGTTTTATCTTGAATAGCAATAGTAATAAAAGAAAAAATACACTGTGAGCCACAAGAATATTTTGAAAATAAAGAAGTTCATAACTTAATAATTAAAGGACAAATTCATTCAGAAGATATAACAATATTAAATTCATATGCACCTAATAACAGTATCAAAATATGCAAAGCAAAAATTAACAAAATTATAAACAGTAATTGGTATCACAATCTTAGAGATTGATTTTAAGGTACCATATAACCTAATAGATAAAACAGCCAAAAAACTTGGCAACTCTATTAAAGATCTGAACAGCATAATTACAAATTTAATCTAGTGTGTGTGCGTGTCTGCATATGTGCACATGTGCATGTATAAAATCCTGCCCCAAATAAAGAATATATAATCTTTTTCAAGCAAGAATGGAAAATGCAGTTTAAAAAGGACCATAGAATTAGGTGATGCACCACTAAATTCTGCTCCTAAAACAAATATTACACTGTATGTTAACTAAAATTTAAATAAACAGAAACAAGGACCACATATTAAACCACAAAGAACATTAATCAATATCAAAAATCAGTATCAGGCCTATCTAAACAAAATGTATTAAAATATGAATAAAATAAAAAATAATCACATATCTCTAAATGTTTGCTAACTATAAACTACCATTGTAAATAATTATTGGGTTAGAATAACAAAAATTACAAGCAGGGGTGTCTGGGTGGCTTAGTGGGTTAAGGGACCAACTCTTGATTTAGGCTCAGGTCTTGATCTCAGGTCATGAGATTAATCCCCGCATCAGGCCTTACACTCAGCTCAGAGTCTGCTTGAATTTCTCTTTCTCCCTCTCCCTTTGCCCCTCCCACTGCTCATGTACTCTTTCCCTCTCACTCCTCTCTCTAAATAAATAAATAAATAAATAAATAAATAAATAATAAAATATTTTTTTTAAAAAATCACGAGGAAATTTAAAAACACTGAGAATTAAACAACAGTGAAAATTTAACATATCAAAACTCTACAATGCAACTAAAGTAGGACGGAGCATAGTATTTCTAGCTTTCAATAAATATATTGGTATTCCTCAAAGATTTACCCTTTTGGATCATGAGAAACTATCTTTAAGAAGAGTTTCTTTTAATATTTCTATTTTAGCTCATGAGGCATTTCTTCGATTTCATGAAGACTTAATTGGATTTTATACACTTTAAATTAGTGGCTGAATGCCCGTGATGGTTATCTTTCTAGCTTTATCAATGATATTCTTCGGTTAGGTTCTCCTTTCAGAATATAATGGTTTGTCAACTGATAGCAATAATGATTTCATGCAGTTTCATGGGAAAGTACAATTTCATAGGCGTTCCCTCCCTGAATTCTTTAGTCTCTGTCATGCCCTTTATTGTTACAATTTGCAATAAAGATGAATTTACATAAACTTAGAATTATCATCACTATGCTTTGTGCCAGTCTTAAAAGTCAGTTTATCATAGCTTTGAATTTAATGGAAACAAGGAAATAGCCATATTTAGGAGAAACTGATGAAGAGAAATGGCATCTTAGGAGTTATAATAATTTAAAAATAATAAATAAATAAATAAATGAGTCCTAATAATTAAACTATTGAAAGGGTTTTGTCCATTTTAATAAGACTGATGTCATTTCAGTGTAAGGGCATGCCAATTTTAGAGCAGAGTTCAAAAAATATTCATCACTGAAATTATTCAAAGTAATATTAAGTATGTTTTCAACTATAAGTATTTTTTCAGGAATTAACTACCCTTTAGGTGGGAGTCGAAATATTAGAAAACAAGTAAAATCAACAACTAATGAGCTAAGCTCTAAATTCAGGAATGGAAAAAAAATAACAAAATACATGCCAATAAAGTAGGAGTAGCTAAATAATAAAGAGAAGGCGGTGATAAACTAGAAACCAATCAAAATCTAATTCTTTAAAAAAGTATAAAATAGATAAACTTCTGAGAATTTTGGTCGAGGCAAAGAAAAACAAAAATAACAGTATTAGGAATAAAAAGGTAGAACAATAAATGCAGATAAAGTAGGTCATTTTAAATAGAAAATAACTTCCTTCTCATAAATTTAAAAACTCAAATGATGATTTCTGAGAAAAATAAAAACACACATACTAAAGTTGATTGAAGAAGAAATAGATAAGCCAAATAGAACTGTGTTCTAAAAAGCAACTGAATCACTGATGAAAATCTATCCACATACAAATCAAATTCACTTGGTTTTACAGGTGAGTTTTTACAACCCTATGAGGAACAAACACGTTTATACAAAAGTTCTTTAAATAATTTTAGGGCTTCATAATATGTGAAAGAATTCTGTTTTTTAAAAAAAAAAGTATCCCATTAATGTAACACCTTTGGTGAAAACTTACCTGTCATTCATTTAAAAGGTAAGAAAATATTTCTCTGTTAGAATGATAAAATTCTAGAAGGCACCTGAAATGATCTTGAAAAGCATATGAGAAAGCTGTTTTAGTCATCTTTCATCCTCTGGTTAGCACAAAGGGAAAAGATGGAAACTTTGAGACAAAAAGGATCAAAACTCTTCGCATAAGAACAAATACATCCCATCAAGAAGACTAAGCTTCAGGCGTGTTCACAAACAGGTAAAGATTATGAGCTTCAGCCCCTGACCAATCAGCTGCTGCTTTAGGAAAACCAAATACAACAAAGAGAAACAGATCAAGGGCAAGGGCAGGTTTTCCTAAGAGATCGAGATCTCAGTTAATCCAGATAGATATCAACTGAAAAAACTACTTGGTTTCATATTTCGAATCAGGACAGACTGGAGCCCAGAGAAGAAACCCTCATGGACCAGACTGCTTTGCCTTTTCCTTAAAACAATACTCCAAGTTATTTAATGCCAAGACAATAGGGTGGAGGGAAGTGGAAAATTCTGCATCCTAACCCCAAGTTTAAGTGTAAAGGAAATGGAAAGGGCAGGATGCATGCTGACACCTGGAAGAGGCAAACAGGCCAGCTCAAGACTACAAGATAGTAAGGGGACATCTGGGAAACCACTGAGGACAAAGAAGGGACTTTAAACAGCAGGGACCCAGTGTTCTGCCCCTTAACTTTGAAGAGAGGTAGAACACATGCCCAAGTTCACCCAGTGTAGGACAAATCCCACTGATCTACTTCAAGGGCAAGGAAATCAGAGAAGACCCTCTTAGAACACTCCAAGAAATTTTTCTCTTCTTAATTCTTTGGCTACCTATTATTCTAAGCTGCAGAACTCCACACCTGTGTATAGGATTTACCAAGCAAGGTGTGCATTTATAGCTGTTAAAAAAAAATCAAGTTATTCAAAATAGAAATACTCAAAACAAAGAACAATACAAGGTCACAAGTGTAAGGATTTAAGTGAAAAACAAACTGGGGAATGTTTCTTGCCAAAACTTTAAAAACTATTCAAAGTAGTACTAAATTCTATGTTCTTTTATTTATTTAACCTACTTTACATATGCATTCACATTATCATCATGACTACAGAACTTTCTTTTTTTTAAGATTTTATTTATTTATTTGACAGAGAGAGAGAGATCACAAGTAGGCAGAGAGGCAAGCAGAGAGGGGGGGAAGCAGGCTCCCCACTGAGCAGAGAGCCTGATGTGGGGCTTGATCCCAGGACCCTGGGATCATGACCTGAGCTGAAGGCAGAGGCTTTAACCCGCTGAGCCATCCAGGCGCCCCTATAGAACTTTCTTTTTAACCAAATAATTCAGAAATTGAGTTTCCCTGATAATCAGGTAGAAACAATGAAAAGTTGAATCATTCAACACTCTGCCAAAAATGCACTTGCATTTATTTATTTATTTGTTTGTTTGTTTGACAGAAAGAGATAGAGTGAGAGAGGGGATACATGCAGGGGTAGTGGGAGAGGGAGAAGCAGGCTTCACAATGAGGAAGGAGACCGACCGACAGGGGGGCTCCGTCCCAGGACCCCAGAACCATGACTTGAACAGAAGGCAGACGCCTAATGACTGAGCCACCCAGGCGCCCCGTACTTGCTCACTTGCGACTGCAATATTTCTAAGATTATATCATACTGCAATCTAGCAAACTATGCTGAATTCACCATCCGGCATGATTTAAACCTCCTACAGATGTGATTAGGAAGCTCCATAGGGGGCAACCTGTTACCTTTGTTCAGATTAATCACTAGCGATGTGTCTCCATGTTCTCCGAGGCAGGTAAGTTCAGGTACACGCAGTTCAGGGCATAAAAGTGCCCCAAACAGAAACCGTGGCATTTTGCATGAGTTAACACATCTGTTATCTCATCACCTCAAGTCCCGGGCACAGCTCAATTCACCATCCCGCCCCAAATATGAGCAAATTAAGTCATTAAGTCACCCCAAAGTAAGTTTTTCCAGTGCAAGAGTAAAGAATGACTAGGTACTGCCGAAGGGGCTGGAAAGGCATCCCTCAAGACAAAAACAGTCTTCCCGAAGCCAGCAGAAAGTTTAGAGCCTGGGGGAGACGGTGGGGGCTCTCTGGGCATTTCCAGGCTCCTCTATGGGCAGACAGAGCTGCAACAGGAGGACAGGGCTGGACTGGACTGGAGGAATCCAGGAGACACCACAAGGACCAGCTCGTGGGACTCTAAAACTATACCTTCCACTCTGGGAACTATACCCTTCACCCCGCCAGTGGCTGTCTCTACTCGGGTCTCTCTCTGCCCGTCCCCTTCTGGTTCGGAGACATGAACACTGTACTTCCACTTCTGTGTCACACGCAGATGCAGGAGAGAAAGAGGAGATAGTAGCCAGTGAAGCTGAGAATTGGGGATTGGGAGAACGGCAAGTGCCAAGGCATATAAATACATCTGGATTAAAACAACAACAACAACAACAGCCCATGGGCAGACCAACACACCTATGATCTCACACAAGCCTTTTAATAAGATACCATATGATTACCAGAGTAAGGTGCAGTAAGATGAATAGATCGAGACAGAAAAAGAAAAAAGTAGGGGCATCTAGGTGGCTCAGATGGTTGGGTGTTTGCCTTCGGCTCAGGTCATGATCCCAGGGTCCTCGGATCAAGTCCAGAATCGGGCTCCCTGCTCAGCAAGGGGTCTGCTTTTCCCCTCTGCCTCTCTCCCCTGCTCATGCTCTTTCTCTCTCTCAAATGAATAAATAAAATCTTTAAAAAAAAAAAAAAAGAGCAAGTATGAGAAAGCAAATAAGAGCACTTGGAAAAGGCTGAGCCTAAAACAGAAACAGAGAAAGGCAGGAGGCAGCCCAGCGGAAAAGGAAACAGAGCCAGAGCACCGCGTGAGGCTCCTGTCACTCCTCTTCCACTCCTACAATGATGACAATATTCAGCGCTTACCCCATGCCCCAGATTTTCTAAGAATGTTAAACACAGGTAGTCTCATTTAATCCTCCTGACAAAACAAGCCTCCGGGATAGACACGAAGATGAGACGTCAGACAGAACTGGGTGGAATTCGGGCTCCCCACCCACCAGCAAGGGAACCTCCCCACTTCTGCTTCCCCGTATAGGAAACGGGGTAATCATACCTACCCAAGATGGCTGTGAAAATTAGAGATAATGAACTTAAGTGCCTACCAGCAGCTGTTATTAGTGTAATTAATTAGATTAAAATAATCAGGAGTGAAGAACAAAACAAAGAGTTCTAATTGAATAGAAATGGCAACCAAAAAGCAGTCATGGAAACAGGGCACAACCTCACCAGGCCAGTGATGGAGTCTGGGAGAGAGAGAGTCCAAAAGCTTGCATTTGGGTCCCCACTTTGTGTGTCTGTGGGCAACTCACATCAACTCTCTGGACCTCCAGTTTCCACCTCTACCAAATTAGGGGGCGGGTATTAATATCTGTCCTTCCCACACGGCAGGGTTGTTGTTAGGACCATGTGAGGAGATAGCACCTGAGTTTATTATTAGGGGCAACGAATTTATCCAAATGCATAGATGGGGAAATCCATTTCCTCTGCTTCCAATCCTCAGGTGCAATTAAAACATGCAACTAGTACAACCATGTCAAAGCCAGGCAACGGCAGACTGCAAAGGCATTAAACATTATGTGCCTCCTTTGGTCATCATTAGTAGAATCTAATTAATTTAATCTGACATCAGACTTACCTACCCCAACTTCCACCCTCGTACAAATCCATCTCTTCAGAGTGCTTTGTGCTTTCCCCCCAATTTATGCCTCTGTTTATTCCTCTCTGGAACCTTGTTCCCTTTCATCTCAACTGACCATATATCCTGGTCATCCTTGAAAATCCCATTTAAATGCTTCCTTTGCATGAGGAAGTGATTTCTGCCTCCCCACACTGCAGTATTATCTTCTCAGAGTTTGTCACACTACTTAGCACTTTCCTGTACTAAGGAGAGGTGTGCGCGGCACCTCTCCCACCAATCAACAAACTGGAGGATGACAGGCAAAGTGTCTTCATCCTTTATAGACACCTGCCTCACCGCACAGCACAGGATCTTTCCCAGGACAAATATTGAAGACATATGCAATAATGCAGACATTCTCTTGACCTAAGAACTTTTTTGAATCTTTACAACAGTAGTTGATCTATTTTAAAACGAAAAAGTATCTAAAATATAAAGTAAAAATAACGTAAAGCCCCATGATCGAAACAAAAGTTTCTGGGTGGAGGATGGGGAATGAAGACGAGAAAACACCTTCTGAGCCTCTGCTTTCCAAATGAGAGCTAAAGAGATAGTTTGAAAAGTGGGTTAATGATCTTTAAATATGCATCTCACTTCACTGGCCTCAGTCGCCTAAGAAAAAGCTTCCTGGAGAGTGACAGCCTCAGCCCAAAGGAGGGAGGAGACAGGGTGTTCCTGTCACAGCTGCAGGCACTCAATTGTCCCTGTCTCCTCCCAGGCACTTCATTAGTCAGGTGCATAGCAGGGTCTGTGTCTTGGCCCAGGCGCCTCTCTCTCCTGCAAGCATCCAGGGCTTTAACCGTTTTAGCCTCTGTGCTAGCCTGCGCCTCTCTCCCAATGACAGATAGGACTAAACCTCAGCCCACTCGCCTCCTCCTTCAGTAAACAGAGCTCTGCTTTGGCAGAGCGCTGTACCACTCGGCGTCTGAGGCATAAGTAAGCAGCAAGTCGCTGAGTTTGTACGGGCTCATAGTTTGGGGCTATTTCAAGGCCAATGTCCACCTAAGAACCAAAGCATGAAAATGCTCCTCCCGGGTCCCTTTCGATTCAGACGCCCACCCGCGCTCCCCTACCCAATCGCCCTCACCCCAGCTGGTGGGTCCAGCTCGCTCACCTATCTTAGCCAGGGAGGCCAGCAGGATCCAGAGGGTGATCTCGAAGGGGATCTGCACGTGGGGGTAATCCAGGGTGAACACTGGCAGTCGACTCTCCTCGAACGGCGTCGTTCCGGGAGCCACCACGCTCGCGGGGCTGGGCGGGCTGGAGCTGGCGCCCATGGCCCTCGACGCGTCCAGCAGGGTCTCGGCCAGGGTGCCCGCCGGCCCCGCCACCTGCAGGAGCAACAGCAGCAGCAGCGGCAGCGGCGGCGGCGGCGCCCGCAGCCTCCGTCCGGTGCCCGCGAGCTCCATGGGGTCGACTCCCAGAGCCGCTGGCGAGCCCCGCGCTCGGCCCTCCGTGCGCTCAGCGCATCGCTCCCCGGGCAGCGCCGCCCACTCCGCCGCGCACAGAGCGGAGCAGAGATCCGCCGCCCGCCGCGGGGCCGTGTCTCTGCGGCCGACGGCTCGGTCCCCGCTGCGAACCGGCACACCGCCGGGCCGGGCGCACACCCTCGGCCACCCTCAGCCGCCCTCCGCCGCCGGCCGCCGGCCCATTGCCCGGTGCGCCGCTCGCCGGCCGCAGCTGCAGGCCCTGCCCCGGGCGGCCCGCGGGCGGGGGCGGGGGCGGGGCGGGCGCGGCGCCCGGGCCGCGGGGCGGGAGGACGCGAACACGGGGCGGACGCGCCGCGCACCTGCCCGAGCCCGCGGGCGCCGCGGGGCCGCGCTCCCCTCTCGCCGGCACCGCGCGCCCCGAGCCCCCACCCCCGGAACCGGCCGGCTCCGGGCGGAATCGCGCAAGGTGGCCGGAGCTGTCCCCGCCCCGGAGGCAGCGTCGGGCGTCCCTCCAGCGAAGGGGCCGGCGCGACCCACGCGTCGCGCCCTTTCCCCCCTGCAGGCTTCTCCGAGGGGACGCGGGGTGTGCTGGCCACGCGGGGAGGCGCCGCAGGCTCGGGGTCGGGAAGGGAAGCCGGGCCCCGCGGGGGCGAGGGAGCTCCCGGCCCGGCCCGGGAGCTGCGGAGGCCGGGACGCACTGTGGAGCTGTGTGGAGGGTACAGAAAGTTGAGAAGAGCCTCATTTTGTTCCCCTCGTTAGGGTTATCAGGTCGCGGACTGTACGGGGCATTCTGTCTGCGCGCCGAAACTGCCTGTGCGGGACTCAGTGTTCCCACGCTCCCACGGAATCCTTTCCTTTCTCCCTCCACCTTGTCCTGGTCGCACTCCCTCTGCCGCCGTCGCTTCCCCTTTTTTCTCTCTGCCCCCGGTCACGAGAAAGAAAAACATCTCTCTCTGTTTTTCAGGCTTAGAGGTGCACATGTCCGAGAGCAACAGAAATATAATTATTTCGTAAAAAGCCAGTGATTTGCCTGGCTCAGATTGACTTGCTCCGCTAATTACAGGACGGCTTGTGGTTAGGAAAGGGAAGGAAAGGGAGCGCGACTCTCCTTCTGGAGCTGAAAGGGCTTCCAGCGCCAACCGCCCCCCCCTCGCCCCACCCCCGCATTCGGGGCGCAGCCTTACAAGGGATCTTAACACTTCCCTGGTTGCCTTCTTCTTGTCCCAGCATCTTTATCAGCGGAAACTGAAACGAACGTAAAAGCAGACCGGTTGTCACTACAGTAATTGAAACAATTTTCCCTTCGATATTTAGGAAATGAAATCCTGTTCTTTTTTCAAATTTTTTGAATGTCAAAACACCACTGCTACCATTAAGCACTCGCATTTCAAAATTTCAAGCAGATTTCTTTTTTCAAAGTTCTGACGTAGGGAATCCATGAGATGTCAGCAGAGGACACAAGAAAAAAAAGAAAAGAAAACACTCTTCACCTGAACAGATGCATTATAAGGAAGAGTCATCTTCAGACTTTGAAAGTAATGCAGGGACAAGTTCAGAATCAAATGAGAGGATTCTAGGAGAAGACACAGAGCACTTCAGTTAATATTTTATAAAGCATTAGTGTTTCAAAAGTGCAACAAAACTGAATGTACAGATGTCCTATCTTCTTAAAAAGAATCATTGAGCCAACCAAAAATCTGCCTCCCTGTCTAAACTCACTGGAAATCTTCATTAAAGATATGTGTTTCGTATTCCCCCCGAAAGGAACAGCAAATAATAACTTTGTAAAATTGTGTAGCTGTACACGGGAAGCTCCATGCAAAGCACTATATCAGTATTTTTGGTCAATTATCACAAAGCCCCAAAGAGATAAACATTCTCGGACTCATTTTGTAAGCAAAGAATTGTATATACAGAGATGTTTAAAAACAAACAAGCAAACAAACAGATGTATCCAAGTTTACAAATCAAATAAGAGTCTAGGAGGAATTTAAATCAGCCTGTCCATGCTAACATTGGTTTCAGCGTATCCTGTGTTTGGGGACCAGTTTCCCATAAATGACAGGCTATTTTCTCAAGTGCTTTTAAATATAACAGTGGAGGATCACTTAGGGATTTTCCCCCGGAAAGCCATAGCAGAATAAAGTTTTATTTGCAGTAAGCAAGTCAGGCCAGTTCTACAAATTTGTTAAAATAATAGTAGGGCAAGGGCACATTCGGACAATAATTTCTAGGAGTTTGAGTCACAGAATGCTTTTAAGAATGATTGTGCATCAGGGGTGCCTGGGTGGCACAGTCCGGTGGGCATCTGACTCTTGCTTTCAGCGTGGGTGGTTATCTCAGGGTCAGGAAGCTGAGCCCTGTGTCAGGCTCATTGCAGAGTCAGCTTTAGATTCTATTTGCTCCTCCCCGTAAGTGCAGTTGTGTTCATGCTCTCTTTCTCTACCTCCCTGAAATAAATAAATCTTTAAAAAATATTTTAAAAAAGGAAGATCGTGCATCGTAAACAAGAAGATGAATGACAAATCTACATTTCTGGGATCTTACTGCCCAGAATAACTGTAGAAATTACAGACTCGAGTATCCCACTCTACTTTTATAAATCTGTTAGTGTAAAGATTAGCAACGTCTTCTTACACTTAGAAAAGTGTTCTTTTATATCAATGGAAGATGGAAGACTTAGTTTTAAAAACAATCCTTTCATCTTTCCCCTTAAGCAAATAGGAAAGAAATAAGTTACATCGTCATGCTGACTGAGCCATTTTTCAAAGGGCCCTATGATTAGGAGCTCACCCCCTGAAAGTGGTAACACCACCTAATACTGTCCCCCTGAAATGAAGGCAAGATCATGTCTCTATCAGGTTAAAATCCTTCAGTGACTTTTCAGTGTCATTTGGAAAGATTAAAATCCTACAGTGACTTACCTGATTTGACCTCTACCTTTCACTCCCCACTACCTTACTCCCTCACCCCCACTACCAATGCTTTATGAACTCTGACCAAAATTTCAGGGTCCTTTTCACCTCAGGACATTTGCACATTCTGTTCTTTCTCCTCTTCGCCCTTCCCCTTATAATTCCTCCTTGGGTCTCTCTGCTTAAAGGTCACTGACTCCAGGGTCTAACCTGACACCTGCCTTCCCGTTTTATGCCCTCTGATATCAGTCTATTCTTTTCTGTCTTAGCGTGTAATCATTTTACTTTTCCCTCACTAAACCGAAAGCTCTGTGAAGGTAACGATTTGATTCACTTGTTTACCCTTAGTTCCTTGCACAGTGCCTAGACTAAAGTAAATGCCACTTAGTATGGATTGTATGGATGTCAGCTCTCCTGCCTTAGGGATATGGGCCACAGGCCTATCCCCTGGGTCAATCAGTGGTGTGTCGGACATGAACAGTTCCACCTGAAATGCTTCCCTCCAACAATCCCTGGTTCATATTTTAGGATCTCACATCTCCTCTTTTTCTTTCCACCCAAATGCTCTGAAAATCCAATCACATGCAGGATTTCTAAATATGTTCCTACATTATAATTACCTGATTTGAGACTGACCTCCACATGGTAGCACAGATGTCCTTACTAGGATCTTACGAACCCTCTCAGAGAAACCGGTGACTCGTTTTCTCTGCGCTTTGATCTGAAGAGGTCTCTTGGAATATCGGTGTATGTAATGGAATCCTGTAATGGGAATGACCCCCGCATCATATAATCATCAAGCTGGACAATACTTCTGGCATCACTAATGCTCACAAAGGACTTGGTAATTTAGCTTAAGAAAAAGTGCAACTTAAAAAAAAATGGGATCTCTGCTGGGGAGATCAAGATCATCGCCAAGCACGTGGCTGTTCTTCAATCTCTGCTGCCTCCTGCCCTGGAAAGCTCTGGGGGGTCTGAGATTTAACTTGGTGCCTTGCCACACAGAACTGAGAGCTTCGTGAGGTTGTTAAGTGTGTGTGAAGGAGCAAGCTGGGATCCCCATACCCTAGCAGAGAGCTCCAGCAGGCTGTGGGTCACCCCTATTTTTCAGAGGTGGAGCGGAGGCTGACCAGGAGGAGAGGAGGTGATGTGTCCATAGGTAGCAGTGGCTCGCCTCCACCACAGGGTGGCGCCCGTCCTCTCCCCACACGCAGCAGCAGGTAGGGGGGATCCTTGCCGCTGTGTGTGCTTGCTGCAGAGACGGGGAGCCCAGAAGGGCTCCACTGTCAGGTACTAGAGTCCCCACGTAACAGAAAAGAGTTAGAACTGACATTTCGCACTATGTCTTTTCTACATATTTTTATAACATATTCATATTTTAACTTCTCTTTTGCAACCTGCATGGGACAACTACTGAGCCTTACTTTTGTAGTGATATTTCAAGTCAAAATCTTTGCCTCTGAAAAGTCAGCATTTATCGTATCTGAAAGTCTTCAAGTCTAAACTAGCTTCATTTTTGTTTCAACGTTAAAGACAGTCCTCAGCAAAAATCTGGAGCCCTCTTCTCAAAGAGCCGCGCTAACAAGGCTCATGTAGTGGTGTCAATGTTTGATTATGTGCATGGGGATGAAATGCTTTTCTCTCTTTTTAGCCAGAGACACTTGTTTCATTTCAGTTGAGAAATGCTTTGTTATCTGAAAAGCTACTTTCTGCAAAGTTAAGATTAATAAACAAGAGTGGTACTTTGAATTTTGGACTTTCCTGGTGTACTTAAAAATAAGATTCTGTCTCCAGATATTCAACCACTAAGCTTTTCAGAGCCCCGGTTTTCCTGGGGAAAGGGCTTGGAATAATGAACTTTATGTTTCTTTCTAGAAAGCTTAAATAAAATCTAGAATGTGAATCCCACACATTTGTGTAAAGAGACACACATATACATCCCGTGTCACCCTCCTCAGGCCCGCTGACGTCAGGTGTGGATGAGAAGTTCCCTCTCCTTTAAGCTCTGTTGTGTGATGTCTCAATTCTGATATGCAGTGCACTCAGAAAGTGAAAAGACAACCTCCTGGGAACTTCTGAATAGTATCCCATTATTACATATAAGGCACACCCATTCACCAATTCAACAATATTTATAAAGTGAGCCTGGGCGGTTGCTAAGCACCTGCTACAAAAAGTCTCTTTGTACCTTTGGGGGCCCAACAAATAAGAGAACTTCAGGGAATTGTAGAGGAGGGAAAATCATTTTCCTTCTACCTTTCTGAGTTTTTAGCTGAGACCCCCTATAATAAAAGGTTAACAAGAGAAAAACAGAAGCTTATTAACATGGGTGCCTCGTATAAACATGGAAGCTATCCAGTGGAAAATGAGTATCTCTCCAGGGTGGTGTAGAATTCAGGATGAACTACCCTCTTTGTAGGGAAAGGGAGGGGGAAGGATTGTTAAGAAAGGTGAATGGGTCCTTAGAATAACAGATGGGAGATGATAGTTCATGCCACAGTTTGTCTGTTGTCGACCTCTACTCTCCTTTCCGTGACGAGTCAATCTTTCCTGATGGATGAAACTCCCGGGAAGACGTAGGACAGCCGACTCCCTTTTGGAGAATCTGTCTTTAGGCAGATAAAGGGAGATAAAGGATCACGGCAAAAATGCTTCTAGAAAGGGTGGGAAATGAGGAATACCCTTGCGAATGTATATTTTCTTTAATATTCTAGAATGTAATCAACAGCTCACCGTACAGGAAATAGAAATCTGACCAAACCCAAACCTGGAAATAAAGGAAGCAGCGTGTAAAACACCAATCTTCACCCAACTGTCTTCATCCACATCCTACTGCTCTTTGATCTGAGGTAATTCCTTAAAACTTTTTGAGTTTTAATTTATCTCTTCAAAGGTCACTGTAAAGGCCGCTGGTGCAGATCTTATTTCTTAAAGGTTCACTCTGAGGAAATCTCATCAGCCGCCTCCATTGTGAAGTCTGGCCCACACTGTTCAGAGCACCGTTTCTCTGGATTCTCAGTGCTTCCCCAAGGCAAAACCGAGTGCGTATGCCTCTGAGTCTCCATTTTCCCTTCCACAGTTCTCTTTATCAGCCTTAAAACTTGAAAATTTCTTAAGGAGACAACACTAGTTTAAAATTGAATGTCTGCTACATTATGCCCTATGTTTGCCATATGTGTTATTCATCCATTTATTTATTTGTTCAACCAAATCTCAAGTATTTATTTAACTTTTTGAGACGTTACTACTGTGCTAAGCATTCACTGGGGCAGGAAATAGAGACAGATCATGTGAATCTTGCTCCTGAGAACTGTATACCATGATAGAATCCATTGGATATCCACAGCTAACATTTACTGATCACATGCCATGAGACAGGCTGTTTCTCAAAGACTCTATCATCTCATTAAATACTCTTGACACCTTAAAATTACAGGTATTATTAGTAGAGCCCATTTCACAAATGAGGAAAACTATAAACAGGAGAGTTATGTAACTTGCCCAAGCTCACCCAGCCAGTGAAGTTTTAAATACAGATAATTCGACACGAGAGACTATACTAGACACTGTGCTATAGAACAATGGTGATGGTGCTAATGGTGGTGATGATTATAATGGTGATGATGGTGGTGGTGATGGCAGCGATAATGATCATGATGAATGGTGGTGATAATGATCCTGGGGATGAGGGTGAGGAGGATAAGGAAGGATAGTGGTAATGATGGTGATGGCAATGGTGACAGTGATGTTAATTATGATGTCAACATGAGTGTAAAGCTGTTAGTATGTTTTCCTTACTTACTGGTACCCAACCATCCTGTGTGATGAGTATCATCCTCCCCAACCCCCCATTTAGATATAGGAAATGTGAGGCTCCCCAAAGTTTAAAAAAAAGTTGATCAACACCTAGTCAGCTTCCAAGTGACAAAGCTGGAATGAGAACAGAAATTTCTTTCCATTCTTGTAGGTTGTGAATAAACAGCCCTAAGAGTGTCTCAAATGTGACAGAAGTGCCAAAACAAATATCAAAGGTTATGGAATTCAGAAGTGAGGATCCAGGAAGAAATAGGGGCCTTAGCACCAAGGGCCCTGGAGGCCCTGACAAGGACATTGACACTTACACTGAGATGGGAAATCTTTTGAAAAGTTTGAGCAGAAATAAATGAGACGATCTGACTTTTGTTTTAATGGGATTCCTCCAGTTCTTGCCATGAAAATGGAGTTTAGGAGAGCGAGGACAAAAGCAGAGATGCAAGGGAGGAAACTTTTGAAATAAACCAGATGAGAGATGATGCTAAATTGTGTCCACCTAGGGGCAGTAGCGATGGTAAGAAGTGGTTGGATTCTGAATATATTTGAATTATAGAAGTATTTCGAAGGTAAAATGAACATTATTACCTGAAAGATCAGCTTGGAGGGTGGGAGAAAAAGAGGGAAACGGTAAGGTTAGGGTACCTATCAGACCTCCAAGTGGAAATGTCAAAAAAGAGTTGAATATTCAAGTTTGGGATTTAGGGGAGAAGCTTAGAATGGATATGTTAATCTGTGAGTCATCCGCTAATAGATTGGTGTATTAATTAGGGCAGTATTCTTGCTATTACAGAAAAACATGGCCCCGAAGTGACCGGAGCCAAAACTCAAAACCAAAACCTCACTCCTTAAATTCATAGAAAGTTCTCATTTCATTAAAATCCAATCCACAATGGGGAATAGGGAAATCTCAGGGGAAGGGTTCACACAATCATTAAGGGTCGTAGGCTGATCGAGGCTTGCCAGTTGGAACTATCCCCCCACTGGTGGAAAGGAAAAACAAATGATGTCCATGGGAAATTTTTGAGGAGTACAGATCACTTCTACTCATATTCCACTGGCAAGAAATAGACAGTGGTCATAATTAGATGTGAGAACTTGGAAATACAATCCCTGGCTGGGCAGTTTTTTCCCAAGCAACAACAGTCACTAAGGAAGGGGAGCACTAGTCTGCCAATTAGCTGGGCACTTCTTCTGGGGTAACTCTGAGACTACCTAAGGAGGGATTGTAGAGAGAGAAAAGAAGTTCAAGGACTGAACCATGAGATGTGCTGACACTTGGAGGTTGGAGAGGCTAAGGAAGAACCAGTAAACAGAGCTTGGGAATGCACATTGAGAAAATAAGAGGAAACTCAGCTGCATGTATATCCTGGAAGCCAAATGAAGAGAGTATTTCAGGGACAGAAACATGAGGAACAGTATCTAATACTGTGATGGGTTCAGTAAGATGAGGATAAAGACAGGGCTTTTGATCTAGAAACATAAAGGTTTGGGGACCTGAAGAAGAACAATTTTCGTACAGCACTACATGTTAAATCCTGACAATTTGAAGAAAGGAGTAGAGGAGAGGAATTGGAGATGGTGAGTCCCAACATCTATTAACAAGGATTTTACTCTATGGGGAAGGAAATAAATAGGACAATAGCCAGAGGGAAACAGGGGGTCAAAGAAAGAAAAATTTGTAAAGCCTGGAAAACTAACAGCATATTTGCCTAGTGATGAGCATGATCCAATATAAGTGGGGGCGGGGAGGAAATGACTTAGAAGAGGAAAAACAATATCGCTGTAGCGCTATCCTGGTTAGATGAGAGGAACGGTATCCAGTGTGCAAGTGGAAGGACCAGGATTGGCTGGGAGCAAGGCCAGTCTATCCACAGCAGCAGGAAAGAAGGGCACAGACAGGTCAGTGGCATTTGTGATGACAGCAGCTTCATGGGTTCTCTTCTCATTGCTTTGATTCTTCAATGGGAGTGAGGTTAGGGAGAGCAGTGTTGGAGATTTAAGGAGAAAACGAAAATATACAGTAGTCACTCAAGGACATTGGAAGGCTGAAAGAGTAGGTATATAAATTATGAATTCCAAACACAATTAGAGCTCACCTGAGGTCTATAACCAGGAATATAAAAAGGGACCAGCCAGTTGGACTGTGTGTTTTCTGGGTCCACATTCTCTTGCACAGGTGCAAGCATGCAGTGGGCAGAGATCAGATTAACCTATACTGAGGTTTCACCAGGCATGCGGGACGAAGTGAGGGGCTTAAGAGCACATGCAAGGCAGTGGTACGATGGCAGTGGAAAGAGACATTTAAGTCAGGTAGGACCAAGGGACCATATCAGAAAGATATGAAGGGGTGCTGGAAAGTAGACTGTCTAGTATTTGAATTTAATAAGGAATTTGTTCATTTTCATGCAGACTTTGATTGATGAAAAAGGGGCTGCCTAAGGCTAATATAATTTGTGAAATGTGTTCAGATATTGACTTATTCATTAAACAAATGATTATTCAACTGAATTCTTTTAGACTTCGTGACAGACTCTCATCATTGTACAACATGAAGTATTTTAACTAATGAAGCTCATTATCTCATGGGTTGGCCCAAATCGTACCTATTAATTCAAGCTTAAAGACTGTTCCAACTCTAGAAGCTAATGAACAGTCCATAATATACTGGCCTTATAGACTTAAGTTTACGTGGCAATATAAATTGCAATTTATTTTTGCACAGGGACACAGCCTGGGATTTCTTCAGAATTACTTTTTTAAGTAATTCTTAAAAGTAATAGAATTACCTATTTACTTGAGTAAAATAGGCTATTTTGTATTAAATGATAATTTATCCCTAATATGAGCGTATATATATATATATATATATAAATATATAACTGTACAAATTTAAAGCAAGATTTAAATACCATAAAGTATTTCCAAATAATTTCCAGTCCTTAATCTGAGCTACATTTTCCCTAGGCTATTAAAAAAAATTGCCCTGATTTGCTCTAGGAACCTATTTTCTTCTGGGTCGTAGACATCACTTAGAGGTAGTTTTGTCAGTTCTAGAATTCTGAGGAATATTATATAGAGAAAAATCCTTACAGAAGACTTTATATAGCCCTTCATTCATTGCTTACAAGATAGTCCATGGCTCTCTTCCTTGTATTCGTTCGTCCTCTGTCCCCATCCCTTCATGTCTGTGTCCCCTCCAGGAACGTGAGCTGCTATCAATGCCAACAGATGCCATAGGGTTGGTAGAATGAGAGAGCGTGGTGAACGCCTAGCCAGTAGTTGAATGAATGAAAAAAAAATCAGTGAATGGTCTTGATTTACTGTCTGGACATGCCCTACTTAATTCTTAGATAATTCTTTTTTATTCTGTTTATCATTCAGTCCAATGTTTGCTCTTTGCACTTTCATCTAAACTCTCCCTGAGTCTTTATTACATATTTTCAGCACTCTTGTAAATTATACTAATAAAGAGCAAATTCAAGTCTATGTGGCAACTGGCTCTTTATACTCAGGAGTCCTGGGAATGTCCTCCCAAATTGTAACATTGCACTGGCGCTGCTTCCTTAGGTGAAAATGACCATGTGGAATGCCAAGACAACTGACTAACTTGAAAAGAAATGAAAGGGTCACTTTATGTGAAAGCCTCAATGAAAAGTACAAAAGTAATCAGGTACAACGAATCAGGTAAATAGCAATGCCTTTGCCTCTCCGAATATGTCACTCTTTCCAAAGGAGTTATTACAGAGCTTCCTTCAGAAAATGAAACATTTAATTTTAAAGATTTATTTATTCATTTGAGAGAGCACACTCGAGCACGAGGAGAGGGAGGGGCAGAGGGAGAAATTGAGAGAGAATCTCAAGTGGACTTCCCGCTGAGCATGGAGCCCAGGCGGAGTTCGATCTCATGACCCTGAGATCATGACCTGAGCTGAAACCAAGAGTCAGGTGTTCAACCCACTGACCCATCCAGGTGCCCCAGAAAATGAAACATTTTCAGTTCAAAATGTAATCCCTCCATTCCTTCTAAAATGAAACTGATTGCAATAAGCTGTGCCTTTTCTCAGTGCTAACATAAAAAAAATAAAAAATAAAAAAAAATAAAATGAAACTGATTGCAATCATCTCAAGTCTGCCTGGGTTCCAGAACCACTCACCCCTGGTCTCTGAGGCTAGGACTGTACCAGTGGCAGGGCAGGTCCGCACAGACCTTTCCAAATGCGTCAAACTGTTGTATTTCAAAACATAAATATACAAAAATTAGATCTCAAATTTATTAGGACAATGAGAGATACAAAATGGATGAGCATGATAAATAGGAATGATCAGAAACCAGGACCAAGACATTCCCTACCATCTCATGTAAGGATCCCCTGTGCTCTTTCTTAGAAAGAAAATTGGAAATTAATCACAACCATACTGCACATCACTTCCTATTTGCTTTTTCAGTTTTTACATTTAACATTAAATTTAACATAAAACAGTATATATTTCCTGCATATGCCACAATGTCAGAGAGAGATTACATTTTGCTCACTCTGGGTTTAGAGAATTGAAATAATTCTGATATGTTGCTTTCCAAGATATTGGCCTGGCTTCCACAGTAAGTTTCAAGTCTCAAGAAAGTTTTACTCCCTAAAACTAATTTTAAATGCATACTTTATGCTATGAATTTAATATATTTAATGTTCTTCTAGGTTAGAATACAGATTAAATTTTATGAGAAATAATGTAAGAGCTTTGAAGAGATAAGTATACCTTAGGCCACCTAACAAGTACGCACAACAAAGTACACACTAAGCAGTCTCTTATGTTAGAGGGGATGCCTGGGTGGCTCAGTCAGTTAAGCATCTGCCTTTAGCTCAGGTCATGATCCCAGGGTCCCGGGACTGAGCTTCTACTTGGGCTCCCCAGTCAATGGACACTCTGCTTCTCCTCTTCCCTCTGTCTCTCCCTTTCCCTGCTTATTGTTTTCCTGCTCTCTCTGGAATGAATAAATAAAATCTTTAAAAATAAATAAATACTCTCCTGTATTAGAAATAATGATAAGGATATTGTAATCGTGTGTGTCCAAAAAAATAGACAGACTAAAAACATGCAAAGGGAAATTCACTGATGAAGGGCAATATGGTGTCATCAACATACATGACTCACATATGCACTATCACTTGTCCTAAAAATGGAATTTCATGTTGCACTGAGGTTTCCTAAGAATTCTATTGAGGAAGAAAAATTATCCTTCTATATTTATAGATATATAGACATAAGTATCTATACATATATAGATATATACTGATATATATTATATTTATATATATTTTATATCTATATTTATATACATACATATTTATTCCCTTCTCTGGAATAATTGATCATATATTAGATTTGATTGTTTATCGGTGCTTATTACAATTCACATTTCTTTGATGTCTCCATATACATTTTATACCTATACCGATCACATGTCTATCTTGAGTTGTTCTTCCTTTTTATAGCCGTGTATATCTTTTCTATCCTAGAGTTAGTTGAGAAAAAAGTGATATACATGTATGAATGCATGAGTGGCAAAAAAACAAACAAACAAAAAAAACCCAGCATAGTAACAATGAATGTGCATGATACTTATGAGGGTCCCTACGTGGGTACATTTTTACAGCTTCACAAATATCAATTTCTTTATTTTTTTTCTTGTATGAAATTAGGGTAATGGTGGCTACTTTACAGAGCTGCTGTCACGATTGACTGCAAAAACATATGGTTAAGCACCCAGTGCAAGTCTGTGTGGAGTACACACTAAGTAAATACTAACTGTCCTTCCTACATCATCACTGAAAGTCCCTGGCAGCCTTAAGATTCTCTGTATCACATTGTGCAATGCCTAATAACCATTGATATTTCTCAATAACACTTGGGTCTTATCTGAATCCCAAGGAATCCTAAGAATATATATTTAGACTTGGCATCACTTCATTTGTGTAAAATATGCCAGTCTGAACTGGAGAAAATATAATTCCTTCACACGTATGGTTAAGAAATGAAATTCTTTGCCTTTATGGACCCACGGGACTTAAATTTTCAATGATTCAGAATTAACTTGTGATCTTCTAATCACTTAGGCACTTATGGAAACGATCAGAAAGACTGATAATAATGGGGGTGAGGAGTGGTTGGGGTAAAAATAATGGGGTGAGGAGTGGTTGGCTGAAACCCTAGTTTGTACTGTGTACTCAACCTATCACTTTCCTTTGAACCTCTAGGTACACTGGACATCAGAATCACTAATTCCAATTGGGTATGCAAATAAGAAATCAGCTTCAGTTCTACCAGGCTAAATTTTAGGCCTATTTAGGTTTAAATTCAGGCCTATGTAGGTTTGAGTTTTAGATTAAATTTACTCCTACTTGGATTCATTTCCAACTACTCAAAAACATGGACACAGTTACTCTGCCCAGGAGTTAGTGGTTCAATTACCTAGGAAGTCTGTGTAGTCCTTGAAGCCAAAGGTTAGCAGAAAGGCCTTCCCACAACAACTTAGTAGGAAAACACACACTATGGCCACCGAAGCAGCTGCTTGGGCAGAGCTACACTGGCCTGGACACTGTTTTCCCAGATGTTAGTGTTTAGTTGTTACATCACAGGTATGAGCGATATGACCGAGGCTTATTAACTAGAGCCAGATGAATCACTGAAACCCAAAGGGTTCAGGTGCCTTTTGTGTAAAATTTACAGTGGGACAAGACACCCCCACAATGCTAAGTAGTAGAAGGAAACACAGAAGTGAAATGTCCACGGGCCAGTGTTAAGGAATAGCATCTCCAATTTCCCAATTGCATGAGAGTGTGAGCGCACGCGTGTGCACAGGCGCGCGTGTGCGTGCGCGCACACACACACACACACACGACACACTCATGAAGTCTTTTCCATTCCAATGCCTGCATTTACAGATGAGAATGAGGTCCTAACAAATGCATAGATTTAATTAAAAAAAAATTAGCGCCATATCCAAGAAAAAAATCCTAACCTGACTTGTAGCTTGGTCTCTTCCCATTCAACTTAAAAATACTTGAACGTTTCCTGGCATCTATCTGAGACCTCCTGGAAGTTTTCTTTATCAATGTCTGGCCTAAATAAAGATACTGCGTAAATAAAACATAATCACAGATGTTGCTGAGGCGTAATGAGTTTCCATATTACTGGACTGCCATTATGAAATATTATATTTTTATCAAGGAGAGTGAGATTTAGGAGGATAGAATTAGCTAAGGACAGAAGAGAAAGGGAAATGATTTTTCTGATCCCAAAGAATGCAGGCACAACCTGATCTATATTCCTACCTGCAGAGAAGAAAGAGTTGTGAAAAGTTATTGTTGACTTGCCATGGAAATACAGGCTCACTAAGAAGTTGAAATCAAATCTAGCTAAACCCAAGAAACTTTCTTTTGCAACACACGCATGCGCGCGCACGCACCGCCCCCCGCCCCCAGCTCAGCCGTGGCCTGGGTTCTCAGCGCAAAGCCAGGCGGGCCTTTCCTGACACCAGCACCTGCTGCCTTCCAAGCTTTATTGTCAAGACTCCTGCAAGCTTGCCTGCCCCTCTTAGGGAAAACAGCTGCAGAAGGAGGTTTCAGTGACCCGGGATAACGGCCTCCATGTGGTAAACCGTAGGAACAAAGGTCAGCCGTGATACGAATCTCCATAGTTGTTGATAGGGAGGAAATAAAATCAGAAAAGAAATCTCAACCCAGTGTTTTTTCCCCGTTCTCTATTGACTCACTTAATGATGTCCTTATTATTCTCAGACTTCAGGTAGCTGTCTATTGACAAGTGGAAAGTTCTGTAATTACCCAGAAGAATGAAGTAAGGCAGTCACACTCTGATTCCTACATGACTCTTTTATTATGGTCCCTGATATGAATTGTATTTGAGCGCACGCATGATACATATTTGTAAAGACAAGTCTGGATGTTTATGCGTTTTGTCTTGCTCTTTGTATCTGTGAAAGAGAGTAAGGAAGCCAAAATTATCCCTTAGAGTGGGAAGGGACTGTGCCATGTGCTTTTCATAGGTTTTTGTCATGGTGTGTCTTGGTCTTCCTCCGCCTCCCCCTCCCCCTCCTCCTCTTTCCTTCTCTTCTTTTGCTTCTCCTCTTCCTCCTTCCTTGTCCTCCCGCTTCTCTCCCTTCCTTCTCCCTAACAGATCTTTCCTCTTACACACACAGCTACACACATGTACATACACATACATAAACGTATACACTTCAGTCTGAAGCCATGGACAGAGAATTCAATGATGACACAGTGACACTATATCTAGCTCACTCTATCTATCTACCTTCTCTCTCTCTCTCTCTCCAGGGCCATACTTTTCTGCATCTAAAAAGGAGGCAGGCTTCCTTCTCTTCACAATTCACTCCAGTCTCCTCGGCTCCAGGCTTTTATTGCATGTCAGTTGGTCAAGAAGTGTTCTCGGATTACTCTAAACTTCTTCCTATCATGAGCATCACTTGTCATGGTCCTAGAGAGGTGATACTATAGGATTTTTGTCTTATAACACAGACAAAGAAAACCTGGAAATTAGCCATCCAAGGAAAAAAAGGATTTGTCCATTTATCTAAAATTAGTGGTCAGCCTGTGTTCATAAAAAAACATTATTTGGGGGGCGCCTGGGTGGCTCAGTGGGTTAAAGCCTCTGCCTTCCATTCAGGTCATGATCTCAGGGTCCTGGGATCGAGCCCCGCATCAGGCTCTCTGCTCAGCAGGGAGCCTGCTTCCCCCTCTCTTTCTGCCTGCCTCTCTGCCTACTTGTGATCTCTTTCTGTGAAATAAATAAATAAAATTTAAAAAAAAATTATTTGGCTTGTATTCAAATCATTTTTAACAACTGACATGACTCACTGCCTGAGTCATAGTTATATTGTGAAGACAACCAAAACATGAAATCTTTTGGCTCATTCACCTTGTGTATATCCTACTCAAGGTAAAAGGCAGTTTACTCTTCAAAAATGCCTGCGGTGCAATCTAGCTTTCACTATTTAAGAACCAGTTCTTAAAAACCTGTTTTTAAGACCTGTTGTTTAATTCACAGACATCAAACAAAGTTGAAAAACCAGTTCCTTTATTAGGCCGTACCAAGAAGAGCCTACTTCTTGTCATTAGGTTATGTAGTTGTCTCTGTTAAGTAGACCTACACTCTTCCACTAGTACCTGGGTTCCACATTTTTGGGGGGGTTCCACATTTTATAACTAAATTGCTCCTGTTTCAACAACTTGGGTTGATAAAGATGCTTTATCATAATTTATTAATTTATTTTATTTTTAAAAGATTTTATGTATTTATTTATTTATTTGGGAGAGAGATTGAGAGAGAGCTAGAGAGAGCACAAGCAGGGTGAAGGGCAGGGACAGAGGCAGGCTCCCTGCTGCACAGGGAGCCCGATGCAGACTCGATCCCAGGACCCCAGGATCATGACCTGAGCTGAAGGCAGACATTGAACTGACAGAGGCACCCAGGCTCCCCAATAAGTATGTCTTGAAATTAATAAATTATGAGGGTGCCCGGGTGGCTCAGTCGGTTCAACGTCTGCCTTCAGGTCATGATTCCGGAGTCCCAGGATTGAGTCCACATTGGGCTCCCTGTTCAGCAGGACTAGATTGGATATGGATTTTTTCCAAAATGTTTAAAGTATCGTGGTAAATTACCATACATACAGGATATGCTCCAAAGGTATTGGGCACAGAGAATAAAGTAAATAAATTCACCTCGTCCGTTGAAGTCACCTGAAAACAAACAAGAATATCAATAAGAGATTGAGCAATGGAATGTACATTGTTCTGGAAAGCCCATTTTTATTTCTTTACTGTTGACTGTAGAGTTTATTATTTTTGAGAAACTGATCAAAAATAACTAAAATTCTGGGGCGCCTGAGTGGCTCAGTTGGTTAAGCGACTGCCTTTGGCTCCGGTCATGATCCCAGTGTCCTGGGATAGAGCCCCTCATCGGGCCCTCTGCTCGGTGGGGAGCCTGCTTTTCTCTCTCCCTCTGCTGTTCTGCCTGCTTGTGCTCTCTCACTCTCTGTGTCAAATAAACAAATAAAATCTTTAAATTTTTTTTTAAAATAACTAAAATTCTGAATTTCTCAATCAAGTTAAGAAAATTTTGAAAATAACAAAATAATGAGCTGTTTTGTCTCCCTAGCAAGTTCTGATTCCAATTCCTTGTTGACCTGTTGACTGATATTCTTCCCCATTCTGCCCTCCTATTTTATGAATTCTCCATGAGCATCTTCACCCTCCCTGGCAATCAATCCCGACAATACTTGTGACCTGTAAATCTACCACCAGTCCTAAATTCTCCCCTAAACTTCAGGTTCATATTTACTGCTAACTGGAAGACAGTACCTCCTAAGTATCTCACAAGTGTTAAAAAATAAGACAATAGGCCCCAAATAGAGTCACTTATGCTAAGCCCCATGTCACCAAACCAAGACTTAATTTAATTACAGTTCCAGCTGTCCCAGAAATGGAATCTTAAACCATTTGATCAAGAATCATCTCACCAACACTAATTAGGTAATCTTCCAGAGAAATCCCTGTCATCCCCCAAAGGAAAGTAACCTCACCATCACCTTGCATGTGCTAATGTGCCTCTTCTCCATCTTCTTTGTTCTACCTTCTTTTCTGTCCATATATGTCTTCCATTTTATATGGTTCCTTGGAACTTCTTTATGGCTTCTAGATGGGATGCTACCTGATTTGAATTAATTTTTCCTCAAAAAAACTGTAAGTCTTATTTCATTAAATATAAAATCTATTTGATTAGTCAAGAAATTTGGGCATTATACTTGATTTCTCACTCTCCATGCATCCTACATAAAATAAAACTCCAAGCCCCCCTCACTGGGACTCCAAGATGTCACTGGAATCCATTCAGTGGAATCCATTCATCCAGTAGCTTCCCTGCCTCCTGTTTCTCCACATCTTTGATCCACTCTTCATTCTGTGGCCATAGTCACCTCTCCACTCAAACGCTGGGCTGCATCTAACTACTCTCTTCCATAGGCTACTACACCTTTTCTCCACCTTTGTTTTTTCATTCGTTTGTGTTGGTTAGGCTTTAGATTACATGCCACTTTCTTTTTAAAACCTTCCTTCACACCAGGATTCTAGGTAAACTGCCCTTCTAATGGACACCCATAGCATCCTACTCAATGAACTTTTCTACTCAGTTGTTCTGAAATTCATAATTTCTGCCTGTCTTTTTCACTGTTGTGCTTTTAGAACCTAGAACACAATACCTGGCATCGATGAACTATTCTAAATAATTATTAAATAAATTCATGAATTCATAAATGAATGGTTTCAGGACTAGTTGAATACAAAATGGAATGAATTGTGTTGATGGAGGGATATCAAACACTCAGCAAGACAGCGAATGAGGGCAAAATATTCTGTGAATTATTCCTAATGTTTATTTTACATCATAAATTCCTTTAAAATGCATTTATAAACTTACAACTTTTACATGTTTGCAACAGATTTCTATAATTCTCATTCTTCACTCCTCCCTGAATCTATGCCATTTGTTAAGTAATTTGCAAAAGTTACTAATGGAGGGCAGGGCACATTTCTCATTTTAGCTCTGGTTTCTACCATGATAGACGCTTTGGTCCACAGGTAGATGTGAAAGTAACACAGTGTTGGTCTGAGTCTAAGACTCAAGAGGCCTGGCATGTTTCTGCTGGTCCTTTTGTGCCTCAGCCATTGCCATGAGAAGAATATGGCTGTGCCCATCCATTGATTCCAAGAAGAGAACATGAGACCCATGGAACAGAATGATCCCAGCCAAGATGCTTCAGCTGAACCCAGCCTAGATTGGCTGACCCCAACTGATCTCTACCCCTGGTTGCCATATAAATGCTTATTGTTGTAAGTCACATGTTTTAAAATAGTTTTTTACACCAAATTTTTGTGGTGGCAATAACTGCCTGGTATATTTGCACTTGAATGTTAGGGTATAACTATTCCAAAGAATGGGTATGATATGTATTTGCCATTGTTCATTAAAAAAATAACAATTTGGGAAAAAAATGTTTATCGTACATATATCTTACTAAAGAGTTAAATCCAAAATACATAAAGAACTGTGCTCACTTCGGCAGCACATGTACTAAGACTGTAATGATAGAGAGCAGAGTAGCAGGGCTCCTGCACAAAGATGAACGCAAATTTGCAAAATACATAAAGTCATAAGAAAAAATACAAACAACCCAATTTAACATAAAAAAACCCACACTTGAACACATATTTCACAAAAAAAGTATGCAAAATATCCAATAAGCACACGGAAAGGTATTCAACATCATTAGCCATCAGGGAATGTAAATTAAAGCCACAGTGAGATACCATTTCTCTCTCTCTCTCTCTCTCTCTCACACACACACACACACACACACACACACACACACACCTGAGTGAGGCTGTTATTAAAAAAAAAACAACCCGACAAAACAATTGTTAGTGAGTATCAGAAGCAACTAGAATTCTCATCTATTGCTGGCAGGAGTACAAAAATGACCAACCATGCTGGAAAACTCCTTTGTAATTTCTCATAAAGTTAAACTTGCCTCATGACCCCCAAATTTCACTTCCAGGTATTACACCAGTCGAGTAGTACAGACTTTATGTAAAGTAAAGAAGTAAAGACCATCTGTCCACAGAAAGGCTTACAGAAGACTGTTCCTGGTAACCTTATCCATAATTGCCTCACATTGAAAATGACCCAAATAACCATAAACAGGTGAACTGTGGCAAACTCAGACAGCGGAATGCTTCTTGGTAAAAAGGAATGAACTACTGATGCATGCAATAATTTGGATCAACTTCAAAAACATTATATCAAGCCCCCCCATCAAAAAGTACAAATTGTATGATTCGATTTATATGAATTGCCATATAGTCAAAACAAGTCTATGTGTTAGAAACTAGAGTTTTGTTTTATTTTTTCTCTTTCTCTTAGGGGAAATAGTTCAGAACTGACTAGAAAGAAGCTTGAGAGGATTTTCTGGGATCTGGGAAATGCTTTCTTTTTCCACAGATGGTAGTTAAATAGATGGATATGATTAACAAAAGTCTTCAGAATGAATACTGAAAATCTATGTATTATATGTAAATTATACAACTACATCCATAAAAGATTGTTCTGGCCAAAGGGGATGGGGAGAATATACATAGACATGAAAAAGAGAGACACACACACACACAGAGAAAGAGAGGGAAATAATCAAAACTTAAGGCTACACTTCAAGGGGGCAGTTGCAGTGTCTTGCAACCATTTGATAAGGGAAGGTGCTCTCTGTACACACAATTTGGTAACAAAAAGAAATAGTACTTTGTGTGGGGAACGTGAAGTCTTTGTGAATGAATGACTGTTACACGTGGCCCTGAGGTAGCCACAGTGAGATCTCCTGAAGACCCATGCTTCAGTAAGAACATTGAAGCCCACAGAGAACACAATTTTGATGCAGCAAGACATGCTGTACAAGGTAGCATGTGATAGGAGACCCTTGAGGCCAACGGGGTGCTTTCCGGCCTAACAGTGCACACACAGAACTCTCGAGACTTCAGATTTCCTTGAACTGCGTGGCTTTCTCCTGGGCTCTCTACCTGGCAGAACATCAGACCATGGGCAGATATGTTTCTTTGGCACCGTCTTTGGTGCTAGTGTATGGTAGGGGAAAAAAAACCTTTTCCTTCTACCCTCCTAGATTCTCCAGCTGGAGCCTGAACATAATCTGACAAAATACAGATGAATGAGAGAAAAACAGAATTTATTGACACGGACAGCATACATGTATATGGGAGAAACTCAGTGATGGGTAACTCAAAGGGGTGGTTCGAACTTGGACTTACACGGCATTTTAACAAAGAACGACAAAATTATAGGGAAGTGGCAAGACAAAGGGAGAAGAGTTTTCAGGCTTCTGGGGGCTGCAAACTGTAGGAAGCCGACTACCTGGGAGAAACTGATGGAAAAGGAGGGCCTTCTTAACAAAGTTTGATTGTGTAGGTCCATTTTGGTGCCAGCTTTCCATCTTCTGTGTGGCCATAGAGCTTCCCCAGGAGAGGGCATTTGGGGCAGTTTTCATTTCCAGAAGCTTCTGTTTTGAGTCAGATAAGAGAAGCTCTGAGAAGGCTTCTTTCTGCATCTCTTGAATCTCCTTACGCCAAAGCTGTATATTTGGGGGTGGCATATTCTGATCCTCCATACTAGCGAGTAAGCTGAGCTGAAAGTATTTATGTTTAGGGCTAAGTCCTTATTTCTACTAACCTTGGAACCCAGAGATCAACAAACTTCAGTTCTCCTCATCATGCTCTTTGTGCCAAACTTGAACACCACTTCAAACCATGGTGTAAGAGTTTTGTTTAAAAATGCACCAGTCCTTAATGAGAGCTGTTAATCCCTCTAGATGGGTTCATGCTAATCATTTTCTTTTTTTGTAATTTAGATTTACGACTTTGCCTAACACCATAGATGAATTCCTGAGAAAACTGTATATAAGCCATGATCAAATCATGTTCATGCCCTGGAAAGACTCACTATTTAACAGATTCACTAGAGGAGAATTAGATGGAATTTCTCTCTATACAATTGTGCCAGCGTCCCTGATGTCAAGCAGAAGGAATACACTGATTTTTCTCGAAGAGGAAATGGATGCATTGGAGAGAGAGCTGGGGCTCAAGTAAAAGTTTCTGTTCCAAACCAGACCATGGCCACAGAGCTCTGGAGTGCTGTGTGGTAAGAACCACAGTTAAAGTCACAGCACAGGCATGGAACAGTTCCCATTGTGATGGCTGTGACTTCACCCAGTGCCCTCGCTCTTGGGTCATTCTCCTAAACATCAGTGTTCCCCAGAAAGTCCAAATGTCCAAAGGACTGTCATGGGACCCCCTGCATGGGACTCCCTGCTTTGATCCCACAGTTTTCATAGAGAGATGCGGACCCTACTGCCTACCCCAAAGACCCAGGAAGGTACAGTTCTCCAAAAGGTAATCCTTGGGTGCCTGGGAATGGTGAAAAGGACTGACAGTGGGGCCTGGCAGCCCCAAACTGACAGGTGTCAACTACAGTTTTGTTCATAGTTGAAGAGTTTCAAGTTGATTCAACATGGAGTTACAGTTTCTTTTACCTATAAGACTGGCAAAAATGAAAGCTTCCAAAGTGTTTTACTACTAAGAGTGCTGGAAAGCAGTCTCCCTATTCTGTGGCTTGGCACGTAACCTGTTATAAATTATTTAGGGAGCACTTTGGCAATTACTATCAAATTTCAGACTATGTAATCTCTTTGAACCCACAATTGACTTTCTAAGACTGAAAAGCAATCCTTTTTTTTTTTTTTTGTCAAGTGCCTTTTTGTCACTAATTAATACTTCAAAATGCATTTAGAATATTTTACTAGGTTCTCACATTCCACAGGATGGATTGAAAGCTCTATTTTAAGATAATTAATCTATGTCAGTGTCTAATCATTTTATATGGCACCAAATCCAGAAAAAAATAAACAAGAAAACTCACTGATATTCCATAAATTGTCTGTAGGGGAGAAACAATCCCCTGTTAATACAGTAGACTTAGAAGCATTTTTAAGTAAAACATCTTCTAGTTCTTAATGAACTCAAAAAGTGCTTTCCCATCTAATGTTTCCATTCTTAAGCTGGGGTGAATATTTGTCCTCTAGACACTCAAGAGTTTGAAGCTATAGCACAGATCTGCCATGGCTGGTGCCTGAACACAGTCCTACATTTTGATCGGTATTATCAACACATACAGATGTAGGGATTTGCATTTCTATCTGAGGCCTTCACCCAGAGCTGCCAGATTTTTGCAAATAAATATACAGGGAGCTGAGTTAAACTTGAATCACAGACAAACAATGAGTAATTGTTTAGTGGAAGCATGTCTGGCTTGTTTATCTGAAATTCAAATGAAACTGGGCACCCCATCCAGAGGAGTATTTTCAGGAAAAGTCCTATGAAACTTTGTATTAAGATATTATTGAGGATGTTGCTTATTCTATCACATAGTTTTTTTTTCACAAAGGGACCAAGCAAAGTGGGTTTTGTTGTTCTTGTTTTGTGTGTGTGTGTGTGTGTGTGTGTGTGTGTGTGTGTGTGTGTGTGTGTTTTCCTGGTCGAAATACCAGGAGGACTTGGTTGTTTTCTGTGAAATTCATTTGTTTTTATCTTACAAAGTCAAGGAGTACTTGACCAGGGGACTCTATTCACTGTGGCTACTAGCAGGTTAAAGCCACATTGGTGACCCATAAGCTTGGAAGAAAGCACATTGATACCGTGTTTATGCATATTTTTAGCCTCTTTTCTGGCTCCCTGTTCTGGCCCTATCTTTAGTTTCCATTATTCTGTTGCTTCTGCTTTATTATTGTTATCTTCTTGGGTTTTGTATCATTTTTAGCACTCTTTAAAAGTCTTGGGGACAGGGTGTGTGAAGAAAAATAAATAGAGTAAACCTACAGTCTTACAAAAATAGTTTGGTAATTTGATATGGAGTTCTTTGTTTTGAATTCCATCTCAAATGGTTTTGTGGCAAAAGCTGATTTATTGCTATTAGGGGGTCTACAGTGTAGGCCCACTATGAAGGTGGGCCTGTGGTCGAAGCCCCCAAAATGTCAGTGGAGTGAGGAGTCAGGGTGTTTTCATTCTTCATTTAGGGAAGAAAATGTTCTAATTCTTCACCTGGTTGTTGTATACTCTTTCCTTTATTACTGCCTCTTAAATTATCATTTTGTTCAAAGCACATTTGTGTTAATATCATATTTCTATTCAAATAAACACCCTACCTCCTGTTTTTTCTTTAACCTCTAAGTTATCAGTATGTAGATAAGCAATTTTATACCTCGTTGTTAGAGGGGGAAATAGGGCCACTGTCCATATGGGATGCTTTATGTGTAGCCTCATCTGAGAACCGAGTTAATTAGGCAGAAAGTTAATTGATTCAGTCAGTGCAAAGGTTGAAACTGAACCCTGAGTTTAGAGTCAGAGTCTACAGGTTAACTCTTAGCTGGCTGACCCCTGATAGCATAAGTGTTTATGATTTGGTGCCAATATTCCCATTTGTACTTGCTTCATGAGATCAAGTTTTCTTTTTTTTTTTTTAATTTACTTATTTATTTGGGGGGTTGGAAAGGGGAATGGGGGGGACAGAGAATCTTAAGCAGACTCCATGCTAAGCACAGTCTGACTCAGGGCTGGATCTCATGACTCTGATCACGACTTGAGCCGAAATCAAGAGTCTAATGCTCAACCACCTGCATCACCCAGGAGCCCCTAAGATCGCGTTTTTTTGCCTTTAATTTCTTAAGTAGTTATCACCTTGACCTTGGCATCAAAAGCTGTCTCTTTCATTTCTTCCTCCCTCTGAGTTTACACCAAGCGTGAATCAGTATATAAACAATAATAACAAATACAAACTAAAAGTAAAAAAACAGTTTAAAAAAAAAACAACAACCCTAAAGCACTGTGGCTTTATCTTCTAAAACGCAGTATGGGGTTGTTTAATTGCCTTGATTAGAATGCTTTGACGACTCGTGAAAAATCAATCCATAGAACAAAACATTTAAATCTTTGAATGCCGAAAACCCAGTAAAATTATTTAAAAGAGTGCATTTAAGCTTGTGCCTCTGGGATATGAACACACAGAGAAAAAGATTTGGACAAGTTAAAAACACTGGGCAGGCTACTTACAGAAACAGACCAACCCTGCTGTTCTGCTTCCCCTTTGCCCTAAGCTCCTTTGATATTATTTCCTCCTCAGTTTTGTCCAAGGCTGGGATTGGCTCCCATTTCAACCTCAACTCGACTGTTAGAACTCCTTTCTGGAATGCCTTACTGCACTTTCTGGTTTCATCAAGAGAGGTCACTGTGGGACTGCTACTAATGACAGCCCATCTAGCTTGCAGAACAATGGAAAAATGCAGTCAGTCAACAATCAAGTCCTGAATGGTGTCAGGCACCACTCTCAGGCAGGGAGAACAAAAAGGTGCATAAAGGAGGTGGTCCGAACGGCGCTGGAAAGTAGAGGGGTAGGAATAGAGGACGCCAGGAAATATGCTAAAACAGTGACTATGTGTCGGAGCATCAGTGGCCAAGCCATCGGTGTCCTGTTTACATTTGGTAGGTGTTCTTTCAACCTCATTTATGTGAAGTCTTGAAACCAATCCCTTGTAGGCATGGCTTCAAACAAGCAAGTAAACAGACAAAAAAACAAATCCTCACGAATCTCTTCTTTTGAGAAATAAACTCATATGTGTTATTACCTTTTATAGACAGAAAACGCTATCCCTTACTTTCCCCCTAAAGCAGTGAGGTTGAGGCTCTTGGTTGAGGTTCTTTTAAAAATCCCCCTGCCTGGGCTTCATCCCAGGAGGATGACATCAGAACCTTGGGCAAAGGGGCCACGCTAGTGTCTTTTAAAGCCCCAGGAGACTCCAACGTGCAGCCACGACCGAGAGCCAGTGCCCCAGGATGTCCTCAGCCCCAGTCATCAAATTGGGTTCTTGTCCATCATTAAAAATGACATTTTATAAATGATTTTTTTTTTAAAAAAACTATTTCATGGAAATTGCTTGACAAATGAGGGGCCATTTGGTTCTAAACTTTTAAAAATTGCACAGACTGAATGTAGGGCTGTAGCCACAGTTCCTTTTAAGGAAATGATGGCGCTGTGAGCGGGTACCCTTTTGAAGGCTGCCAGCGATTATTTGTGGGTCATGTGAAATGAGTTTTATGTCAATATAGTAGAAGCTGTTTTGTGTGGTTAAGTACTTTTGCCTGGTTAAATAAGCAAACAAAGGTGGAATAGAGAAAGGAGCAGAGTCTGATTTGCTTTGTGCTCAGCAGATAAGTGGCCTCCCTTTCTCTTGGTTTGCTGTAGAATAGAAACTGTTTCTCCCATCTCCGCCCCTGGTTTGTAATTAACAGAAGCTGACTGTTAGAGAGACCGGGGTACAGGACTTGATTTTTATGACTCCTCTCTTAATCCGTGACTATCCTTTTCATTGAAGTGAGCTGTAAGCTATGTAAACACTCACTGCGTGGTGAGAACTGATGTTATTGAAAAGATGGTTTTAAACATTTAGTTCATTAAAATCTGTGGCAATGAATTTTAATGCGTAACAATTGCTGAAATATTTTTTTTGTCCGCTACAGTCTAGACTCAGTATGTGAAGAGTAAGGGAAAATAAAAATGTCTGAGTGAATTGAAAATTGTTCAACTCCATTTTTAGTGAAAGATCTCAAATGAAAGCAATAATGAAGTTCATTTCCTCTATTAAATTATTTTTAAAATTATAGTGTTAGTACAGGTTAAAATATGAATGGAACTGGCATATCTGTCCATTACTAGAGAACACGTAATGTGGCAGAAAACGTTTGAAAAATTATTGGACAATACTTAAAACAGCTTTAAAAAATTCATACCCAAGGGCCACCTGGGTAGCTCAGTTGGTTAGACATTTGCCTTCAGTTCAGGTCAGGATCCCAGGGTCCTGGGATCAAACCCTGCAAAGGGCTCCCTGCTCAGTGGGGAGTCTGCTTCTCTCTCTCTGTCACTCCCCTTGCTTGCGCTATCTCTCTCTCTTTCTCTCAAATAAATAAATAAAATCTTTAAACAAATTCATACCCTAAGTAATAGGAATCAAATAATATTAATATAATAGACAATGTTTTTAATATTATGGTTAAATCTATGAAAGAATAATAAATTTTATAACATGTGTGATGTTCACTGACAGGAAACTCTACCTTATAAACTTGAAAACTGGGAATCAGGGAAGTTAAGTCATTGAGACATCAGAACCAGCCCAAATTATAGAACCACTTTTAAATATAACAAATATAATAATATATACTATAATATACATAATGTAGAATATAATATATAAACATACCAAATATAAAAAATCCTTTTTAAATCCACACAAGTAATACCTTTTCTGGTGACAAATGGTAACTACACTTACTGTGTAGTATCTTACTTACTTACTGTGTAGTATCTTACATTGTGTAAGATATACAATTGTCGAATCACTAAGTTGCGAACCATAAGGGAAAAAAGTAATACTTTTTCTTTTTTTTTTCCAAAGATTTATTTCTTTGTTTGAGAGAGAGTGCACACGCATGCATGTGCAAGTGGTGAGGGAGAGCAGAATGAGAGAATCTTCAAGCAGACTCCCGCTGAGCAGTGATCCCAGCAGGGGGATCGATCCCACAACCCATGAGACCAGGACGTGAGCTGAAACCAAGAGTCAGTCACTTAACCGACTGAGCCACCCATGTGCCCCCAAAAGTTATACTTCTTCTTAAAATTAAAATTAGGAAATAGAGCAAGAGTACATGTTAATTTAAATATCCACAAATGAAAATAGTTGGAAAATAACTGAATCTAAATGCCTAGCAATATATTATGTAAGACATTATATCTACATAGAATGTCATTGAGATATGTTGCTTATGGTGGAGTCATTACTTTCATGACTTAAAAATTGTCTGTGAAGCAATATAGCAAAAGCCCATGCCATACATGTCACGTGACCAGAACCCCCTTAAGGTCTGGACTAGGGTCAGAACCTAAGTCACAACTAGGGCCTCCAAGTGGTGCCTCAGGGCTTAGTTTCCCAGGGAGGAGAGGAAGCAGCACCGGCAAAAGGGACAAAGAAGGACAAAGGGAGCTGGGCAGAGGTAAGGACAGGAGAGACAGTGAGTATCCAAATCGGAATTAGCTATGCAGTCCTTCAGGTTAAATGAAAGCCTGTGGTTTACCCAAGATCAGATGCGTTGCGAATTTCTCAAAATGCAGATTATTGGGCCCCAGCACAGATAACATCTGGGGGAGGAATGTGCAGCAATCTGTGCTTTGGACAAAGTCCCCGGGTTATTCTCATGCATGATAAAGACTGAGAATCATTAAAACAAAATGTTCATACAACAATTTACAGGTGATTACTCTTGCTCTTAAGAAAACATTGGGAGTGTGCAAATGTCCAGAAAATAACCTTTTAAACCTTTAAACTACTTGTCCCAATTGCTTCTATCGAAAGACCCCCTGAGAGAAAAAGATAATTTTAAATTGCATGGCAAAAACAAGATGGCACACTTGCACATTCCCTTCAGCCAAGCTTAACCATACACTCCTATGTGCTTTCTAGTTTTTACTTCAGTCGATTGCTTAAAGTGGGTGCTTCAGGTCGGGTCAAGTTCAACTACAGCACTAGTTCAGACCAATTTCCCTTTTGGTCTGGAGTCTCACACAGATCTGAGCATGTCACGTTTCCTTTTAAGAAGGCCTCCCTTCTTAAAGTGGTAAGAGAGAACCCTCTTTTTCCCTAAAAACTCTTCTCAACCTGAAGAAATTAATTTTCTTCAAATGCGGCTTGGAGGAAAGTTAGATCTGAGAGCTCTAACACACCAAAACGTAAGGAGCTTCTTCTGAACTTGCTTAAGGAGGCATTTTGATAAAGTAAGGGGTAGGGGGGGCAGGGCAAGGCCTGAGGGGGAGGGACATGCCGAGCAACAAGGAGCGGGATCCTTCAGAAGACCTTGGTCCCTGTCATCACTTCCCAGGACCAGCCCCATCCTGTCACCACTTATTTCCCCCCAAGAGTAGGGAAGAGCCATTTGGAGGCAATGGCTGGTGCTTCCCAGAAACATAGCTATTTGGAGCTGAAGGACCCACTCGCTCAAAATCTGGCCCCTTGTCTAGAAGGAACAGAGCAAAGATTGTTTCGATTTAGTCAGTTGGTAGATGAAACCAGGGAAAACTGATTAGCCCATAAAAGCCTTTCAGCCAGACTATATTTGCTATACAGAAAAAGAAAGGCGTTCTATTTTAGCTACTCTGTACCTCCTCCCTGAGTTGCCTTAATTAAGGGTCACTCCAGGATTTTCAGAGTTTTCTTTGGTGGCTTCAGAAGGGAAAGATAGGAGGTGGCTTTGAACAAACAGGAACCTCACCCATAAAGCCAATCTCAAATTTCAACCTCAGTTCTTTTGCCAGCTAAAGCATCCACATAGAGAAGGGGGTGGGCCTTCGTGCCAGGGAATTCACCCTTAGGGAAAGACAAAACCCCAACAAGCGAGGACTAACAAAAGATTATCTCAGAAACAACCCTTCACACTGGCTTTCAGAGTGAAACACACTGTAGGTCTTAATTCCTTATCATTGAAGATAAAAAGTCTAAATATTGGGACCTGGATCCCTATGGTAGAAGGGTACAGCATGTACTTCGGGTCTAAAACTTGGTGTTCTCCAAATCGTAGCCAGGGGTCAGGTGAAGTCTCTCGAATACCTTCTGATGACTCCCAAAGTCTCCTCTGGTGCTCTTAGTTTACAGCCTGGCTGTGCTTACCCATCCGGTAACTTTCCGTGATCCTCGGGTGTCACCTAGTGATTCTGTCCCCAGCTCCCACCCTGCCATCTCCAAGTCTGAAGGCATTTTCTAGGAGCATTTGAAGAAGAGCCAAATGGAAAGTCAAACAGGCAGAAAGCTTAACAAGAGATTAGCTCACAACCGATATGTGTGTTTTGGTCCCCTGCAGGGCAGTGTTGTGCACGGAAAAGCTATTCGGAGGTTTACTTTGGTTTTAGAAAGTTAATACAGGTATCCCCTGATTTTCGAAAGGTCCCATTATGTCACCTTGCTTTAACAAAAGACCTACATTGGTACCTGCTTTCCCTAACCCAGAGAAATCCAGAAAGGATTTTGGCTTTTGCAAAAAAAGCCAAAAAGTAGAAATAGCATTCAGTGTTGGTGTTGCCACGAGCTACTATAGAGACAGTGCATGTGAGCCTTTCCCCGGGAGCTACACTCAGCATCAGGCCCCAGAGCTCTGACCTGTGTCTGCGATCTTCTGGGCTTTATCTCAATTTGTTCTGGGCATCTGTCAGCAAGATGTGTGCTAAAGGTATCAGAAAAAGCCAATGAGAGGTTATTTTTGGAGTCGGAGAATACTCAAAACTTTTTCCATATAAATGAACAGTAATTGTTTCTTCACTTGATGCCAGTTAAGGAGAGATTCCCTGGAAACACTCTACTTTGGGGTAGCAGAAGAAATCTGTAATAAATTTACCAAAGTTACAAATTTAAAATTCACTTGGCTATTTTTCTAAACTTTTAAGGTCAGTCCACATTTGATGAATCAAACTTATAATTCCATGGCTATTTGTAATCTTCCTAGGATGGCTACTTAAAAATCATGGGACTATTTCAGTTGCTTAAATATTCACTTTATACTGCATTTACAAGGCTAATCTGTTGTCTGTATCCGTTGAAAATCTGAAACAATACAAATACATAAAGTATCAATCATGCACAGATTTCTTAATTCCAAGATGTCTGCACCAAAGATTAGATCTCATGAATATCTTCTATATTAAGTTTTAAGTCTTCCCATCATTGAAAGATAGGCATCCGTTAAGGGAAGAATTATGGCATTTCACACAATCTGGGAATTATTTTCCCATACAATTTTAGGTGGTACCTTCTCAACTTAGTGAGGTTTTTTTTTGCTTTTTTGTTTTTTACAGATTTATTTATTTATTTGGGAGAGAATAAGAGAGAAGAACATGAGCGGGGGGAAAGGGGGAAGGGAGAAGCAGACTCCCCACTGAGCAGGGATCCTGAGCCTGGGCTTGATTCCAGGACGCCGGGATCATGACCTAAGCTGAAGGTAGACACATGACCAACTGAGCCACCCAGGTGCCCCTCAGCTTGGTGAGCTTCTTAATGACCAGGGATTTTAAGCAGGAAATGACTGATCCTTATCTCTGATCCTAAGAATCGTTATACCTGACTGTATATGTGGTGGTTGGATTGATTACTCCATTTCTCAGAAGAAGCAGTCAGGTAGTCCCAGAGATAGAATTACACAGGGGTTAAATATTTGGGAAAGAACCCCCCAGATGTTGCACCATACTGCAGAGGGCTCATTAGAGTGTATGCTTCTTTGGCTCTTAAGATATATAGTATCTTTCCATTGAACTCTGAAGATCTATGGACCTGATGACATGCTCCATTCTTTTTTCCAGTACTACCTCTCTCTTATTGATATTAAATGATACCACTTGAATATTGACTCTCCTCTTGTGCTTTTGAGTACTTGATCAAAATTTTCAGTCATTCTGTTAACACTGAGATCAACTTCAGAATGATGTTGAGAGGCTGCCTGAAGAGTTACTTGATTCTAATTTATGGGAACATACGTGGATCATAAACTAGGCAGCACCTCTGTTAAGAGCTGAATGAGTTTTCCATGCACCTAAACTGGTCATTTCTGCCCTCATTCCCTCCTCCCCCTATGATCCTTGTTCTTGCTGGAAATAACTATGCAATAATGCAGATAATAATGAAGATATAATAATAGAGCTCAAAACACAGAGGAGCCCATTGTTTGGATGGGGAAGATGTGCTATATTCTGAAAAGCCAGGTAGATAATAGGACGTGTCCATTGGGAGCCAAAATTTACTGCTCATATAATCAGAAGAGTAGAGTTTGGGAGATGTACAAAGATGGGGTAGAAGTTGATGGTAAGATGTACTTGCAGTATGAAATGGAAGGAAACACTATGCAATTAACCAACCTATCAACCAAGCAAAATTCCAGCAAAAAAATAAATAATAAAGTAAAACACTAGTGAGCTCCATCTCAAATGACTGAATTACCTGGGTTCTGATCCTTATTCTGCCACAAACCAACTCTGTGATCTTAGGCAGGTGATAAGTGCTCTGATCCTTAGCTTATTTATTTGTTAAGTGGAAACAAAATCTACCTTCCTGACAGATGTATTGCCCACTAGGAAGATTTGTTCCATTCCATAACACCAGGAGAGTGTTAAAAAAAAATAAAATTTTGCTTTGTTAATGTGACATTTGATACTTCAAAAGAAAAAATGATCAATGTGTTATTAAGAAATCATAATTCTGCTGCATTCCTTACACTCATTTTGTAATTAGTTTATTTTAATTATCACCTTGTGTTCACCAGAATTTTTTTTTTTTTTTTGGGTCCATGAAGCTATTAAGGCCATTACCTGGTTCCCAGAGTTATTATGAGAATTACATATGTATGGATGTTAAAAGTTTGGTAAATGTAACAAGTAGCTGATAATTTTCAATGTGAGAGGGACAAAAGGTTAAAGTGAAATAAGAATTTCATAATTGCTTTACTTCCTCTACCTGCTGGGGAAAATTTTGTCTTTGACTAATACATTCAGACCTCCTTCACCTATACCAGCCTTATGCAATTGATTCCTGGGGAGAAAACCTTAAAAAGGGAAAAAGATCACTTGTAGAGAAAAAGATTCGGTATGGAAAGGAAAAGAGAAAGCATGAAAAAAGCATCTAGACCTTGCATGGGTTTGAAACCTTTTGGGAGCCTTGGATAAAAGGATGACTTCAGATACCAGCACTGTGGTGGGTCCTCTGCGTAAGAGAGATGTGACATTAATTTTTTAAATGGTTTAAGGCATTTGTCTCAGAATGTTCTTTGTATCTGGCCTTTTCACAAGAGAAAAATAAAGAACTAAGTTGCTTCTCAGCAATTTGCTTTACTGATAGACTCTTGTATCTTTCACCCCAAGTCTCTGGTGGAATGAGTTTGAGGTCAGAAGGAACCATTTGGCTCTGTGCTGGTTATGTTATCATTATAATTATCATTATAATCACCATCATTATTATCATTTTATTCCAACAGCATAGAGAAAAATAAAGGGTATCATGGAATCCATGTAAGCCAAGAAAATGAGTTCAGGCAAGGAAGAACAAGGGCATTCAAATGAAAAGCACATAAAACATGGTATGAACCAGTTCAACAAACATGCTGAGCACCTACTTTGTTCTAGACATGGTGATAGAGCTTGAAAACCTTACATACATACATACATATATATATATTAGGGAGAGAGAGAGAGAGAGAAAGAGAAAGAGAAAGCAAGGGCAGTGAGAGAGGAAGATGGAGAGAAGTAGATTCCCTTCTGAATAAACCCGATACAGGGCCCCACTTGGGCTCAGTCTCATGACCCTCACTGACATCATGACCTGAGCTGAAATCAAGAGTCAGAAGCTCAACTGACTGAGCCACCCAGGAGCCCCACAAAGGTCTCTCTTTTAAGAGGATCAAAGTCTTGTGGAGGAAATATTCAAACATCCTGGATATACTAGATAGGAAGGGTTATCATATATAAAAGCATAACAAAGTTCAAGTGTTATATAAAGAATGGAGCGATTCACTGTGAATGGAAGAATGGAGACCAAATTCATGAAATAAATAGAATAGTTCAACTGAACCTTGACTGGTGTTGCTGAGAGAGAAGGGGAAAGTTCATGGCTTCACCTTGAAGTAGAATATGCTTGTGCTAACATTCTGTTATAAATGAGTAAGGTAAAATTATATACATCATATGTCTGTGGTGAACACAGACATAAAAATCCTAAACAAAATATCAGCAAAAAAAAATCATCAACATTTTAAAAGATAATATGTAACAAGGTCAATTTACTAGTGGCACACACAGTTGGTTCAATATTAGGAAATCAATTAATATAATTCACCACATTAAAAAGTAGAAGAGAAAAATTCCATGGAAAAGTTGATAAAGTATGAACAATAATCATAGTAAAAATTTCTCACAGATATAACACATGGAATTTCTGTACTCTGACAAACAAATACTGAGATAACTTATTCAAACACAGCCTAAAACCAAACCATCCACAAGCTCACTAGATACAGTAGTAATTTAATTGCCTGGAAGAACAAAACTCAATATTATTTGGAGAAAACTAACAAAATATAGAATCTCTATAGCATATCATCCAAAGTGTCCAAATGTTAGATATATGAGGAGGCAGAAAACTAGCTCTTAATCAGAAAAAACCACAATAACAATAGAAGTATATATAAAGATCTGAAATTAGCAGGCAAAGACTTTAACACAGTTATGTAAGGAATTTATGGGAAAAGAGGGGCAGATTTTTGAGCATTGATAATATCAACATAGAAGGAAAGCTATTATAAAAAGAAGTAGAAATTACAGAAATGAAAAAATACATTAGCAAGGAAAAAATTATAGTCTTGACCTAAGGAGATAGGACACTGTATAGGAAAGGATCACTAAGCTCTAAAACAGGTAAAAAATCATCCAAACCGAACCTCAAGAGAAAAAAGAATGACACACACATACAAAAAAGAGACCTTCAATGACCCATGGGAAAATATGAGACAGTCTAACATTTGCGTAATTAGAACCCCAAAAGAAGAAGGGGGCTGGGGAGGTATAGAGAAACTATCTGAAGGAATATGGCCATTCAATATTTCTTGAATTTGGCTTAAAAAATCAACGTACAAATCCAAAAATCTCAGTGAAACTAAGAAGAATAAAAACAAAGAGAAGCATACATAGTAGAGAAATCATAGTAAAACTGCTTAAAATCAGTAATAAAGGGAAATTCTTAAAAGGGGATAGAGAAAAAAAGACATTTAATATGTCTATTTAATAGACAAATACAATGCTAAAATTATGGCTGACTTTTTATTAAAAACAATGGAGGCCAGAAAACAATTGAATTGGGTCTTTAAAGTGATGAAAAGAAAAAAATCTAGAATTCTATGTCCAATGAAAACATCCTTACAAAAGAGGGGAAAATGAAGACTTTTTAAAAAATATTTCACTTATTTATTGACAGAGAGACAGAGAGCATAAAAGTACAAGCAGGAGGAATGGCAGAAGGAGAGGGAGAAGGCTCTCCACTGAGCAGGAAGCCTGATCTGGGATTCGATCCCAGGACCCTGGAATCATGACCTGAATGGAAGGCAGACCTTTTTTTTTTCAGTATAGATATATAATTTTAATATTTAATTTAAAATAAAATCAAGGCTGAGTTGATTTGGGAGAAACTCTCTAATTTGTAGAATATAAGATTTAAAAAAAAATCATGAAATTACAAGTCATTGGTGAAAATAGCCTTCTTCTTCCCCTAGGCTCCTTACAGAGAGCCTGCTTAGGAAATAAGGTAAATCATCTCCCTTACCTCCTCCCTACCAGGGCTTGGCTCTCTTCAAAACCTAAGAGAGGAATAAATTTTCCATTGCCTCTTCCCATTTCTACAAAGAGTCCGTCTTTGGCCCTAGGCAGGATGCCCTGTGTCAGGTCCAAGTTCCTGAGATAATGAGGGTCCCCTGATTTGCTACTGAGGTTGGACACATCTGGGTCAGAGAAGCCACAAGGAAGACCTTTGCTTTTCAAACTCGTGTGGACAGTTATCAAGGTTCCCAGATGCAACCCCCTTATATTCCTACTCTACAAAGGGTGTGTGTAACTGGCTAAGCCATTCAGGCACCCCAAATGAAGACTTTTTTCCCAGTTAAACTAAAATTAGAAAATTTGACTCCAGGGACCCTGACTATAGAAAATATTAAAAGTTCTTTAAGCTGAGAGGAATTGATGTCTGATGGAATATTGGATCCATATAGCAGAATCAGGAGAACAGGAAATCAAGACAGTGATATTGGCAATAGGGAGAGATAATAATTCATTGCAACAGAAGGTAGGGTCCAGGTATAGACCCACACATATCTAGTCAGGGATCTGTGATTTCCCTATTCAAGATCAAGTAGGTCAAAGTGGAATCAGGATGCAGTTATAAATTTGAAGCTACGGAGTTATGAAGCCCCACCTAAACTGTGAGGACCGGACATTTGGAAGTGTGAAAACAGGTTTTAGTGACAAGCAACAATGTCATTATGTGGGACTGGTGGAAGGTAAGGAGCCAGGAAAAGCCCAGTTTTCAGAGTTTGCCCAACAGAAGACTCCTTCCCTACCACAGTGAATCACATTTTTCACTGGAAGTGGTCCTATCATTCTCCTGGACAAAAGGAGTTCATTACATTCCAGTTTAGATTGGAGAGTTCTTTTAAAAATGACAGTGTACTAGTTATCACTATTCTTGAAAGGCTAAAGGAAGTTTGATCGAGGTTCACATTTTGCTTGGAAATCATCATAGCAATTGACATGTACTGAGCAGTTACCATTGACGAACAGTACTTTCAATACTTTCCAGGAATTCTATTTTCATTTTCCAACAGCTCCCATGACCGTTATCATCATTTTTGAGATGAGAAAATGAAGATCAACACCATAAGTCTAATCAATGTAAAAGCTAATATAAAAACCCAGGTAGTCAAGCTCTAAAGCCCATGATCTTAACCACTAGTTTAAAACTGCCTCCCACCAATGCAACAAAACACTTCCTCAGCTCCTTTTCTTGGGACTTATTTACCCACATTTTTTCACTTCAATTTTGTTACACTTCCCACTTGGCATACCATTTTCAGATAAACCCCAGCAGCCATAATGTTTATGGATCTGAGGAAGCTTTCATAAGATTGTGTCCAAATGTATTCCATATTCCTACTCTACAAAGGGTGTGTGTAATTGGATTATTTGCAAAATACTGAGGTACAAGTTTTCTTGACATCACATTAATATTAGAAACACCATTCTCATGTTCTCCAACCTCCTTTAACAAATACTTCCCCACCCTATAACTCAACCTCTAGGCTTTCCTTGTGACCAATCTGGGCAAGGATGGATTGCTACATTTTCTGAATATGGGTTGTTACCTCTCTCTCTTTCTGAGTCACGTTTATCATGATTATTTTATTTCCTTATTCTCCTTTGTATGAGATATCTAAGTTTCAGAGAAACTCATGCTCATTTTCTTATCTTATACTAAACCAAACACTCTCTCAGAAAAACCTACAGGATTCTTATATTTAACATGGATGGAGTAAGAACTTGATATGTGTGACTCCTTTATCTGAGCATGTTTAAGCAAAGCTAAAAGTCATTTTGCTAAATGTGTTAGCTACTGCACCAGACTTTAGAGAAATAAAGATGAATAAGACTTGGTAATTGCCCTCAAGAAGCTGCTGACTCAGTGATAGACTTGTTAATGGACCTTTGGTTAACATTCCATGGATTAAGACAAATGCCAGAGAAGAAAACCCAGCCAGAGAAGCATGAGGCCTGACATCCAGACTGGGACCCTAGGGCGGCAGAAACCACATCTCTATATCTGATGATGGAATGAATTGGCCATTTGTAAAAATAATAAATAGTCACTGAATGTCCACCATGTGACAAACATTTAAGTATAATTTTTAAAAATCACCACAATCTTATGATTACTATTACTACCCTTATTTCATAGATAAGGAAACTGAGGCACAGAGAAGTAGGATAACTTGCTCAGGGTCACCCATGTGTCAGGAGCAGAATTTGTATTTTGTTTTGTTTTTTGTTTTTCAGAATTTGTACTTTTAATACCAAAATCACATGTCTCTACTAACTGGGTAGTCTTAGGCAAGTTATTTTCTTAAAAGTCAAACAACAGTATTGGGTCAACTATAAAATAATAATACAATTACCTGAGTAGCTATTATATTTTCAAGCACCATTTTAGATTCCGAAAATAACAATAATAAACCTTGCATTCATTTGTGTGCAACATTCAGACCATATATCAAAAGCCTAGCTAGATATAAATAGATCTGTTTACATCCTAATCTGTTCAATAATTATTTACTAACTATTCTGGTTTAAACTCTATCCTAGCTAAAGCCAGCAGATATATCCATGAACACAAAACTTTAAGGTCTCAAGAAGCTCATACTATGGACAGAAGACACAAATAATAAATACATAAATAAGCAAATAAATGAAGCTGACTTATTATGGTATACTCTGTTTTTCTACAACTATCATCATATAGTAACTAGTTTTTCATGTTGTAAAGATGTAATGGATCTTTTCATTTTATTTTCAATCTTTTAATTTATTTCAATCTTTTAATTTATTTTCAATTTTCAAGGATTTTCAATCCTTCAAGGATTTTTTAAGCCTTGCATAAGGATTAAAATAAGATCCTTCTTTTATTTTTTCAATCAATATACATCATCCTTTGAAAAGCCTTTATATGTTGGATATATTCCCGTGCTACAATTGGTATCTTCCTTCCTGTGTCACAGACAGAATTCAATATGCACTTCTAGCTGTAACACAGGTGGATGTGGGCTCCTCCAATCAGGTGCATTGCTATTGGATTTGAATTGGAAGGAGCAGAGGAAATTGGCTCTGCGGATACTCCTATGTGCTGGTAGAGGTGGGGATAAGGCGTCTGTCTTTCAGGGATTGTAAAGTCCAGTCCCTGATACAAAAGAGCAGCAGGGCTAATAGCTGTGGGACTACAGTGGAGTTTTTGGCATCTAGTGTCTGCTCTCCATGATGGTAGCAGCAGGAACAGCAGCTTTTAGGCATTTTATGTGGATATTTAGGCCCAGACCCATCTCTCCTTCTGTCCCAATGATACTATGAGCTACTGAAGGCCAGTTAATATATTCCTTGTCAACTAGATAGTGGATTTATTGCTTGTGACTGATCCTTAACCTATTCAGTAACTATTACCAGCAGTGGGCGCATGCCTTCACTTAAAGGAGAAGCTAATAAAGGAGAAGCCTGGTTGAAACAGAAACAAAACAAAACAAAAAAAACAAAAGCCTGATGAGAATAAGAAGATGAGATTCTGGCCGTCCATTTCACATAATGCTAGAAGAATTTCTTTAATTGTCATCAGCACTCACCCGAAATAACAGGCCAAGTGCAGAGAAGGCCTTGCAGGGGGGAGTGGGTGCTGCCTTAGGGCAATGAGGAAAACATGAGGAACACGATACTAGGTCTGCTGCTTCCAGAAGTGCTGGAGGGTGTAAAGTAAAACAAGGTTAGGTTCAATATTTTAAATTCTCTGAATACAGCAGAGTCAGAGAACCAGAGAAGTTTCTATGCTCGTCCTAAGAAGAGTTTTGTACCTGAAGACCTACAAGGTTAACACACCTAAAAGTTGTACTGACTCCTTGACCAACTTAGGTTGCAAAATTCAACTGAGTAAATTTCAAAAATCTTATTGGCTTTATTCAATGATTCATGAGTCAGGCAGCATCCAATCTGGCAGACGGAAAGGAGCTCCAAGGAGCTGTACAAATGAAAACTTCAACAGGCTGAAGGGAGCAAGAATGAGAAAGTTATATTGGGCCAAAAAATAAATTGGTTATACTAAGGTTATTTTCCTTTAGGGGATAGTAGGGCTCCATCAGGCAGATTACCTAATTAGTGCTGATCAGGGGATTCCTGATTGATTGGTGTAAGATTCCATTTCTGGGAGAGCTGAAACTGTAACTAAGCTAAGTCTCAGTTTGGTGATGTGGGGCTTGGCATAAGTGTCTTGAAAAACACTGTAATGGCCATTTCCATAGACGACAGATATGTTTGGGAGATACTAACTTTGAGGTGGACTTCCAGATCTCAGTGGATGATAAACTCTTGAAAATTAGCAGTGCTTACTAACCACAGGCAAGGTAGCTGCCTTTACTGTAGTCATCACATTGGTTTGTGTGGGTATGAGAACGGTCTGACCTTCAGAGATCTTTGGCAGTCATTGATTGATGACTGGCTTTCCAGGATGAAATAGGAAGGAAACCTCCTAATATCACTCTTGATCCCTTATAACTCTGGGTCTGTCAACCAGACATTGGCTTAAATCACCATAGTAGATTCATGGCCACTTACTAATTTTCAGATTTAACTCAGTTCACAAATCCAGAGCCCCTTGAATAAAGGCGAGGCCAGGTACCCCTGAGCATCAAAAACACACACATGAAATATCCCACCCAATATTTCCTAAAGTAAGTTGCTGAACATTTTCCTTATCATTGTATCCAAGAGAAAGAAAGCTCTAGGGAATTATTGGACATGAGTTTTTGAGGTACCTTTCCACAGTGGAAAACTAGTCCCAATAGGAGCTTATGAGGTAAAGTAAGACATGGAATTTTGGTATGAGTCCAGCTATCGATGACCTGCTAGATCTATGGATCTATCTGTGGTTAATTTTCCAGATCCCGAATGTACAACTGAAATATGGTTACTCAACAATTGGCTCCCTGATTCATCAAGTAATGGCTACCACATCATGAAAGAGCAAGTGGAACTCTATGGACTTTCTCCTACTATGCAAAATTGCCAACTGATATTAGTACCACATTCCTAGGGGAAATCACAAGTGTTAGTGCCATTTTCAAAGCTTAAAACATGCAAGTGTGGTGATTTATATCAGCTTGCCATTTCCCTTGTCTTTTTAAGACTGTGTGTGAAATTTGTGGATGTAATGGGCATTGTGTGCTCCCTTCAGAACCCCCTTTAGGGGCTTCTGGCATAGAACTGAGGCATAGCTGCTGAAGATTTGCGGCAGGCTATTCCTTCCCTAGAAATATCCTTAGCTAAGAAAGTGCCTTGTCCAAGGTTATGACCCCTTCTTGGGGCAGCCCACATCTAGTGATTGGTCCTACTGGAGGTAAAAAGGCCTGGCTCCCTTGCTTTAGCTCAAGTCATCTCTCAAGGCCATCTCAGCTAAAGAACTCCCTATGAGTTTGTCAGAGGCCTTTGTTGCAATTCCAACACAGTGAAATCTCTCCTTCTGCCTAATCCCTATCTGCTCTTACTCCCTCACAGGCATTCCTGGGAACATCACCTATTAAAATTCCTACATGCCAATCTGCTTTTCAGAGTCTGTTTCCCAGGGAACCAGGCCTAAGGCAGTTGGTGCCAAGATTGGTCCCAAGAAACAGACTCAAAAGGAGATTTTGAAACTGCATCATCACCCATCAGTTAGCAATAAGGACCTCATATATGATGATATATGTGTATACATAAATACGCAGTTATTAAAACTTTCATTGATTATGTACTGGGACTGGATACCAGTGGAAGGAGATACAGAAACAGGTGCAATAGCTCAGGTGTTTCAGAGACATAGGGAAGTAGAAATTATAAGGAAAATGAGATGAGATGGCTATTTCTGAATGCCATTAATGAATTAAGAAGAACTAGTGAAATGCTGAGAGTGATTAGATTACCAATTTAATACAAAATATGAAGCCAGAAGCCTCCTTGGAAGCTTATAAAGACACTCAACTCCTGAAGTTGGAGAGAAAAAAGATTAGAGCCAGAACTTAACTATAGATAGCAGAGTTCCACAGAAGTTGAATTCTCAATCCCAATAATTCCCAAGATCAGGGTCCCTATTGGGAAAATTTGATCCTGAGACATCAGAGTTAATGAACTTGAAAATCCTGAATGGCAGGTTCTCTGAATTTCTGGGCCTGTTGGAATGGCCCACTATTCTCGGTCAAACTCCAGCAGTCCCCTACCTTCGGCTGAAGATGGTGTTGATGTCTCTGCTTTGCAAGACTGCATGTGCTCCTTCATGATCTACCTTCATCTCTCCTCCTGGCCACTAACTAGTATTAATTCTTAACATTGTCCAACTGCAGAAGTGCTAGGCCTGTGAAGGGGGAAAGTGCCTACACCCCAAGTGAGCAGCAGGGCCTAGAGCTCTACCAGCTTAGAGCTGGTAGGAGCTCATGGAGTATGGGTGTGCTGCATCAAGGTGGTGAGGGGTGCACAAAGTTTGATAAAAGAGATTTATAAATACAGGATTTAACGCCCCAGCAAGACTTTAGGAGATGGTACTAATATGCTAAGTTAGCTTTTGAAATCCTAGAGAGAGGAGTGTTCCAAATTAAGTGAAGTAAAAATGCCCAAACTTCTATGGCAAATGATTTAAAAAAAGGTGTGTGTTGGGGAGGAGTGGGCCAATGGCTCAAAGAATTGGCAACATTTGAGTGGCTCTATCATGGAAAGCCAAAAATCCACCACCAGCCAATTTTGTTCTCTGTAGGAGTTTCTGGAAGGCACTGAATGTACTGTTAGGAGGACAGCAGCAGCACTGAGAAGCTCAGAGTCATTATCCTTTATAAGGAAGCCTGATGGGAGGAGACTCACTGATGGCAACGAGAAGGAAAATATCCCAAAGCAGGAAAGACAGGTGGAAGAAATGTGATGAGTGTGATGATTGGAGTGGCAGGCTGTGAGTCTGACCTGCAGAGAGCTAAAGAGTAGGTAATTAGAAGGGAATCTATCTTGCCTTTGGGTGTGATAGGTGGGTAATGAAGAAAGGTACTCAATGTTTACAACCAAATACCAAGGGATAATGGTTCAGGAAGCTGTCTACATTAGATTCTTATTGCTGCCGTAACAAATTACAACCATTGTAATGGATTGAACAAATGTTAATTCATTATCCTATAATTCTAGAAGTCTGAAATGGGTTTCACTAGGTCAATATCAAGGTGTTAGCAGTGCTAGTTCTTATTGGAGGCTCTAAGAAAAAATTATTTCCTTGCCTTTTCCAGCTTCTAGAGGCAATCTGAATCTTTTGGCTCATGACCTCTTCTTCCATCTTCAAAGCCAGTAGCATTGCATCTTCAATCTCTCTCTGACTTTGACCCTCCAGCATCTCATCTTTTACTCTCAGTCTGACCTTCCTGGCTTCTTCTATAAACCTCCTTGAGATTATATTAAGTGCCCCTGCAAAATCTCTGTAGCCATGCAAGTTTTCACAGATTTGGGGAATTAGGATATGGACAGCTTTGGGGGTCATTATTCAGTGTATCACACTACCCAAATAAACATGACAATTATTTGTCATGTTTCAGAACTAGATTTCAGATTTCAGAACTAGAACCCATGGACCCAAGTAGAGGCCAGACCCTAAAAAGAATTACTTTGTAACCCTGGAGCAAGTATATATGGGATGATTACCTTGTCCTTCCCTAAAGGGACCTATAGCCATTTACTCAGGGAACCATCACCGAGAAAAGACGGGTACCCAAATGTTTCAAGGACTGTTGGACACAGGGTCTAATTTAACTTTAATACCCAGAGAGAGCTGAAGGATCATTATGACCTGTCAAAGTGTGTATATACAGGAGCAAGAGAATAAAGTGATTCTGCACCCTTGTTCAGCTGACTGTGGGTCCATTGTCACCAAAGACCCACCCAGTGGTCATTTCCCTAGTCTCCAAATGTATAATTAAAATGGACAAGTTTGGAGGTTGGAAGAACTCCACACCTTTTCTTTAACCCATGAGGTTAGAGCTTGAAAAGCCAAGGTCAAGCCACATCCTCACTTGGATGGCCAAGATACTAAATTAAAAACAGTACTGTATCCCTTGGTAAATGGCAGAGATTAGTTCCACCCTTAAAGACTTAGGTGACATGGTGAGTAGAGTCCCAAATATATTTCCATTTAATCCAGCAATCTGGTTCCTATAAAGAACACATAAATACTACAGGTTAATAGTGTATTATGGCAAATTCACATAAATAATTTCCCCAAATGCAACTGCTACTTGTATGTGGTTCTATCTGCTAGAGCTGATAACAGGGATTCAGGTACGATGTATGCAGCCATCCAGTGTTGAATGCATTTATTTTCATCCCCATCCAGAAGGAGAGCCAGAATTCTCCTCATGGAATGGACATCAGTTTATCTATCTGTTCTTGCCCAAGGACTATGTTAACTCTCTATCCCCTGTCCCCCTGTCATAATCTGAAGATAGCTGGGCCATATGAATTTTATACAGAATATCATAAGGACATCATTCTAATTGGCTGGATGAACAAGCAATAGCAAATGTTTTTGGAAGCCTTGATAAGATGCCTGGACAGCAGAATTTGGAAGATAAACAATATGAAGATTCAGGGATCTGCCACTTCCTGAAGATTTTATGCCCCAAAGTGCTGGGACCTACTAAGACAATCCCTTCTAATGTAAAGGACAAAATGTCATGTTTCGTACTTCTCATCACTAAAAAGCAAGCCCAAGATCTGGCAGACTTCCCTGAGCTTCGGAGGCAGCATATTCCATACTTGGTGATGTTTCGCCAAACCAGTTATCAAGTAATGCAGAAGGCTGCCAGCTTTGAGGGGGACTCAGGTCAGAAGGACTCTGCAACAGCTCCAGGAATGGGTATACGCAGCTCTGCTTACTTGCGCTGTCAGACATAGTGGACCCCGTTGCAGTAGAGATACCTTGCAATAAAAGGCTCCATATGGAGTTTATGGCAGAATTGTGTAGAAGAATCACAAAATCAACACCTGCAAAGGCCAATGGCAACTGCAGTACAAAATTAAACATCACTTCAAAGCAGCTTTGAAAAATTATAGCAGGCTCCCGGGATCTCATAGCTTATGACCATGAGACATAAAGTGACCATGTTGTCAAGCTATCTATTGTGAGCGGAGTTCTGTCTGACCCCATTGAGCCAGAAACTTAGGTAGACCAAGCAACAAGCAAAATATCAGGTTGGTATTATCTGGGATCAGATATGACAGGGCCAACAGGCACAAGCAGGTGGTGTGGACTCCTTTACCTCTACGAATCTTTAGTCTAGGGATAGAAAAGACTTCCTTGCTTTGCTAGCCCAAGGGTATTTCACCATCCCCTGTTGATATTCCTAGCTTTGTCTTCACCTTTCTAAATAGATCCTTCATTGAGAAATACTTATTTACCAATATTTGAGAATTTCATGGTTTCTCGATAGAACCTTGATGAATACAAGAAAGAAGAACCTGCCTGAGACTACTGACCTGAGAAACCTCACTGACCTGGAGGACACTTGAAGTTTCATTGCAAGAGTCACCTATTCTCTTATGCAATGTATGTCTTAACAAGACATCAATGCTCCTTGCTATTTCCTGGTCACCTAGCCTTACCAGCATGTCATCAATGTAATCACCAACATATCCCATTGGATGGTAAAACAACCAAACTCCTCAAAGTCGTAATTTTTGTATTTGTCAACTCATTCCATTCGATGCTCAGGCAGTTTACAAGTCTGCTATACCCTTTATTTCCTGCTTGTGTAGGTATGTAAAGATAGTCACAGGTAACCAGAACCCTCTCAGGTCTATCCTGCATATGTGTGAGGACTTGTAAATCCCCAGGAATATGTCATAGCTTTTTAAAGTTTCTATGGACATCTAATTTCCCAGATTTTCCGTTAAAATTGTTGGCTAGTTATTGTTTGGTGTAGGTGGTATCACACTGCCTTAGGCAGCCGTGAAATTAAACCATTTCTGCTGATTGTTTTTTACCAACACACCAAGGATAGTTTTTCTCACTGAATAAGCACTGGTTCAGATCAAATAACACAAGCCCTATGAACTGGACTTTTCCAAGGAGCTGTCAGATAATCACAATTCTCTGGTCATGGGGCTTTTTGAGAACAGGAGTAAGCAAGCCATGCAAGACACCACAAAATCTGCCATCTTTACTGAGATCTAGTAGTTTTTCTTGGATAAACAATCTTCGGATTGTTGTGAGCTTTCAGCCAATTGTCAGAGCTCTGAAGTTGATTTCCATAATTTTGCCAGTATTTTCATTGTTTTTATGAAGGTAGCTCCTTTCTCTGCCATTCTCTAGGCAGGTATTCTGGAAACAAATTTGCATACCTTGCTTTCCATCCTTCTGAAAGTCATACTATTTATTTATAGGCATGATGTTCACTTATTTATACTCACAAAATTATGACAATATATGACAAAAACCCATATTTTATAGCAGAATTAATATGGTATGCTGAAACCAACAGAATTCAATGGTTTTACCACACAATCCACTATCCAGAAGTAGAGTAGTAGAATAGTCAATTGAAGACTCAGTTATGGAGTCAACTGGGAGAAACAACCTTGTGTATTTGGGTAATAGCCTTAAGAAGATATGGTATGTTGGAGTGCCAGGGTGGCCCAGTCAGTTAAGTATCTGCTTTCAGCTCAGGTCATGATCTCAGGTCCTCAGCATTAGGCTTACTGTTCTTCAGGGGGCTTGTTTCTCCCTCTCCCTCTGCCTACTGCTCCCTCTGCTTGTGGTCTCTCTCTCTGTGTCAAATAAATAAAATCTTAAAAAAAAAAAGGAAGATGGGGTGACTGTGCAGTAACTGTAACTTGAATACATGGGTCCAGGAATCAAGAATAGAAGTGGGATTGGCTCCTGTCTCTATTAAACGAGCACTGGCTATTGCTACACTTGCACATAAATGTACATTTTCTATTCTTATGCCGTGTCTCTCCCAATATGAATATTCATTCAAGTTTCGTATAAGGATGAAACTGGGTCATATAAGAACTAGTAATATTGTTTAATAGGAACATTCTGTTGTGGCTATTTTGTGTTATAGAAGAAGGATTATATTGATGTTGAGTATCCAAGAAACAAGGAAAGGTACTATTTTCTATTTTTATCACAGCTCACTATCTTCCAAATATTTTCATATTTGGAATATGGTGCCATCATGGAGCTCCTGTGCTCTCTTTCAAAAAGAGCTTTCTTTCTTTTTTTTTTTTTTTAAGATTTGTTTATTTATTTTAGAAAGATAGAGTGAGTGGGCAGAGGGAAGGGAATGAGAAAGGGAGAGGGAAACTTAAGCAGACTCCATGCTGAGCACAGAGCCTGAAGTGGGGCTCAATCTCACAACCCTGAGATCATAACCTGAGTCTAAACCAAGAGTCAGGCACTTAACCAACTACATCACCCAGGCACCCAAGAGAACTTTCTATAGGGAACATAACTCATTGACAGTCTCTGGTTGCCATACCTTTAGATCTATCTTAATGTTGATGCCAGAATATATTTCCCTTGGGATGTTCTTAGCCAATGAATGAGCACAGTAGGCATATTTGAGAAGTCATTTTTAGGAGGAAGAGCAAGATGGCAGAGGAGTAGAATACCTAATATCATCAGGTTCCAGGAATTCAGCTAGATAGTCATCAAACCATTCTGAAAACCTACAAACTCAACAGGAGATTGAAGAGAAGAAGACCAGCAATTTTAGGAACAGAAAAGTGACCACTTTCTGGAAGGCAGGATGTGCAGAGACATGAATTCGAGGGGATATATGGTAAGAGAGATAGTGGGGGAGGGGCTGGCTCCCGGAAAGTAGTAGAGCAGCAGAGGACAAAATTGGAACTTTTAGAAGCCTACTCCACTGAGGGACATGGCTCCAGAGGCTAAGTGGTGAGGGGAGGGTACAGAGTGTCCTTACGGGGACAGATTGCTCTCAGGGCCTGCGGGGTCACAAAAAGACTTTGGGTGCCTGAGTGTGCCAGAGCCCCCAGGTATCAGAGCAGGGAAGCTGACCACAAACACGGACCCAAAGAGGGAGCTCTCAGCTCAGGATTACCTTAAACCATGATCTGAGGCACAGTAGAGCCATTGCTCTTTGAGCAGGGACCCCACAAGTGTCAGGTGCAGGCAAACTCATCTTCCTCCCTGAGGAGGAGTGGCAGGGGAGTGTGCTGCAGGAACCTGCTGGGTATGGAGACTCAAAAGGGCCATGTGCCAGAGATAGAAATTCTCGGTCACAGGTCGGTTGAGCTCAGAGTGTGACCGGAGACCAGGAAGACCGGAGTGATTGCTCCTCTCCAAGGGCGCACTGAGGAGTGGGCACCGCTCCCCAGCTCTCCGCTCCTACGGGCCAGACACTGGGAGGTCGCCATCTTTATTCCCGCCCCCAAAGCTGTATGGAAAGTGTTCAGGGAACAAAAACTACCAAGTGTGAACCAGAGTAGATTACTTAGCTGGGCCCCTGGCAAGGGCAGTGCAATTCTACTTCAGGCAAAGACATTTGAGAATCACTACAACAGGCCCCTCCCCCAGAAGATCAGCGAGAACATCCAGCCAAGACCAAGTGCACCCATCAATGAGAATTGCAGAACTCCAGAACAAGGGGAAAGCACAGAGAATTCATGGCTTTTCCCCCATGATTCTTTAGTCTTTCAAAATTAATTTTTTTAATTTTGTTTTTTTCTTCTTCTATTATTTAAAATTTCTTCTTTTTCCTATTTTAACATTTTTAACTAATGTATCTTACCAATACCTTTTTAAAAATATTTTTTAATTTTCATTGTTATAGTCATATTCTATCCCTTCATTGTACTTAACCTTATTTAAGGTTACTTAAATAAGTAACTTATTTATACCTAAAATTAAAACTTATTTTAGTTTTTTTATATAGGCTTTTCTTTCTTTAAAACTTTAAAACTTTTGGATACAGTTTCTTCTAACAGGTCAATATATACCCTAAATCTAGCAAATGGCTTTGGTCTAGTGCCAGCCTGATCACATTCTTTCCTCTTACTTTTCTTTTTCTTCTTCAACCAACTTTTTATCAATTTTTTAGAATCTTTTTAAGTTTTCATTTAACAGTCATATTCCATCCTTTCATTGGGTTTACCTTTATTTTTCTGAGTGTATACATATATATGTAAGTTTTTCTTTCTTTAAAATTTTGGGAGGTAGTTTCTTCTAACAGACCAAAATACACCCAAAATCAAGTGTGTGTGGCTCTGTTCTCTTGTTCTATTTACTAGTTATTTATGTATTTATTTGTTTGTTTGTTTGTTTGTATCCCCCCCCCCCTTTCTTCTCTTGGTTTCAGGTCTCTTCTGATTTGGTTAGTGTATATTTTTCTGGGGTCATTGCTATCCTTTTAGTATTTTGTTCTCTCATTCATCAATTCTTATCTGGATAAAATGACCAGGCAGAGAAAATCACTTCAAAAAAAAGAACAAGAGGCAGTACTAGCCATCAGGTTAGGGACCTAATCAATACGGACATTAGTAAGATGTCAGATCTAGAGTTCAGAATGATTATCAAGGTGCTAGCTGGGCTTGAAAAATGGAAGAGACTAGAGAATCCCTTTCTGGAGAAATAAAATTCCTTTCTGGAGAAATAAAAGAACTAAAATATAACCAAGTTGACATCAAAAAAAGCTATTAATGAGGTACAATAAAAAATGGATGCTCCAATTGCTATAATAAATGAGACAGAAGAGAGAATTAGTGATATAGAAGATCAAATGATGGAGAATAAAGAAGCTGAGGGAAAAAAAGACAACTAGTGGACCATGAGGGGAGAATTTGATGAATAAGTGATACCATAAGATGAAACAATATTAGAATAATTGGGATCCCAGAAGAAAGAGAGAGAGGGAAGAAGGTATACGGGAGCAAACTGTAGCAGAGAATTCCCCTATTTTGGCAAAGGGAACAAGTGTCAAAATCCAGGAGGCACAGAGAATCCCCCTCAAAATCAATAAACATAGGTCCACATCCCATCATCTAATAGTAAAACTTACAAATCTCAGTGACAAAGAAAAAATCTGGAAGCAGTTCAGGAAAAGAGGTCTGTAACATACAATGGTAGAAATATTGAATTGGCAGCAGACCTATCCACAGAGACCTGGCAGGCCAGAAAGATATATTCAGAGTACTAAATGACAAAAATATGCAGCCAAGAATACTATATTGAGCTAGGCCATCATTAAAAATAGAAGGAAAGATAAAAAGCTTCCAGGACAAACAAAACTAAAAAAATTTGCAAACACCAAACCAGCCCTACAGGAAATATTGAAAAAGTAATAGACCAGAAAGGAACAGAGATGATATACATTTAACAGTCACCTTACAGGCAATACAATGGCACTAAATTCATCTTTCAAAAGTAACCCTGAAAAGGGGTGCCTGGGTGGCTCAATCGGTTAAAGCCTCTGCCTTGGGCTCAAGTCATCATCTCAGGGTCCTGAGATTGAGCCCCGCATTGGGATATCTGCTCAGCAGGGAGCCTGCTTCCCCTTCTCTCTCTGCCTGCCTCTTTGCCTACTTGTGATCTCTCTCCTCTCTGTCAAATAAATAAATAAAATATTAAAAAAAAAAAAGTAACCCTAAATGTAAATGGGCTAAATGCCCCAATCAAAAGACATAGGGTATCAGAAATGGACACATTCCTAGAGACATATAAACTACCAAAACTGAACCAGGAAGAAATAGAAAACCTGAACAGACCAGTAAGGAGATTGAAGAGGTCACAAAAAATCTACCAACAAACAAGAGCCCAGGGCCAGATGGCTTCCCAGGGGAATTCTACCAAACATTTAAAGAAGAATTAATACCTATTCCCCTGAAACTGTTCCAAAAAATAGAAATAGAGGGAAAATGTACAAACACATTTTATGAGGCCAACATTACCTTGATCCCAAAACAAGACAAAGACCCCATCAAAAAGGAGAATTACAGACCAATATCCTTGATGGACATGGATGCAAAAGTTCTCACCAAAATACTAGCCAATAGGACCCAAGAGTATATTAAAAGGATTATTCACCACGACCCAGTGGGATTTATTCCTAGGCTGCAAGGTTGGTTCAACATCCACAAATCAGTCAATGTGATACAATACATTAATAAAAGAAAGAACAAGAACCATATGATACTCTCAATAGATGCAGAAAAAGCATTGTCAAAGTACAGCATCCTTTTTGATCAAAACTCTTCAGTGTAGGGATAGAGGGTACATACCTAAATATCATCAAAGCCATCTATTAAAAAACCCACAGTGAATACCATTCTCAATAGGGAAAAACTGAGAGCTTTTCCCCTAAGGTCAGGAACACAGCAGGGTTGTCCACTATCACCACTGCTATTCAACATAGTACTAGAAGTCCTAGCCTCAGCAATCAGACAACAAAAAGAAATAAAGGCATCCAAATAGGCAAAGAAGAAGTCAAACTCTCACTCTTTGCAGATGATATGATATTTTATGTAGAAAACCAAAAGATTCCACTCCAAAACTCCTAGAACTCATATAGGAATTCAGTAAAGTGTCAGGATATAAAATCAATGCACAGAGGGGTGCCCTGGGTTGCTCAGTAGGTTAAAGCCTCTGCCTTCAGCTTGGGTCATGATCTCAGGGTCCTGGGATTGAGCCCCGCATCGGGCTCTCTGCTCAGTGGGGAGCCTGCTTCCCCCTCTCTCTCTGCCTGCTGCTCTGCCTACTTCTGATCTTTCTCTCTGTCAAATAAATAAATAAATAAAATCTTAAAAAAAAATCAATGCACAGAAATAAGTTGTATTTCTATACACCAACAGTAAGACAGAAGAAAGAGAAATTAAGGAGCCAATCCTACTTACAATTGCAGCCCAAACCATAAGATACCTAGGAATAAACCTAACCAAAGAGGCAAAGAATCTGTACTCAGACAACTATAAAGTACTCATGAAAGAAGTTGAGGAAGACATGAAATGGAAAAGCGTTCCATGCTCATGGATTGGAAGAAGAAATATTGTGAAAATGTCTATGCTACCTAAAGCAATCTATACATTTAATGCAGTACTTATCAAAATACCATTTTGATCTTTGAAAAACAAAGAAATGGAAAAAAGAATCCTAAAATTTACATGGAATCAGAAAAGACCTCGAATAGCCAATGGAATGTTGAAAAAGAAAACCAAAGTTGGTGGCATCATAATTCCCAACTTCAAGCTCTATTACAAAGCTGTAATCATCACGACAGTATGGTATTGCCAGAAAAACAGACACATAGATCAATGGAACAGAATAGAGAGTCCAGAAATGGACCCTCAACTCTATGGCCAACTAATCTTTGACAAAGCAGGAAAGAACGTCCAATGGAAAAGACAGTCTCTTCAACAAATGGTGTTGGGAAAATTGGACAGACACATGCAGAAGAATGAAACTGGACCATTTCCTTACACCACACACAAAAATAGACTCAAAATGGATGAAAGACCTCAATGTGAGACAAGAATCCATCAAAATCCTTGAGAACACAGGCAGCAATCTATTGGACCTCAGCCACAGCAACTTCTTCCTAGAAACATCACCAAAGGCAAGGGAAGCAAGAGCAAAAATGAACTATTGGGACTTCATCAAGAAACAAAGCTTTTGCACAGCAAAGGATACAGTCAACAAAATCTAAAGATAGCCAACAGAATGGAAGAAGATATTTGCAAATGACATATCAGATAAGGGCTAGTATCCAAAATCCAAAAATATAAAGAACTTGTCAAACTCAGGGTACCTGCGTGGCTCAGTGGGTTGAAGCTTCTGCCTTCGGCTCAGGTCATGATCTCAGGATCCTGGGATGGAGCCCCGCATCGGGCTCTCTGCTCAACAGGGAGCCTGCTTCCCCTCTCTCTCTGCCTGCCTCTCTGCCTACTTGTAATCTCTCTCTCTCTGTCAAACAAATAAATAAATTAAATTAAATTTTTTTTAAAAAAGAACTTATCAAACTCAACACCCAAAGAACAAAGAATCCAATCAAGGAATGGGCAAGATACATTTCCGCAAAGAAGACATCCACATGGCCAACAGACACTTGAAAAAGTGCTCAACATCACTCCGCATCAGGGAAATACAAATCAAAACCACAGTGAGATGCCACTTCACACCAATCAGAATGGCTAAAATTAACAAGTCAGGAAATGACAGGTGTTGGTAAAGATGTGGAGAAAGGGGACCCCTCCTACACTGTTTGTGGGAATGCAAGCTGGTGCAGCCACTCTGGAAAACAGTATAGAGTTTCCTCAAAAAGTTGAAAATGGAGCTACTTTATGACCCAGCAATTGTACTATTGGATATTTACCCTAAAGATATAAATGTAATGATCTGAAGGGGTCACATGCACCCAAATATTTATAGCAGAAATGTCCACGATAGCCAAACTATGGAAAGAATCTAAATGTCTATCAACAGATGAATGGACAAAGAAGGGATACACACACACACACACACACACTCACACACACACACACACACTGGAATACCATGCAGCCATAAAAAAACACAAAGTCTTTCCTTTTCTGACAACATGGATAGAACTAGAGGGTATTATGCTAAGAGAAATAAGTCAATCAGAGAAAGACAAATATCATATGATCTCTCTGATATGAGGAATTTGAGAGGGAGGGTGAGGAGTCATGTGGGGTAGGGAGGGAAAAAAATGAAACAAGATGGGACTGGGGAGAGATATAAACCATAAGAGACTCTTAACCCCAGGAAACAAACTGAGGGTTGCTGGGGGGTGGGTAGTAGGGGAGGGATAGGGTGACTGGGTGATGGACACTGGGGAGGGTATGTGCTATGGTGAGTGCTGTGAATTGTGTAAGACTGATGATTCACAGACCTGTACCCCTGAAGCAAATAATACATTATATGTTAATAAAAAAATCTCATTTTTATGTATCATGAAAGATGGTAATTCAATTCTTTTTTTCTTTTTCTCATCAGCTGCCAGTTGTCTCATGATCATTTATTGATAGTATGTTTCCAAGTATACGTGAGTTCATTTCTGGAGTCTTTTTGTAGTTTGTCCTATTTGGTAGTTTGTACCAATAGTCCTATTGGTAATCTATTCTTTCACTAATATTATGCTGCCTTAATTGCTATAGATTTATAAAAAGATTTGAGATCTGATTTAACCAGTCCTTCAAATCTACCTCCCCTCTTCCCTCTTCCCCTTCCCATTCTCCTTCTTCTTCCTCTTCTTCCTCTTCCTCTTTCTCTTCTCCTTCTCCTTCTGTCTTGTCCATCTTAAGACTTGGCATTTTCATATAAATTTTTAAATCTTCTTTTAAATTAAAAAATTTTAAATCTTGATAAATTCTGATTGAACAGGTTCAGATTTTATTCAAATTTTATTAAATATATAGATACACTGAAGGAGAATTACTGTATCTTCTGAAGATACTACTGAATCTACTGAGTCTTCCTATCTGTCTTCTCACATTACTTGGATCCTTATTAATATCTTCCTCCAAATCTAGTAATTTTATCCAAAGTGGTCTGGAAGTGTTCCAGACAAAAAATAAGTGTATTTTTTAAAGGAAAAAAAATCCAGTAATACCAAATCATGGTGTACATATGAAATAACAACACACACACTCTTCCTGGATAAACTGAGGATAAGGGTAGTTATTTATTTTTTTATTTTTTTATTTTTTTTTAGAGTCTGCTAGGTGCTTTCCCTGGGGTTTTAATGCATTATTTTATTTATAGCTCACACCAGTGGAAATATTATCTTTCCCATTTTGTATATCAATAAACAAGTTTCAAAGAGTTATGGTTGCTTGTTTAAGTTCCCACAGTTTGAATGTTACATGACTGTAACTTGATACCATATTAATCACACCCCTAAATGATTGCTTTTTCCAACATATCAAATGAAATGAACCGTCTGAATAAGGAAATAGGAGAACACTTTGTAATTTTAGGGCAGTTTTGCAGAAGTTGGGAGTAGCTTAAAAACAAACATAGAGATAATTCATGGGATAAGAGGCTTTTTAAAAAAATGATTTATTTATTTATTTTAGGGAGAGAAGCTTGGCAGGGGAGGAGCCAAGCTTGGCAGGGGAGGAGGGAGAGGGAGAGAGAAACTTAAGCAGATTCTGCACTGCCAGAGCTCAGTCTGGGGCTCTGTCTCACAACCGTGACCTGAGCTGAAACCAAGAGTTGGATGCTAAACTGATTGCACCACCAAGGCACCCCTCATGGGGCAAGAGTTTTAATTAGGCAATAAAATGAACTATACCCGGTGCACCTGGGTGGCTCAGTTGGTTGGACGGCTGCCTTCAGCTTGGGTCATGATCTGGGGATCAGGCTCTCTGCTCACTGGGGAGTCTGCTTCTCCCTCTGCCCCTCACCCTCCTCATTCTCTCTCTGTCTTTCAAATCAATAAATAAAATCTTTAGGGGCGCCTGGGTGGCTCAGTCGATAAGCGGCTGCCTTCGGCTCAGGTCATGATCCCGGGTTCCTGGGATCGAGCCCCGCATCAGGCTCCCTGCTCGGCGGAAAGCCTGCTTCTCCCACTACCATTCCCTCTACTTGTATTCCCTCTCTCGCTGTGTTTCTCTCTGTTAAATAAATAAAATCTTTAATAAAAATAAATAAATAAATAAATAAAATCTTTTAAAAAAAATGAACTATACCCTAAGATATTTGCTGTCACAATAAGTAACAATCAAATGAAGGCCACTGCTAATCCAGTCTCATGAGAATCAACTGAATCAGTATACTACGCGTACCCTCTAAGTGTCAAATCTACGGACAGCACAGGACAAAGGATCCAATTTGAATTAGTTGCAAATTTGAACAATAGGCAATAATGTAGTTGGGCTTATCCCCTTTGTCAGAAAAACTGGAACTGTTCAGGTTGTAGTATTTCCGATGAGTTTCTGACAAATGTTCACAATATTAAGGTGCCAAAAAAAAAAGTCCCTTTCTCTCATTTTCTAGATTAATCTGCTCCAAGCACTATGGTTTTAGGCTTTCATTGTCTTTGAATTATTTTGTTGTCTCTCCGCTAATTTCAGCTCTATAAATTGTAGAAAACTGATAGCATTGCAATCAATTGTCTGTAGACATGTAAATGGTTTCTGTCAGGTGAAGAGACAACTGATTTCTCTTCCCACCACGTTAAACGCTTGTTTCACATCTATTCACGATTTCATCTCAGCATTCCTGACTGCACATTTCTAAATGTGCAGTATTTGGGATTCTCCTTTGAGACATTGGCTCCCTCTTTAATTAATGAGTTAAATATCATCTTTACAAGTGTGCATTTTATTTTCAAGAGTTATGATGTTGCCTCTTCAAAAAAGACTTGCCCTTTCATAAGATCTAGGTGATCCGACTCCAGGGCCCATGTCTTTCACCACAAAATGTGCCAGCTCCTTCACTAGAGCACTAGGTCAAGTTTATCGCACACTAACCATATCGGATGCTCGGCTAAGAGCTTGCAGATGGTAAATGTTGCCTAAATAAAGTTTTACAAAGCCACAGAATAGGATTCAGATTCAGGTCCGTTTTACTCCTATACTCTAGCTCTTAACCACTGTCTTAGATCTCCTCTTTAAGCCTTCTCACAGCCCCTCAAATTTCAGCTTGCTCAAGATGGATGCAGGGCTCCTTACTTCAGAGTTCGTTAAACCCTTGGCCTCGTTCGAGTCACACCCCCTTTGTGAGGTAGGTAGAGAGATGTTGTTACTCTGGATTTGGCGATGCGGAACTCACCAGAGTGCTTGATGGGCATCACACAAGCACTGAACAATGGAGCTAGGACTCCAACCCCAGCCTTCGGATTCCAAGCACTATGCTATGCTCTGTTGGAGGAGGCTGCTCTCAGTTCACCCCCAGGAAGGTGGTAACGCCCAGTGGGAAAGATTCTGCTGCCAGGTGACTCCTCTCAGGGTAATCCTGGAGAGCATTCAGGAGCCCTGGGAGAATAGATCTGGTGGTGGTAAACAGACATTTGACCACTGCTCTAGGGTATTTAGTTCTTACCAGTTATTAGGGGACATATTAATGCTCCAACATTTCCCAAGGCTTTCTCTATAGCCTGCATCAAAAAGTTGATGGTCTGGAAGGGAACAGTGTGGTGCACCAAGCTTTGCAAATAATTTATCAAATGCAAGGTTATCTTCTGTGTATGAAGGTTTCCTGAGTCTACCCTAAAAACAAGGATGGGTGTAATGTGATATAATCATAATCCTATCTTTTTTTTCCTCCAACAAACTCACCCTACCTCCTCACGCCATTATGAAACTACTAACCTGCTTGGAGGCACTCTTCAAAAGCTATTTTCTTTCATCCTGCCTGGAAGAATATACTCCAACTCACCATGGACGTATTTCACTTTTCAAATATTCATTTTCATTCTTGCAGTATTTGTCCAGGTATTTGTTAACGAGAGCTGCCCGAAGCTCCAAGTGTCGGGAACGAAACTGCAGAAATTCCAGCTGTATTGTCTAAATTCAGAACTTGAAATTCAGCTCCAGGGGTGTGGGTGGAGTACAGCAACCATTGTTTGCTAAACCCCATGCTCTTAAGACTGCTGCTTTGGACGGCCCAGCTCGGTGTGCCTTTCCCGTGGGCGTATCCCTGGGTGAGGACCTGTCCTTTGTCCTCTTGTTTTAAGAGTATCTCCTTTTCGGAGGGCAGAACACTTATCCTCTTTTCCTCTTTCTGATTGGTTTTTTAACTTCTGTGTTTGGAACTCTGGAACATCCCCCTGCCCGTACACACAACCCCTTTGAAAGATGGCATAGTTAGATAACAGGGCTGCCTCCTGAACTAGGTCCAGGACAAGCACAAACTCAAAACAAGGGCAGCCTTCAGCAGTGAAATAGTACACCAACGAAACCCAGAGTCCTAGTTTCACTCGCTCTTAGTTACCCAGAAAAATTCCTATAAGGAAACAAAATAAATGAAACACCGTGGGGCCTTTCCTTCCTTTTCCACTGGTCCAGGGTCAGGGTGCCAGGTGACCCCTTATTTTGAAATTTTCTATCTGGCTTTATTTCTAGTATTTTCGTTAGCTGAAAGATAAAACTCCAATAGGAATAAAAATATTCAAATTAAAAAAAAACAAAAACAAACAGTTAAAGGATAATTCATGTTCTCAGTTCACTATACTTATTCCAGGACGTAGACTCCGGAACCAATGATTTGGCCACAGACACTGTTAGCTTCAATTAGCATATGAACATCAAGCCAAACAGAAAGGAAACTTGTGGTTGTGGCAACAGTGTATAAATAAGACCAGAACTACAACTTGATGTAGTGAAGAGATCTCAAGAATTCAAATCCACTTTTTAGGTGACTCTGTATTCTTTCAACAGCAATGAAGGTGTTGCTATAGCTCAGTGGATAGAATTAGTGGCTTTGGAGTCAGATAGCTTTAAATGTAAATACATTGCCATTTGTGTGGCCTTGATGAACACTTGAACCAGCTGTGTGTCCTTGTCAAAGCTTTTCTGAGACTTAGTTTCTTCATCTGTAAAATGGGGATAATAATCACAATACCAATTTCATGAGATAGTTATGAAAATTTAATTTTTATTTTATTTTTTATTAAATATTTTATTTATTTATTTGACACAGAGAGAGAGAGTACAAGCAGGGGGAGTGGCAGGCAAAGGGAGAGGGAAAAGCAGGTACCCCGCCAAGCAGGGAGCCCAATTTGGGGCTCCATCCCAGTCCTCCAGGATCATGACCTGAGCCTAAGGCAAACACTTAACCGACTGAGCCACCCAGGCACCCCAAGAATTTAATTTTTAAGAATGTGTATGGAAAGTTCTTAGGGGGCTCCTGGGTGGCTCAGTCGTTAAGCGTCTGCCTTCCGCTCAGGTCACGATCCCAGGGTAGCGACCAAGCCCTGAATCGGGCTCCCTGCTCCTCAGGAAGCCTGCTTCTCCCTTTCCCATTTCCCTCTGCCTGTGGTCCCTCTCTCGATGTCTCTCTATGCCAAATAAATAAATAAAATCTTTAAAAAAAAAAGAGAGAGAAAAGTTCTTAGTAAAAAACCAGGCACATGCTGTTTCCAATTAATGGTACAATGCTTACCAGCAATATATGTATCTCTTTAAATATTAAATGAATGCTTGAGTAGTCATTCTCCTGACCCCTTTCCACTCTCTGTAAAAAACAGATTTTCAAAATCACATCGCCTTCCACTGTATTTATTTGTTCATTTTAAAGCCAAGTTCCTTTTTTTTTTTTTTAAGATTTTATTTATTTGACAGAGAGAGACACAGCGAGAGAGGAAACATAAGAAGGGGGGAGTGGGAGAGGGAGAAGCAGGCTTCCTGCAGAGCAGGGAGCCCAATGTTGGGCTCAATCCCAGGACCCTGGGATCATTACCTGAGCAGAAGGCAGACGCTTAACGACTGAGCCACCCAGCCGCCCTAGTCAAGTTCCTTTATTGTAGGATGGGAGTCCTCTGTTTCTTCCCATTGGATCTTTCCCAAGTGAGAAAAAATTAAATTCCCATTGGATCTTTCCCAAGTGAGAAAAAATTAAATTCCCATTGGATCTTTCCCAAGTGAGAAAAAATTAAATTCCCATTGGATCTTTCCCAAGTGAGAAAAAATTAAATTCTCAAGTCTCCTCAGGGAGAAAGGTTGGTTCAATGGTTACAAACCAAATAGACCCAGTTTCCAAGATTTTTGTTGGAAGCAGGGAGACCTTGAACCCGTTACTCAATCTCTTTAGAGCTATACTCTTTCTTTTCAGATGGGGGGGGACACTGCACCCATCTACAGTAAAGCATTTTGAATAGTGCCCGGCATATAGTAAGCACTCTATAAATGTTGGCCAGTATTACTGTTCTATTCAAGACTGATCTCTTAGGACACAGAGTATACACCCTGATTTGAGGACCACCCATTTCGATTCAAGATTTGTATCTCTTTGTCTGGAAACAGACTAGTGACCATCCTGGTTCAGTTTACAACAGGGCTCCAATTACCTTGCCGAATAAGCCCTAATATGAAGAAGGCCGGGCAATGGAAATTTTGATTTCTGACCTGTCACAGTCACTTGGAGCACCCTTGGCTCGGAAGCCTGTTAGAGTCTCAGAAAGAAAAAGAATTTATTAAATCAAATATTGTACACAGATGAAACAACACATCACTGCTAATTACAGGAGTGACTATCGCTGATGCAGGCATCTCTTTTATTTCTTTGGCTTATGGCCCAATTAACAATTAGCAGTGACTGATGTCCTAAAAGGAAGCTTTCTGTCTGCACTGCTGGGTTTTCTCAGGAGGAGTTAGAAATAGGATACTTGACAGAGTTTAGTCAGGGAGAAAAAAAAATTAAAACTACAAGAAACCACCTGTATTACTTGTGGGTAAAATATATTTGCAAGAGCCCTATACAACACCAACACATACACTGGCTTTATTAAAAAAAAAATACGAAAAACTACTTTCCCTAATTTTAGAAAGTTATGAAACACAGTAAGAACTACTTTTTTCCAGTTGAAAGCCCTCAAACACTTATTTCACTAGTTTATAAGTTAAAAATAATCACTCTTTCAGAAGGAAGGTCTCTTAGAGAAAAGATTCCAAGTCAAGGAGTTAAACCCCATGGAATGTTTCCCAACAAAGAGAAATTTTCCCTTTCTTCCCTGGATGCCTGTCATGATATACAGGGGTAGGTCTAAATTCATTGCCTCTTTGAGAATAAACCATGATTGGTATCGGTACCATGGTGACCATCCCCCCAAACAAGAAAATACAATAATTTTGAGGTAATGACAAAAAAATTAAATAAGCTTTGCTGGAAAAACATGACTCAGTATCCAGACCTGATCTCTGGTTTTGCTATGGATTGATGGATAGGCCCAAGTGTCCTCTAATATGTCATTCAAACTGCCTCTCAGAAAAGTCTCCAATGGCTGTTATTTATACTTTTTCATGTAATTAAATTAATGTATGTCCTCTGTCATGAGTACCTACATTTTTGCCTAAATAATTATAGCTGTCAGTGATCAAGCTCTTACTATAAAACAAGCACTCAGCTGAGAATTTTACAAATATTACTTTATTTAATCCTTATCGATGAGGTAGATTAAATAACTACCTTATTTTTTCAATGGGTAAATTTCAGTTTGGGGAAGGTAACTAGGTTGCCCAAAGTCCCACAGCTAAAAGTGGCCTGACCTCAGAGCCTGAGCACTGAACTAACTATATTTATTTAAAAATCTAAATGATCTGAGTGGCAGACATCTGAAGAGGCAAGGAAGGGTTCTAGGCGCTTCCTAGCAGGCTGAAACCAACGATGTAGGCTGAAGACCTGAGCAGTAGTAGTCACCTCTTCTACCCAGGCACAAAAAGTCTATTACTGAATTCAAGTGGCAATTCTAGCCCTACTTCCCATGACCGTTAAATGTTTATTTTTCTCCATATGTAAGGGATCTCTTCGTATTGAGGAGGGCACGTATTGCATGGAGCACTGGGTGTGGTGCATGAACAATAAATCTTATAACACTGGAAAAATAAAATAAACATATTTTGGGGAAAAACAAAAAAATAAAAATGAGTCTCTTATAGATACCTTAAAAAAAAAAAACAAACTTTTTCTCAGAAGAGAGGCACAGAAGTATCTGGCCTTCACAAGAGAGAAAAGCATGAGGGAAGCACAAAAGAGTGTCCAGAATGCCATCCACACTCTGTCAGAGCAGACTCTCTCCTACAGCCAAGGTTTCTCTTTTAGCAGGATGATGAAAGACGGGGGAGGTCCCATCACATCACGTCAGGTTTGGGTGGCGTGTGTACAAATATTTACCACATCCCAAACTCCAGCAAACATGTGGGAAACTTTTAAGGTATAAAACTGCTGTATAGGAGAAAGAGAAGGAAATGCTACTTTATCCAATTTCATAATTTACTAAAACCCAAGTCCACTGAGGCTAACAATAGGCACAGATCTCAGAAAATGGAAAAACAAAACAAAACAAACAACTTATGAGGGAAAATAGGATTCTGTGGGTTGTGTATGTGCTTTTTTTGAGGTTGAAGACGGAAGGGCAAATTCTGCCCCTGGCGGAGAAGGTGTGATGCTGAGTAGACCAGCAGCTGGGCCCAGGAGAGCACCCTCATGGGATTCCAACCTCTCCCTGAGCTGCGTAGGGAACAAGAAGCAGCTCTTCCTCAACACTCAAGGGGGAACTTTCTCTGCCGCACTGCGTGATGCCTGTTGGAAAAATTCATGGTGTGAAATCCATACCCACGAGCACTGTAGGGTACTGATCATACCCTCAACCAATCCCCAAAGTGGGCTGTCGCCAGTGGAATGAAGATCAGATCGCACTGCATTCAGGAAACAACCCTGGATGACTGAGGGTCATGGATTATTTCCAACAACATGGTGGATGGCCATTTCCACCATGAGCTCGCCAAGTCTACCAGAGCTACCAGGACCACGAGGGCCTTCAATGTGCCGTACTTTCTAGGAAGGAACTCCAGGGCCACTTTCCTGACACAGGCAGCCAGGGACAGACAGGGTCTAGATGAACAAATGGCCTCGGGGCTAACAACTCCATTGTGGTTTCTACCAATAAAAGGGGCAAGTTCCCAACTATTCACTAAATTCCACCACCCCTCTCTCAAATGGCAACAGCCTCTCAGAGAAAACAGAAGAATTAGATGAAGTCCATTAATCCTGAGACATTGCTGGCTACTCTGGAAAGGGACCTTCACAGTTTGCTTTCTGTTATGTGGAGAATCCAGCAAGGAACACAGATTCTCTACCTCTTAAGAATCGGCTTTGCATATGGCTTTGGAAAGGTGATTTCTGGTGCTTCTACTCTGTCTCTGTATCTTCATCTACAGTTTGAAGATAATGACTCACTGACTCCCTCTCATGGGGCATAAAGTTTTTTCTGTTGCTTAGACTGCTTGTTTGTTTGAACAATAATAAAGGGGAAAAAAAAACCAAACACCCAAAACCCAGAGAGTTTTCTACCGATTTATACATACTTCTACCTCTTTGAGTTGATTAGTATTATTTGGCAATATATAATTTAAAATATTTAGATAACCTAGAAGCAGTCTTATATTTCAGATTCAGAAGCAAACAACAATAAAAAAGGTCACTGTTGCCCCAACATTAATAAATAATCTACCATGTACTGTAATAATTAAGACAAAAAAAAATAGAAAAAGGGTAAAGCCAAGAAATAAAAAAAAAGAATGGATAAAATTTAAAATGAACAGACTATCCCCCCATCCTTCAGACCACAGCAGATATGCACATAGGTATACATGTAATTCCAAAATTAAGTTTTGTAACACACCCAAAGTGGTGTGGGATACCCAGGAGGAAGCAGATCACTTCATTACTTCTAGAGTACGGGGATCAAGGCAGGTGTAGGGAACAGGGTGCATCAGTAAGCATCCTTTAAAGATGTATAGGATTAAATCATTTGGGGATGGTTAAAGATGTTGAAAATAGCAATGATCAAGGATGGTATGGTTAATTGTTTATTATAGATCAGCCATTTGGCACAACAAATAGCACTTAATAAATGTGTTCATCTACAGGTGGCCTGAAGAGAGAGAAGAGGAACAGAGGGCAAGAAGGGAGGAAAGATAAAGTCATCTAGCAAAGCTGGTGAGCTAGACCAACTAGAGTGTGAGGTTCAAGGTCAAGTCTGGGGGTGCTGAGGATGGAAAATTAAATTGGGAAATAGTTTCAAACCCTAGGGCACAGTATCACAGCCTACAACTGCACAGCTAATAAATACTTGTTGTTCGTGTCATTGCTACTAAAGCCTGTTTGTGATTATTTTGTTTTTAAAATAAAATTCTAATTATAAATTAGACTATAAGCCCATTGTTCACAGATTAATCCTCTAGTACATATCACATCCATTTATTATTGCTACTGATTAAACATAGCCATGTTGCGGCAAATTTTACCTTTCCCCAGAAGTATAATTATCACATGGTATACATCAAAATGAAAATTGAATGCATTCTCGAGAGAGAGAGGACAGCCAACTTGTGAAAGCAGCAACTCACCACATGACCTTGGGCAAGGTGTCTTTATTTGTAAACACAGAGGACTGGGCCAGACGATTTCCCAGGCCCTTTCCAGTTCTAACTCAAATATAAGCCGCACATGCAGATAGTCAAAGTGAATTACTGACCAATCATGCTTGTATCTCAATAAATTTCATGGATCACACACTCCTATGAATTTTAGCAATAATTCCTGTGATGATTAACATTTATCATTCTCAGGGAATTCATCTACAGGGTACACCAACCAAGAATGTAGCCGAGCCTACAAATGTGTTCCAAGTTGTTCTCCAGAAAAATCTCCCTTCCTCTAATAGACACAGGTCTAATAGCTTCTGAAAAACAAACTCAGTAGCTCTCTTCAAAACTCGGAAAATCCTTCTTCCACAATAGGAAAATGGACTCTTGAACTACATGAAGACAATCGTGTGGACGATGAAACTATTTTCTTTGGAGCAAAGGACTGTGGGACCTGTGGTGTTGCCTGCTGGGTCTGTGCTCAGCTGACCACAGGGACCCACTTGCTGAGGCCTCCTCCTCACTCTCCTCTCCAGATTCAAACTCTTCATCTACTGCGTGGAACAGTGGTTTGGGCCGTAGTGCCTCCCTTCTGCCTGCGCCAACATGCTCTTCTTGGCTTGTGTTTCTTGGATACCCGAAGTGGCATGGCTTCCCTCCTCTGGGTAAGCTCTTCATTGGGATTATCTCTTGTGTCAGCTGTCTTTCTTGAAGTGTCCCTGTTCGAGAGTGTGCTTTGAACATGATGGACGGGAGTTCTGAATCGCTGCTATCGTTACCTAGGAAAATATGACAAGAGGAGGAAAGAACACGACTGAAGACCAGAGAGGACTCTGTATCTAGATGACAAGAACTCAGAGAGAAACAGAGTCCTTGAGGTTCCAGCTCTCACACTTGCCGGTCTGACTTTCCCTGCCCCAAGGAGGGCACAGAATAGAAGCGTCTGTGCTGTGCTATGAACAGAAACACCCCGAAACCTGTGTATCAGGCTGGCCTCCTTCAGGTGAGTAAGGGAGTTTTTTTGTTTTCTTTTTTTTTTTTTTGTTTACAAATCCTGTCAACTAGCCATAAGTATTTGGCCTTAAGGCACAAAGATGCTTTGTGTTGTCAAAGACCAATGTTTAACTAAAGGTTCCATGGTAACTGTGATAGGAACATGGTTGGTTTGGATTTGTTGTTGTTGTTTGGTTTGGTTTTTGTTTTTTCAGATTTTATTTATTTATTTGAGGGAGAGATTGAGCAGTGGGGGTAGGGAAGGCAGAGGGAGAGTGACAAGCCGTCTCCCTGCTGAGCAGGAAGCCCGATCCCAGGGTTCTGGGATCATGACCTGAGTAGAAGGCAGACACTTAACTGACTGAGCCACCCAGGCACCCCGGTTGGTTTGCTTTTGAATCAGTGGTTACCAGAAAGCATTAAATCTGACTTTCATCCCTTTGACCTTGAAAGAGCCAATCCTGGAGAAACAGGGGTGGGAGAGAGCCAGGAAGAGACCCATTGTGGCAAAAACACTGTGACTAGATGTCCTCCCTTCAAAGGAGGTCAGAGGTGGACAGACTTCCGCTAGCACATCTCATGATAGTGGTAGAAATGTCCTTGTACAGAGAACTTGCTGGGGCACCCATCACTGTGCTGTTTTATATCTATTATGCCATTTAAGCCTTATGACGAGCCTTGGAGATGAGTATAGTCAGCATCCCCATTTCACAGGTAAAGAGGCTGAGGTTTCAAGAGGCTAAGTGACTTTCAGTATCACAGTGAAGATGGGACTGCAGTTGCGGAGTCTGTCCAGCTGCACATCTGTTCTCTGCCAGACTGAGCCTCGCTCCCTGATACATGCCATGTGCAGGTCGGAGGCTACACCAAGGGCAGAGGGTAGCTGCTGGGTATTTACATAACATCCCCTCTCAGATGACCTTCCAAAGATCTCATCCGTGCCTAGGACATTTGCCTTTTCCCGACTTCACTGTGCACACATCTTCAAGGGAGTATTTTTCAAAAATCTCATCTATTCTCATTTCCTCAAGTTTTAACCTTATAAATTTATTTTCCCTTTAAATAGTCTCCTGAGAATTTAAGTATTTTAACAACTTTACATTTAAATCTGAAAGCAGGGTTCTTTCTCCCCCTCTTTATTCCGTCTTAAAAAAAAAAAAACAAAAAACAAACACAAAACAAAATAAAAACCCCAGAGCTAGAACAGATATGTACACGGGTATGCAGAAGACAAAATGTGTTGAGCCATCAGAAAAATTTAAATAACTTGTTCAATAACATTTTTCTAAATGTGATTGAATTATCCTCAGAATGTAGCCTGGAACAAAAGTTCCTCTTGATTCTTTGGTGCTTGGAATATTACCTAAGAAAACAATGGCCTGGATGCTTCTGCCCCCAAGAGCAGTCCTTTGGCCCACTCCTCTCTGTCCCTTCCTGGTTGCCAATCCTTCCTTCTAAGTGTATGTTTGCCATCAGCACACAGATTATAGCTGATGTTTCCTGACCACCTCTGCTTATTGAAAAGTAGGCTCCAATCACCAAGAAGAGTCTTGAGCAGGCGACTTACAAGGTTCCGTGCAACTTAAGTCAGTAGATGTGTCCAAAAGGGGAGAAAGAAGCCAGTGGAAAGTGGAAGAGGAAGGAGGAAGGGTGGGGGCTGGGCTCTGTCCCAATTGCACAACCTCCTGCAGCTCAACACCCAGGTCGGCAGTTCCAGGAAGAGATGAATGGAGACCCTGCAGCAGAATCTGAACATCTATTCTTCTATCTTCCACTTTAATTTCTGGACGTAGGCACCCCGGAGCAGGGTGAAGGAGAAACAGGAAGTGCTTCTGCACAGGGCCAGGCAGAGCCCGATACCCTGGGAGTGACACTGGACTACCTCATATAACATCTGCTGTTTAGAGACCTAGACCTTGGATGCAAGCCACTCTCTTCTCTTTCCTCATGGTTTTGTTTTAATTCTGATAAAATTTACTTTTAACCTTTATTTTTTCATTGTCACCATTTTATTGTATAGTCCCATGGCATCAGGTACATTTACATCATTGTGTGTCCATCTCCAGAATTCTTTCATCTTCCCCAATCCACACGGATTGTCAACCATCTCAGAACAGAGGAGGTCAGTGTCCAGGAAGGAGTTCTCTACTTATAACACCAAGCGAGCCTTGGCTACTTGCAGAAGAGCCTTGGAAGAGCACATGGAGCCCCCACCCATCTAGAGAAAGGGATGCTCCAACACTGGAGAGCAAGGGGATAGTGAGAAAGAAGAATGCTCCCCAAGTCACAGCCTGGTTAGCCAGAGACTACCTGCTGGGTGCCGTCTCTCTGTCCATATTCTCCCCGAGAAGCCCTCTGGCCACTCCTTGATTTGTCCTGGTGCAGAAAGACTTCAAGTTTGGAGAGAATGTGGATTCAAATAATTGTGCCCAGAGACACACTGAGAATGATCTCAGTCTAATCCTGGTTATTATAATGCTTTAGAACTTATTAAGGATAGCTGATAAATTAAGTCCCACTTTGAAAGGATATATGCACCCCTATGTTCACTGCAACATTATTTACAACAGCCAAACTATGGAAGTAGCCCAAGTACCCATTGGTTGATGAACAGATAAAGACAATGTGGTGTATACATACAGTGGAATATTATTTGGCCATCAAAAAGAATGAATTCTTGCTATTTGCAATGACATAAAAGGATCCAGAGAGTATTATGCTAAGTGAAATAAGTCAGTCAGAGAAAAACAAATACTATATGATTTCACTCACATGTGGAATTTAAGAATCAAAACAAATGAGCAAAGGGAAAAAAGAGGGATAGGTAACCAAGAAACAGATTCTTAGCTATAGAGAACAAACGTAGTTACCAGAAGGGAAGTGGGTGGGGGGATGGGTGAAATAGGTAAAGGGGATTAAGAGTACAGTTATCTAGATGAGCACTGAGTAAGGGATAGAATTGTTGCATCACTATATCATACACTTGAAACTAATATAACACTATATCTTAACTATACTGGAATTAACATTAAATACTTGATAAAAATTTAAAAATAGGTCCCCACTTCATTACTTTTCCTTCTCAGATTTCTAAGTTAACCACTATTTTTGCTCACCTAATAAAAATTTTGAACCAGTTGTGCACAGTTGAAAGAAAAATAGTACATTGGGCCAAGATTTCATTCCATTCCTAGATGAATTCACGTTTAACTGGCAATTCTGAAGTGTTGTCTTTCTTTCCAAGAACACCTCTATCTACCCACATCAAGTCTTTTTTGAGGTTCCTCAGTAGTACTAACTATAATGGGTAATATTTCTTTTTCTTGCTCATTTACTTGATTCCAGGCACTGTTCTAAGAGCTTTGTATGCATTGCCTGGCTTCACCTCAGGGCAACACTAGTGTATGTAGGAGGTATCAATATTCTTGATTGATTCTTACTAAATAAGAATTCTTACTAAATAATTCTTGATTGGCCTTGCTAAATATCAATAATATTGATAGGTATATTATTTCTTTAATGTTCTACTATAACTTGTTAATAATGCTTTATAGAGGAATTGCACAGTTCTGCTCAAGGGAGATTGCTCTGTGGTGATCTCCTCCTATGGGAGCATGTGATATTGATGTCCGTCACAAGAAATGACCATGAGAATTTCATGTGTTCTATGCATTCAAACAGTGTAAATAGCACCAGATTATTTGTACCAGGAAGATTTTTAGAAATTAATTTATTGTATACCCTACAATGGTGCTCTTCTGTTTGCTTTTGTTTGTGGACTAGCTCTTTTATAACATAAAGTGACACTGTTTTCAAGAGGGTGCTCTGGGAACCGATGTCTAGATCAATGAAACAGAACTGAGAGCCCAGAACTCTCTCAGGATAAATGATTTTAGCACAGCAAAGGTGGTATCTCGTCTTGGAGGAAAAGATGGGTTGGGGCAGGTGCAAAGCCATTGGAAAACAGTTTGAAGGGTGTCTCTGTCTTAATCTACACAAAGATATATCTCCAAGAGTCTGAAATTTAAACAGAATAGTTAAACTATTAAAGTTTAAAAACATTGGGTAAATCGTTTCCTAATTTTTCTGTGGAAGATGGGGCAGATTTGATTGGTTGGAATAAAAATTTCTGAATGGTGAGTATATCTAAAAACTAACAGATAAATGTGAAACTGGAAGAGAAACCATTGGCAACAAACACGAAACGATGGATGATATCCTTGTTATACAGTGTTCTTCCAATTCATTTTAAGAGCACAATTGGAATAGAAAAAAATGGCCAGAGGCAGAAACAGAAACTTCCCAAGAAGAAATACAGTTGATTCCAAAAGTATGAAAATATTTGACCTTACTAACAATCAAACAGACTCAGATGTGAATTAATATGGTATATAAATTTTATCCTATCATATAGGTTACTCAGAAGTCTGAGTGATGGTAAAGTGTTTGGCAACAACCTTTCTCATAGACCATTGGTGGGAGGGTGGATTTAAATATGTGCAGTTTTCAACACCCAGATTTTGCTTCCAAGAGAACATATTAAGGGAATAATTGATTATTTGTGCAAAAAACAATCACAAGTGATCTGAACTGCTTATTACATATCATTGCTCATTTTACATATAACGGTAAAATACCTCAACATTTGTTAATAAGGATTTAGCTGACTAAGCTAGGATTATTCTATAAAGATTTTTTTTTATTTGACAGAGAGAAAGAGAGAGATCACAAGTAGGCAGAGAGGCAGGCAGAGAGAGAGGGGGAAGCAGGCTCCCCGCTGAGCAGAGAGCCCGGTGTGGGGCTGATCCCAGGACCCTGAGATCATAACTTGAGCCGAAGGCAGAGGCTTTAACCCACTGAGCCACCCAGGTGCCCTGCTAGGATTATTTTATATAATTGATGATCATTTACTCATAAAAATGATCATTTAGTTCATATCAATAGAACGGATGTCTAGAGTAGATGGTTGAGTAGACAGTTTATAAAAATTCCAAAACAATAATGATACAGTGATTTTGTGGATAATATGATGCTGTGTGTTTTTTCTTTCTTTCTTATATGAGGTACAGATAGGGTAGAGATCAGGATGGTGCAGAAAGAATTACAGACTGCTTACCATAATGTTCTGTAGTGATTACATCCTGCTGTTGGGGTTTCAAGTGCTTTTAACTTTCTTATTTATACTTTTTTCTACTGATTGATTTTGATTTTATAATTAAGCATGTCTAAATTAAAAGAAAATACAGTTCCATTTTGAAGAATAATTATATTCACTCTTCAAAGATTTAATTCTAAAATCTGATACATTTAGCTTATTTGAATTTCCAATCTATTTTTAAGCCTTAAAAATTTGGGAAAATTTAAATAGATAATATGACATATTATATATTATATATCCCCTTCTGCTAATAGATAATCATTTTACATACAGATTTAAAAATAATAATGGCTTTTATTAGAATAATAGTTTCAATAATTCTAAGAATTCTACTTAAGAATTAAATATTGAAGGGGAAGTGGTTAATTTGTAAATTTGATGAAATTATTTTAGTAAAACTTAACTTAGAAGGATCCTGCTAATTTTTTAAATATTTCAAATATTTGAGTGAAAATTTTCAAATATTTCCAAAAAGTGCCCATTTTACATCAGCAAATTACCCCCCGAGCTATATCCAGTCTGTTGCCTCTTTTCATATGGCCTGTTAATGAAGAAAAAAAAGTTTCTACCTTTATAAGGGGCTGAAAAAAAAATTAAAAGAGGAATATTTTATGATAGGTGAAAATGACATAAATTCAAATTTCAGCGTCCATAAATCAAGCACAAGGAAAAGAAGAACAGCCAGCCAGGCAGGTTACCTGTGAAATCAGCAACCCTCAGGTCTCTTCTTGCGGGCTGAGGGTGACCATAGGGAAAGGAGAGGTAGCGGATGTTTTTGGTACCAGCCTGTGGGCACGAAGCAGAAAGGAAAAGCAGAGGTGAGTCTGCATTCAGACCGTCGTCCTGTGGGAAACAGTGGGAGCCCCTGGGCATTTCATGTAAGTTACAGGCTCACCTTTACTCCTGTCCTCTGGTCTAAAGACAGCAGAATGCCTCAGCCCTCAATATGTGTTTCCTTTCCCTCTCATGAGGGAACCCCTCAGATGATTTTATTTTGGAACGCATTTCGTTTTTATTAAAGAAAACAGAATGATGGGTTACTGGGCTCTATTTTTATAGGAAAAAATAAAGAGTATTTAGTCTACGGTCAGGAGATTTGTATTCTACTCATTGGAATAATTATGATTAAGTAGGATAAGCCAACTCTCTATTTTGAGCTGGAGTTTCACTGTCTGGAGAAAGGGGATAAAATGCCTGTGTTTCACTGTTCACAGAAAGAGTCTTGAGGATAAAGTAAAACATTGGAATGCGCTTGTGTTCTTTGCAAACACAATATGAATGCCATGTCCCGATATCACTAGTAAGTTTACAGGTACCTCTTAATGTTAGCCTGTCAGATGTGTGCTTAAGGTAAGCATTCCTACAAGATCACAGGTTGAATACTTGGTTTGATTTTATTTTGAAAATGATAACGTATGAAACTAAAATATTTGAACAAGGCCACTTAACCCTCTGCTCAGGGGGTTAGTTGCTACTATTAACATCTTCCTCATTATCGTTACATCTTAGCCACTGAGACTAGGGCAGAAATTAGAATCTACTACAGAAACAACCTCTGTCCAGAAATTTCAGTGAGCTTGTTTGATACGGCATATAGCATAGTTCAGATGCACAGTGGGTAATATGAAAACGAGGCCTAAGAATCTGGGCAAGAACAGATCCTTCCCTAGATCTTCCTGGGAGAGAAAGAAGCTTCCTAGAGCCCAGCGCCCCAGTCCATGGAGGCTCCCTGGAATGGTCCCAGTACCTGGCCACTGTGGCACCTTGTCTAGACTCACAGCCCATGGAGTGAGCATGTTCCCATCACTGACCCATCTTGGAGGCCCATCCTAACCATGAACCCTAAGGCTCTGGACCGAGAGGGAAGTTGTCTTGTGTCCTGTGCTCTCTTGCTTTTATATTACTTGTTGTATTCCAGCAAGGTGCTGGTTTTGTGTAAATACCACTGGCCTTCACTGAGGAGGCCCGGTGAGAGGGACTGGGCCAGCTCCCGGGTGCATCAACGGACCCCACTTTACCGGCTTTCCCCACGGCAGGCTGTGGCCTTTCCTCATGCTCTCCCTTAAGGTATTCTGGCGGCGGATCAGAATCTCTTTAGCCTGTTTCTCGCTTGTTTGGGGTTTGAGGTTGTATTTGTTGTAGGACAGGGTCTGCGGAAAGAACAGAATGTCAAATATGTAAGGACATCACCAAACAACCATGGCTTTCAAAGGCCATGGAACTATCACAAACTAAGATTACTAAGGAAAGAAGACATTGAAGAGGGCATCTAAGTATTTGCCTCAATTACAGAGGAGCAAGCAGTGGCCCCTGAGAAGAAAGGCCTGTGACCGAGGCCAGCCTACCAGGACAGAGTTGTGGCTTGGAGCCTGTGCCTTCCGGCTCGCACAGCCCTGCTACCCCCTGCCCTGGCTCTTTCGTATCCCTGCAGCTACCCATCGACCTCAGCTACCCCTACCCACATGTTTCCCCAGGTCATGTTTTTTTATGCTTGGACAGTGCTTACTGAATGTTTGGATCTGATGGATCAGGAAAATGGCAAAACTACTTGGGAATTTCATTAAGGTTACTATTTTTACATTTTGCCGGTTAAATCTACATTAAAAAAAATCAACCGATTACTATCACCTTTAGTTCAAAAAAGAAAAGGTTTTTTTCCAACCAAAATACAAGAAAGACATAATTGCTGATTAAAGAGTAGTCCTTCAAATTGAATCAATTATCTTTATAAAAATTTCTCCCTTATTCTCACCAGGCCAGTGACAACCTGTCTTGAATCACAGACCAACACTGGTCTTCAAATGTTACCTGGAATCTCTTCTCTCTGTACCTTTCACTGCACAACAGTGACTATACCAGTCTCACTGTATCACAGATTCAGAACTACAGGAGCTGTCGCTCCTGGTTAATGGATGTTATAATAAGGATTTCCAGTTCGATAGCAGAAGAGCAATTGCTCTATGTGTCAGGGGCCATAGTAAGCGTAGGATTTTAGAAACAATGGATAACTTTGAAGAACAGTCTTCAAGAGGCTCATGGTCTACTTGGGGAGTCAAAGAAGCATATACTGTTATGTGCTCAGGAAGTGTTAGGATATTGGGGTCTGCAGGGATTCATAGAGTACAGGCAAAGGGCACTGATCTAGTCTTGGGTGGGAAAGGTGCCCCGCACCGGACTGAGTCTTGAAAGATGAGTAGATGTTCCCTTCACAAGGAGGGAACACGTGAAATAAGACATAGCTCTGAAAAAATGTGATGGGAGAGAGGAGGACCTACTGGAGCACAGCTGGAATTTGTTTACCACAGGAGAATTTAGTACTTGACTCAAAGCATGGTGAGAAATGAGGCAGAGGTATGGGGAGGGGTGAGGGGTGGAGCACCTAGGGGCAACCTGTCAAGAGAGGAGACTCTATCGTCCAGGCCAAGGGCCCCTGAAGTGGGGGGCACATATCCAGGAGATGCCATAACGTGATCTCCAGTGTAAGGAAAAAATACTAATACTTATGTTTTTATTCATTTTCATAAAAAAATATGCAAGGAATTAAGTTTCTTTGTACTTACTACGCAGATTTATAATAGACCCTTGCTTCGTCAATATAGGAGATGGTCTAGTTTCCTGCCAGAACAAAAGAGGGGGTTTGAAACAAGGAGGGGCTGACAAGAGCATCCTCACTGGTTCACTGGTTTTCAGTTTATTGCTTATATTTTAGTGTATATACAGCCAGTTAAGTACATTTGTGGCTTCCATTACCTGTTAGCTAACTAATCCTCATAAAACAGACAATTGTCTAAAAGGAGTTCCATAAAGAAGGCAGAGGTCGGGGGCCAAGGGAACGATGAAGAATTTACAAAGCCAGATTTCATCATCTCTTGATAGATCTTTACAAGCTACTTTTGACAAATTAACCAATCTGATAAAAACTTGGCAAAAAATTAAATTTTTGAAATGTTTTTGAAATATGGGCTCTTACCTACCATCACTAATGATGGACCCCAACTTCAGTGCACTGTACACATGGAGATATTAAAGAATGACACATGACACTATCACAGAAACATTTTTGAATTAAGTATTAGAATCCCAGGACAAATTTAAAAATTTTTCATCAACATTACATCCATGTGAAAGTGAAGTCAGTGTGTATGTATGTTTATATACACACAGGTATATATGTGTGTCTGTACATATATATATATATACATACACACATATATGCATGTTACTGGTAGAAATTTCCTACACCTTGACTTGAAGCCTATACTTTAAGGAACATTTGGATACTTTTTGTTCTATTTCACCTGATATAACATCACTCATGTGCTTATCCTTCAAGGAGCACAGTAGGTCCTATGCATATAATGTATTTGCAATTTCCTTCCCTCTGTTTCTTTTAGTCCAGCCCTTTAATGAAGGAGCTGGTGATTGCTGAAAGACTGTATTTTCAGGGGTGCCTGTGTGGCTCAGTGGGTTAAAACCTCTGCCTTTGGCTCAGGTCATGATCTCAGGGTCCTGGAATCCCAGCGCTACATCGGAGCTCTCTGCTCAGCAGGGAGCCTGCTTCCCCGCTCCCCACCTCCGCCCCCGCCTGCCTCTCTGCCTACTTGTAATCTCTCTCTCTATCAAATAAATAAATAAAATCTTTTAGAAGAAAGAAAGAAAGAAAGAAAGAAAGAAAGAAAGAAAGAAAGAAAGGCTGAAAAAAAAAAGAAAGAAAGACTATATTTCCCCCCTAGAACTTGAGCTCTATGGGACAAAGCTCTAGATGTGCATTAAATATTGACTGAAGAGAACTGAAGTTGAATAAGTTGTTTTCTTTCTTTGAAAGTGTGTGAGAATTCTGAGTGTGACCTGATCATTTAGGCCACCCCAGGGGGCTGCCCATCAACCTCTGACTTATCCTTAGAGTCTGAGGTGAGGTCAGTTTCTTTCCTTGTACGTTTAAAGAGAGTGTTTCTCCATTCCATCCCCAGTGCATTGCAGAGAGCTTCTGTATCCAGGGGGCTGTCCCACTGGGAACCACCGGGGAGGCTAGTTCTTAACTTGCCCAGCATCAAGGATCTGATACTGGAGGTGCCGAGGGGAGTGGCTTCAAACAGGAGAGGCCGGAGCACTCTCAGGTGCAACAGACTGAGCAGAACCAGCTCAGTTCCAGATCAACTATGAATCAGGATCGCCCAGCGTCAAACCCTGCACTCATCCCAACCTTGCCCTGAAAGGACTCCTGACTCCCAAGATGGCCTCTTCTGAGATAAGACTGTGAGAAATGCCCCAGCCATCAGCCCCA
>CM053610.1:47225596-47253782 GCA_028646535.1 Procyon lotor
AAAAAAAAAAAAAAAAAGATGGGGTGAGAAAGGAGACAGAAGGGAAGGACTGGTGTGGCTCACTCCATCAAAGTAACAAAAGTGGAGGCAAAAGCCATCTTAGGGGCTTGAAACTCTCTTCTGTTTATTATTTATGTTCTCCCCATGCGACCTTCCATGACCCATCTGCTTATCTGGGGGCAGTAAGAAAGGAAGATGTTACATAGCTTAGAAGGGAGAAACCTGGAGGACAGACTGATAGGCACACTTATGAAAGAAGAAATTTGGCTATCTGGGAAGCTTCGCGAAAGAAAAGAAAGAGAGAATGGGTAGGTAACTTCATTTTAGCTGGGTTGGAGTCCCAGGATCTCACTCTCCATTTCTGGATCTTTCCTTAAATTCAGCCTTTGTCCACGTGGGGAAAAGGCTGAGTTTCAGCCCACCGTTGAGCCCTGGCCCCCAAGAAGCCAGCCGACATTCTTCAAACCAGGAAGCTCTTAACAATTTATCTAACTATTTATCAGAATGTGATAGTCTTACTGAGACAGTTTCACTTGGAATGATCTGAAAGCTCTTGAATTTACCCTAAGCCTGCTATGATTGATGCTGACCTATATTCCTTCAGCAGGTGCAGGGCCTTTTGCTGGCACATTCCCCTTAATCACTGACCTTTCCAAAATAGGAAGCCAGAGAACATTCACTTTAATTGGATCACATAAGGCTTGAGTCATGGAAACAGCACTGGGTAGACAGTTGGAAGACTGGGGTTCTTAACTTGGATTTTTCTTGTGCGACCTTCAACAGGTCAGATAAACAACTCTCCTAACCTCAGCATCTTCTCCTTGAAATTGAGGGGCTTTAACCTGATGGATTTTTTGGGGGATCCATCAAGATTATGATCTATAACATAGTCACAAAAACCTAGGGCCTCACAATGAATTTACTTCTAGCCGTATCATACTCAAGAACTGGCATGGTTGATTGAATCCTCAAACTGAAAAAAGAAAACTCCTATTTAGATTTCACAAGCTGAAATGTCATTTAACTGCATCAGAATTTCAGAAGGACTCACCCACTGCCCCAGGAATGTTCTTACAATACTTTCCACCAGTTCCCAAGCGATAGTATAGACTCCACACCTTTTTCCAAAATGAAAAAATAATATGCCTAATACATCTCCTCTAATGTAGGCTTTCAGCATTTCAATAATCGCCTCAACTTTCTAAGCTCTATTACAGTCACTCAGATTGCACCTGTCATTGGCGTCCTGGTGCCATCTTTTTCTGTGGTGCGGTGAATGAGCTCCACCGCTTGTTCATCTCTGGAGGGAGAGAGACCTGTTGATTCTGGAAAGTACCAGGCTGCAGGGCTAGGGCAGCCTGACCCCTAGGGCCAGCAACTGGATATGCATTCCTTTTTACAACACATGTGCCAAATTTTTTTTTTTTTTAGGAGAAAGGTAACAATTAACTTTCTGTTCTTCAAATCAGGCAGAAAGAAATGGTTTAGCCAGAAGGCCGCTTTAGGGGAGATAATGTGAACGAGAATGGATTCCTGAATGACTAGTTCCAAGACCAGGCAATGGGACAGGTCAGATGGCTTATACACACCCTTTGTCGAACTTGGTACATGTTGTGTGTCAGAATGTCCCGCATAGACTCCACGTCTTCCGGGGAAAGCCTTTTGGTTCTGTGTATCCTCTGGGCCCTGAAAACATCAATGGAGGGAAGCCAAGCATTATTCTTACATCCTGGCAAGAGTGCCACAAATATCAATATACGTGTGGGAGTTCTAAGTTCCAGAACCCATATTTTAACATAATTTTTTCTATTGTTTTAGTAAGTTTAGTAAGACACAATGCATGTGTCTTGACTTACCATTTGGAAAATATGGTTTCCTTGCCTATAGGTTTTATGTGGAGAGTATTCTAACTCACTTTTTAGAAAGGCATTGAAGGCGGTTAAAAGCCAGTTATTTTTACCCTCCATATCTGTTATGAGCAGACACGTCAGTAAAAAACAGTAAAAATCAACTGCTAGAAAATAAATTTTTTTAAATTAATTTTTATTAACATACAATGTATTATTTGCCCCAGGGTACATGTCTGTGAATCGTCAGGCTTACACATTTCACAGCACTTAACATAGCCCATACCCTCCCCAATGTCCACAACCCAGCCACCCCATCCCTCCCCCCCCCCCGCCTCCCAGCCACCCTCAGTTCGTTTCGTGAGTCTAGGAGTCTCTTATGGTTTGTCTTAGAAAATAAATTTTTAAAAAGATACTATAAAATTAGAACCAGGGCGCCTGGGTGGCTCAGTGGTTAAGCCTCTGCCTTCGGCTTGGGTCGTGATCTCAGGGTCCTGGGATCAAGGCCCGCATCGGGCTCTCTACTCGGCAAGGAGCCTGCTTCCCCCTCTCTCTCTGCTACTTGTGATCTCTCTCTCTCTATGTCAAATAAATAGATAAAAATCTTTAAAAAATAAAAAAATAAATAAAATTAGAACCAAATGTGTTACTGTGAGATTCAACAGAAATAAGATCACTCAGCAAGACTGGCTGGTGGTTAGGTCTGCATTGATCTCATTACAGATGGATGACGAATAGCTCACGGACAACACCATCAGCCCGCCACATTCTGAATAGCACTCATCTAAGAGAGTATTAAAATTTTGTGAGTACATTTACCTTGGAATGGTCCCTTTAAGGATTTTATCATTGGTTAAAGAATAATTGTAAGAAACCAGATTCATATTTTACGAGGATATTTAGACTATTTCTATTCTGAAAGCCAGCCCAGCTCTGAGACACTGGGCACTCTGTGAGATTCTAGAAGCCGTTGACTGCTCCCTGCCTCCGCATGACCAGCTCCCCAAGGCTTCCTTCACCATGAGCCCTCCCCCTACCCCCCACCCACTGTGCCCCTGAAAGGGTTTAAAAATCAAGTCATGTTCAGGTTATCAGTCAATGCACAATTGTCTTCTGAGGGTTTCAAAGTCATGACATTGCTATGTGCAGAATTCTCCACGTGACAAATATATTTGATTTCAATCATTTCAATCTAGTGGCAGGAATTTCTAGCAAACATTTCATTGTAGGAATAATATATATTCACTATAGAAAATAACGAAAAAGAGAGAACTAAAGAAAATTAAATCCATCTTTTAATACTCTCATCTCCCTTAATATCTTCACATAAAACTTCACAGAATGTTGATTTTTTTCTTTCCTCGCTGAGCTCTTCTCAGTGCATAAAGGCACAGAGATCCTACTATCTGCTTGCAAACGTCTTAAGATAATTGATCACAGAGATCAGTAGTTGTTGGGTTTCAATACAGGCCACTTTTTAAGTATCTTTTTCTCAAACATTAGTAGCAACATAACCATACGTAGCAAGAACATGTTGTGAGTACTTTTTGTACATTTGTAAGTACAATTGGTAAAATATTTTTGGACTGGGATACCGGGTATCACAGGATGCCGGAATTTATTTAGCAATCCTATCTGTAGACTGACTAAGGCCCTTTCTACAAAATCCTTGAAATCAGAGTTTCCATATCTCAAAGCTGCAAATGTCAACACTACTGATATTCAGTTACCACTCTTGGTGATCTAAACATTACTATCAGGGCATTTCAACTTCACTATTGAAAAGTCCTTGAAATAAAATTTATTCTGATTGAGATACACCTACACATTCCCACAAGCTGAACACATTCTTTTATTATGGTAGAAGCAATCTCTTGCTGAGCAGAAAAAACAGCTAATCAAAAAGTTACATTTCCTATGTTCATAATGATATTCAGAACCAAACAGGAAAAAAAAGGAAGATAATGGTAAAGTTAAACTCAAGATAGCAGTAGGTCTAACTTGGCACTCTTCCCAGTTTGTAATTGGCCACTTTAGGAAAGACTAAACTTAATTAAGGTCCATTCAGGCTGTTGGTTAGATGTGTAATATAAGGATCCCAAAGGTACTATCTCACACTGATCCACACTGAGAAGCGATAGCTATGAAATTATACATAGAAATTATTAATTTAGGCAAGGTGATACCTGGAGTTTTCTATATGCCACTTCATTAGCAAAATCATCCCTGAGATGATCATGTTGTGAGCACAGGAAAGATACAATCCTTAGAAAAACTGAATGTTAAATAATCTCTAGGTCAAAAAAATAAAATTATAAGCTGAGAGACGCTTGTCACTGGAGCATTCATTCAATATCCATAAAGGAAATTTCCGTCGCCTTAAATAAAAGTCATTTCATGATAATTAAAATCAAACGGGGAAAATCTGAATCCAAATGTATTTAAATAAAAGATTCACATTTCTCTTAACTTTTTTAAATCAGATGCTATAATAATTTTAAAAAACAACAGTTCTAAATACAGCAAAATAAATATGAAATCTAGTAGATGTCCTATTCATGCCATGATATGAATTACTAAAAGATCAAATATTATACCCTGATTCCTTTGAAAGAACCCTTTCTCTTGGGATAGCTTTACACAGAAATCCATAAGAAATGTATGCTAAGGTAAACGAAGAATGTGCCCATTGACTAACCAATGGGACCCAACTGCTCTTCTCTGTTGTGGGTTCCCTGTGCCTTTTTATTTTTATTTTTTTATTTTTTATTTTTTTTTTAAAGATTTTATTTATTTGACGGAGAGAAACACAGTGAGAGAGGGAACACAAGCAGAGGGAGTGGTAGCGGGAGAAGCAGGCTTCCCGCTGAGCAGAGAGCCCAATGCGGGGCACGATCCCAGGACCCTGGGATCATGACCCGAGCTGAAGGCAGACGCTTAACGACTGAGCCACCCAGGCGCCCCTCCCTGTGCCTTTTTAGAAAGGTCACCAAGATGACCAACATTTAGGATGAGTGAAGAGTGGCGCAGGAGAGGGCCTGGCTCTGCACAACAGTGTTTCATCATGGAAGTGAAAATGGCACCAGAATCTTCATTCTGGAATCTTCAGTATAAGGAGCATAAATGTAAGCCTCTACCTGCCAATGTGTGACCAGTTAAAAAATTCTTAGACTACAATAAAGTAATTTATGGATTTTTTTTAATAAATGATATGTTAAAATTCTTTGGGAGCTTTTAAGGATGCTTTAAAGCTTTGTAGTTGTAGTTTGTTATGCTTATAACTTTATACACACCTGAATTTAATATATCTTTAGTATTAATCGAATATTTTTTTAAGGGTTTGACACTTTTAATCATTTGAGCCTTTATCGTTTGGTATTTCTAAAAGCTTACTAGTCATTGGTAAAATGAGGTGCCTCTTATTTAAAATAATAATCCAAGTACACACTCTGTCTATTCCCTAGGGTTGTTTTTAGGGTCAAATAACATAAGGCATGCAAAAATAAGGTTATTCCGTAGAAGAAATGCCATCTGCTCCGTGCTATCGACAACTTCTGGTGATATGTTCTCCTGAGGCTCACAGAGTTTGGGAAGCGAACCGTCTTGTAGAACAATTGCTTAAACTTCTAAAGAAAAAAATATATGTGCATTTTGTTGTTATCTTCTCATACAGAATAATAAAAAGCGAGCTGAGTACACACTTCTTCTTCCTATTATTGTATGAAGGTTTGTTTTGAAGAAATGAGCTGCTTTGATCTTGGGAGAGGAATTCCTTTTTGCTTGATGTCGTACAGATTTTTGATGAGATCAAATGAATGCAATTTAAATACTGTTAAACTTGTATTAAGTATCAAGTAAAAGAATCTCCTCTCCAGCTCCTAACTGGTTTTGGGCTATTAGAGGAAAAAAAAAAAAAGAGGCTCTAACCTCTCAGGCTCTCTTTTAAACTTTTTTTTTTTTTTAAAGATTTTATTTATTTGACAGAGAGAAACAGCGAGAGAGGGAACACAAGCAGCGGGAATGGTAGCGGGAGAAGCAGGCTTCCTACCGAGCAGGGAGCCCGATGTGGGGCTCGATGTGGGGCTCCATCCCAGGCCCCTGGGATCATGACCTGAGCCGAAGGCAGACGCTTAACGACTGAGCCACCCAGGCACCCCCCTCTCAGGCTCTCTTACTAATCTTGAAAGCTAATGAACTCAACAGAAAGGCTCCTTCCAAATGAAGCTGGCTTGGAAACGGCCTTGAGGTTAGAGGCTGGGGCCCCAATGCAGTACAGAGATTGCAAATATGTTTTAGCACATGACAGCCTGATTCTCATTTGAGATAAGCGCCCCTACATTCTTAGACCAAGAGCTCACAGAACTACTAAGCAAATGGATTGAGGAAGTTCCTAATGGTCTAAAGTGCCTGAAGCTATCCAGCCCTCCTGCAGGGCATTAACTCCCAGTGCTCCCTTCAGTGAGCAGGCCAAATGCCTGGGGACCAGAGGGTCACCTCTTCTACTCTCATAGCTCCCTAGGCTTTATGATTATAATGTTATGACAACTTTTTTTTATTAATGCCATGACCCCACTAGGGTTTGAGCTCCATGAGGCCAGGGACCGTGTCCACTTGACATCCCTGGCACATAATCAGTACCCAAGGAACAGGGTTGAGCCCAAGATGATGCCAAAAAAGCTCAGTCAAGTTAAGTAGGACGCAAACACAGTATTTTAGAAAACAAAGGTCAATGTGAAAAAGAGAACAATCCGCGACGAGTACAGTATCAACATTTTAAATAAAGACAGGATCAATAGCACTGATTTTTCTTCTTCTGTCTTAGGCTCTAACATGGCTTCCCATGGACTGCCAATAAATATTTGTTAGCACACTGCCATTTTGGGATCAGAAGTTTCCTTACAGCAAGCCATGCAACAGGGAACACCAAAACAAACAAGCAAACCACAAAAACAGTCTCACGGAGAAATAAGGCAGAAAGCTCTCTGCTTACACTGAGATGCTCTCAGGGACACTACTTGAGATTTTTCTCAGGCCTCGGAAAAAAGGCAAGGGTGTTTCTGAATCATTAGCAAGTAAGGGATGCGAGATCACACTCAGGCATTAGCGACCGACCATTTTACTGCTCTCTGTTCTTAGCTCTTATCTCAACCTGCTTTTCAAATGTGAAGACACAATTGGAGCTCATGATCAAGTGTCTACCTACAGCAGAAGATGGGATGGAGGTGTTCCTTATCCTATATAAATTGTGAGTACTTTTCCTCAATTCATAAACTCCTTTTTTTTAATTTTTATTTATTTATTTTTACTCCTTTTTTTTAAAAGATATTTTTTAATTTGTCAGAGAGAGAGAGAGAGAGAGCACAAGCAGGGGGAGAGGCAGGCAGAGGGAGAAGCAGACTTCCCACCGAGCAGGGAGCCTGATGCAGGACTCAATCCCAGGACCCTAGGATCATGACCTGAACTGAAGGCAGACACCTAAGCAATTGAGCCACACAGGCATCCCTCATAAACTTCTTCATGAAAGAAACCTGGACATCCTGGAGTGGGGGGGGGGGTTGGCAGGTAAATTTAACTAGCCCACCATCCACCACACCTCCTGTTATCACCACCGACCCCTAATCCCAGCTAGTGTCACAAGACACTGATCGGGTCTCTCCTCATATGAGACAGGAAGAGAAATAAATGACTTAGGAAAGAAATGCATATTATTATTAGTGTACGATTAGCGAAATCCAATGAACAGGGGTTAAAGGGATAGAAATTAATCAAAAAGAGAAAGAAAAAGTCTTGTGAACTATGCCATCATTGTATAAATTCACTTGCCCTCCTTCCCAAGGGAAGGTGTGGTACAACTACAATACGCAACTTTTGCTACTGTGTTCAGAAACTAGGTGAGAGAGGCTAAGCAAGGGCCAAAGTACAAATGGCCAATGTTGTAATGGCCAAGACTTAGGTCATCCTTTTCCCGTGATTCTTCCTTCAAATTTCTGCCCCTTCTTTCCTAGTATTATCTCTAAATGGAATGATGAGTTGGTGCCCCTAGGAATTTTGACACAGAAAGTCCAGACCAAAGGGCATACGGGACTTACTGGTGGGGTACGGAAAATGCTGTGGAACTGAGGATCCCGGTTTCTACCATCTCAATAGCTTGTTTCATTTCCAGCTTCTTGTACAAGGAGACAATGCTGGATTTGGGCTGGTTCTTTCGGATTAGGATTTTCCGTAAATATCTGTGATCAAACTTCTTAAACCTAAAAACAAAAACCAATGGTTTGGACATCTTTAACCTCTGTATGTATTATGGAAGTACGTATTTTTCTTTTTCTTTTTTTTTTGTATTTTTCTTAAAACTAACTTCTACCTCACTTTGTTCTGAACACGAGGATGGTGCTGAAAATTCAGTCTTTGAACACATTTTTAAAAAATCATAGGAATTTTATATTTTTTATATTGTATTATATATATTTATTTAATAAAGAAAGAATAACCTACTGGCCTGAATACACTGAAAATCAACTAGACAAAAGGGAGGGACAAGCTGCAATCAGGGCAGAAAGTATGTGTAAGTGCAGAGCGGGGGAGGCCCAGCCCAGCTCAGCTCCAATTGTAAGAGAAGAAATGAGGGGTTGAGGCTTTTGAACAAATGTTCCATTCTAACAGCTCCCAACAGTGGCAGCTGCACTTACAGTAATACTGGCCTATTCAACCAGAACCCAATAAATTTAAATGGCCCAGTAGTTACAGTAGTTTTGCCCATTATGTTGCAGATCATTTTGATTCCTGACAATGCACGAGGGGGTTGGGGGGGGGAACCCACATATCCTGACAGACTGAATGATGGAGAAGCTGAATAGGCTGGGCGCTGATGGCCGCTGACTATTGTAGCAAACCTCTGGCTGACCCATTAGACTGAGCGGCACGTCTGCATATGGCGTCTTCGGAGGCGGTCATTTGTTTGGAGTAGGGATTTGCAACACTTCCAATCATTTTGCATTCAAAGAGTAATTTGTGTGCCTGCTTTATTTTCTGGAGGGGAACGGAACTCCCTGGGCTGCTGCCTTCTTATCTAGTGATTGGTCTCCTGGTCTGTGAGGCAGAAGGATGCTTTCTTTATAAGTCAAGTCTCCTCTGGGGTTAGCAGGCTGTGATTCCTTAGGACCCATGTTTGGCTCATGCCAGGCCTGTTCTTGCTCCAAATGGGTCCACCCCTCAGCTTTCTTGTTTTCTGCCTTTCTTAAGAGGCTATTTGTTGTTCCTGTCTATTCCTCAATCTAGTGCATTGCTCCCCACCCATCAGGACTTCCGTGACGCTCTTCACACTGAGCTCACCTTGACCTTTACTGTTCAACGCTGGTGGGTGCCCTACGTGCCACTTGGCTCCTCCTGATGTGCCGCTGGGTCATTTCCTCTGTGCCCTCCACCTCCTGATCCATACCTGCTTCCCTTCCAGCCTCCATAAAGGCTTCTTCCAAATCTCTTCATCTTCCTTACCTGCCCCAGAGGAATGGAAGCTTCTCAGAGTCCTGTCCTCCCCCGGCTTCCCCTCTTCACACCCTGGTATTACTTAACTGAACATTCTTCTATTGTCTGTACATTTCACCAAGGCATTGTTATCCCTCTAGACTCATATCTGGAAATCTGAGAGTCACTGTTATTGTCTTTCCTCATTCTCCTCTCCCTATGCCCCTGGCCAGTCCCCATGTCCGCCTTCTGCTAGCTCCTCATCCCTATGATTCTGAAAGTTCTGTGGTTCATTAAAAATAGAAGAGGCTCTAAAGCCAGACCTGAATGTAATCAAAGTTCCGCTATAGGTTAGTTGATCTCCTGGAGTTGGTTTCTTCATCTTCAAAATGAGAAAATTCAGGAGATCATGTAAGATACAATATATGAAACAGCTAGCATAGTACCTGAGGCTTATTTTATGTTTACAGGATGAAATTCTTACGTCCATGTGGCTATCCCTTACAGTTCTCACCCCCCACAGTATCTCTCAAATTCAGCTTCCATATTGCTGTTGTTGTTTGCCTTCCAAGAGCCAAATATGGTCATGCTACTCTCCTATTTCTTTTTCCTTTCTTCCTAAATGTATCTTATTTTATTTGAATTCAGTTAATTATCATAATAGTCTACCATTAATTTCAGACGTAGAGTTGAGTCATTCACCAATTGCATATAACACCCAGTGCTCATTTTATCACGTGCCCTCCTTAATGCCCATCACACAGTTAGCCCATCCCCCTACCCACCTCCTCTCCTAAAATCCTGTTTGTTTCTTATGATTTAGAGTCTCTTATGGTTTGTCTCCCTCTCTGATTTCATCTTATTTTATTTTTCTCTCCCTTCCCCTACGATCCTCTGTTTTGTTTCTTGAATTCCACATACAGTGAAATCATATAATTGTCTTCCTCTGATTGACTTATTTTGCTTAGTGTAATATCCTCTAGTTCCATCCATGTCATTGCAGATGGTAAGATTTCATCTTTTTTGAAGAATGAGTAATATTCCATTGTGTATATATACCACATCTACTTTATCCATCCATCTGCCAATGGACATCTGAGTTCTTTCAATAGTTTGGCTATTGTGGACATTGCTACTATAAACATTGGGGATGCAGGTGCCCCTTCAGATCATAACATCTGTATCCTTTGTGTAAATACCCAGTAGTGCAATTGCTGAGTCATAAGGTATCTCTATTTTTAACTTTTTTAAGGAATCTCCATACTGTTTTCCAGAGTGTCTGTACCAGCTTGCATTCCCACCCACCAGCATTGTAAGAGGGCTCCCCTTTCTCTGCATCCTTGCCAACATTTGTTGTTTCCTGACTTGTTAATTTTAGCCATTCTGACTGCTGTGAGGGGGTATCTCATTGTGGTTTTGATTTGTAGTTCCCTGATGCCAAGTGATGTTGAGCATTTTTTCATGTCTGTTGGCCTTTGGATGTCTTCTTGAAGAAATGTCTGTTCATGTCTTCTGCCCATTACTTGGCTGGCTTATTTGTTCTCTGGGTGTTCAGTTTGATAAGTTCTTTATAGATCTTGGATATTAGCCCTTTATCTGACATGCCATTGGCAAATATCTTCTCCCATTCTATAAGTTGTCTTTTGGTTTTGTTAACTGTTTCCACTACTCTCCCATTTAAAAGTCTTTTGATCTGAGTATTCAATGTCAAATGAATTTTACAGTAATGATGGCTGTATAGAGTTCCTTAGCATTGTGCCATGGAGGTGGTATCTCTGTCTTTCTAATCTCTTTTCTCACCATGTCCCTTTCTCTGACTGTGTCCAAACCATGCTGTGCTTTCTTGCCTTTGCATTTTGAAATATCCTGCTGCTACTGCTGCTGTTTGGCACGTTTTCCATTCTTCTTTGCCTGGAGAACTCCTCATTTATTTTCAAAATATACTCCCATCACTGTACTACTATGGTTCTATGCATTTACCTCTGTTATAGCATTTCTTATATGGATCATCATTATTCATTCAGGTTTTTTCTCTCTTCTTTCTCGCAAGACCTTATTTACTACATTGTGAGGACCTGGAATGCATTTAGTGTGTCTTACTGCATAGTGTCTAGAAAATTTGGTATAAATTTTGCTAAATGGAATAATTTTAAGTAATTTTTCACTGGGTGAACTATAGGATTTAGACTTAAAAAATCCATGACCTAGGTCCTAGGTTGGTGGATATTTACATAAATTAAGTTTTATTTTAATACTATGATGACTGTCTTTCTTTTTCCTTCATAACAAAGACCCACTCAAAATGCAAATTTGTGCAGCCACTGTGGAAAACAATATGGAGGTTCCTTAAAAAGTTAAAAATACCAAGAAAAAAAGTTAAAAATAAAACTACCTTAAAATCCAGGAATTATACTACTGGGTATTTGCCCTCAAAATACAAAAACACTAAATCAAAGGGATACATGCAGCCCTATGTTTAAAGCAGCATTATTTACAACAGCCAAACTATGGAAGCAGCCCAAGTGTCCATTGATTGATGAGTGGATAAAGAAGATGTGATATATAAAATGGAATACTACCCAGCCATCAAAAAGAAGGAAATCGTGCCATTTGCAACAACACAGATGGAGCTAGAGAGTATAATACTAAGTGAAATAAGTCAGTCAGAGAAAGACCAATACCGTTTGATTTCACTCACATGTGGAATTAAAGGAACAAAACAAAGGAAAAAAGGAAGAAAAAAAAAGAGAGACAAACCATGAAACAGACTCTTAACTATAGAGAACAAACTGGTGGCTACCAGAGGGGAAGTTGGTGGCAGGATGGGAGAAACAGGTGATGGGGATCAAGGAGGGCAGTTGTGAGGAGTACTGGGTTGTTGTATGGCAGTGTGGAATCACTCACTCTATTGTACACCTGAAACTAATAAACACTACATGTTAACTAACTGGAATTAAAATTTAAAAATAAATCACCCACGGACTCACAAAATAAAGAAAAAATAAAATGGAACTGTAAAAGCCCACCCAGAAGCTCTCAGTTTCTCATTTAGGTGTCACTACCCCTCTTGACAGCTAGACTTTTTAAAATCTAGTTTTTCTTGGCATCACCAACATCAACATGTTGACAAGCCCTAGAGAGAAAATGTCTACCGTTTGGTTAACTCAACTACTGCCAACTCCTACATTCTTTAAATAGCTGTGTTTAACACTCAAAATCTCATCTTCCTTATTCTGATTAAAACTCTCCTCAGGGCCTCATAAGAAATATGCTGTAGACTAAAATCCAGGAAGAGAATGTGTTCTGAAATGTGAGATGTGGTAGAGACGAGAGACCTTGGCATTTGTATGGAATCATGTAGAAAGGGCCCCTGAAGGTCTTCCACTGCAACCTCCCTCCCCAGTGGAGGACGCTCTTCCCCAAGATCCTCGCTAACTCACTGAACTCCCTCTGTAGCCTTACGAAGCCAGGCATCCCATGGTTGAGCTTCTCTTTTCACTGGGAAACTTGTCCTTGTTTTAAGTTTAGATCTGACTTCTCTAATTTCAATCTGAAAGTTGCACTAGTTTTCTCTGACACAACCTAGCCCAAATCTATGGCCCCTCCACCTGAGAGCTCTCCGTTCACAGGCTGGGTATTTCCACAGCTTCCATCTGCCTCTTCTATGCCATGATTCCCAGACCCTTTATATTCCTGGTCCCCTTCCTCTGGATTCTTTCTAGTCTCATGCTCAGTTTTCAATGTAACCTTCTGAGGTTCCTCATGCCACAAATATCCTTCCTAGGCAGTGAAACCCTCTGCCTCCTTACTTGTCTCTCACTTGGTAGTGGCTCCATTGCCCACACACATCTTCAATTCCAGCTTTCAAGTGATCCATCAGCTGCCAAGCCAAATACAGGAAAATGATTGCTGGTGAAACGTTAACTCTAAAAGACACACAAGGAAAGCTAATACACTTTGGAAAACAAAGGAGGTTTTAATTTCCTGGAACATGTCCTCTTTTCTATCACTCTGTTCAAGTAACTGAAACTTATAATACCTTCCATAGTAATTCAACTTAGTTTCATGATTCAGACTCTGCTGATAAGCTCCTTACTAATGCACATAACTTTTGATGAAAACAGGGTACCTGCCATTTATTTTTAATATCTTTCCAGAATGACTTAGAAAATGTCTCATTACTGAAATCACATGAATGAAATAGCTAACTGTTATTTCTAATTTCAACACAAAAGAAAAACATTGCCAGGACCCAATTTATATAGTTTCTAAAAATATAATTCTATGGATATCCTATTATCATAGTAACTCATAACAAAATCTACCTATTTGCCTCATTTTTATATGATTATTTTCTCTCAGTATTACATTTTACCATTGAGGCCAATTATACTAAATTTGCTTCACCTGAATTATTTATAGGAATTTCAGAAAAAAGCATAATCTCTTCAAAATTTATGAATTAGTCTTCATAATTTAAACTTGTAACCATTGAAGTTTATGCTGACTTCTGAAATATTTTTATAAAATAGATTAAAATATTAATTTAATTCTGAAATATTTAATTGATGTACTTTCTACCAATAATTATAACTTTATTTGAGAAAAAATTAATAAGAAAGGAATAAAGTATCCAAGTTCTATTGTCTTAGATATATTATTTCATCTCTAAAAATATTGAATAGAGGGTATAAAAATAGAAACAAAAATCTTCAATCAGGTTAAATCATTTCTTATATTTTTTAGGATTTTTCTTATTTATTTGAGGGAGAGCAAGAGAGAGAATGAGCAGGGAGGGGAGGAAAAAGAGAGGGAGAAGCAGACTCCCTGCTGAGCAGGAAGCCTGACACAGGGCTTGATCCCATGACCCTGGGTCTGTGACTTGAGCCAAAGGCAGACACTTAACAGAAGGAGCAACCCAGGATCCCCAAAACCTTTCTTATTCTAAAACATTTGCTTCTTATCCCCATCTGTTGAAAATTTTTAAATGGCCTTGAAGATTTTTGGTTTGGGTTTACATGACTTTGGCCATAAAATTGAGGGTTGATTTTGAAAGACTTCATCAGTTTCTCCAGCATTAGAATCATGAACTCATGGGCATAAAAGAAAGCCCAGGATTATCTGGGACAGTCATCCCCTCAGAGCCTGAATCTCCTACCCAGCATCTATGCCAAGTGTTCCCAGTCACTGTTTGTACACATCCATTTCACCTTTGCGTATGCCATAGGAGAAGCAGTTGCCAGAATGTTCTTCCTTAACTGAGCTGAAGTCTCCTTCCCTCTGTCTTCCATGTATTCCCTCTCATTTTTGTTCCCTGGAGCCATACAAAATGGCATCCCTCTAAAACTGTATTGAACTTAAACAAACATGTTGAAACCATGCTCAACTTCATTTTCATCTTTGTTGGAATTGAATGTTTTCACTGAAAACTGCTACTAGACTGTATCTGTAGAAGGAGTAGAAGCCTTTACCCCTGCCTAATGAAAAGTTCAGAAAGAGTGGAGGGTCCTGTGTTCCATCCAAATGATGATTTCAGAAGCAAGTGGGGTGATTATGAGCGTTAGTTACTATGATAGTTTTTTGAGGTGTCATCTAGGCAAGGCTAGTTCTAGGTAATACCAACACTAATCTAGATGTTGCTGTGAAGTATTTAGTACATAGGATTAAAGTCCATAATCAGTTGTCTTGAAGTGAGGGAGATTATCCCAGATAATCTGGGTGGGCCTAATTTGATCAGTTAAAAGGCTGGAAGAGTAGAACTGAAGCTTCCCTGATGAAGAAGAAAATTCCAGTCCTGCACAGCAGCTGTGGCTCATGCCTGAGAGTTCTGGTCTACCCTTCTTGAAGTTCTGTCTTACAGATTCTGGGCTTGCCTAGTAGCCCCAACAGTAGGTAAGCCATTTCCTTATGATGAAGTTCTTAATATATATCTCCTACTGGTTCTGCTTGCCTGTTGGACCCTGACAGAAACACTGCCAGCGTGGTCCAAAAGGCAAGGAGGAAAGATAAAATGAAAGCAGGGGTTTGGACCCCAAAGTTCTACAGGCAAGAAATAGACTGATCAAAGGAATGAGCTAAAAACACAGGCCATCTTTCATGAAAAAGGAAGGATGACTCAGAGCGTGGAGTTGAGAATCCAGAGGGTGGAACCCATATTGGAGTTCTGATCTGAGGAAACAGAGGCTGTTCCCAGGCCTTGAAACCAAGTAGTTTTCCCAGTCATTGGAAATGACTCCTTTTATTCCTTCCATTTCCCTGCTTTTTGAAAGGGAATGTCTATAGCCATTATCCTATGACAGCCCTATCAGTGTATTTTGGGAGCAGATAATTGTCTCTTGAATTCCACAGGTTCAGCATTGGAGAGGAGCTGTGCCTGAGGAGGATAATACGCAGAGGGTCAACCATCCCTGATTTAGATGACTGAGATGATGAGATTTGGGACTTTTGGGCTGATAAAAGTTAGGTGAGATTTTAGCCTTGGAGTTGGCACTACAATGGATTGAGATTTGGGGGACATCAGGATAGAGTTAATGTATTTTGACTGGGGAATAGATATGAATCTTTGAGGGGCAGAGAGCAGACTGACAGGCAGAATAATGGTTCCTGAAGATGTCTGTATTCTAATCCCCACAACCTGTGAATATGTTAATTTATGTGCAAAGGAAAATTAAGATAGTAGTTGGACTTAGGGTTGCCAACCTTAAGATAGAACATCCTAAACTAACTACATGGGCCTAATACATCATAAAGGTCTTTAATGTGGAAGCGGAAGGCAGAAAAGTCAATATCAGAGTGATGCAGCATGAGAAAGACCTGAGTGGCCATTGCTGGCTTTGAAGATGAGAGGGGTCCATGAGCCAAGGAATGCTAGAAGATTCTACAAGCTGCAAGAGGCAAGAAAACAGATTCTTCCCTAGAAACTCCAGAAGAAATGCAGCCCAGCAACATCTTAATTTTAGCCCAGCGAGACCTATTTTGAACTTCTGACCTCCAGAACTATAAGATAATAACTATGGTTTTTTAAGCCACTAAATCCATGGCAATTTCCTACAGCAGCAATCAGAAACTAGTACAGTCACTCTTGATCTAGCTGGCGAGGAAAGAAGCTACATTTAGTGATGTGTACACAACAACTATTCAAAGCTCTAGATTACTCCTATCAGTGACAAATGGAGATTAACCTATTATGACAAAGAGATAACTTACACGAATATGAAGCTCTTCATTGATGGATTCTTTCTTATTGGTCTTTCTAACATCCAGGTACCTGACCAGTGGCCCGATTGTGATTCCCTAGACCACAATGAAAAAATAAAGAGTTCTGTTGTAGTGAAGATTGTCATAATAAAAAGCAAATCTATTAGCAGAACTGTTAGAGCTTCCAATTTTCATATCTTTGTTTTATACTAGCTTCTACTGAATAAATGCTCCAGTGTTTAGTTCTGATATAAGTCTTTTAAATTCTGCAATGAAAATAGCATTACTTTGGGATGCCTCAGTATCTCAGTCGTTAAGTGTCTGCCTTAGGCTCAGGTCATGATCCCAGGGTACTTGGATCGAGCCCCGAATCAGGCTCCCTGCTCAGTGGGAAGCCTGCTTCTCCCTCTCCCACTCCCCCTGCTTGTGTTCTCTCTCTTACTGTCTCTCTCTGTCAAATAAATAAATAAATAAATTCTTGAAAAAAAAAAAAAGCATAGCTTTGATCACATTTCTCTAAAAAAAAAAAAAAAAAAGGCATTACTTTAAAGCAGGAGTTTACTGTTATCCCTTAAAATAAACTCTCATTAGTTTGCTGAGAAAGAACTCCAGCTAAAATAAAAACTCGAGTTATCCAGTACTAATTGAAATCTTGTTTTCAGTAAAACACAGCAGAGTAACTATCATTCACCTGCTACCCAGAAATATTTTAATCAATATGTCTTATTGATAATAAGGTAGTATATTTTAGAGGTTAAAGGATGAACACAAACATGATCTAAAAGTATTTGGGAATTTAGTTTGAGTATTGAGCATATGTTGAAAAATTAGATAAAGCATCCCTTTTTTGGTACTATACAAATTTAATACATCATCCTGAAAGACTTTACTTATTTCAGATATGAAAGAAATCTACTAACCTGAATAAATACAGTAAAATATATAACTACTAGAGTAGCAGTGACAAACATTTTCTTCCTAGGAAAAAGAGACAGAGGAAGCAAAAATGCAAGTGAAAAACTTCCAGCTCCTCGGACACCACTGTAGAAAATTATGCACTGGTCCTTGATGGAGAAGGGGAAAGTCCGAAACTGGTTACTGACATAGAAGAGAGCAAATACGCCTAGAAAGGGGGAAATATGTATTAGAGCAGAGGGTCATGAATGAGTAGATATACAGTGCTAGTGAACCCGAATCATGTGCATGTGCCCGCAAAACAACGCAACCTAATTTCATCACACCCATGATTGTCCATCCCAAACAGAACATCTTACAAAACTTCACTTTAGTAGTACTTCAGGTCGTTAGCTTCCTAGCTTGTGTATATGTGTGTGTGTGTGTGTGCTTAAAGTAATAAAATCTTGATATTTTTTGATATGACATGATATATATATTCTAATCTATACTCATAATTTTTGTTCTGCCTTTCAAAACTAGGAAAGGCAAGGGTATTACTTGGGGGATAGAAACATTTCTGTCATCTCATGTTCTCAATGAGTAACTGAAGGAGGTGTATAATTTTAAACATAAGAGGACTCTCTTAGTGATTGTGGTCTCTGCTGGGTAAGCAAAACTTTTGTGGTTGGTTTGGTTCTTCTTGAGGTTCAATGCAAACAAGAAACTTGGCAAGGGCTCAAAGGGGGGGGGTTCTTACCCCCTTTGTCAGTAAGGAGACGGTGGAGGGTGACAGAGCTTGTTTAAAGCACAGAAGTGTTTTCTACCTCACTGATTTTCCATCCCTGAGTGGCCTGCATGACCTAGCTCACCACCAATGCAGTGCTTCCTGGTGGAAAAGGTCCTTCATTAAAGATCTGACTAAAGAGCTTCCATTGCAGAATAAAACTCTCAGTATCCACTTGTGACTTCTATTCACACAGACCTCACAGCAAGCAACCCTTGGTGCCAGGCACACAGATAGTGCGAGAGATGGTAAAATCTAACAATTTTCATTTTGTTTTGTGTGTCCTGGCTCCTCCACATACTAGTCATGTGACCTTGGCTAAGGTTCTAATCTTTTCATGTACTCAGTCTCTCTGGAGGAGGTAATGTAAAATTTACCTCAGAAGGTAGATGGAAGGTTTACATAAACTAAATATCTATATATAACAGAAAGCAGGGACTTTACATTACAAGCCTTCAAGGCTACTATTAGCCCCGAGACAGGCTGGGGGTGAGAAGAGGCTGGGAGGGAGAACTGGATTCTGATAGCTGGTGGTTCTGTCCCTCACTGTGACATGGCCCAGTCAGCCATTCTCTCGGTGACTCTCCCCTCAGCTAGAATATGAGGGACTTGGGTTGGATTGTCACCAAAGGCCAACAAATTTGAAGTATCCACAATATTAATCCTCTCTTAGATGGTTTATACCCCTGTTGGCCGGGCTGAAGTTCGGTCACATTACTTCTCTTGACATTAGAGAAGGAGAGGAACCTAGGAAATTTGTTCATGCCTCCCATTTTGTGGTCGAGGAAGATTTTGAGTATTGCTAGTTATTAGCCATGCTAAGATTTGATTTGAAGTTATAAATTTATATTATTAAATAACACAGTTTCCTTAATTCTTTTCTCCCCAAGAAACTGAACAGGCACACATACTCAGAGTTAGTCTGATGAATATTTTAATATTTCTGCATTCTTGTTACTCTTTCCTAGATTTAAAACCCACCCTAAATTAATTTGGAATTGAATATTCAAGGTAAGTTCTTGAATCATTTCCCCTAATTTCTCTTTAACTGTAATTGGCTTGAAAATATTGATCAAAGTCGATCAAGTGAATGTTTCAAATCCTGGTCAAAATCATTTTAAAATAAAACTGCTTCTAATCAAAAGGCAGCACATATAAGGCAGTACTGTCATCCAGTACTTAATGTTCTTGCTAGCCCCAGAAACATAATGTACAAGATAAGTAAGCAGACACTAGTCAAGACATCTCATTTTTTTTTAAATTAGGCACATTTTATAGGGGTAAAATCAGTCATATTATAGAGTTGCCTGTACTAATTAATAAGCACTTTTAAAAATAAAGATTCACTTCCTGGTCCTTGGTTTTCTATACATCAAACTCAACCCTCAACTAATACCACCCATATGTTTTAGGGGAAGGTTTTCTAACAGTACCTGCCTTACATAGAATATACTTAGTGAGATCTCACTTTTCTTGTAATAAAAGTGTAAATGCTCACAGTGTATAATCTATATCTCATTTAAGGTGCAAGAGGGTAAAAATTGACAAAGAAGTGAAGAACAAGGGATAAATTTACTGAGTTATATTTAAATGTGTAGATGTGAAAGTTCTCTCTTCAAATAAAAAAAGAGAAACAAACTCCTCGGCCCAGCCTTGCTTCAGTGCACAACCTTCTCAGCCTCTAATTGCTGAGAGAATCTAGTGAGGGAACACAGAGACAACATTCCGGGTCACCACAAGGTGCCTCTACTCCCCTAACCCGTAAAACCAGTTAGCGTCACCTCACTACTTAGGCTGTTACATTGCAGAAAGGGAGAATAAAGAAGAATTTTAAAAAGCAGCAGGCAGGAGCCCCTTTGGGTCCTGCTGTCTCTTACTAATGGCTCTCCAGATCTGGCAGAAGACCAGGGTGAAGCAGATGAAGGCCCAGTTCCACTCATGGTTCTTCCCAATGGTGGACACGCCCATGAATATGAAGATCAGGGTCTCGCTGACGCTGCTCAGCATCTTCATGAAATACTTGATGGTGGTGTAGGATGTCTGGGACACATTTTCCTCTACATACTTTTTCATTGTTACCGCGCAGGCTGTGATTCTGCAGAAGGAAGAGAGTCTCAGGAGAAGCAGGAGATTTTCCCCCCTCCATGAAAAACTCCCTCCTGGTGATGCCACAGATACACACATCCTGTTTTTATCCAGAGAGAACATCGTCTCCATTCCCCTTTCCCTTTCCCCATGGGTTTTTTTTTTTCTTTCTCTGCTCCTTCTCCAAAAGGTTTGCTCAAATTGCGTGTGTTGGGGATGGTGGGCATGGCATGGCTTTCTCGAAAGAAAATGGTATCAACCATTTGTGCATTGGGTGCACAAACCCAAAGCAGAAGAGTTTCTGGAAAGAATAATCCAGAGAGGCTCTATTTCCTCCACCTGAGCAATGTTTCTTACAATAATTTAATGAGAAATTTTTCATTTAAAATGTTTTTGCTCTAAGGTCACTAGCAAGTCCCCGGGGGGGGGGGTGTCACCTGAGGGCAGAGGAAGAGAAAAAAATCTTTGCCGTGTCTAAGTAATTTAGATTACCTTTAGGGTGGGACAAAAATGAGTATCTAGATTTTATGCTATTATAGTTAATTAAAATAGGTATTTCTATACAATAAAATTAAATATTTCTGCCTGAGTAGCTGGGTTTGAGGATAATGGCATAGAAAATAAACAACATGACCAGATATAGCAAGCCAAGTTAAGAAGCCTCATTCCAAGATCTATGGAAGGATAAACATTTACAAATAGTTTCAATAAGAAAAAGAAGTCTGGACTTCTGGTCTTATCCCCTCTACCTAGTCTCATTCCAGCCTGGTGTGATGTGATTTAAGGGAAGTAGCAGAAGGCAGAGCTCAGGAATGACAGTCCTTCATGGCATGCTGCCCTTTACCTTTAAAATAATGAATTTTTCAAAGAGAAAAAAAAGGCTATTGAAATGAGACTTTAAGCTTGAACTTCTAGTTCTTCTCTGCATCAGCTCTTCTGAGCCTTTTAAATTGACCTTATAATTGCTCTGCTCTGCTAAGGCCCTCCAGGAGAAGAGCAAAGACAAAGGCTGGGGAGAAAGAACATTTGCCTCCAATCAGATTTTACAAAAGTTTAAAAAACCTGAATCCAGCAACACCTTTGCAGACTAGTGTCAGAAGTTCTGCCTTTTGCAAATGCTAGTCCACACTGAGTGGTACTGCATTCCCTTTTATTGCTATGAGAGTTGGCCCTCAGTTTGTACTCACGCCAGGATGCCAGAGAGGTAGAGTGTCTCCGCAGCTAAGTAAGACAGATAGCTAAACATGAAGACGATGAGTGGTTCGATGGCAGAGATATTCTGAGTGAAACGTGTGATAAATGCAGAAATAAACCCAAAAATGATGCCGAAAAACACTCCTCCAACCCCCACAATAATGAATCGGGCACATCCAGCCAAAATGTCGACAGGTTCTATGTCTTCAAATTTATGCATCTTTGTGAAGGCAATTAAAATATTGTATAAGACCTAGACAAAAAGAAAATGAAAGAAACATGAATTAGAAATGAGAAATACTTGACACGCAGATTCTTAACTTCGTGTCCAGTAGAGTAATACACATGTGAATTACACGACCATAAATATTAATATGGCTAACGCCTAACTTTAAAATTATTCCAAATAATTTACTCTTATTCGTTTATGCTGGGTAAGAGTCTAATACAGCAGTCTCTGTGAAGCTCTGTTTCAGTTACCGACTTAATTTCCTCCCAGCTCCAAATGCACATTTCGATAGGGGCTCTATAATAAACAAGGGAATTCCTCCAGCAGAATTTTTCTCCTTCAAGGGAGGCACAGCACATGTTACAGCTCTCTCAGCAGAGGGCGCTGAAGGGACATGGCAAGAGGAAGGGGCTTTCCAGCAACTTCCTGTGGGAGGGGCAAGAGTCAGTCAGGTGATTGGAGGGACTTCCGGTAGTTCCTTGGAGGGGCAGGCTACAGGCCTTGGAAGAAATTGATAAGTTATGGTTTCCACAGGAGATAACTTGTCCGTGGACCTTCTGATATGGAAAAAAGAAGCCCTTGCATAACCTTCTCGCCACATGCCTGTTGTTAGTGGTGCCCCTGAATAGCTTGCTGTGTGTATACCCTCTTTCTTGTCCACGCAGCCTGCTCCTCGGAAGGCGCTGTGCCCTCTCCTCGGAAGGCGCTGTGCCTCCTCCTGAGCCCAGCCTCCCACTGCACCCTGGGTGCCACCAACTGCTGATGCCCTCTCCCTGCCTGCCTTCCTGAAGGTGGCCTGTTCTTTGCCCAGCAGTTCGGGGCCAGCTTCTCTCCGGCCCAGTGGTCCATCCACACCTCCAGGGACATCTGAACCCCTTTCAAGTTTATCCTTTGGTAAACCTGGTACCCTATCCTAAGGGTACCAGGAAGAGTTCTCATATCTTACATCTAGTCCTTTGTTATTGTTAATCATTTTGATATTAAAATTTTTTTGTTTAACCTACCCTATGGTTTGTCCCTCTCAATTGGACCCCACCTGCTATACTTTGCATATATGTCATCTCATTGAATCCTCCAAACCACTTGAGCCTGCGGGATACACAACCCAATTTTCCTGCTATTTCTCTACTCATTTCAACATGATGAGAAATTACAGTGGGGGCACCTGGGTGGCTCAGTTAAGCATCTGACTCTTGATTTTGGCTCAGGTCATGAACTCAGGGTCCTGGGGTGGAGCACTCTCCTCAGGGAGTCAGCTTGTCCCCCTCCCTCTGCTTCTTCTCCCGCTTGTGCTCTCTCTCTCCCTTCCTCTCTCTCTCTCTCAAATAAATAAATAAAAATCTAAAAAAAAAAAAAAAAGAAAGCAAGCAAGCAAGAAAGAAATTACAGTGATCTAGGGAATCACACTTCATGTGCTTGGCAACCCAGAATTTAGACTGAACTTCTGAAAAGTGGCAGCTGCCACACAGTTAATGAGACACACAAAGTAAGATCTCTGAGGAAATTGAAGACCTTCAAGGAGATCAGGCCCTGAAGAGTCTTGATAAACTACAGCATATACCTATTGGCTTTTGTTTGCCTATACTAGGAAAAATGGGGGGAAAAAATCAGAGCAGGAGCAGAAGCTAACACTCAAGGAAATAAGGTCAATGATTACCTGACGTATGTGGAACCACAGGAGTGGACGGACCCTCCAGTATAGTTAGGTCTCTATCTCATTCATTTCCTTGGCTCACCCTCTGCTCTCATCTTACTTCTGGAATGATCCCCCACTCTGTGACCTGCAAGACTTGCCCAGGCCTCAGCCTCCTGTGTGACTCTGACTACTTACCCCCCCAATTTGTCTTTCCTTACTGAGACAATCAGTGTCACCTCTGTTCTTCAGAGTGCCCTGACACCATTTGGATACTGGCCTTGGCTTCACCCACGGTGCTTACCAGAACTACTAGCGGCTTTGTGTACACAATGACCCCTTGACGGTGGTCTTCAATCTGCCATTCCTTCCCCAGCCCTGATCCCAGTCCTGCCCCCTCCAGATCTGCCCTGTGAAGGGCCTCTGTTTCCACCCTTATGATTAAAGTTTGTTGTTTTCTTTTTGTTTTTTCAAAGATTTTATTTATTTATTTGACAGAGAGAGAGAGATCACAAGTAAGCAGAGAGGCAGGCAGAGAGAGAGGGGGCAGCTGGCTCCCTGCTGAGCAGATAGCCTGATGTGGGGCTTGATCCCAGGACCCTGAGATCATGACCTGAGCTAAAGGCAAAGGCTTTATCCCACTGAGCCGCCCAGGTGCCCTAAAGTTTGTTGTTTTCTGACAGAGATGGTCAGTGAAGGAGCCTAGGCTGGCTTCTTGTTAGGTTCACAATCATAAACCACCAAAGTTCATTTAAAGCAAAGGCCCACTTCATCTCATTTGCATTTTTTTCTAAGGAGTGCCTCATTTGTTTGAGTGAGGTTGTTCTCCAGTAGCAGAAACAGCACAAGCAGCTGGTCTATGGCAATGTGTGTCTCTGTTCATGAGTGCCCTAGAGTCACTGTATAAACTGGTAACATGCTTTGCTATGGGGGCCTTGGTCAGTTAAGCATCCAAGTCTCAATTTGGGCTCAGGTCATGATCTCAGGGTCACAAGATCCAGCCTGAGTCTGGCTCCACATCCTGCTCAGTGCTAGGTTAAGATTCTCTCTCTCTCTCTCTCTCTCTCAATCTCTCTCTCTCACTCTCTCTCTCTCTTTCTCTTGGTCCCTCTGCCCCCCAACAATGTACACACATGCTTTCTCTCTCTCTCTCAGAAAAGAAAAAAGATATTAGGGTTTTGCTACAGGATATCCCAAGAGTAGTGACTTTTCGCATTTAGTCTTCATATAATAACTTACAGTAAAGTTAAACAGAAAAAATTCAATTCCAAAGTAAATAAATGGGAAAAAAAACCCACAAATGTTTCTGCTTTCCTAGGAATTTGTTAGTTAAAAGCTGAAAGTCATTCGTTGTGTTTGGGTTTCCCTAATAATGGGTCTTAAACTATGATGCTACCTCCGCGTATAAGGGATTCTCATGCATTCACAGTATGCCATTTTATAGCCTCCAATTTTGTTCCATCTAATTTTCCCTTAAAGATCCTTTTGGACCTTTTTTTGACTCTTTTATATTGCCATGATGTTACGGAAATGACAATGTGTTGTGTGGTTTCCTGTTCCTGCATGGCCCTCGCAGCTGTGAGCACTTCCCTTTAAATGGAAACTTCGGTCTCTATGTCCTCTAGCCTTGGGAATGATAATACCTTTAGTAAAGAGAATTTCAAGAAAAAAAAAATCTTATCCAGTACAGAATGGCTTTTGGCTTTAGAATATGAGTTGGCAGAAAGGTCAGTCCTCAAAGTCTCTCGGTTGTCACCACTCCTCACATAGGATGCTGTATCACTAATGGACTTTGTTGAATGGGGAGGGGAGACACGAGGAGGGCGGCCAATGCACCTCCCTTCCCCAGTGCAGCTTTGTCACATTGCCCTCTGTATGAGTTTCCTAGAGCAGCCGAAACAACATACCCCAAACTTGGATGGCTTAAATCAACAGAAATTTTATTCACTCTCACTGTCCTGGAGGCTAGAAGTCCACAATCAAGGTGCTGAGAGGGCCATGCTCCATTGAAGGCTCTAGGAGAGGATAGTTCTTTGCTTATTCATTTCTGATGGTTGTTGGCAGGCCTTGGTGTTCCTTGACTTGTGGACCTGCCATTGTGGTCTCTGCCGTTGTCTACATATGGCCTTCCCTGTGTGTTCCCTCCTCTGTGTCTTCCCATTGCCTTCTTACAAGGACACTAGTCATTGGACTAGAACCCACCTCAATCCAATGTGAGTTCATCTTAACTAATTGTATCTGCAAAGAACTACTTCCAAATAAGATCACATCCCAAGGTTCTGGGCGGACATGAGGTTTTTTTTGTTGGTTTGTTTATTTTTTGCAGTGGGGGTGGGGTGGGGGTGGGGTGGGGTACTATTCAATCCAATACAGCCTCTATAACCAAAATGACCTTACAATGAATTGACTTGTAGTAATCTCTCAGGCCAATCTTGATTTTGAATTTCAAAAAGTCCTCATCTGTGGCTTTCCTCCAAATGGCTCCATTTTATTTCTTTAGGGAACCTAGGACACATGTTTTCAGTGCCTGGATTAGTTCCTGCTTTTTAATGTGATTAGTAGCCAGTAACTAACAAGCTTGGTTAGATAGGGGGTTATGGACAGAAAATTGTAAACAGGCTTCCTTCTTCCCCTAAAGAAATGTTTCTAGTGCAACTTCTGGGAGAAGGAAAAGAAGCTGGGAAAGGTGTATAAGAAGAAGAAAAAAGGGGCTTATGGCTGGTTTGGTTGGTTAAGCAGCCAACTCTTAATTTCAACTCAGGTCATGATCTCAGGATCCTGGGATCAAGCCCTACAGCGAGCTCCCCGCTCAGTGGAGGATCTTCTCCCTCTCCCTCTGACACCTACCCTTCTACCCCGCTTGTTCTCTCTCTCTCACTTAAAAAAATAAATCTTTAAAGAAGATGAAGAGAAGGAGGAGGAGGAGGAAAAAGTTTAGCATAAATTGGCTCAAGCAAGGACACACATACTCTCACATCATGAGCTCTGTACATTGGTGCAGTTAGGAAAGGGATTGCCTTAAAAAGAGAGAGGGAGAGACTTGCTGAAATTTCACACCAGGTTTGCTCAAGATTACACATGCTAACTCACAGAAATTTTAGAAAATATAGAAGTACAAAGGAAAATCCCCATAATTGTCTCCCAGTCCCTCCCAGAGAAAGCCATTCTAAATATTATATATAGATACTGTATACGTATATATATTTCTAAATACATATATAAATATCCTATAAACACACACACATATGTATACCCTTCCTAATCCTGCTTGTCTGTCTATCATCTGTCTATCCATCCATCCATCCATCTATCATCTGTCTGTCTGCCTGGCATCTATCATCTACTTCTCCCTCCGTGGGAGTCAGGACCCTTCAGGTCCCCAACTACAGGCAATGAAACTGAGCAGCCAGGGGCTGCACTGTGATTCCCATCACTGTCCTCAGCCAAAGACCTGGTGTGGCAGGGCCCTAAGGCAGGCCCAATCTTGGAAGGTGCAGGATCCTCTGGTGGGTGTTCTTAGCCAGAAGATTCCCACTGGGTTTGATAAGCGCTCTCAGAATTGCTGTGAGACAGTCCCCTCCAGCTTCCCTTCAGCCCCCTCTCCCTCACCTGGGGTCACTCTGCACTCCGAGCTCCCTCCCCATCTTCTCTCACAGGAGTCTCCCCTATATATCTTTTGTGCATCTAAATGCCCTTTAAATGTCTGGCACATGGCTGACCTGGACAGTATCTATTGATCTGTACCCAGCATATTTTACAAAACCGTTATAATATTGGTCTCTTTGGTTTAAGCAAAGTGAGGCCAGGTTTTGAGAAAAATCTTGGCTGAGTGTTTGAAAGAAAACTGTGATGTAAGGTTTCCAAATGGACACAAAAGAAGCTTAGTGGTTGAATCCCATGTCAATGAGTTTATTTGGTCCCATTGTACCTTCTTCCTGACCTTGGAGCAGCCCACATACAGATCACCTTTGCAGATGTGCTCACATTCCAAGGAGTGAAGCTAAGATGAGGAGCCAGACATTCCAAAAGGCCCCCAAAGGGGCAGATTTGAATGAGTGTTAGTGAGACCTGGGAGTTTATTTGACTCTCAAATCCAGAGGAAACACAGAAGATATATTTAAGACTCAAAGATTTGCATGTTGCTGCCACAAGCGAAAACTCCTCTGCATAGCTCTCCAGGTTCCGAGGAGCTACCCAGTCTGTTCCCAAGGCCTGGGAAAGTCAGTTGGGCCAGCCCTGGACACCAGTATGCATTGCCAGGAAGATGCATGCTAGTTTGAGAAGCTAAAGTAGCACATATAATTTAAGAAGACTGCACTTACAGATACAGTCCATACGACTACATGAAAAACAATTCTTATCTTTCAAATTACATGGCTCTGGATGTCATTGGAGTTGTAAAAGGTTTTCTTTGGATTCATTTCAATCACAATCATGTGGGTATTTTTTCACATATTGGAGGGGAAATCTCAGCCAGTGCTAAATCTCAAACATGTCCATGGCATTCATGGAAACAAGATTGGATTTGCCCTCTTCACTCAGGGTGGAGGAGGTGCAGTATTGTGATATAACAACAACAAAAAAATTCTGTATTTATTGTCTTTGTCCCCAGTACCTTGCAGAGTTCCTAAGAACCTTGCCGTTTTCCTGAGTGAGAGGAGCAAACTTTGTTACTCGTAACGAACCATTTTCCACCACAGCTGAGTTTCTTTTTTTTTTTTTTTTAATTAACATATAATGTATTATTTGCCCCAGGGTAACATGTCTGTGAATTCTCAGGCTTACACATTTCACAGCACTTACCATAGCACATACCCTCCCCAATGTCCACAACCCAGCCACCCTATCCTTATCCCCCC
>CM053610.1:47253882-47316954 GCA_028646535.1 Procyon lotor
CCAACCCCCCAGCAAACCCCCGCCTTGCCTCTCAAATTCTTCATATCAGAGAGATCATGTGATAATTGTCTTTCTCTGACTGACTTATTTCACTTAGCATAATACCCTCCAGTTCCATCCATGTCGTTTCAAATGGCAAGATTTCGTTTCTCTTGATGGCTGCATAGTATTCCATTGTATATATATATACCACCTCTTCTTTATCCATTCATCTGTTGATGGACATCTAGGGTCTTTCCATAGTTTGGCTATTGTGGACATTGCTGCTATAAACATTTGGGTGCATGTGCCCCTTTGGATCACGATGTTTGTTATCTTTAGGGTAAATACCCAGTAGTGCGATTGTGGGGTCATAGGGTAGCTCTATTTTCAACTTCTTGAGGAACCTCCATACTGTTTTCCAGAGTGGCTGTACCACACAGCTGAGTTTCTATTCGAGGTTCCTCTAGCTCCTGTTCCAGAGAGCTTCTGGAGGTGGACTGTTTGCCAGAGGAACCAACTAAGTCATTAGAGGGTTTTAAGTTTCATCCCCACCCCATGATCTGCAGGGGGAGGAGAGGGGCTAGAGATTGAGTTCAATAACCAATGACCAATGATTTAATCAATTATGCCTATGTAATGGAACCTCCAGAAAAATCCTAAACTACCAGGGTCAGAAAGCCTCCAGGTTGTTGCCAGGTGGGGGGCACACCTGGAGAGGACATGGAATACACACACTTCTGTCCATACCTTGCCCTATGCCTCTTTTTCATTTGGCTCTTCCTGAGTTGCATCCATTTATAATTAGCTGGTAACCAAGGTAAAATGCCTTCCTGAGTTCTATGAGCTATTACAGCAGATTATCAAACCTGAGGAGAGGGTTTTGGGAACCCTCAATTTCACAGCCTGTCAGTAAGGGTGGCCCAGATTTGCAATGGATGTCTGAAGTGGGGGCCATATTATGGGGCTGAGTCCTTCATCTGTGCGGTCTGTGTGAATTCAGAATTAGTGCCAGAATTGAATTAAACTGTAGAACACCAAGTCAGTGTCTGGAGAGTTGGAGAACTGGCTGGTATAAGGAAACACAGCTATGCATTTGGTGTGTCACAAATGATATAAAACAAAACAGTTCAGAGAAGAGGGCTCAGGAAGTGGTCCTGTTGTGTTCCCTTGGAGAAGTTAACGAAATCTCTCCCAAGATCATAACAACATCAACTTTCTAACAGAAACACTGAAGGGCACCTGGGTGGCTCAGTTGGTTAAGTGTCAGCCTTTGGCTCAGGTTATGATCCCAGGGTCCTGGGATCAAGCCCCACATCCGGCTCCCTGCTCAACAGGAAGCCTGCTTCTCCCTCTCCTTCAACCTCTCCCCCTGCTCATGATCTCTTATGCTCACTGTCTCTCAAATAAACAATAAAATCTTAAAAACAAAACAAAACAGAAACCGCTGCAAAAGTTTGCAAAACCCTTTCAACACACAAACCCACCTGGACATCATAGCCATGACTCCATATGTCATGGCATATGACATCATATGCCATACTAGCATTCTATGGCTCCTTATAAGGATAACTGCTATGACTTTGAATCTAAGGAAGGGGTAGCCTCATGTGGAGACTACCCACATGAGACTTCCCATCAAGAATGGGAGTAGACAGACTCTTGAGAAGCCTGTCCTTAGACTGGAGACTGCCAGGGATACTCTGCCTAGTTATGATCTACAGCAACTATATTTTCTGAGAAGTACAGGGACACTTGACTAGGTATAGAGAAATAAATACCTTGAGGCCAAGTAAGATAATAAAGAGCCACAAAGAAGTAAGGATATGAGGGCCAAGGAGCAGGGGAAAAGGTAATTGAGCAGACTATGTTGACTCTAGTTGGAGTGAAAGTGGAAAGAGCTATACAAAGCAGCAGATTCTGAGCAACTAACCCATGTTGCATCCATGGGGGGGAGGTGCTCTGGAGTGATCTCATGTGATACTCATTAGCATGGTTTAGCCCATAGTTCTTTTCCTTCTAGGCACCAGGTAGGATTGCACTGTCAGCTCTACCATGTGACTAGGCCTGGCCAAGTTTTGAGTTTCGAGGAGTGATGTATATCATTTATGAGATGGGACACTTGCTTGCTGAGCTGAGTTTCCATAAATCTTTTGCCCTCTGGAGCAGTGCCCAGCAATGCTCAATATGCTTGCTCTATAAGCCCAGGGTCCTGAGTAACCACGATGAACAGAGCATTCAGCTGGCCCATGAGAAACCAGTACTGTAAACAAGAAATACGCCTCTGTTGTTTGAGGCCAACAATTTTAAAAGGATGTTTATTACCACAGCATAACCTGTCCCTTCCTGACTATAGAGAAGATTATTAACTCTTGCTTCTGTTAAAGCCAAACACAAATGGAAACCAGACTGGAAACTTTCCTGAGCAGACAAAACCAGTTTAGTCAGCAACACTTAATTTGCATTATTTTGTTAGACAAGCCAAGCTAGCACCACCTGTGTCTCTCTTTGCATACACCTCTGACAATCATTAGCAAAGCTTAAAATATTTTATTTATTTTAGAAAGAGAGAGTAAGCGAGCAAGGGGAGGGTCAGAGGGAGAGAGAGAGAGACTCTCAAGCAGATGAGAGAGAGAGAGAGAGAATCTCAATTAGACTTCCTGCTGAATGTGAAACCTGAATGCGGGACTCAATCTCACAACCCTGTGATTATGACCTGAGCCGAAACCGAGAGTCAGATGCTTAACCTACTGAGCACTCAGGCACCCCTAGCAAAACTTAAATAATTCCCTAAAATTGATATGAAGTGACCACTAAACAATTCCCTTTCGTTTAAGAAAATTCTAATATTATTGTAACCAATCACTGTAAAGAACAGTCTCTGCCTTCACACTAGATAAGCTGCTTGCTCATAATTCCATGTTTTGGTATGAGTGCTCCCGGTTTGCAGATGTCTTTTTGGGTCTATATACAATAAACTTATACTAATGACTACTTCAGTGATTCATTGGTTTTACTTCTCTGGGTTGTTTGTTTTTCCTTGAACTTTAGGTACTTCTGAAATCCTTAAAACCAACTTGGTTCCAGGTATGGCTTTTCTGAGGCCTGGTGGTAAAGCACTACCTCAGGGGTTCCTGACAGGTCTTCTCTGAGCTGAATTGTGTCCCCCTCAAATTTATGTGAAGTCCTAACATCCAGTACTGCAGAATGTGACTGGGATAGGACATAGGGTCTATTGAGAGGTAATTAAGTTAAGATGAGGTCATAAGGGTGAGGTCCTAATCCAGTAGGACTGTGTGCCAAGAAGGCACACAGAGGAAAGGCCACGTGAAGTCACAGCAAGAAGGCAGCCAGCTGCCAGCCTGGAGGAGAGGTCCCACCAGAAACCAATCCTGCCAACACCTTGGTCTTGGACTTCTCCTGAAGCATGAGAAAATACATTTCTGTGGTAGGAGCCCCCCAATCCATGCTATTTATCATGGTGGCCCTAACAGACTACTACGGGATCTCCATCTTCCTGATTGCTTTGTGTGTGTCTTTTTAATTAATCCTCATAACTTAAGTTTGCCATAAACTTAATTCCTTAAAAACAAAAAGCCTAATTCCTGACTCTACACACATGTGAAAAGCATTGAAATTTCAGAATCACAGTATAAAGATGATCCTTACTGTATGTCAGGTACTGGAAAGGTATGGAGACTGTCAGAGGGAGCTGTACCCATCGACCCTACAGGAAATTAAATAATAAGTCCAGCTAATTTTCTTTTTGTTTGAAGGGTTATGGACACATTAGACTTGGTCATAGAGCATTTCCTTGACAACCACTGGCTCTGGCGGGTAAAGGAAATCAACTAAGGAACCCAGCAATGACCTACAGGCACCAGATAATGATATAAAAGAAAAGACAGAATGGAGGAAGCTTTAGCCTCACTCCTAAAGAAAAGAAAGATGACCAGCAACCCTGGACAGGACATTTAACATGGGATTTACCAGCTCTCCTAGGCTGGATATCCTTGAAAGTGTGTTGCTTAGAACCTCAGAGAACAGAGGCCAGGAACATGACCTGGAGAGAGGTCAGAAAATTTAATAAAGAGAAGTGTGAGCAGCAGGGCTTTGTCAGTGTAGGGCACAGCAAAGAAGCTTCTTGAGAAAATCCCTTTCCATATAAAAAGCCTGAAAATTCTTCTCAGCTGGAATAATGGCAGGAAGGAGGGCTCCCAGGTTTCAAAGTTACAATTACCACCTATCTGCCAGCGGCTTCCAAGTGTGCACGTCCATTAGATCCTGCCCCCATCCGCCAGACTCCTATTTCTAAAACTAGGGAAAAATTCTTTTCAATGGCTTATAGGTCTCTCAAACTCAGCAGGTCAAAAGTCACCTAATAGTCATCACGTGGCCCCTACCAACACCTGTTCCTCACCCATAATACCATCCAAGGAAGGTCGCAGCCTAGCACTCCCGAGTCTACGTCATCTTGGCCTCCCCCACTCTTTCATCAGCTTAGAGCAAATGCCCACAGGGCTATCTTTCACCATCTGGTGTTAGTATACCAACATGGCAGGAAAAGTCACTTAAAGGCTATTAACCTCAGAAATTTCATTAACTATAAAAGCAAACATCAGCTGTGACCGGTAGATTTAAATTGACCGAAGACTAGCTTGGTGATTCGCTTCTTTGGAGAAACTGAATTTTCAGAACCTGAAAGAGGTTGCTTGGTAATAGTTTTTTTGTGAATAAATGAAAGAGGAGTAAATGGATGATTCAAATTCAGGGGCACGCTGGCTCAATCAAACAGGACTGAACTTTCACCCTTAAAATTAAGGTGCTGGATTTCAAGATCTCTCCTTTTCTCCCAGGCTGTGAGTATCATACTCACTAAGGACCACAGTTGGTCCTAGGTGGTGAGGGTTGAAATCTGGAGAACCACAGCCCAGAAGGTACCCATGGCTTTGCCTCCCCCCGTCCTCGCCCATGGCTTAGATGGAATGTCACAGAGCAGCCTTGTACAACAGGTTCTGCTGGACCTACTGTTCACTTTACATAATCATTTAGGAAGCTATAGGGAAACTATTTGTCAGCCAACTCGTGGGGCTTTTCACTTGATGCGGAACATTTTTTTTCTGAACCACAGCCCTACACACCCAACTCACCCTTGAGAATGCAGAAGAGTGGGCTCTATTGACAATGGGGAGGGTATGTGCTATTAAGTGCTGTGAAATGTGTAAGCCCGAAGATTCACAGACATGTACCCTGGGGCAAATAATACATTATATGTTAATAAAAATTAAAAAAAAAAAAAAAAAAAAAAAGAAAACCACCGAACTAGGAAACTCTCTCGGCTCTTTGTAGTTCTAGGCTTTTCTCCCAAGGCAATGACTTTCATTAATGAATTATGTAATCTCCTAAGAAATCTCTATGGCTCGAAAGGGCAATAAGAAAATACAGAAAGGGGCACCTGGGTGACTCACTCGGTTGAGCGAACAACTCTCAGTTTCGGCTTTCCAGTTTCTTGGTTTCATGATCCCAGGGCCAGCTTAGGTCATGATCTCAAGGTTGGGTGACGGAGCCCCGGGTCACTCTGAGCAGGGAGTCTGTTTGAGAGTCTCTCTCTCTGCTCCTCCCCCCACTTGCATACTCGCTCTCTCCTTTCTAAAATAAATCAATAAATCTACAAACAAACAAAGAAAATACAGAAGAATAGGCAGGTTCTGGTTGTAGGGTAAGAAAAAGAACTTACAGCTGGAAGAAATAATAAATGTTGATAGCTGGTGGGTTATCAAAGGCTGGGACGATGCTCCTTTGCTCTTGCATCCGGGCACTTAGCCCGTGGTCATTAGGGTTTTGAAAGAACTGCTTCCACACGCTTTTCTGTGATCGTTCTGATTGTTCTCTAAAGGCTTACAGAGTTTGCTTTTCTCCCCAAGTGTTTCTTTTCTGAATCCATTTCCACAGCTGCTCAACCCTCTCTCCTGACAAAGGAAGGACAACTTGACAACCAGTGAGGCTTTGTTCTTTTTTCCTGCACTTGTGAGCTGGAGGGAGTTCTAACCACCCCTAAAGGGCTCATGGCGTAGGCTGGTTAAAAATCGATTTATACAATTCCCACTTCAAACATTGTTTTTTCAACCCAAAGAAAATGAACCAAACAAGTGTTTGTGACTCAAATTTGAGGAATTCCAATGAAATAATGATTGCAGTGTCCATCTCTGGCCCTGTACTGCTTAAGCTCCTGAATTGGGACATGCATCTAGGGGACAGATTTTTCAGGCTGCTGGTGAGCAAGAGTTTACAGCATATTTGGGAGGTAAAGGTGTCACCCATTTGGGGACATTTAGGAGTCAGATTCGCCTCCTCCAGAGTGGTGAATCTCTGACCTCTCCAACATCCTGTTTTCATGGGAATGTCCTCTGCCATTCTGTTTTTCCAGCTCTTTCCATCTTTCCTGCCTGCTCCAAGCATTATCCCAAGCTCTTTTTGTGGTGGGATCACACGTGTGCAGGCACGTGCCCACACCTGCAGGACCATATTTCACTACCAGTAGCAGCTGTGGGCTAAGTTCCAGATGTTTTGTTGAGATAGCATGTCTGCAGGAAATCTCTTAGGTAGGTCCCTGGCTGGGTGAGCACCAGACACCTGTCCTCCCCACCACAGTGCAGCCATAGGAAAGGTATCTCACAGCTCAGGTGCACTTGCTGAGCCCTTGCAGGGTGGAGGGGTGAAGTTCACTCCCCAGACAACTAAATCCAACCAGCCAAGACTCCACGGCCCAGTTTGTCTGAGGTTTAGGCCTTATCCCCATTTCTATGCCAACAGATGTCAACCAGATTGCCTTTCTTGTAGGGAACCTCCCCCTCGAATATGGGAAGAGCAAAGGGATATTTAGTTATCACCTACTATGTGCCAGACATCTCTGTGTGTTTTTTTACATCCTCCTTGAAACCACTTTCTGAGGTGAAATCAATTGGCCCATTGTACACATGGGAAAATAGAGGCACAAATGGATTGAGTCTCCTGCTCAAGATTGTACAACTTGTAAGGTTCGCCTCCACCTTATGCCCTGAGCTCCCTACATTCTTGGCCAGAGGAAACTATCTACTTGCATGTGGAGCCTCTCACCTCCTATCCTAGGAGCCTGAATAAGATGAAAGGAAATAAGGACGTAAAAAAGAGGACAAGAAAACATTTCCTGTTGTGCCCACTAAAGAGTCAAGTTTGCGCATAGCACTTCTCTAGGAAAAGCTGAGATGGCCTGATGGACCAGGTGATGTGGCATCACGTTGGATGTGAGGAGATCCCTGGCTCAGAAGCACTCACATAGATGGACTTGTATTATTACTAACACACAATTCTGACACTAAGAGCGATGTGTGTGATTAATCCCACAACTCTGAGCAATTAACTCAATTGGAGATAGCATCAGACCCCACAGGTGAAGGGATCACCTTAGACCCACAGGAATGTCCTCCCCACCCACACTCCAGATGGCAATCACAAGTCCAGGTTGTCACCTGTGCCTCCCATCAACTGGCTGTAGAAAGGAGGTTCCAATGACACCCTCCCCGGATTCAATTAATGTGCCAGAATGGCTCACAGAATTCAGAGAAGCATTTTACTGACCAGATTACCTGTTGGTTATAGAAGGATATAACGCAGTAACTGTCTGATGGAGGGGTGCATAGGGTGAGGCATGCGGACAGTGTGGGGAGCTTCTATGCTCTCTCCAGACACACCACTGTCCCTGAATCTCCACATTCACCAACTCCAAAATGCTCAGAACCTGGTCCTTTCATTGTTATTGTTTTTTAAGATTTTATTTATCATTTATTTGACAGAGAAAGAGAGCACAAGCAGGGGGAACAGTAGGCAGAGGGAGAGGGAGAAGCTGGCTCCCTGCTGAGAGGAGGAAGGAGCCCAATGCGAGGCTCGATTCCAGGACCCTGGGATCATGACCTGGGTCGAAGGTCCTAGGAATGATGGCAGGAGCTGCTAGGAGAGAAATCACGGGGTTTACCTGGAAACTAGTTCGCCAAGTTAGGCTGGCAAAGGGATGGCAAGATGAGACAATAGGAGGGCAGGGAATTTGAGCATAAGGGGTCCAGCAATTTAGGATCTAAGGGCAGCAGCAAGCATGCATAATAAAGAGAGGGGTAAATTGAATGAAAGGTAAAGCTCTCTGTGAAGAAACCAGTGCTATGGATTCCTGGCTTAAAAAAGCAGCCTGGAAAAGCAGGGGGAGGATAACTTTTCATTCTATCTTTTGGATCCTGAGCCACGTAGAATAAATAAATTGTATCCAACAAACAACTTCCAGACAGTCTGAGTCTTTATAATAAAAATAACAATGAAGAACCATAAGCACCTCACCATCTGAGAACTCAGAGGCTCAAAGAAGCAAGAAGAACCAGCAGGAGACGTGAACCCGGAGGTTGGAGTCTGGGGCAGGGGCGGGGGTGGGGGTGTCTCTCCTCCTAACTCCTACATTCTGTCCCTTCATGCCATGAGACAACAATGCTGGCCACATTAGGTTGCTGTGAATCTTGAATGAGGAAATCTCCATGAAGCACCATCCACGTGAGGGGCCCGAGGTCTGTGCTCAGTCAGATCTTTTAATTTGCTCCCTCTACTATTCTCTCATTCACTGTTGTCCTGGAGGGTGGACTCCACTGCAGCAAGAAGCCAGATGAATACATCACTAGGGAAAGGAAAGAAAATCAGAGGGAAAGAAAGCACAGGGGGAGAGGGAGAGGGGAGGGACGGCATGGGGTACCAGTCAGGAGCAGATATGTTCTGGAACCCTGCACCTTGGCTCAAGTCTCAGTCCTGGCCCATGCTGGCCTCTTGGACCTCTCAGATAATATGGAGGAGGGGGACGATGGGGAGAGATGGGACGCAAAGAGATCTTGGGAGCATGGCTATATTTCTTATTTAGTAAACTGACTCAGGAAAACCAGGGAGAAACAATGCACCTGCAGGATGAACAATCTGCCTCCAGAAATGAGGTAGTGCCATATTTCAAACCAACCGCCCACTAAGAGCAAGACAACCGCCATGCCATGTCCAGGAGCTTCTGTGATACGATAACAGCCAACACTCACTGAGTGCTCACTGCCTGCTGAGGTACTCATGCATGTTTAGTAGGAATTTTCCAGTGACCCTAGGAGCTAAGGAATCTCATCATCCCAATTTTTACAGAAATGAGGCATAGAGATGATCAGAATCTTTCCAAGAGCCACATGTTGGACTCTGCCCAGTGAGCCAGTTCTGAGAAAGAGCACTGCCTTCCCTGCTAAGTGGACATGAGCCCAGTGCACTCAGAGGTAATACATGGGTTTTCTCGTAACACTCGGGGCTCCATGAGTTGAAAACTCAAAAGGATGGGGTGCCTAGCTGGTTCAATGGGTAGAGCATGCAACTCTTGCTCTCTGGGTTGTGAGTTCAAGCCCCATGTTGGATGTAGAGATTACTTAAAAATAAAATCTTTAGAGAAAGAGAGGGAAAGGAAGGAAGGAAGGAAGGAAGGAAGGAAGGAAGGAAGGAAGGAAGGAAGGAAGGAAGGAAGGAAGGAAGGAAGGAAGGAAGGAAAAGAAGTGAAGAAAGAGAAAGAAATGGAAGAAAGGCAAGAGCTAAGAATACAAGGAAAGAGATTGGAATAGGACGGAGCTGTGTGTCCTGTCCAGACTATCCTATGTCAGGCAGCAATGCCCTTGTTCAATTTATTTTAACTTCCTTCACCTTGTTTTCTTCATCTGTGAAATGTGGTTGTTAAGTCATGTGTCATAGTAAAATGTAAGAACTTAATAAAATAAGGTTCAAAGTGACCCCACACAGGGCCTGGATATACTAGCTGGATATAGTCCCCTGCTATGACTTTGGCCATGACATTTGGCCATGAAATTCAACCGGAGATACTAGTTATCATATTAGAGCTATTTGGGTGTTGTCTCTGCTCCCTCTGCCCACCATTGGGTGGAACGTGAAATGTTCAGCAAGAGGAAGAACTACATGGGACAAGAGACCTGGAGGGTCCGACTCAGTGGTATTTCAACAGTTCTGGAGCAGCTCCTCTTTACTGAGAAAGCACTTCTTCAGTGAATAAAGATCTGTGGGGTTGTCACACGTAACCCACAAATCACAGATCGCTTTCCAGATGACTCAGACTTTCTGCTGAAAGAGCGTGCTTGTGACTGCTGCCCTCGGGAAGGCCCCTTCCTCAATGAAAGGGTGAGTTCAAGGCCCTTTGCGCAAAATACAACTGGACTGCATTAAATACCAGTTGCTTTCAAACTGCCTTCTAAATCTGGCCCTGGAGCTTCTCTGGTTTCACATTAGGTCACAGAAGTGCCCCAGCACACACTTAATACTCACTGTGCTGTGGGTGACCACAGAGTGACCCGGGAGTGATGTGTGGGCGACCCTCCTCCAGCCAACGCAACGACAGCTTGGCCCATTGGAGGTCACAGCGGTGCCCTCAGCAGATACTGTGGTCGGTTGAAAATTATAATTTTATTTTGAAATGATCATTAAAAAAAAAAGTCCAAGTGGAAACAATTAAACTTTGAGAAAATCAAACAAATGTTGCTGGCCAAGAAACTCCAACCAGAAACCAAGCTGTGATTGGCTCTAGATGTAAAATCTAGAGAAAATTCATGGGGACATCAGATTCTCAAGTTCAGAGGTAACACCAAAGAGGTAGCAGAGTCCCGTGTTATAAATAGCACATTCTGGGAAAATGACAAAGGGTGGTGTTTGGAAAGTCACTGGTGAAGGAAAGGTTGAAGAATTAATCACCTCAGAATGGGCTGCCAAGAGGTGCCTTTGATGTTATTACAGATAAGCCTCTTCAGTGACGCTGCCGGGAGTGGGAGTTACAGTAAGCAAGTAACACCAGATAACTTGGATATAAGTGAAATCTTTGGAAGATGAACGGTGAAATGAACACATCATGGCTCAGAGGGGCCATCTTGGGAGTGGATAGGCTCCCAGCAGAGGCCACTTCCTCCATTGTAACAACACTGAAAGGATGAAAATATCTAAAGACAGAATGGGGTGAGGTAAGGGGATCTCAGAGTCAATCCGGCCCAGTGTGAGGAGAGAGCAGCCCTTGTTCCAAACATAGCATTGTTCTACATCAAGATACATCAGTTACTCTCAACTTAAAGGCAAGAAACCAAGAGTTCTCAAACATCAGCCATCATCAGAGGTGCCTGTTAAAAGACAGATTGCCAGGTTCCATTCTCAGAGAGTCTGGGATGGGGTTTGGACATTCAAATATTCATGGGTCCCACTGAGGTGATTCTGAGGCATATGGTGGGATTCTGGAGTCTGGACTCCCAGCCTCCCCTCCCAGTTTCTGACAACTTGGCTGCCTGTGGAACTTGCCCAGAAGGAAAGACTGTGGAGCCCTGATGAGTTTAGCATCTTGTTGAACAGTTAGAGATTTGCATTATGAATCGATGAATTGACTTCCAACTTCATGTATGGGTCTCCCTCACTTGGTGAATCCATCCTAGATATCTTGGATTACTTTTTAGGGGCCTTTTGCCCCTGTACTATTTTTGCATAAAGTCCTCACTATAAAAAATTGTGTGCCAGATGAATTAAATAGCTAATTGTAAAAGGGGAAAAAGAAAGAAACATAATGTTTGTGGGGTGCCTGCATGGTTCAGTCAGATAAGTGGCCAGCTCTTGATTTCAGCTCAGGTCATGATCTCAGGGTCATGAGATCGAGCCCTGCACCAGGCTCTGTGCTCAGCAGGGAGTCTGCTTGGGATTCTGTCTCTCCCTCTTCCCCATCCCTGACTGACACTCACTCTCTCTCTCTAAAATAAAGAAATAAAATATTTTAAAAAAATAATGTTTGCATGTCCTTTGGTTAGATACAGTCTCTGCAAACAAAATATGAAACCCAGAGGCAATAAGAGTACATTAGGTTTGAACTCATAAAAATTTAAAACTTTTATAGGATAAAAAAAATACCACAGTCTAAAAAATGTTAAGTGACAGAATGAGAGAAAGTATTTGATTTGCATGTAATACTCAAAAACTTGAAATTTAGATGATTTAATGAGTTTCTATTAATCATTTAAAAAACTAAAAAACAGCAAAGAAAAATGGATAGGATATGAAACTTGCATATAATAACTGGGACACACTTATAAAAAAATTCATTGTTTATATGAAATTTCAATTTAACTGGGTGTCCTGAACTGTTGCTTTTTTAAAAGTATGGCAACCCTAAGAGGATATGAACTTCCAATTTACAGAATGAAAAACACTAATGATCCAAGATCACTGAAGAGATGTACACAAATTAAAACAAACATGCCTAAACCTGTTTTTGCTCATTTGAATGAAAAATATTAAGAAGCAATGTCACTTGTGGGCCTCAATAAAGAAAATACTTAATATGTTAATAATTAATGCACTGTCTATGGAAAATGTAAGACCATGAGGAGTTTCCAGAAAATTCTAGCAGCTATGGTATAAGACCTAAAACTAAGGTCCAATGTTATGTGCTACCTTGACACTTAGTAAAGCTGGGAGGGTCCTGAATGATGTAACTGCAAGTTTTGCTCCCCGGTCTGATGGCCAAACAGCCCTCCTTATGACTGGGACTGGGCACAACATCTGCTCATCCCTGAGTATTAGGTATCAGTTTCCCAACAACCCGAGGAATTATGCAGAGCAAGCCCATCACGTTATCCTATGGAACCAGGAGGCACTTCTCCTCTTGCTACAACAAACCCTTACTCCCATACCCCTGATGGTTCCCTCTGTTTCCACATGTAGCACTCGTGTGGCCCTACATTGTGTGCAGTGTCCCCCACCCTTGGGCTGTGAGTATATGCATCTAATTGGCATCATCTCCTTATTGTCGGCTGTCACTCCTTATCCCTGGGGCAGGAATCCTTCCCTCATCAACCCCATGAAGAGGAGGTGATTAAAACAGCAGCATCTTTCAAATTTTTGAAATTTCACTTCTGACCATATAGCCTATAAAAATACTCACAAACAAGAGATGCCTGCAGAAACAAGAATATTCAATACAACATTCTATTTTTAAAAAAAAGAAATAAAAAAAAAGAAAACCAAATAAAAGTGAAAAATTGGTAGCAACCTGAATATCCATCCATCAGGAAATGGTTAAATAAATTATCGTCAATGTAATCTGAGAAATACTCCCTAACAATTAAAATGATATAGAATGAATTCCAAGACTTGTTATATTTAAGCAATACATATAATTGCACCCAGTTTATGCAAAATAATATACACCTACATATATACATATGTGTGCATATATGCATATAATAAAGACAGGGAAGGAAAAGCCAAAATGATCAAAGAGGTTGTTTAGATAGTGAGGAGGAGAGGGACAAGGAGAGGCTTTTGTGTTTTTATGCTGTGTAATTTTCCACCGTTTGAGTCTTCTGCACTGAAAATACATTCTAGTATCATGTGAAATGATAGAAATTTAAGGTAAGGAAAGCAGATTAAACTACATACAAAAGTCTCATAGACTAATACCTGGTGAAGGTTTGTAGTAACGTAACACAGCTAAGGAATGGGACCAACTAATCTGAATATTCCAGCCCCAAAGATATCTCCTGGACCTTAACACTATGCGTTGACTTAACCTGTTAAATTTTTCTCGGCTTCTCTCCAGGAGTCCTAATGCAAAACTGTCTCATTCCCATATTCTGGAGGAGTCAGGCGATCAAGACAGGTATGCCAGCAAATGTATTTTTGCAAATCCTTTTCAATTCCCTTCCTACTCCATCTTTCATTTGACTTCATCATCTCACGCAACATGTTAAAAACAAACAAATAAAAAGTATATAAAGAGAAGGAGGATGAGGTCCAGGGAATGAGGGCAAAGAAAGATGGTTAAGTACTGTTTGTCCCAGTGTGAAAACCAGATGAGCCCTTGGCGACAGTTTCCTCTTGCAAAGTGAAAACTTCAATTTAACTAAACAATGATAGATATGTCCTCTCCTTTTTCTCTCTTTAAAGAGGTCATTTGGCTACTGAATGACAAGCCCTGTTAGCGAGTAATTATGTACTTGATCCCAAGGGAGGTCACCAGAACTTGGGTCACATTCCATTGACCAAAGCCTATCCCTGCCCAGCCAAGGCCCAGATCCGCTCAGCCTCCAGTCACCCTGAGGACAGACTCCTGTTTCCAGCTCCACCCTGATCCCTGCTCTCCCTGGGTATGCACTTTGACATCTTACCACACTAATGCCATCATTGAGAAGGGCCTCCCCGAAGATCATCATGTAGAGTGGCTCGTTCACACGGGCCTCCTCGAACACAGCCAGCACGGCCACAGGGTCCACGGCCGAGATCAGGCTGCCGAACAGCAGGTTCTGAAGCAGGTTGACGTCACTGAGGCCAAAGGCTTCAATCTGGCAGATGAGGTAGAGGGAGAGGCCAATGCCAAAGGCATTGATCAGGGCCCCCAGGCCTGCCCACCACAGGATGGACCCAATGTTCTCAAAGAAGGGCCGGGTGGGCATGAAGTAACCACCTTCCAGGACGATGGGTGGAAGGAGGTATAGGAAGTAGATGTTTGAATCCATGACGGGAGGAGACTTATGGTCAGTGCCAAAGATGATGGCGCCCACCAGAGCCCCAACGATGATGAGGAGGCAGCTTTCTGGCATGAGGCCTGGTAGTCTGTGGTAAAGATGGAAGCCTAAGGAAGAACAGAGAACCACATTTAGATGTTTGCTAATAAAATGGCTCTGGCCATGAAGAGTCCAGGAGACTGGTAAAGAAGAGGCCTTCTGAAACCAAGCAGAGGGGACATTGGATAGGCTGGTGTGCCTCCCTGAGCCTCAGCACCCCATCTGGAGCAGGGACTAGAAGTGTCGCCAGGGCTTTCAGTCAGGTCAACTACTTAACTGCAGGTCTCAGAGTAGTCCTCAGCCCGCTGTCGCCTCCCCGTCCTCTGCCCTGCTTCTGCACCTTACAGGGTCTGAGAGGGCAGTGAGGGAAGAAGAGTGGGGAGGGTGAAGCTCCTTTGTGTTCTTACAAGACCCAACTTTAAGGCTCATTCAGAGTCAATCACACTCAGCTTCCTCCAAACTCCCCTCCCACCAAACCAATAAATGAAAGTTCAGTCTTTTATTGTATTTTCCTCACTTAACCAATGACACTGCCATCTGGTCAGCCATGTAAGAAGGAAACGAAGGGGTGCCTGGGTGGTTCAGTCAGTTGGGCGTCTGACTCTTGGTTTTGGCTCAGGTCAGGATCTTATGGGTTGCAGGATGGAGCTCATATCAGCCTCTGCACACAGTGGGATTCTCTCCCTCCGCCCCTCCCCCCACTCACACCCTTTCTCTTTCTAAAATAAATAAATCTTAAAAAAGGGAAGGAAATCAAATTGTATTCCCTTAACCCCCATCACTTTGCCCCTCATGCAACTAGCTCCTTATTTCATCATGTATGTCTCTCAGTAGCTGCCTCTAAGGAGTCTCCACCTTTTGTAGGGGCTTATTTGTACAGTCTCCACCTTTATGTAGGGGCTCCCCATTTCCCACCCTGACTTCTGCACTGGCTTTCTAATCTCCTCTCACCCTCAACCCCCTAAGCCATTCCACCTTCCACGGTGGTTTTCCAAACCACGTGTATCTGCTCATCTCATTCCCCACCTAAGACTCTGAAGGCACACAAAGCATCTCACAGATTTTAAATTGAGGGTATTTATGAAGCATCCTTGGGCCAAGGATGCTAAATGTTGCTGGGCACTGTGTGTAATGTGGAGAACCAAATGTGCTTATTACAATTCCAGCAATTGGTGAAACTTCAGAAATAAGACATTAACAAATAAGAAAGACAAAAACAAGGCAATGCATAAGAATGTAATGAAGTATATACTGACTTTATCAACAAACAGGAGAAGAGATCAGAGCACAGCAGGCTACTCTGGGGTTCTCCCCAAGTCAATATCCCTCCCACCCAACACTATCCTCCTTAGGCATCCTATGTTACAGCCAATTACACACCTTTTCCCTGTGGTTCCTGTTTCCTGTCTTCATTTATTGCTGCCTGAATTGTTCTTTTCTTTAATCTGTTTAGGTCCTGCTTGATCTTCAAAGTTAAACTTTTCTCAACCACTTCCCAAGGAAATCATATGTCTTCCTCTGAATTACTGTAATATTTTATCAGTATCTGTCTAACAACAATGTTCTCATCCTATCATTTTCTGTGCATGACTTATCTCCCCTACTAACTTCCAAATTCTTCCAACTCAGACAGAATGACATACAACTCTATATCACCCCAAAGGGCTTATCAAAGTGTCTTTCCCACAATTGGTCTATTTGCTGGAAGAATCTGTAAGTGTGTACATGAATGATTGATCCAGTTAAATGTTCAGCAGAGAAACTCAAATGGAACAGGTTTTGGGGGAGTGACTAGGACTTACATAGTTGGACAGCAGAATGGAAGATATTTTAGGTGGGGAGAACTCCAAGAGAAAAAGAAGAGAGACAGGAATGGCCCAGTCATATATGTCTGGCATTCACTGAGGAGATCCACCTGGTTGGAGCAAATTTTGTATGACTTGGGAAGAATATTGGAAAAAGAGTCAGTAGATGATTGAGCCAAATAAGAGAAGGTCTTGAGTTCAATGCTAAGGAATGTAGATTTCTCCACAGGCCACAGTGAGCCACTGAATATCTCCTTAGGAATTTTAATTTTATTTCCATTTTAGCCATTACTGTGGCTTTGATTTGTATTTCCTTGATGAGTGATTTTGAGCATCTTCTCATGTGTCTGTTGGCCGTCTGGATGTCTTCTTTGGAAAAATGCCTGTTGTTGTTTATCTTTTATTTCTATTATTTTAATATTAATGAGATGTTCATGTCTTCTGCCCATTTCTTAACTGGGTTATATATTTTGAGGTGTTGGGAATACAAATTGGTGCAGTCACACTGGAAAACAGTATGATGGTTCCTCCAAAAGTTAAAAATAAAAATATGGCCCAACAATTGCACTCCTAGGTATTTACCCAAAGGCTACAAAAACAGATTCAAAGGGGCACATGCTCCCCAATGTTTATAACAGCATTATCAACAATAGACAAACTATGGAAAGACCCCAAGTGTCCATCAACTTATGAATGGATAAAGAAAATGTGACGTATACACACCACACACACACACACACACACACACACACACACACACACACTGGAATATTACTCAGCCGTCAAAAAGAATGAAATCTTGCTATTTGGAACAATGTGGATGGAGCTAGAGTGTATTATACTAAGCGAAATAAGTCAGAGAGAGATAAATACCACATGATTTCACTCATATATGGAATTTAAAAAACGAAACAGATGAACATAAGGGAAGAGAAAAAAGAGAGAGAGAGAAGCAAACCATAAGAGACTCAACTATAGAGAACAAACTGAGGGTTGATGAAAGGAGGTGGTTGGGGAGATAGGCTAAATGGGTGACGGGCACCTGTGATGAGCACTGGGTGTTATATGTAAGTGAAAAAAATCACTAAATTCTCTATTAGAAACCAATTTTACCATATATGTTAACTAACTAGCATTTTAATAAAACTTGAAATAAAAAAATTAAAATAAAAAAAGGACTTTTAAGTACAGCTTTCCAAAGAGCATGTAGGTTTCCCTGACCACGACTTTGAATTCCACTTGATATCAGCAGGTAGGTTATTATGATAGAATATAATTACTATCAAGGGACTGTCCCAAACCACAAGCCTACCCATTGGCTTTAAATCAGTTTAAGGCCTCCTTCAAGAGTCTGAGAGCCCTGCTTTCTCCATTTCCTAAGGACGATTTTCTCTTCCTCCTCCCCACCCTCCTCCTCCTCCTTCCTCTTCTTCAATTAGTGCTTATTTTAACTACACTGAGTTTTTTACATGTAAAAGAGGTGGAAGAGCCTATAGTGTGATTTTCTCAGGCCATGTGCCTTCCCAGTTTGGTCCTTCTTCCAGGAATCAAGTTTCCTGAAATGGATTCAACATGCACCTGTCTAAAGCCAAGTTATACCTACACAGTGGTAGCAGGAAGAGGCACGGTGCACTGTAAAACAGGGCACTGTAAGGAGAAACACCATGTGCATCACACTCTACAATTCTCCTTTTCTTTCGGGATGGACCACAGAGTCAGCCACTTGGAGAGCTTTTAGCTCCAGAGCCTGAAATTTAAATGGCCACCAATAACAACGTCCTCCTGAAAGTCAAAGACGGTTCTACAATTCCATTCTGCCCAATGACTCAAGGAATACTCTTCTGTAATGTGCCAAGAAGCGGAACTAAAATAAAAGATAAACAACAAAATCTGAGGTGACTCTGTATTATCTTTGTTCTCTAACATTGTTCTTCTATGACACACAGAGTTGGCTGTTTTAAAAAGGATTGGGGGAGAGTTGTGATGGTCTTATGCCCAAGTGCCTGCCATGCAGTGCTAGATTCAACTGTTTTCCCCATTACATTAAGTCCCTTGAGGCCAGGAACCATGGTCATTTCCAATATGGTAGGGCCATTCAACACATGTGTCTCAACAGAATGACCAAGTGAAAGAAAGAATGTTAAATATAATGATTATTATATTTTTATTCAAGTTTTACAATTTAGACTCCAAAAAATCTATATAGATTCCTTATGTGTGAAAGCTTTATGTCATTTTTTTTTTGCCCCAAGCAAATGAGTTGCCATATATAAAACTAGAACCCAGTACTTGACATGTAAGAAATAATAATTACTAAACCGTAGCCTTCTTTTCATGTACAATATATAGTCTGAGTTCTTAAAGACTAGCAAGTATGAAATTGTATTTGAATAAGCATGAGCCAACTGATAACCTACTGAAGTTATTCTCTGTTTCTAAAGTATGTTGAATTTCACCAAAATGAAAGTCAAGACCATTTAAGCCAGTAGTCCTGTCAATAGCAGTGCCCTTACCGTCCTCTGAGCTTCTAGACATGGTGGGTCTGGATACATGCAATACTCTAAAAAAAATTCTGAGTTTTATGCTAATATAAAACCAAGATAAATATACACCCTTTCTGCTTTGAGCCATTTACTGACATAAAATGTAAACCTTTTGCCATTAGAAAATCCTTATTTGCACCAAAAAGAGGTCTTAGAAATAATTTCACAGCAAAGGCTTAGAAAGACAAGGTGACTAGCTGGTCAGTGACAGCTCTAGTTCCTTGATTCCCAGGCCCAACTTCCTCCATTACTGTGTAGAGGGAAGGAGTGGGTGGGGACAGTATTGTTCACAAAGGAAAACCCAAGATCCACATAAGATCACTTGGAACAATCTCAGCACCCATGTGATTGCATGAAAGGTGCTGGAACCCTAGCTCTGAATCGACAATGTTTTCCCATCAGAAAGTCATTTTCACTTGAGCACTTTTTAGAAATAACATGAGACCCTTTGTTAATTGAATGCTTGGACAAATCACACAGGAGTTCTTCTAATTAACAATTCCCATTCACTCTTCACAACTTTACTAGCTCAAAATGAGTTGCAATTGTGCAGGGGCATCTAGAGATTACACCAGTACCCTGTCATCCCCGGGGAGGGAGTTAGATGAGTAGATGGAGCCTGTAGTCCTGATCCCTGGGAATTATCTGCCAGATCCCATGGCTTAACCCTTATTTTACACCCATGCTAGGGGAAAATTATAAATAAGCATCCAAATGAATCATAGATTCTATCCCAATAGGACAACTTATCTACCAAGTAATAGAGCTCCTAACAGAGGCAAAGGAGATGTCATGCTTAACAATTGAGGTAACTGTATCAGTTTTTCACTTTGGAATAAGCTGGTTTTAGGGAGAAAACGGGGTGGAATCAGGGATTAAATGATCACGGGGTGTAAACCCTTTATTTTGGTTTTTAGCACAAATAACCTGATTAGAATTTTATCCATGAACTTGAAATTCCCTTTATCTCACAAAGCAAACCAGAGGTGCCCCACTGGCGCCATTTGGCTCAAGTGTAAATCAGTATCTTACTGACATATCCTCCCTTACACCCCCATATCCCACCACTGAGTGATATAAGAGTGGCCTGTGATTGTCTTGTTCTTTGCTTTCTGTCATTCTGCAAGAAGCACATGTCACTTTTAAAGAATAAACAATGGGAGTCATTGATGAAGCCCACAGTTACATGGCCAAGAATGAAGGAAGAATATTTTACAGAAGAATCATTATGTGCTCCTAAAATTTCTAGTGGGTATCACTCTGAGGTCTAATGCCTTATTCTCTAGTTTTTAATGCATAGAACTCGAGATTTTTACATGGCAAATAATGTCCCATATTTGTCACCCTGAAATAAGAAGCTATCAAAACAACCCAGAACCCAGAAGTCTGCTCAAATTTCAAAGCACAATCCTGAGGCGTTACGTGGCTTTATAAAAAGCAGTTACAACTTGACTTGAAGAAACAGATTTTTTTTTTTAATGTAAAAGCAGTAACATTTAAAATCCCTGTAGTTCACCACCTACAAGGCACTCTCACATACATTATCACACATGGAGAATGACTCCCACAACCAGGTGTCAGGGGGACTTACCTATTTTTGCAAGAGATGCTAGAAGTATCCAGAGGGTGACCTCATAAGGAATTTGCACATAGTCATAATCCAGGGCAAAAACAGATATCTTCTCAACTGCCTCTGAGCTGGCAGCAGCAAACCGAATATTAGGTTCATGTTGGGCGGTAGAATTTGCAGATTCGTTCAAATCTGAAGATGCTTCCGAACACTTGAGGGCCACCAGCAGTAGCAACCAGCTCCAAGGACTAAAAGGCACACACATGGGAAAACCCATGCTGTGGGCTTCTCCTACCCCGTGTGCAGCTGTGTGCCACACATCTGCAGTGAGGAGGGTTTCTAGAGAGCAGAGGCGTCTACCTGGGTCAAAGGTAATATACGTACAGTCTGCAGGTCATTCCAGGAAGAGTCTTAGCGTGCCATGGAATTCTGAGTGTCGATGTTTTCAAATCACCTTTAAAGGATTTGTGTCCAGACAGCTCAGCCTCTGGCTCCAAGGAATCCGTCATTCAGTAGACCCGATAAAGCCCAAGTCACCTGTGTGACCTTCATCCGATCATGATTTGAAGAATAGTTTGGGAAGGGGAAAAACATGTCTTCGTTCAAAGCTGTCTCCTCACTTCTCGGCACACTGGTTTCATCTTGTGAGTGAAAATTAAAAAAGACACCGCAGTGTGCGTTGCAGGGATCGCTGGAGTCCTTCTGACTAGGAAGGGAATCCTTCCCTCTCCACTAAGTCTCAGAAAGGAGCTACCTGTCTTGCACCTGCTCCTTCTCTCCTCCCCCTGCTCTCGCACTTGTTTTGAATGGGCAAGGCTGCAGGTAACTCCTGCACTTGATTATTTGCTCTGATAGGACTTTTGTAATGAAATGCTCTTCTTGAGGATTTTTCCGGGGGTTACACTACTGACACCTAGTGGGCAGCCGCAATATGACACCCGACATGTTTAATGATGAATGATTAAGATGGTCTTGTAATTATCATCCACACAAGGGCATTTTTGAGAGTAGAGAAGAGCGATTGATAATTATGCCAGATTATGGGTGTCAGCCAGAGTTATATCCTGGAATCATATCGTCTCTGTAAATTAGGAAGGAAGAGGAGGCAGCATAACACATTACCAAACTCATGAGCGGTAATTAAAAGAAAGTTCTAGGTTTCCATGAACTTAATGGAGGAAAAAAAAAAAAAAGAGCAGAAGAACAAGTTTTATGAAATACATTTAAAACTTAGTTAAAAAAAAACTTCGCGGCACACCTAAATTTTTCATTTTAAAGAATTTTGTTATTATGGTCTATTTGTTCAAAAAGAGCAGTACCACAGAGGGTTTATGGAAGAATTTGAAATGGATTCCATGGATCTACTTCTGCCTCTTCTACATCCGGCCAGGCGACCTTAACCAAATTAGTTACCTTTCAAAGCAACATTTTCTGAAAAGGGGAGGATAATAATATCTACCTCATTGACTGGCTAGAAGCATTAAATGAGATAAAGCAAGTAAAGTCTCGGGCATTTAAGTGACACTTAATAAATATTGTTTTTTTATTATTTTGCCTCACATTTCTTTTTTTTTTTAATTTGACAGAGAAACACAGTGAAAGAGGGAACACAAGCAGAGGGAATGGTAGCGGGAGAAGCAGGCTCCCCGCCGAGCAGGGAGCCCAATGCGGGGCTCCATCCCAGGACCCTGGGATCATGACCCGAGCCGAAGGCAGACGCCCAATGACTGAGCCATCCAGGCGCCCCTGCCTCACATTTCTTATGCTATATGAAAATAAGAACTCTGTTGCAATGCAGAATAGTGCTCAAGGGAAAAGGTGAATTTTTCTTCATAAACAGCCTCAATACCTTTTCCATATCATATTGCAGGATAACATACATATATATATATATATATATATATATATATATATATATATATATATATATTTATATATTTGGTTCATGTTAGTGAGTGTGGATTACTCTGACCCTCCACCCCATGCTCAGCAAAGATCACTGGAAAACACAGCTACCTCTATTGACGAAGGCTAGCATCTAGATGCATCTTCTTAATAAGACAAGGATTAAGAGCTCACATATGGATTTTTTTTTCTCTTTCCTTTGCAGTTTGGCTCTAAAAATAGATCTGATTTAGTCACTAAACTTAGAGGTTGACCACAAGCAGGTCACTATACTGGGTCAATATTTTTTTCAGGAAAGATGACATGCATAAACTTATAGTGGAAAACTTCTTTAGAATAGATATCTTTTCATTTGCACTTCTGTTTTACTTTTGTTTTCTAAAAAGAAATGAGAGAGAATTTCCCATGGTACTCAATGACAAGACCAAAACTAAGAATGAGAAAACCTCTGTTCTCTGGCATTAGTTACCTGCTTCATTCTGGGAAAGACATTTTACCTTTTGTCATCTGCAAGCTGAAGATGCTGTCCACTCCAGGTATCTTTTGCTGCTTTAAAATTTCAAATCTTTGTGAATATGTTACAACATGTTTTGCCATATAATCATTTGGTAGCTGAGAGTACAATCACTATCAGAGAAGTGATTCCAGGGTCAGGGGATGGTGAGAGGAAAACTTGAATTCTACAGCAACCAGCCACCTTATCTTCCAGGTTGAGGTTTGCTGTCTCCTCCCACCCCCTATGCCCCCTCTCCCCCTGCCCACCCCCGCCCCCCCGCCGCGCCACCTGCAGGGTCAACCGTTGGTACCACTTCCACTCTTGCAATAGTGCTTTCACACAGCCACCTGAAATATTCTTTCTAAAATCGCCTTCTTAATCCTGGTTCTCTAGAAAACAGTGTAAGACAAAGCTTATGTGGGCGGTGCAAACCAAAGGTAGCAAAGTGAGAGGGAAAAAAAAAGGAAGCAAGGGAGAAATGCTTCTAGAATGGTGGTGTGGGGAGCTCTTTAGACCCTCTCCCTGGTGTTAGGGAGACAACCATAATTGGGAAGAGCTATTGACAATAAAGAGACTAGCCCCTCGGTCTGTAGAAATTATCTTATGGGCACACAGCAATTAAAGACAATCTTCTAAATATTGGTAAAGGGGGTGCCTGGGTGGCTCAGTGGTTTAATCCTCTGCCTTTGGCTCAGGTCACGATCTCAGGATCCTGGGATCGAGTCCCACATCGGGCTCTCTGCTCAGCAAGGAGCCTGCTCCCCCTTCTCTCTCTGCCTGCCTCTCTGCCTACTTGTGAGCCCTCTCTCTCTGTCAAATAAATAAATAAAATCTTAAATAAATAAATAAATAAATAAATAAATAAATATTGGTAAGACCCGTGAGACTCTGTGGCATGACCTGTTTCTGCCCCCACCTTCCCATTCAGTGTGAGGAGAACTCTACTCTGGGTAGGCAGAGTCAAGAGGATGGGCTCCCTCTAATCCCAGCTCCTAGTCTCGGGCTACAATTTCTACTCAGAAAGTCAGACAATCAGATCTGCCATCAGTCCCACCCCACCTCCCACCCCCAAGCAGTGTGCTATACAAACTGTATTGCAGGCAAGTGTGACCAAGAGATCCCTTCTTCTATATAGCCCCACTCACTTGTGGGCTTGAAATTCTACCACAAGCATGGCAGGCCAAGAATACGGGGCCCCAGTCACTCTCACTGCCACATACTCATAGTGCTGAGTTTCCACACCAGGGAAGACAAGCCAACGAGACTGAGAGCTGCTGTCCCTGTCCAGCACCTCATTCGTAAAAGCGGGAGTGTTACTCCAAGAGAAGCAGGTCGCTATTCTTGTGTTTTTCCAAGATGTTGGAGCAGAGGTTCTGTTAAAGAGGAAGACAGACCATAGAACAGAGAAATCCATAACTATCTCTGAGGGAACTGACATTACTTGGAGGAAAAGTAGGGAAGTTCAAGCCTAAGGTCACTGTCAAAGACAATGGAAATTTAGGTAGAGCTCAAGTACGAAGAGCTAGTAGCTCCATGATACTAACATGTGAAAGGTAAATTACTTAGAAGTATCACAGAAGAACTAGGGAAAGAAACAGATATGAAGAGTCATCATGGGGTCAGAGAAGTGTCAAAGACTGGCCTCAAGATTTCCCCAAGAAGGGTCTGACTTTATTTGGATCAGACCGTGGAGGCCTGTTGAACACAACAAATCATTCAGCTAGCAATTAGCGGAGGCTAAGAGCTAGGCGCAATGTTCATAGAGACAACAGACCAGCTAAAACTTAACAGGGAGACCAGGGAAAGAGTCAGAGGGAATCCTATTCATGTCACTGACATCCTGGCTGAGAGAGGAAGAGGTCAGGGAGATTATGAGTGTGCCCAAGACCGAATGGGCTGAGGGAAAATATTAAAGTCTGCATAGGGAAATGGACTTTACTGAAATATTCCATCCAAGTCACTAAACAAATAAATAGTCAACCAAACCACAGTTACAGCTGGAGCTGGGGGAGAGGGAAGAATCAGGAACAAGAATCCCTCCAAGATAGTAGAATGTCTAGTTTTTAACAACCACCAAAATATAAGACTATACGCTACCTCTGGGATACAGCTTTTTAAAAAAGATTTATTTATTTATTTTAGAGAGAAAGAGAGCAAGTGAGGGGAAGGGCAGAGGGAGAGAGAGAAAGAATCTAAGAAGACTCTCCATGGAGCATGAAGCCTGACGTGTGGCTCAATCTCATGACCCTGAGATCATGACCTGAGCTGCAATCAAGAGTTGGTCATTCAACCAACTGTGACACCCAGGCACCCTGAAGATACACTCTTAGACTCAAAAATATAAGCAGATTGAAAATAAAAGGATGGAAAAAATATACCATAAGGCAGCAAGGTAAAAAAGCTGAAGTGGCTATACAAATCACAGACAAAATAGATGTTAAGACAATTTTACTGGAGATAAAGAAGGGCATTTTATGGAACTAAAAGGACCAATTTATCAAGAAAATATGGTAATTATAAACTTCTCTCTACCAAATGGGATTTGTCCCAGGAGTACAAGGCCAGCTGACCATCCAAATGTCAGTTAGTATAACATCATTCCAAAAGCATAGAGGACAAAACCACATGAAAATTTCAGTACACTAAGTAGAGGCATTTAACAAAATTTAATACCCCTTCATTTTAAGAACACTCAACAGAGTAGGAATTAAAAAGGAACTTCCTCAACATGATAAAGGCCAATTATAAAAAATCCACAGCCACCATCATCCATAATGGTGAAGATTAAATGTATTCCCATAAGATCATAAATAAGACATGATGCTAGCTCTTGCTACTTACATTCAACATTCTACTAGAGGTTCTAGCAAGAGCAATGGGCAAGAAAAATAGATAAAAGATATACCGATTGGAAGGGAAAAGTAAAACCCTCTCTATTTACACATGACAAGTCCTTTTATCTACAGAAAATCCTAAAGAATTGAATAAAATACCCCTAGATCTAAATCAAATAAGTAACTTCAGCGGATTTGCAGGATATGACATCAATATACAATAACAAATTGCACTGTACAGTAACAATGAATAAACCAAAGTGAAATTAATAGCATCAAAAGCTAAATTTCTTAGGGATAAATTTAAGAAAAGCAGTGTAAATCTGGTATTCCAAAAAAACACAAAGTTGAAAGTAAAGAAGACTTAAATAAATGGAAAGAAAGATATCCTTGTTCATGGATCAAAAGGCTTAATATTGTTAAGATGGGAATATTCCCCCAAAATGATCTACAGATTCTACACAATCTCTATCAAAATCCTATTCAGAAATTGACAACTTGAGATTTATATGGAATGTGTCCAGAAAAGTCCCATTCCAAAATAAACAAATAAATAAATCTTGAAACATAAACAAAGCTGGAAAACATATACTTCTGATTTCAAAACTTACTGCAAAGCTTAGGTGGCTCAGTGGCTAAGTTGGTTAAGTGTCCAACTCTTGATCTCAGCTTAGGTCATGACCTCAGGGTGGTGAGATCGAGCCCCTGCTTGGGATCCATGCTTAGTGGGGAGTTTGCTTAAAGATCTCTCCCTCCGGACACCTGGGTGGCTCAGTTGGTTAAGCAGCTGCCTTCGGCTCAGGTCATGATCCCAGGGTCCTGGGATCAAGTCCCACATCGGGCTCCTGGCTTAGCAGGAGCTTCTCCCTCTGCCTGCCTCTTTGCCTGCTTGTGTTCTCTCTCTCTGACAAATAAAAAAAAAAAAAAAGATCTCTCCCTCTGCCCCTCCTCCTGCTCACTCTCTTTCTCTCTTAAATAAATAAATCCTAAACAAACAAACAAAAAACCTTACTACAAAGCTACAGTAATCAAGATAATGTGATATTGGCATCACAATGTACATATAGATAAGTGGAGCAGAATTGAGAAAAGAGAAATCAGTCTTTTCACTTATTGTCAATTGATTCCTGACAAGTGTTCCAACACAATTAATTCACTAGGTAAAAAATAACTTTTTCAACAAATACTGCTAGGGGGCGCCTAGGTGGCTCAGTCATTAAGTGTCTGCCTTCCGCTCAGGTCATGATCCCAGGGTCCTGGGATCGAGCCCCGCATCGGGCTCCCTGCTCAGCAGGAAGCCTGCTTCTCCCACTTCCATTCCCTCTGCTTGTGTTCCCTCTCTCGCTGTCTTTCTCTCTGTCAAACAAATAAAATCTTTAAAAAAAAAAAAATACTGCTAGAAAACCTGAATAGCCATATGCAGAAGAATGAAGACATACATACTCTATGTCTATACCATACATAAAAGTTAATTCAAAATGGAGTGTGGACTAAATATAAGAGCTAAACCCCAAAACTTACCAAAACAAACCAGGAATAAGTTTTGATGATCCCGAGTTAGGCACAGCTTTCTTATATACACACCCCAAAGCCACAATGAACAAAAGAAAAAAACAGATAAATTGGATTTCATCAAAATAAAAACTCTGTCCTCCAAATTATACTACCAAGGAAGTGAGAAAGACGATTCCAGAATGGGAAAAAAATACTTGTCACTCACATGTCTGATAAGGGACTTTTATCCTGAATATATAAAGAACTCTCACAACTCAATAATAAAAAGATAAATAACCCAATTAAAAAATGGACAAAGAATCTGAAAAGACATTTCTCCAGAAAAGATACATAAATGGCCAATAAGCACGTGAAAAGAGGCCCAATACCATTAGTCAAAAGGGAGATATGAATCGAAACCACAATGAGATATCATTTCATACTCCCTAGAATGCTAGAATGGCTAAATAGTAATATAATAATAATAATAATGGGGGGAAAAAAGAAATAATAATGGGAAGAAGAGGAGGAGGAGGAGGGGATGACGTTGATCTGTAATAACCAATGCTGTCAAAGCTGGCAAGGATGTGGTAGGAATGTAAAATGCTAGTGGAAATCGAAAATGGGTCAGTTTGGGTAAACAGCATTACCACATGACTCAGCAATTCCACTCTTAGATATATACCCAAGAGAAACGAAAACACATATCCACTCAAAACCTGGTCCATGGATATTTTTAGCAACATTACTCATAATAGCCAACAAGAGGAAACAGCCCAAATGCCTATCAACAGTTGAATGGATAAATAAAATATAGAATATCTGTATGATGGAATGAAGTCCTGACATGTGCTCCAACATGAATGACCTCAAAAAAATTATGCAAAGTTTAAGGAGCCAGTCACAAAAGATCACATATCACAAGACTCTTAAATGATGTGCCCAAAATAGGCAAGTCTTGAGATGCAAAGTAGATTAGCCCAGTCCCTTGGGCTGAGATGAGAGGAAAGTGGGCAAAGGTGAGATCCAGAGTGACTGCTCACGGTAATGAGGTTTTCTTTGGGTTACGGAAATCTTCTAAGTTTCACAGGTCTGCATATATCCTCAACACCATCAAATGGCACACTTTAAATGGGTGAATTGTAGAAAATGTGAATTACATCTCAAAAAAGCTGTTTAAAAATCTAGGAAATGAGGGGCGCCTGGGTGGCTCAGTGGGTTAAAGCCTCTGCATTGGGCTCAGGTCATGATCTCAGGGTCCTGGGATTGAGCCCCGCGTCAGTCGGGCTCTCTGCTCAGCAGGGAGCCTGCTTCCCCTTCTCTCTCTGCCTGCCTCTCTGCCTACTTGTGATCTCTCTCTCTGTCAAATAAATAAATAAAATCTTTAAAAAAAAATCTAGAAAATGAGACAAGGAAGGGAGTTCATTTGTTACCACTCAGCAGCTAAAGTTTCATAAGAAAACACAGTCTGTTGCTTGGTCTCAAAAGGTATCTTACAGAAAGCATGTGGAATCTCCCTGCTTTGGAAAAGTCTATGAGAGATGGGTGAAACAAGAAAGGATTTAGCTGGAGGGTCCTTTGTGTCTCTGATCTCCCATTGGTCCACAGTTGCCCCCTTGGGCATTAACTCCTTCTACTTCAGGATGTCTTTACAGAGTTCCTGTGGACAAGGCAGTCCATACACTGGGAAGTAAGAAGAGGAGCCACATAGCCTCCTTGGGTCCAGACAAGCTGAGACTTTGGAAGGCTTAAGCCTGCAGAAGCCACTGATGCTGTTGCAGCCCAAGACTGGAGAAAGCTGCCAAATATCTTAGTATTTCCACCCCACCCCCATGCCAGAGCCAGGGAGCTGGGGAAATGGATGGCTTCAGTTTGGAAGCCCCGCCTCTCACACTGCAGCTCACCAGGCAAGAGCTGGAGGGTGAACTGCAGGTCCTCACATGAGACAGTAGGCGGCTGCTCATCCCTGGTTGTGAAAGCTGACCTCCAAGCACATAGACAGGTTTTAAACATTCTAAGACTATAATCCGTCTACTGGATGAGAAGCTGCTGTTCCAATGGTAGGTGCTCATGCCCTGGCTCAAGGGCATCTGTCTGAGAGGACCAATCTGATGTGGGACCAGTTAAACAAGCAAGGTTATGGGAGCCAGAGCAGGTGGTAGAGACCCATGCAGATGGAGCCAAGGATGAATGAGGTGAGGGGGAGGGGATGAAGGGATAGGAGGGAGGGTGCGGAGGCAGTGGGACTTAAACTGAGCTCTAGTGAAAAAAAAAACCAACAAAAAAACCTCTGGTCAGTTTATTCCTTAGCATAATGTAAGTGACTTGCAGTTTCTAACCCCTGATTACATCTCCAGCTCCATTTACCCAAATTGCTAGGAGTTCCTTGGAGACAAAGCCTGACACTCTCCTTTCAAACCTGCATCACTGTAAATGCCCTTTGACTGGAATAATTCAACTGTACAACCCATCGCTGCCCTTCATCTGAATGATGCCTTCTGGCCCCTTTCAAGCCAGGAGCATCTCGCTCTCTTCTACTCTCCAAGAGGTTTTCTCTTGGGACTTATGTTAACCCGTCTCCTCCCACCAGATGAGGCCCACCGGAAAAAGCACTGCCACGTTTATCTCTGAGTTTGCGATGCCCAGCGCCTTGTCTGGCGCCAAGGGGCTGTGCTTGATGGACAGATGTTGCAAACCATGTTGAAATGAAAAGCATTTCCCACTAACCTGTTATTCCACGGTCTGATTTTCTCAATAAGGAAAAACTAAACTCTTCCTTGGAAGTTCCGGAGCAAACCTATTGCCTTCTGAAAGTCAAAACTAAGGAAGACAATGCTAAGAAGTCTTGCTGGAAAAGCTGCATGTTGAGAAAAGTTCTTAAATGAAGCTGGACTATGGGGTGGTTAAGAATGCAGGTTCTAGAGGAGATGATTTGCTTTCAAATCCCCGCTCTCCTATGTACAGGCTTGGAAAAGTAACCTTGAAAAAGTGACTTAAACTTTTTGCACCTAGGTTTCCCCTTTTGTGATGTAAAGAGAATAATAAAGATACAAGCGTCTGAGTGTTAGGTGAGCTGATAGTGACGAGGGACTTAGCACAGTGCCTGGGACAGAAGAAAGTACGAAATAAGTCTTGCTTAAGGAAAAGGGGAGGAGAGGGATTGGGGGGAGGAAGGCATTTCTTCATTCAACAAACACGATGAATTTACTGTTATATGTCCTGATGATAACAGGAAGGAATACTGTCTCAGGAAGAGAATGTGATGTTTCAAGAACACATTTTGTACCTGCAGACCTTAGGAAGGGTCCCAGCAACTGATAAGAAGGAGCCTTTTAGTTACATCCTCATTGTTCAGTTGAAACAAATTCCTCCTTATGTATCTATGTTGTAACAAGATCCACATGGTAATTATCAGTTTATCTGACTCCCAGAGAGAGATCAATTGAGAAGGTTTTGAGGCACTGGGTGGGTGTGGGGGAGCTGGACATTTACCCATCCACGGTTGTACATTGAAAGAGATTTTTTTTTAACTTTTATTAACATATAATGTATTATTTGCCCCAGGGTACATGTCTGTGAATCGTCGGGCTTACACATTTCACAGCACTTAACAGCACATGAAAGAGATTTTTCTGAGAGAGAGAGAGAGTAAGAGCGAGCAGAGGAGGGGCAGAGAGGGAGAGAGAGAATCCTAAGCAAGCTCCATGCACAGCACGGAGCCCACACAGGGCTCAACCTCATGACCCTGAGATCATGACCTGACCAGAAATCAAGAGTCAGATGCTTAACCAACACACCCACCCAGGTGCCCCTACATAGAAAGAGATTTAGGAAAAGGACAGGCTCTCACCTGCAAGACAGACAATTAAAGGACTTATTCTGGAATTTTAGGTCGGCAGCAAGCTACTGAATGATGTGATGCTTTGGTCTAATTAGCCAAATAATTGTATTGGCAGTAGAAGCCTGGCCTGCTCTGACCTTTGGTGCCAGGTCCCAAGAATCCTTGTGACTTTTGTCATCTGCTCTTGGAAACCCATCTACTCATGCAGTCCAGTGGTGGAGAAGGAATGACCTGCTGTCCTCTCCCCAGTGGATCCCTTATAATTTAAGTGACCATACCCGGTCCACCCTCATGGGACTAATTAAGGGTGGTGCACCCAGCAAAGGGCTCACTCGTCCCCCAGGGCTCCAGCTATGCATGGCTGGAAGCAGAGTTCTGGGGGTTGGTCTTCTTCCCCTTTTACCCTCAGTTTTGTTTCCCAAAGGCAATTTTTGTCTTAAGAGAAGCTCCAAAAGAAACAAGGGTCAAACTCACACATGCTCTGTGCCTATATGCGGGGAGTTAGAAAGTCCTCGCTCTCCAAGAACAGTTTTAAACAAAATGGTCAGCACCTCTTTTCTTCCTGCCCAGAGCGCCTGGTGGGAATTGACTTTACCAGAAAGTACTCGAGCAGCACCTCTGGGACTCAAAGGATAGGCTGCTTGCCCCTGAACTCTTGTTACTTTCTCATGGTTAGCCTTCGTTTTTTGTTTGCTTGTTTGTTGTTGTTGTTGTTTTCAGGAAGAAGAAGGGAGCAGTGGTAGAGAACTGGTCAGTGCTGTCCAGAAACATGATTTGCTTTCCAAGCCCATAGCTAGCAATTAAGCTGGATGGTCTTGGACGGAGCTCTGGCATATCATACCCCTAAATTGAAAGGCTGCCTCCCACACTGGAGAGAAGTCAAGAGATTTGACCCTGCTTTCAGGACAGGAGAGCTGAGCTCTCTTCCTGCTCCCCAAAGTCAACCTTCTGCAGAGAAACAGAAAGGGCTGCTCACTTGTTTAATCAAACCTGGGAGATTCCCAAACACGATTCTCTCTGCAGAGCTATGAGACCAGACCTGTTGTGGGGCTATTTACCTAACGATCAGCTCAGGGATAAGAGAAAGGTTCTTACAGGGAAGTAGCTTTTTGATAATCGAAGCAAGTTGGATGGGATTCTGTCTTTTTAAAATTTGCTTTGTTTTATTGAGATATAATTAACGTCTAGCATTGTAGTGATTGATATTTGTATATATGGCAAAATGACCACCACAATAAGTCTAGTTAGTATCCATCAGCACACATGATTACAGATTTTTTCTTGTGATGATCATTTTTAAGGTTTACTCTCTTAGCAACTTTCAAATTACAATATGGTGTTATTAACTATAGGCACATGGCAACCGCAAGACTTACTTATTTTATAACTCGAAGTTTATACCTTTTGATCTGCCCACATTTTGCCCACCCCCGACCGCCTACCTCTGGCAACCGCACTCTATTCTCTGTGCCCATGAGCTCAGGTTTCCGTTTTAGATTTTAAATACACAAGTGAGCTTATATGGTATTTATCTTTCTCTGTCCGTTATTTCACTTGGCATAATGTCGTCAACGTCCATCTGTATTGTCACAAATGGCAAAATTTACTTCTTTTTCAGTGAATGCATTCCTGTGTGCATGTGTGTGTATTGCAAAAGAAAAAGACTGGGGATGTGATCTTTCCACACTAATTAAGCCCATTTGCCCATACTCAGACTGGATCCTATTGTACTGAGAAATATGCTAAACAATGTGCTTCTGGTGAGTGTGAGTCCCTTTGAGAAATGTCTATATTCTGCTCACCCAACAAAAGAGAAGAGTCATTTAGTTAATTTTAAGAGGAGGAAAAGAGACAGGCTTGGGAAAGTTAAAAAGAGCTCCCTTCAGGGGCACCCAGATGGCCCAGTTGGTTGAACTTTCAGCTCAGGTCATGATCTCAGGGACCTAGGATCGAGTCCTGCGTCGGGCTCCCTGCTCGGCGGGGAGTCTGCTTCTCCATCTCACTCTCCCCCTCCCCTCTGCTTGTGCATTCTTTCTCTCAAATAAATAAAGTCTTAAAAAAAAAAAAAAGCTCCTGTCAAAGTCGGTTGTCAATAGCTCTGGGAGTAAGTGGGATGGATGATGGATTTCTTCATCAGTTGTTCCTAAAGTGGAGCCCCAGAGCTCAGTTCGATTCAACAACCACTGACTGAACTACTCTGTCGCAGGGGCATTGTCCGGAGCAAGAAGGCAAAAGGGAGAGGTCACAGAGGAGAAATGAGATAAAAAAGAAAGAAGTCACAACTCTGCCCACCAAAAAAGAACTGTTTGGTATTATTTTCTTTAACTCTGAAAACCATGACAGTTTCAAATGGCAAACCCCAAGGTGAGGACTCTGAGGCATTAAGAAAGAGAACAGAAAAGTTTTTGTCTTATATTAGCCAGCCGCCGTAGTCAATAATCCCTGAGCGTCAGTGGCTCCACATAACAAGTTTATGTCCCACTCACATTATGGCTCGGTGTGGGTTGGGAAGCCCTTCTTAATCCAATGCCATCCCAGGCGTGTGGACTCCAAGGTCACAATGGCGGGAGAGAGCGTGGGGGAACATTATTCCTGCACTTATTTGCCTCTGTCTAGAAATCACATATCATTTCCATTTATCTTCTAGAATAAAATTGTCACGGGTCATCATCCAACAAAGGAAGCTGGGCAGAGTGGCCATCCTGTATGTTGGAAAAGACGAAATGATCTTAGAGAACACGTAGCAATGTCTACCACACTCTGCAGTTAGCTCTAATTAGACTTAAGGTGCAATTCTGTACGTAATTGTCCATCCACAGCTGGCTGGCGATTTGTAAATATCTTCCTGTGGGGTCGGAGCAGGGGACGTGAAGGATACTCTGTGGGAGCCAGTAAGGCAGGGATGGGAGAAGAATAAAGCCATTTCCTGCAGATATCTCGGTAAATGCAACCTGTTCAATAACCCACTTAGAGCTGGAGAGGCTGGTGAAAAACTTCTAGACATGAAAAGAGCCAGATTAGAAAGCTAAGAAGAGCTGGTACGTGGTATTTAAATGTGCATAATTATGGTCAGAAACTTGCGTTTGTGTAACTGGTTTTGAAGAGGGCCCTAAAACTTCCCCCAGCGTGGGTGCAACGAGATGTTCCATGGGGCTTTTCCGGTTGACTTTGCATTTTGGTAGACATCACACATGTAAGCGCTGTGAGTGACAAGTGCCTTCCCAGTCCATACACAGGTTTTAGACAATATCCCTGCAGGACTTGCTAGGGGCAGCCAAATTGCCACATCGCAACCCCTAGTGACCAAGAGCAGAAGCACTTCACCCCCACCACCAGGGAGAGAGCTCTAAGAGAACAATCCAGAGCTGGGGCTTGTTTGCCAGCTGCGGGACTGACATTTGACATTTCCTGCCTCACCCCTGGCTGAAAGTGGGCAGAGCTGAAGAATTACCATTCCCACAGCATCCTCGGGGTTTGGATGTACAAGGGTTAAAAAAAAAATCTTGGGAGAAGGTGACATTTCTCCGCTGGGATTCAAAGATTAGACTGGTGCCTGGCCTCAGCAGGATATCATTGGCAGTGGGAGGTCAGCTGGGACGATTGCAAGGGTGGAGAAAGTGGGCATCTGACCCCTCGGAAGCCAGGTGAACCACACTGAAAGAATTGGCCCTTAGAGCCTTCTCTACACGGGGCAGGAGATGAGGCCATATGAGGGGTAACGCACACATCGGTTCACATAGTCACCAAGACAACCTGGCTCTCCCTCTTTCAATGTCTCTTTGTCATTCCCTCCTTCACCTCTAACCTCTGGAAACCACCGATCTCACCTGGGCCACAGTTTTGCCTTTTTAAACATGTCATGACAGTGAAAAATTGTAATCTTCTGAGATTAGTTCTTTTTTTTTCCCCCACTCAGCATGATGCTTTGAGATTCATCCAAGGTATTGTGTCTCACTAGTGAACTCTTCTTTACGGCTGAGAAGTATTTAACTTTTTGCATGTACAACTATTTACTTACTGATTGGCCCGTGCCAGGTTATAGCTTTATTACCTGCCAGTCCCGAGTTTACCATTCAGTACCTGCCCTGCATAGCGGACCAGGCAAGAATTTCAGAGCACTTATCCTTTACGGTGAGCGCAATGTTAAGCTCCGTCAGTAGAGGGAGCTGGAGGGGCATTGCAGGAGGGTCTTTCTGGTTCCAGCCTTGGCATGTTGTTTTTCTTGCTCATGCTGCAATACCATCAGGAGTATGGGTGTGTGAGACGTCTGTCCGGCCCCACGCAAGCCGGCCATGCACCCTGAGTAAGCAGTCTCTCAGTCCCCTGGCCTGAGTCACGTGGCCACCTCCCCACAGCCTCCTGCCGTGAACATGGCTCTCCAAGCCTCACGCCCTCGGTGGCACTCCACCTGCCCCTGTGCACCCCCAAATCAGCTGCAACTTTCCTGCACACCAAAGCTTTGTTCCCTGAAGCTCCCTCAATGAGGACACCTTGTATTCCAGACCTCATTTCCCACAGCCGTGTCCTGATCCCAGAGGGCTGCTCGCTGCCTTCCAGCGACTGTGGGGAGTCCTGACACAGGCAACCAAGAGAACTTCGTCATTCCCTGCGCAGTACCACACCTTCTCTAACAATATCTGAGCCCCAGGCTGGAGGAGGGCCCCCTTCCAAGTTTGTCTTCCCACAAGTTTTGGCCCTAAGATACCCTGGAGTTCTATTCACCGTTTTAAAGATACTCTCTTACAGCCAAGTAATTCTTTATATTAAAATTTCCCTTTTAAAATTGCTGTGTCGTTGCCGTCTTCCGATTGGACTCAAACTAATACAGTAGTTGAAGGTCACTGGGTTTTTTCCAGATATTGATGATGATGAATAGAACTGCTATAAAGATTCATGCACAGGATTTTGCGTGTGTGTGAACCTTAAGTTTTTATTTCTCTGGGGTAGATTTTCTAGGAATGGCATTTCTCGGGTATATAGTTAAGTGGATATTTCACTTTACAAGGAATTGTTAAGCTTTTTGCAGAATGACCACCATTTTTCATTCCCACCAGGAGTACATGAGAGTTGTGTGCTCCACTTCATCACCTGCATTTGGTTTTGTCAGATTTATTTATCCTTTCTTTCATCCTTTTGCTTTCTCTTGGTTTGTTGTTGTTGTTGTTTGTTGTAAAATTTTGTTCATTTTAGTTTGTCATTTTATTTTGCATTTTCCTAATAAATGACGTTGCATACCTTGTCATGTGCTTATTTGCTATCTGTACTTCCTTTTCACTGAATTGTCTAATTTTTTTCTTTTTTAATTGAGTTCACATTTTTATTATTGAATTTAGAGAGATCTTTATATATTCTAGATCCAAGTTCTTTGGTGGATATGTGATTTTTCAAATATATTCTACCAGTTTAAAGGTTGTGTTCTCATTCTTTTAATGGCAATTTTCTCAAAACACAAGTTCTTGGTTTTGTCAAAGTCCAATTTATCAATCTTTTTCTTACAGACCATCTTTCGGTGTCATATCTAAGAACTCTTTGCCTTATCTCAAGTCACATTTTCTTCTAAATGTTTTAGAGGTTTAGGTTTTACATTTAGACAGATGGTCCGTTTTGATTTAATGTTTGCATAAGGTATAAAGTTCATCTTATTGCATATGTATGTCCAATTGCCAACACCATTTGTTTAAAACTCTCTCTTTCATCACTGAATTACCTATGAAACTTTATCAAGAATCAACAGGCCATATTTGTGTGAGTGTATTTTTGCATTTTTTGGACTCTGTTCCATTTATCTATCACTTTGCCAATATCATACTGTGTTCATTGCTGTAACTTTATATTGATTGATAAAATTGAGTAGTCTAACTCCCCCAATTTTTTCAAATTGCTTTGGTTTTTCTAGATAATTTGCCCTTCCATATAATTTTATAATCAGTTTGCCTGTATCTATTAAAATTCTTGCTCAGATATTGATTGAAATTGTGTTAAACTTCTAAATCAATTTGAGGAGAATTGCTGATTTGAGAATATGTTGAATTTTATGTCAACGAACATGTTATGCCTCTCCATTTACTTAATTATTCTTTGATTTATTTCAAAAGTATTTTATAATTTTCTGTGTATGGGAACATCTGCATGTTCTCTTGATTTATCCCTAAGTAATTCTTTTTTGGAGGGAACTATTGTAAATGATAATGATTTTTAATTTTTGGTTTTGAATTGTTTGTTGCTAGAGGTAGAAATATATTTGATTTTTGCATGTTGATCTTGTATCCTGAGATCTTCTTAAACTCACTTATTAGTCCCAGGGTTGGTTGTTTTTTTGGGGGGGGGGGGGCTTTCTTTCTACACAGAAAATCATGTGTCATGGATAAGGACAATTTTGTCTCTTCCTTTCCAAACTGCATGCATTTCTTTTTCTTGCATTATGGTGAGGACTTTCAGTACAAGCTTGAATAGATTGTGAGAGCAAACATCCTTGCTTTTTTCCCCAGTTTTATGGAGAAAGCAAACAGTGTGTCATGATCAAGGATGGTTTTAACTACAGTTTTGTTGTTTTTGGTTTTTATTAACTATAGTGAGAAAGTCTGTTGAGAATTTTTATGATGAATGGGTGGTAGATTTTGCCAGATGCTCTTTTGGAATTGGTTTATATGATTATGTGGATTTTCTTATTCAGACTGTTAATATGGAGGATTATATTGAAAGATCTTTGAATATTAAACCAGTTTTGCATATCTAGGATATCCTAGAATACCTTGGCTATGGTTTATCATAGTTATGTATTGCTGCTTTCAATTTGCTAATATTTCTTGAATATTTTTGCGTCAGTGTTCATAAAGAATTTTGGTTGATAATTTTCTTTTGCTTTGTTTGGTTTTGGCATTAAGAAGATTCTGACCATATAAAATGACTTTGGAAATGTTCCCTCATCTTCTATTTTCTGGAAGAAATTGTGTAAAATTGGTGGAGAGTTTTTTCCTCCTTAACTGTGTGGTAGAATTAGGCAGTGAAAACATCTGGTTCAGGAGATTTTGCTTTTGGAAATTTTAAACTGCAAATTCAATTTATTTAATAGTTTTGTGCAATTTTTCATTTCATCTTGGATATATTTTGATAGCTTATGGGTTTGTTTTTTTTTTTTTAGAATTTGTTCATTTCATTTAGGTTGCCCTATACATGTCCATATAGTTATCCATAGTATTCTCTTTTATCCCCTTAAGATGTGTAGGGTCTGTTATGTTACCATTTATTTCATTCCTGATATTGATAATTTGTGTCTTCTCTCTTTTTTTCTTATCAGTGTTGCTAGGGATTTCTCAATTTTTCTGATCTATTTAAAGATCTGGCTTTTGGTGTTCTTAATTTTCTCTATTGTTTTCCTATATTCAGTATAATGAATATAATCATTTTGTGCTCTTATCTTTATTAATTCCTTCCTCTTCTTGCCAAAGTGGAAATTTAGATTATTAATTTGAGATGTTTTCCCTTTCTTTTTTTTTATTTCATAAACATACAATGTATTATTTGCTTCAGGAGTACAGGTCTGTGAATCATCAGTCTTACATAATTCATAACACTCACCATAGCACAGACCCTCCCCAATGTCCATAACACAGCCACCCTATCCCTCCCACCAACACCTCCCAGCCACCCTCATTTTGTTTCCTGAGATTAAGAGTCTCTTACAGTTAGTCTCCCTCCCCGGTCCCATCTTGTTTCATTTTTTTTTCCCTCCCTTCCCCCCACAACCCCCACACTGCCTCTCAAATTCCTCCTATCAGAGAAAGCATGTGATTTTTGTCTTTCTCTGAGTGACTTATTGCAAATGTCAAGATTTCAGGGTTTTTTTATGGCTGCATAGTATTCCATTGTATATATACACCACATCTTCTTTATCCATTCATCTGTTGATGGACATCTAGGTTCTTTCCATAGTTTAGCTATTGTGGACATTGCTGCTATAAACATTTGAGTGCATGTGCCCCTAGCAATAAGAGCCTCCATTTTTTATTGCACCTCATTAATAGCTTTTCTGATTTCAACTTGGTTAGATTTTAGTTCTTTTATTTCTCCAGAAAGGGATTCTCTAGTATCTTCCATGCTTTTTTCAACCCCAGCTAGCACCTTGATAATTGTCATTTTGAACTCTAATTCCGACATCTTACTAATGTTCTTATTGATTAGGTCCTTAGCTGTCACTACTGCCTCTTGTTCTTTTTTTTTTAATTAGGTAAGTTTTTCTGCCTTGTCATTTTATCCAGGTAAGAATTAATGAATGAGAGAACAAAATACTAAAAGGGTAGCAACGACCCAAGAAAAACATACACTAACTGAATTGGAAGAGACACAAAGTTGGGGAGAGAAGAGAGGAGAAAAAAAAGAGAAAAGTATATATATTAGATTGGTGAATAGAACAGAGCTACACACTTGATTTTGGGTGTATTTTGGTCTATAAGAAGAAACTGGCTCCCAAAATTTTAAAGAAAGAAAACACATATATGCAAAAATAGGGGTAAACCTGATGAATGGATGGAATATGACTGAAGATGAAAATTAAAAAAAATTCTAAAAAAGGAATTGATAAGATAAGAAGTTGGTTAAAAAAAAAAAAGAGGAAAGAATGTGATCAGGATGGAGACTAGAGCAAAGTCATGTTAGTATATTTATATATATATAAATATATATATAATATATATTGTGTGTATATATATATACTATATATATATAATATATAATATATAAATATATATAGTATATTTAGTATATATTTTGATCTGTTAGAAGAAACTGTATCCCAAAATTTTAAAGAAAGAAAAATCTATATGTATATGAAAAATAACGATAAATACAATGAAGGGATAGAATATGACTATAACAATGAAAAGTTAAAAAGATTTTTTAAAAAAGTATTGACAAAATAGTTTAAAAAGGTTAAAATAGGAAAGAGGAAAAATTTTAAAAAATAGAATAAGAAAAAAAAATAAGGTTTAAAAAATTTAATTTTGAAAGACTAAAGAATCATGGGAAAAGAGCCGTGAATTCTATGAGTTGTTTTCCCCTAGCCCTGGAGTTCTGCAGCTCTCATTGATCTGTGAACTTGATCTTGGTGGAGGTTTTTACTGATCTTCTGGGGGAGGGGCCTGTTGCCGTGATTCTCAAATATCTTTGCCTGAGGATAATTGCACTGCCCTTGCCCCGGGGCCAGGCTGAGCAATCTGCACAGGTTTTGCTCTCGTAGCTTTTGTTCCCTCAAAGCTTTCCGTACAGCTTTGGAGGTGGGAATAAAGAGGGCGGCCTCCCAGTCTCTGGCCCGTAGGAGCCGAGAGCTGGGACCCCACTCCTCAGTGTGCGCTCTCGGAGAAAAGCGGTCAGTCCCTCCCATCTCCCTGGTCTCCGGTCATGCTCTGAGCTCACCCAGCCTGTGACAGAGCATTTCTGTCTCTGGCACACGACCCGTTTGGAGTCTCCAAACCCTGCAGACTCCTGCAGTGCACTCCTGTGCCGCTCCTCCCAAAGAAGGAAGGTGAGTTTCCTCAGATTTGCCACTTGTGGGGTCCCTGCCTGAAGAGCAGTGGACCGATTGTGCCTCAGATCATGTGTAAGGTAACCCCGAGCTGAGAGTTCCCTCAAGCTCTTAGGCTCCATCTCTGTGGTCAGCTTCCCTGCTCCCACACCTGGGAGCCATGCTGTACTCAGGTGCCCCCCGTCTGTCTGTGAATCTGCAGGTCTTGAAACTACACTGTCCCCATGAAGGCTCCCCCCAACCCCCTCGCCCCGCTTAGTCTCTGGAGCAGACTTGTAAAAGTTCCAATTTTGTGCTCCGCTGCTCTACCGCTTGCGGGAGCTGGCCCCTCCCCCCACGCTCTCTATACCCCTGTGTCCCTCAGATTCACATCTCCACATGTCCTACCTTCCAGAAAGTGGTCACTTTTCTGTTCCTAAAATTCTTTTTTTTTTTTTTTTTTTAAGATTTTATTTATTTGACAGAAACACAGCGAGAGAGGGAACACAAGCAGAGGGAGTGGTAGCGGGAGAAGCAGACTTCCCGCCGAGCAGGGAGCCCAATGCGGGGCTCCATCCCAGGACCCTGGGATCATGACCTGAGCCGAAGGCAGCTGCTTAACGACTGAGCCACCCAGGAGCCCCTGTTCCTAGAATTCTTGCTCTTCTTCTCTTTGACTTCCTGTTGAGTTTGTAGGTGTTCAGAATGGTTTGGTAACTAGCTGAACTCCTGGGACCTGAGGCTATTTAGGTCTCCTACTTCTCCGCCATCTTGCTCCTCCCACTGTTTTCCTCTTCTAATATAAGCACTTAACACTTTAAATTTTCCCATAAGCACAACTTTGGCCTCATCCTGGAAATTTTGATATGTTGCATTTTCCTTCAATTCAAAATACTATTTAATTCCCCTTGAGACCTCCTGTTTTAGCTAGGAATTATTTAGAAATGTGTTGTTTAATTTCCAAGTGTTTTGAGATTTTTTTCCTGTCACTTTGTTATTAATTTCTAGTTTAAATCCATTACAGAGAACGTATTTTGTATGATTCTTTAATATTTGGTAATTTTTGCTTTATGACTTAGGATATGGTCTGTCATGGAAAATGTCCTATGTGTATATCAAAGTAATATTTATTTCTGCTCTTGTTGGGGTTCTGCTATAATTATCAACTATATCCAGAAATTACCAATGAAATGGTAATTATTCAGTTCTTGGTGCTTGCTTAAGTTCTGTTTACTAGTTTTATCAATACCTGAGATGAGAATATTAAAGTCTCCAAGTACAAGTGTGGCTTTATCTATTTCTCCTTTTGGTTGAAAGTTTTTACTTTGTTTTATTTTGAATCTCTGTTGTTAGGTGCATATACATTTAAGATTGTTATATCTCTTTAGCAAATTTATCTTTTTAATCCTCATATGATATTGTCTTTATCCCAGTAATTTTCTTTGCTCTGAAGTCTGCTTAAGCTGATGTTAATATAGGCACTCCAACTTTCCTTTAATTAATGATCATATAAAATATTTATATCTAACTTTTACTTTCAGCCTACCTATATCATTATATCTGAGATGTGTTTATTGTAGAGGAAATAGAGTTAAGTCATTTTTTAAAGAACGTGTTCTAATAATGTTGGCTTTTTACTGGCTTTGTTTATACATTTTACATTTAATATAATTATATGTTTAGGTTTATGTCTACCATTTTATTACTTTTATTCCTTAAATTTTTAAAAGAGATTTTATTTATCTATTTGAAAGAGGGAGAGTGAGTGACAGACAGCATGAGCTGGGGAAGGGGGAGAAGCAGACTCCCTTGCTGAGCAGGGAGCCTGATGTGGGCCTCCATCCCAGGACCCTGGGACCGTGACCTGAGCCAAAGGCAGTCACTTAACTGACTGACACACTCAGGCACCCCTACCATTTTATTACTTGATTTCTGTTTGCTTTCTCAGTTTTGTATCCCTTTCTTTTCCCTTTCCTTCCCTCTTTTGAGTAATTTAAATAATTTCATTATTCTATTTTCATTTGTTTGTTTCTTTGTTTTAGTGATTGCCCAAGGCATTAAATATAACATACTTATGTTGTAACATACTTATGTTTTCACTTTCTATTTAGAATCAATATTTTACCACTTCAAGTGATAGGTAGATACCTTACCACCATATAAGTTCTCCTACCCTCTTCCTTTATGTTTTAGTTAACTTATATCTACCTATGTTGAAAACCCTATCAGAAAATGTAATTTTTTGCTTTCATTGGTTGTGTCCTGAACATTTTAAATATTATGTTATGCAAATTTGGATCTTGTTGAAATCCTATGTAGAATGATTTTTTTTGTTTAGCAAGCATTTGACCTAGTTGGATTCACACCCCAAATTCTAACCAGCTTTGTGGTTTCACTGCCAGTTCTATTTCACCCTCTTTCAGTTCTACTTAGACTATTCCATATATACACCTTTCAGTGGTCAGTCTGGAACCCTGGAAGTGGTCTGTCCTATAGTTCAACTTTCAATATTTACAATACTCTATTTTGGGTCAGATTCATGCATATGTAGCTTAGGGCTGAGCCCAGGAGTTTGCAAGCAACTTCACATTTTGTTTTTCTGGGCTTCTTCCTGTCTGCAATCCTCATGGTACTTTCTGATTATAGAGCCCCCTTAACCTCTTTTTTGCAGTTCTCTGGCTAGAGTGTTGGTGTTCATATACACCAACAGACAGACAGACAGAAGACAGAGAGACAGAGAGACAACAGACAGAAGACAGAGAGACAAAAAAAAAAAAATTCAAATCAAAAGAGGTTTGCACACTAGGGTCCACAGCTTCTTGTATCAAAGTGGACAATTCTCCTTCCACAGAGATGTAGGCTCTTGAAGGCCCTCTTGCCTCTGCTTTTGCAGAGTTGCATATGGCCAGGAAGTAAAAGAACATAGAAAGGAAAAAATGTGAGAGTGTTAGGAAACTCCTTTCCATGTCGTCAGGGTGAAACGAGGGGGCTTCTTCTGGAACGCTCTGTCATTACCAACATCCGCTTCTGGGTTTCAGACTGTGACTGAGTCCAAGCCAAGGGATATTGGAGGGAAATAAAATCATGAAACTTAGAATTCTTGTCCTCTCCAATCATTCTGCTTTGATTTACCTTTCAAAATCCTCAAACTGATTTTCTAAGCATTTGATTTAGATTTTATAGCTGCAGTGAATGGGAGAGATAGGGTGGTGTGTACTTACTCCATCTTAACTAGAACTGCAGTCTGGAAATAAAAGAGATAGAAAATGTAGGTATTAAACCCCAGAAGACCCCAGGATGGCTGTGAGATTTGCCTGAGGTAACATCCAGGGTTAGTAAAGAGCCTCTTCAGCGTGTATTGGAGACAGAATGACCATCATCTAAACTAGGGCACCTTTTCAGAGTGGGATATTATAGCTGGATAACAGGTGTAAACCAGAAACTAGAACATATGTTTACCTTATCTAGAAAGTGGAGTGGGGAAATTATGCTCTTCTCTCATTGTAGTCCACTGAGTTCAAGTGTTTAATTACCATTCGTCTCCTACACATAGAATATTTGTCTCAGTTGCCCACTTTATTTTGGTTGATTTGCATGTAAGAAGTGTAAGTCAACCTTGGTCCCTAATGCTGATTTGTCATTTTCAGGGTCTCCACCAACCTGGAAAGAGTCTATTCTGCTAATGTTGGCTTAGGTATTCCCTCCCTTGGCCTGAGGCTCAGTGTGAGCTTCTCTTACACTAAGAACAAAACTCTGGACCACTGGATAGATCAGTTTTAGAAAAACTTATTTTAGAATAAAATAAACCTGGGTCAGCTGGCCCAAAGAGGTTTCTGAGTCTTAGAGCTCAGTGCGCAGCTGGCAGGAGAAGCAGGGATTCTGGCCATCGCCGTAGCACAAGGGCACAATGACAGTGTGGGTACTTCCCCCACTGAGACCCTACAATGAGCCTTCCCACAAGAAACTTCTTCCAGGAATAATTTATACCTTTTAACTCATCTTTAACTTCATCACTGAGATTCCCAACAAGGATGTCGCTTCGTGCCAAAGCCACAGTGGTTCTTCTGATGTGGGAGCCCCTGTGAGAAAACCGCTCAAGAGCATTTCATATAGGCTCCAAGCGGTAGCCAGACAACGATGCCTCTTGGCTGTTCTGGACTTGGATCGCATTCGTACCAGTGAATGTGACACATTACATTTGAAAGAGTCCACAAGTTGCTTGTCTTAATTGCTCAGCCAAATCATTCCATTCCGACAGGGATGGCAGAGGGTGAAGATTTTATAGTCTTTGGGACCAGAACACCATTGTAACTATAGTTGCAACTCTCCTAAGAAAAATGAATTCACAAGAATGAGACCCGTGTGGCTATCAGGAAAACTATTGAGTGCTCTAGCATATCACCGTGTTACTCAGGACTCAGCAGAGAGCAGGAGGTCAGGAAGCACACACAAGGAGTGTGGCCTCAGTGAGCAAATGGCTCAGACCAAAGCTTTGTTCAAGCTCCATCCTTGTCTTGTAACCAATGTATACATTTACTTCCCAGACTTGTACCTTGGCTGCTCACTCTTGCCTCTGCCTTTCTACTTTATAAGTGCTAAGCTGTTCCTTGTCTCCTCATTGGCCCGATCATGGTGACCTGCTTGGTCTCTATTTCCACTGGACCAGAGTAAGTTTATGTACCTCGCCCTGCCCAATGGCCAAGGGAACAAGGAGGAGCTTGTGTCTAGCACAAGGCTACCCCCTTGCCCATCACAGGAAGGGCTCCTTCCTCTATTTCATCTGCTCAGAGGGGCACTTCCCTCAAGGACAGAGTAGAGACTGATGGTGGCCCCCTTTTTTTTAACAAAAATATTTTTATGAAAAGCCACTATTTTTCAAAACAAAAGAATTATAGAATGGCACTGTTTTACATTTTTGCAAATCTTTTCATATCTAATAGAAGATGGCTAGATTCTCCTGCCTGCTTCTTCATTCAGTGCATTGCTTTGGTTGAAGGATAGAAGGAAAAGCTGGCCTCATGCAGACATGTAGTGGAACAGGAACTTCTGGAAGAGTTCCAGGAGCCCCAGGAGTCCTCAGACCATAGTTTGAGAACCACTACAGTTAACTAGACTGTTTCTCAGTTAAAGACCATATCACCACTGAATTAGTTTTAGAATTGGCAAGTTCTTCCATGGCCAAGACTTTTTATTTATTTTGTCTAAAGTAATCTCTATACCCAATGTGGGGCTTGAACTCATGACCCCAAAGAGTTGCATGCTCTACAGACTGAGCCAGCCAGGCACCCCCATGGCCAAGACATTTTAAACAAATTGCAAAAGATGGTGGTTTGATCCCCTCTGGTTTCTACCAGAGTACTTTCTGTACTCCAGAGTCAATGGGTGAACATGGAGTAAGAATTTTTTGTGTTTTAGATTTTATTTATTTATTTGACAGAGAGAGAGAGAGAGAGATCACAAGTAGGCAGAGAGGCAGGCAGAAAGAGAGGGGGAAGCAGGCCTCCCGCTGAGCAGAGAGCCTGATGTGAGGCTCGATCCCAGGACCCTGAGATCATAACCTGAGCCAAAGGCAGAGGCTTTAACCCACTGAGCCACCCAGGTGCCCTGAATTTTTTTTTTTTTTACAGAGAAGCTTTAGGCAGTTTAAATCAGTCATTTGGAATAAAATAGTATTTATTTGATTGCAAATGCATATAAATTTATACGTCTAATAAATAGCAGACATGGTAGCCAATAGCCACAAAGCAAAAGTGACTGTATCTGCCAGTTCAGCTCAGATCGCTTGGAAAGTCTGAGGGGCATTGTGCGCTGAATGTGTGCAAGCATCCGGAGAATGTACTCTCCCTCTGTCCAGAGGCTACCCAGAGCCTCGGGGTCATTCCAGGGCCTGCCAGCCCTGCTCAGAGTCGACAAAACACTTCCCATCTTGCATCAGCTCGAGCCGTGCTGTGTGTTCTGTCCATCCACATCTCTACTCGCCAGAGACAGGGAGGAGACAGTTGGAGGTCCACTTCACCATTCCCTAGGCTGGGAGCTCCTCCCAGTGGTTTCTGTTTTACTGAGTCATTTCCAGTGAAAAAATTCAGAGATACTTCCGAGATGGTTCCACCTGAATCCTTTCGAGTTTTTCACTGGCATATGGTAGCGTATCTGAGTCCAGAACCTGGAATTGGGAGGGACTGATTTTAAGTTTCTCCACGTGACCGTGGGCAAAACCCGGAGAGCTCTTTTCACAAGATGAGGTAGAGACTCTGGCTCTTGGAAGGAGCAGAACTTAATTAAAATTAGCTTCAGTGTTTGATCATCCAAGGCCAGATTCACTGCGGCTTGTAGTTCAAAGATAGTGGGTCCATTGACATACTTGGGACTCAAGATAAATATTCCTCTTCGACTTTTCTTAATCACGTTCACAATGTCTTCTGCATACACTGGAAATAGAGAATTTAAGGAACTGTTATTGCTAAACATGGAGTCTCAATAACCCCGAATCTCTGAATCTCCCAGATCTCCCCAGCGGGCTCCTTGCAAAGGGGCTCTTGGGGAAGGAGGAAAGGAAGCATGGTTTCCAATACCATTTTTTCTGTATTAACCCTGCTGACAGTTGAAGATACGCTCTTCAACTGGGTGTCCAATGACTCCCAAATTCCTCTCTTTGTGTTCCATGTCCTCAAACTCAGTTCCTCTAGGAGCAGAGCCTGTTGGGACAAGGCAAGCTGGGATAACGGGGGGATCTCCCTGGGGGTGCCTGAGGCAGAGGAAGGGGGGCACGGAATGAGAACTGCACATCTGATGAGTGGCCAGCGCCTTACCCCATGCTGAGGGTTGTGGCCAGTACAGTCTTATAAAGCCGGGGGAACACCTGTTTAGGATAACAGAGGTGACTTCCTACAGAGGAGACAGGAACTCTATCTTTGTTCAGGAAGGCCTCCTTAGGGCCCAATAATTTTTTCTGAAGAGGGATTTTTTTTTTTTTATGACAAAACATGCCTCTGCAACACATGTTCTCCTGTGTTGTGGCCCAACATATTCTAGGCTCCTGGAACTTTCCAGAAGAGGTATATCCCAACCGAAGGAATGATGGAAAAGCCCACAGAGCCCTTGTATTCAGCTGTCCTTTTTGTCATAAATCTTCTCTTGGCACACAGGACCTACCTCCTCCTGGGGCCACATCTCTTTCAAGCAAACACAAGTTGTATCCATATTTGTTTTCCAAAACTTCAGGGAATAGATTCAGAGCCAGGTATTCCTCACTCAGAGATGAGGTGGCCTCACTCCCAAAAGAGCTCCATTTCGCATAGGATACAAAAGCATCAAATACCTTTTTATCTGAGGAAAAGAAACGATTAAAAAAAAAAGTCAACTATTTACATACGCCTCACTATCGTGGTATTTCTATATGGGCTTTGTATCCTATGACATATGGGCACAAATGAAGTGTCAGGGACCTTACTGAATTGATTTAACATTTAAAAGCAGCAGCTGTGTCTGTTTCAGAATCACACTGCTGAGTGGTGTTGATTATCTAACCAGATTCGAATTCTAATTTATGCTGCGCTCCTGCCTTTTCACTGAGGTCAGATCAAACAGCTGTGGCTTCTGTGATTAAATCACACATACTCAGGGGTTCCTCTGAGTTTTCTCTGCACTGCGCTGTTGCTGTCTCATGAGTTACACATCAAAGAAGAGTCTGTTCCGTCAACGCGAGGTAACATCCAGCCAGCAAAGCACCGCCAAGACCTGGCACCTTGCAGAGGACAGAGCGGACAGCACCTGGACCTATATTCGAATCCCCATGTGTGAAAGGCTGTAATAAGAATGCCCTGGTGCACGGTTTTCAGGCTTGCATGACATCATGTATATAAAATGCTTAGTGTCTGGCTCATAGTAGGCTCCCAGGATGAATATCCTTTTCCCCTGCTTTCTAGATGGGACATCATATTTACAGAACTTGTTTCAGGGTATTTGTAAAGTCTCATGTGCCTCTGTTGGGCAGGTTATGAGAAATGCATGCTGGGTACTGGGATGTGCTATGTAACTAACCAACCATGAGAGGGAGAAAATCTCCAAAGTTAACTCATGGCCATGGGCATCTGGACATACCTGGTTCATGTTCTAGTCCTTTACACAATGGCTGGCAAATAGCAATGTTCCAATAGCAAACGATAGCCCAGGGGGCCAATGCAATTGGAGCTACATTTGCTGAACATAGATGTAAGGAGAGCCCCGAGTGGATGGAAATGCCAGCAGCAGAAAAAGAAGAGGGAGCAGGGGGTGGTTCAGGAGACATGAAAGGGGGATGCCGAAGCACGGAGGCCCGGGATGCTCATCTACAAAGCTCCTCATTGCCCTAGTGGGAAGGAGGAGGCTCCTGGGGCATGGCCAGCAGGGAAGGGCTGTGTTGTTTAAACATGACACACTCTAGTCACCTCTGTTCCCTCCTTGCTGTGAAACTCCAGCAAGCTTGGATTTTTCTATAATCTGGATATTAAATTTATTTGAAAGTGAAATTAGTGAATGGGAGTATTAGATCTCTCCTAGGTCCTCTGCAACTCCGCCCATCTATGTCTCCCTAAAACTTTGGGTATTCAGCATAAACTTCAAAAGAAACAGCCATTTTGCTGTAAAACATTAGATTGGCTACAGAAGGGCAATGAATCACTGTGCTTTAAAACCGGGTTCTGCCTCCTCATCCGGTTACTGTCTACACAAACTGAAAAGAGAAAGGACAGATTTAAAAGGTTCATAGTTGATTGGCTCTTCTGTACAAGCTCTAGAATCTTAAGATAAATATCATTTTAGTAAAAAAAAAAAAAGCATAAGTCATCTAGGGGAATGACTAAGACATTGGTTAAATAACTTGGTCAACTTGTAAAAGCTAAAAAGCTAATTTAAAGAAATAAATCTCAAAAAACACTTTGGCTTAAGGAATTCTTGCATGAATTCTCAATAATGAGTCTAAAGAAAGGTACGATTGATGCATTGCTTTACTTGTCCTTTTCCTATAGGTCTGACAGCTCCTCAAGGTGTTCCCAGTGTGGGGCAAGCATGGGAATGGGAAGTCATTAGCCTGAGAATCCAGCAGAAGGCTTCCTGCCCTTTCCAAGCAAGGGAACCATTCACTAAAACTGCAAACCTTTTGATCTTAGGGACCTCTGGGGCTAGAAAAACACTCCAGCAAGCTCTTCTATTCTAAAGCAAACTCTAAGCACTATAATCCTGTCTCCTGGGGAAGTGTACAGATAACTTCATTCATTGTAACAGTACTTGGATTTTATGGACTTTCATACTTTTTGAACATTGCCACCATCTTCAAAGCCCCTCGTTTTATAAGAGGAGGCTAATCGAAGTAATAGCTAATGGGAGCTCTTTTTAACTTCTCCTGGGTATTTACCCCAAAGAAGCTGATGCAGTACAAAGAAGGGCCACATGTACCCCAATGTTCATAGCAGCAATGGCCACAATCGCCAAACTGTGGAAAGAACCAAAATGCCCTTCAACAGATGAATGGATAAAGAAGATATGGTCTACATATACAATGGAATATTATGCCTCCATCAGAAAGGATGAATATCCAACTTTTGTATCAACATGGACGGGACTGGAAGAGATTATGTGGAGTGAAATAAGTTAAGCGGAGAGAGCCAATTATCTTATGGTCTCACTTAGGTGTGGAGCATAAGGAAAAACATGGAGGGCATTGTGAGAAGGAAGGGAAGGGTGAATGGGGGGAAATCAGAGGGGGCGATGAATCATGAGAGACTGTGGACTCTGAGCAACAAACTGAGGGTTTTGGAGGGGAGGTTGGGGGGTTGGGTGAGCCTGGTGGTGGGTATTGAGGTATTGCATGGAGCACTGGGTGTGGTGCATGAACGATAAATCTTGTAACACTGAAAAAATAAAATAAACATATTTGGGGGGGAAAATGGTAAAATGCATTCATTCCTGAATAGAGGGATGAATAGATATATAATAAAAGCAAATCTAGTAAAATGGGAATTGTAGAATCTAAGTGATGGGCATACGAATGTTCACTGTAAAATTCTCCCAACTTTTCTGTATGTTTGAGAATTTTTATAATAAAATGTCAAGAGGATAAACAAAAAACAAAACAAAACAAAACAAAATAACTAATGGGAGCTCTAAGCCAAATCGTCTGGGTCCAAATCTTCAATTCTAGCACCATCTCTACAGTTCAGTTTTGGGCCCATGACTTCACGTCCTGTGCCGGGCTTGCAGGATCACGGTGACAGTTCAAGCCGTTGATACACCTCACTGGCATGCCTTCAGTACTCAAGAGATAATAATAGTTGGCTTCTAGTGTTTACTATGTGCTAGATGCTCTTCTAAATGATTAATATGTCTTAACTCAATGAGTCCTCAAGCATTCATTGTGATGGTGGTTATGATGGGATTACAATCCGATTTTACAGGAGAGGAAACTAAGGCACGGAGATGTTGGGTCATTTGTCATATTGCATTAGGTTGGTGAGCAGAGAGATCACTTTTGAGACCAACATGCTCCATCTACAATAGCATCGCCGGTCAGCAAGAGTCCTGGTAAATAGACTGAAAAGAAGTGCCTCCACCTGCTCCCAGCTCTCACAGGTGTGAAGCCACCAGACCTGGAAGAAGGTCTCAAAGGCTGAGGGGCAGGACATTCTCCACCAGGGAACATCCATTTCTTGAGTTTCTCCCTCTAAGTCAGTTCTAAGATGAAAATTCAGAGGCAAGTTGCGGGTTGCCTTACCCCCAAGGGTCTCATCCTTGCTCTGGTAGGTTCGGTACAGCAGGACTATTTCAATCCAGTACATGTAGAGCAGAGCAGCTGCCGTCAGCACGCCTGCCAGGGTCATGGTGGTGCCGAGCAGGATGTACAGGAACACCACTGGGGGAAACACGGCAGCCGTGAGCAAATGCAGAGACAGCTTTTCTGGGACAAGACCACATTCCAAGCAACACTGTGGGCCCACCCAGCACCTTTACTGGCGCTATTATTTTATTAAAATCACTTCTCTTGGAAGCATTCTCTTGAAGCTGGAAACAGGTATAATTACATCTTGAGGGGACCATCTTGCAATGAATCAGAGACAATTCACGGGCACCGGCCATTCCTGATTGGGGTGGCCGGGGAAACTGATCACAGCCACTTTTAGTTATTTTCCCCCCATAAACCTCCACACAACCCATTTGCATCCCTCTCATTGCATATTATAAATTATTTTCATGCACTATCATCACCACTAAAGTCCAAACTTCCTGAGGCCAGGGGCTATGCGTGGCTTGGTTTCATTTTGCACCCTCCACCGTACCTACCATGTGAGACCTTCCACACCCCTCTCCTGGCAGGAGCCCCATTACGGAGCATCCACTATGGCCAAGCACAAATTTTGTCTCATGTAAGCTTCATAAGCATTAGAAACTTGTTCTTGTAATCATTTATTAATTGAATGAATTACATCAAGCTTATTATTGAGTGTCTTCTTAAAGAAACTTCAAAACTATTTTCAAACAGGAATTTCCACTCCACCTTTAAAAGGCTGGGATCTGTGATATTACACATACCACCCTGAGCAGTGAGCAAGATGATGCTTCTCTCCATTCTCCAGTACCCAATCATCATGTTCTCTGAATTGAGAAGGCAGGAAAAGAAAACCCTAAAAGGGAGCTAGGTCCTAGGTACCTCTTACAGGACATTCCCTTTAGGGATTTGTAGATTGAATAAATAAGTGAATCAATGAATAAATAAGTGAATGAATGAATGAATGACAGGCTTTTCCGACACAGCCCCCATACATAGGGTACTGGTTAAGAGGACCAGTTCTGGATCACTGATATGAAACTTACTAATGATGTGTCCTTGGTCAAAGTATCAAACGGTTTAATACCAAGTGCAGAGTGTCCAGCAACTAGCAAGTGTTAATTGCTGTCATCATCATTACAATTCTTTAGGAAAATTCCTCTCCTCTCAGATAAAAGCAGTTGTGTGCATGGTGTGGCAACCTTCCAGGCTTACCTGCTTGCTTTTCTTTCAGTTGGAGGGACTGGGTAGTGTTCCCGATGGAGTTCTGGGCGAAGCAAATAAATTTCCTATGAAGCTCCCTCTGAGTAACTTCTTTCAAGTGGATAACGCGTGCAATGACTTTATCCTTTTTGGTAGATTTTACACTAGGAAAGAAGAATGAACACCCTATTCATTCAGTAGCACAAACTGACACCTTTTGCAATATTTGGCATTCATATTAGCAGCCAACAGTTTGGCTTTCAGAATAGCTAGGGGATCAAAGAGTAAAGGAAGATGCCCAAAGAACATGAGATTGACCATCTTATCATGGGGGATCATTTTTTGATTACTGAATCTGCTGGACATTATTTTATGCATTTACACAAGGATTTAATTTACTGTGGCCCCCATCTGACCTTCACCTCTCTAAGCATTCATTCCCCTTGAAAACAGACAATAACAATAATTTAAGAATAATATTGACTATTGACTCACTTCCACCAAGAGTTTATCACGTACCACTCTTTTGAACACAAATGTGAACTATCGAGTCTCCTTCATGCCTTACCTCACAGGAGCCCCTGTGAGTTAAGAGTATGAGCACCCTAACTTGGCAGGAGTGCAGACCAAGCACACAAGGTAGGTGACAGTCCAAGGTCACTCTGCTTGGAAGTGGCAGGCTGAGTCCTGGACGTATGTCATTCTGCCCCATCCAGCAAGTTGTAAGCCTCAGTATTTATTTGTAGTTTGTGTTCTCTAAAGTTGCCGATCTACAGTCTGTGTTTGTCTTGTCTACAGGAATATTATTGTTTTAGGCTATGTTGCTTGGAGGCTACAACACCAACTCATATTCACTGAATGCTTCCTACTGGTCAGGGACCGTGATGAGCATGTCACCTCTACTTTATCAGCTCCCTACAGGGACCTTGGAAAGTGGACATAAGTAAGACATAAGTCCATAGATTACAGGTGGTAGGATGTAAGTCTTGCAGGGGTCAAGGGTTACCTTGCCATTATGTGGAAAACAGATTTGAACCCAAGGGCTTGTGTGATTTCCCTTGTCTTAGAAGTTCTTGCTAAGTTACTGTTATCAAAATTTGTTCTTTACTTTTTGTAGTAATGTGTACTTTTCAAAATATTACATTTGTTCATTGAAATGTTTTAAGAATCAGAATGAAGAGCTTAATACATAGACTGTTACTTGGGAACAGATTTTGGAAAAACAAGGGACTCTATTTTTTAGTGACAGCCCTGAGCGATTAGATCTAAGCACTTAATCCTTCCAGGGACCAGAGTCCAGCTTCATGCAGTGTTGGATAGCTCCAAATAGTTAGAGTTTTCCTTTCTATTAAGCCAAACTGTCTTCCTAGTAAATCAGTCCTCTAATCAGGGTTCTTTTTTTTCTTTTAATTTTTTAAATTAACATATAATGTATTATTTGCCCCAGGGTACGTGTCTGTGAATCGTCAGGCTTACGCACTTCACAGCACTCACCATAGCACATACCCTCCCCAATGTCCATCACCCAGCCACCCCATCCCTCCCACCCCCCCAGCCATCTTTAAAGTTTCCAAACTTTATGATACTATACTATCATAAATGAAAGCATTTAGTAAGCAAAGAATATTGTCTGCTAATTTCCTTCTTACCTGATCTCCTCAGATGTTGGGACTTCCCACTCCCGGTCGGAATCTCTAATGTACCATTTTATTACAGGCCTAAAGTCCTTTTGGTAGCCAAATCGTGCCGTGCAGTTAAGAGTTAAAGGCTTCCCTGAAAGTGAAGATGATGTAGAAAATAGGAAGTCTGTGAGAACGCTTTGTCCTCAGGAGAAAGACTCCACCGGAAGACTGAAGACCATTCATGACTGCAGTCACATTTGTACGTAAAAAAACAGGTATGCCAGGAATAACCAAACCTAGCTGTCTCTCATTTGGAAACAAATAAGAATGGGCAATACTTATATCTCAAACTTGGACTATGTGGTCATAGCACTAAGAATTCTGATGTGGTTTAAGAATAGACACGGGGAAAATGAGGAATCCCCTCAGTGACCAGCCTGCTCTTCCAATGCTGCTGTCGAGTACAAGGTGTGTCAATAAAGAACATTTTACTACTAATCAATATTTGCATATTAAATTAAAATTGTGAGGTTACGCTAATATAGTTTAAAGAAGAAATTATTTAGATATTCAACAGTTTCTTGAACAATGCACTAAGTTGGGGATGCATATTATTACATTTTCCTCTTTCTACCCATTTTTCCCATAAGGGGTATCCAGATACATTCTGCCTCAAACCCAAATTTTCACCTTTAAAAAAAATCATCTTTGCATCTTAATAATGTCCCCCTGCCCTGTAATTCTTCAAAATTAACTGAAACTATATATAGCTCGGCTATTTTTGAATTATTAATTTTTTCTTTCTTTCCTCCTTCCTTGCATTCTTGTGATGCTGGTTTTGCTAATTTCATTTCCATAATCAGGGCACACTGATACCGCCATCTAGTGGTCTTTTACCATAGTACCTATTTTGCCATTTCTATAATTATAAATATTTTAGCATTTAACAGAGCGCTTATTTTATTAGAATAACCAGCACTTGGTTTTAAATAGAGCAGTTCTTATTTTACTGTGTGGGAAAATGTGGATGTCATTGAAGTTGATAAAATACAAGGAGACCAAAAGGAAAGTCACTCAGCACCTCTGCCCAAAAGAAGACACTAATTGGGAATATGAGTTACTTGAGCAGGGGATGAAGTTTTCCTCTATAATTATCTTAAAGGCCACACCCAACACCATGTTTGCAAAGATTCATGCTATCCAAGTTGGTAAATTGGTTAAATTTACAGACTTCACCAATGTAACCACCTGTTTCTGGAGGAGGAAGGAAGAATCTAAAAATCTATTGATCATGTCCACTACACCAGCCACCTAACACACATTAGCCTACATTTCTCAAGGCATCCAGATGAGGTCAGGCTTAGAAAGGATAAGTAACTCTGGCTACAAAGGTAGCCAGTGGCTGAACCAAGATTCATACTCAATTCTGTTTGACTTAAAATCCCGAGCCTCGGGACGCCTGGCTGCCTCAGTCAGTTAAATGTCTGCCTCCAGCTCAGGTCATAATCCCGGGGTTCTGGGATCAAGTCCTGCAGTGGGCTCCTTGCTCAGTGGGGAGCCTGCTTCTCCCTCTCCCTCTCTGCCTGACACTCCTCCAGCTTGTGTTCTCTTTCTCTCTCTCTGACAAATAAATAAAATCTTTAAAAAAAAATCCCGAGACTCTTTTCCTCATATCACACTTAGACCTGCTCCCAGAAGCACAGCGTCATTCAATGGTGATAACACAACCCACCTTACCAAGTTCTACTTCCAGCGTGTCCTTGATGGGATCCAGAATATCTGGTTTGTGATTGGTGTCTTTCACTGAAAGAGGAAAATAGAAATTATTATGTGCACTGGGAAACCTGAAAGCCTGCTTGCTGAGGATGAGCGTACAAGGGGGTACTTTGATCTCCATGCTTTGGAGCTCCCTCTTCAATTTTGAGCCATATCCTATAAGGCTAGGAACTTGGGTTTCCACGTGAAAAACAAGCCTCCAAAAATGACCATGACATCAGGTCCCAGGTGCTAGTAAAACATTAGTCCCTGATAAAACCTATCCACTGGGGCGCCTGAGTGGCTCAGTGGGTTAAAGCCTCTGCCTTCGGCTCAGGTCGTGATCTCAGGGTCCTGGGATCGAGCCCCACATCGGGCTCTCTGCTCAGCAGGGAGCCTGCTTCCCCCCCACCCCCTGCCTGCCTCTCTGCCTACTTGTGATCTGTCTGTGTCAAGTAAATAAATAAAATCTTTAAAAACAAAACAAAACAAAACTTAACCACCCGGATGCATTTTCTTCCGCACCAGCCCTGCTCAGCCATCGCAGATCTGAGCCCCTACTCCTGTGTTCTCCTTCAAGATTGCTTTTTCGAACCATCTGGCTGAGTAATCCAGAAGAAGGACGAGAAAATGCCCACGCCAGCCAGACTGGAATCCACCCCCTTCATCACTGACTTTGTGGTTTATTTCAAAATAAAGGTGAGTCCGGCCCCCCATTACTCATTTATCCCTCAACTTCCTGCCCCAAACTGTCAAATAGAGTGCCATGGTCAAACGTCCCATCTCCTGATGAAGGAAAATTCATGACCTCTGCTCTAGACATTGTCCTCTTACTTCTCAGGGACCTCTCTCCCTCCAAGTTTCCAGCTCTCTCCCCTGTATATTTGCCTCTCACTCTTTCTCTCCTCTCCGCTCCTCCCCCACCACTTCTCCCCATTGGCATTTATCCATGCTCAGTCTCTCCATCTTAAGACAGAGAAAAAGCCCTGCACTGCATTTCCCTGCTGCATTCATTCTTCTCTCCCAGCCAAATTCTTGAAACGTTCTATTTGCTCATCCCCATTCTCTTGCTTCCTGTGGCGTTCAATTCCTGCCCCCATCACTCCACAGACACTGCCTTGGCTCAAGACCCCAGTGACCTCCTGGCACCTAAGCCCCACTGGGCACAACTGAGTTTTTCTTCAGTTTTATTTCCCAGCACCACTGGACACTGCTGGGCACCATCTCTTGAAACCTTCTCATCTTTTGGTTCCCTGCTTCCCATTCGCCTTTCGCCTCTCTGCTCACTTCCCAGTGTGTTTGGGGGCTCTGCTTTCTTTGTGCTTCTTGTGAATATCAGCTTTCTTCCTTGTTCTCTGCTCTAGGATGTTCGATCTCTAGGCCTCTTCCCTACAAAAGGTCTTGAACCTTGAAATGCTCTCTTTCCCACGTCATCAATTTCACTTCCTTGACATGTCTCCTCCCCACCCTGCCACGAGTACCCACTCACTTATGTAAATAATGACTGCCATCTTCCCAGACCCAATGATGAGTTCTCAGACGTCACCACTGAGGCAGAGTCTCGGTCCCTCTGCCTGGAGATACTTTAGTCACTTGCCTTGGGACAGTTTCCCTCTGTCCTCACACCGCCCCCCTCCCCCCGCTCTAGCTCCTCTAGGGATCCTCCCCTTCGTCTCAACCTCTCCAAGTACTGCAGTACTCCGGGCCTCAGTGCTAGGCCCTCTTCTCTCTACACTCACTCCTGTGACCTCGTGCAGTCCCTTTGCTTTAAATATCATGTTACTTGCTTTAATGCTTTAAATAACATCGCTGGACTGGTTTATCCAAATTCCTCCTTGTCACTGTGGTTTGGATCACTGAAAGTCCTTTCAGACTCAATCCTTCATTTCTTCCTCAGACCCTCTACTTTTTCAGCCTTTTCTTGCTTGTTTCATGAAATGCTGTCACCATTGACCAACTTATCCAGGCCAGAAAAAAAAAAATCCTTCATTTCCCTCTTCACACATTAAACCCATCATCATGTTCTGTTGATGCACAAATAAAGCCATTTCTCATCACCTTTGCTAAGTCTGTGCAGTGAGTGACCAGGGGCAACTTTTAAGAATATGCATCAAACCTGCTGCTCCCCTATTTGTACCCTATGTCAGCTCCTATCCATGCCATGCAATGCTATCCTCTGTAAGTATCTAAGAGAAAGCCCACCTAGTTGCCCAACCTAAAACCCAAAATCCTGGATCCTTCTTTTTCCCTCTTCCTCATCACCAGTTCCCGAGTCCTTTTGGATGTACCCCCTCCATATTTCCTGAGTCTGTCCACTTCTGTCCATCCCCACTGCAGCTCCTAGTTCAGGCCACCATCAGCAATGGCTCTCTCCATTCTTGCTCCCCCCAAATCCATTTTCTAAACAGCAGATGGAGTGACTTATCTCAAATACAAATCTATTCATGACACTCTTCTGCTTAGAGCCCTCAATAGCTCCCCATTGTTCCTTAAATAAAGTGCAAAGGCACTAAAAGAGTGTGCTGCCAGTCCTGTTACCAGACATCAATGGAATTTCTTTTTCTTCCTGAACTGTGCATGTGCTCTCCCATCTCCCAGACATTGACTGTTCTGTTCCCTCTGCCTAGAATGACATCTTGACCACCTTCATTGCTTGGGTTTGGGCCCACCCCTCAGTTCTCACTTGGATATGCTGTGTCCAGGTTAAGGTTTGGTGGGACTCCATATGTGCCACTGATTCCCTTTCTCACCACTCATGGAAATGTATTGTGATGGCCTGTGTGCCCCACAAAGTGGGAAGTGCTGGGTGGCCACAGAAAGGGTCCAGGTGCTCATTCTTAAAGGGTAGCACCAAGCCCAGTGCCCGATACCTAGTAGATGTGCAACAAATATCTGTGTAAAAATGATTATGTGAAAGAATGAATGAGTGAGTAAGGAAGACAGAATGGTTGGTTGACAGAGTGGCAACAGATTTTGTGGGGCATCCCTTGGGAGAAAGAGAAAAGCAGATCTGCCCCTGAAAATTTGATGGGCTGAGTTAATCATGCCTGAGTGAGGACCAATCACATATCCTGTTGAGGAAGCAAGGGGTACAAGTGGGATACTTGCATTATAACTTCTCCTCCAAGGAACGATCTAATATAAATGTAAATTGCTGAGATCTAGAAAGGAAGCAGAAGTGGTTAACTTGGCCTCAGGGTGTTTAATGTAATTTGTATTTTACAGTAAAAGAAGAAGACGTAAAAATAGTCAATGTATTTACTAAGAGCTAAGTCAACCCTTCTGTAGCTCTTTAATGCAAAGCACGAATGACTGACCCTGTTGTGTTTTGACAAAAGCCATGCTTAAATTAGTTGTAGCATACAATTTATTTATTCATGTGGCACTTGTAAATCCAGTAAGAATGACCCAATGGAGAGACAGGGCCAAAAATAGTTCACAGAAGAATAAACCCAACAGACCAATAAACACATAACAAGATATTAAACTTCATTTGTACTCATGGAAATATAAACTGGGACTTAAAAAAGAGAGCAAGAGAGAGATCTCACTTGACACCAATCACAAAGTCTGATAACACCAAACATTATTTGGGAATAAAGGGAATCTGTTCCTTGTAAATTGACAAAATGATAACTTAGAATAATACCGTGGGTTTTTAACACAAACACATAACATAAAACAATGTTCTATTTTATTAATGTCTACATACATTTGTAGAGAAGCATAAGGACAAAAATAAAAGAAAATAAACCACAAGACTAGACTACAGCTGGGAAGGGAAGGAACAGGAAGAGATAAGAGCATAGACCTCAAGCTGTTCCTGCAATGTTTTTCTTCTTTAAAGGTAAAGAAAGATTTTAAGCACGTGGAAAAACATTGACGTGTATTAAAACTGGTGATAGATTCACAGTGTTACTTATTGCTGTGTGTGAAATACTTAATTTTATTTATTTATTTATTTGTTTGTTTGTTTGTTTATTTGACAGAGAGGGAGATCACAAGCAGTCAGAGAGAAAGGGGGAAGCAGGCTCCTCGCTGAGCAGAGAGCCCGATGTGGGGCTTGATCCTAGGACCCTGAGATCATGACCTGAGCCGAAGGCAGCAGTTTTAACCCACTGAGCCACCCAGGCGCCCCTTAATATCATTTTTTGGCTTATTACCAAAACAAACCGGGGATTGATCAATGCAAGGAAAACCCAACTTGCAACAATTTGAATGTGATCCAGAACTAGGCCTTCCCTGGAGGATGGAATCTAGGTTAATGAGAAAATTAATATTTTCGTGCATTTAAGGCTTCCCATGACTACCGGTATATGATTATAATTTTTTTCCAAAAAGGAAACCATTACTAAGCCAAAGGAAGGTAACTTTAATTGGGTAATGGGGCTTCAAATCCCAGATCTTGAAGTGAAAATCTCACTTACCGATGGTTGTCACTTGAACAACAGCTCTGACTGTCCGTGAACTTGTGTTATCTGACTCGGTGTAATCACATACGTATGTGCCATCCTGTTCTTCATAAACTTCATCCACTAGGATTGAGTTGGTCTTTTCTTCAGGGAGTAGCTTTCCATTCTAATCCATGGGACAAGAAAAATAAATGACCTTCTTTAACCAGAGAATTGTTATTAATATTAGTCACAACAATAGAAAAACTTCACAGATGAGAGCATCATCCAAGCTATGAAGAGCTTCTGTTCAGAAACTATATTTGTAAGATTCTCATTTGTTCATGAGAGGCATTTTTAAATACAATTACCTTATCCATTGAGATCGAGGCACCAAATCTGACTGATCCACAAAGAGTTTATTTAGCCTAGTGTTTCCCAAAGCATGACTCAGGCCCTTGAGAATATTCTAGAAAACTCAGTGCTTTAAGGACTTGATATCTCAATGATTTTTTTTAAACTCTGTGTTCCCATGACTACCAGTACTTGTGTGTGTGTGGCGGGGGGGGATAATATAAAGTTTCTTCTCTAAATAGATTTAACTCAAAAAAGGTGAAATTTAAAAATAATAAGTAAATAACTAAACAGGTGTACATAGATATGATAAAGAATGACTGATCAGTGAGAAACAAAGAACTCATGGTGGACCCAAACTCGAGTGGAAACTATAATGCAATTATGAACATTTCTCTCCCTTATTTAACATATCCATCAGGGATGCTTTTCTAAGGTCTAAAGTCCTCCCCTGGCTGAACTTACTATGCCTTCCTGCTCTCATTTCCTGCTACTGACTCTCCACCCACTTGCCATTCCCTAATTAACCGTGTTCTTTCTCCATCCATGTGTCCATACGCCTCTCCCACCAGTTTCCCTACCACTGGGTGGGCTGCAGCTCAGCCTTTAACTCTAACTCAAGACATAACTCTCAGGGTGGGAGTGGCCAGGCAGTCTCCCAGCAGAACCAGTCCCTGCATGCTCCCAGACCTCCGCAATTGCTCATAGCCCTCTGATCGTAATTTCTGTGTATAGTTACCTCTTTCTACGACGGTATTGAGACAGCCTTTGTGCCAAAGACACATAGCCGCTCCTGGACACACTGGCAGGAATAAACTTAGATCCCTCCCATCAGAGGATACGGAGTCATGACTGCCTTCTGAGACTGGGAGAGTGTTTGATCTAAGAAGACAGACCCCGAGCAGTAAGCCAGAGTATAGCGCACTTGGGCAGCATTGGCTCAGTTCACAGGAAGCAGGGATGTCCCCTCCAGGCTAATCAGAGCCTTGAGGAATATGTAGGAATCACTCCATTGAAGGTAAGTGCCATCCTGGAAACATTTGAAATGGAGCATGGCTATAAATTAAGGCCATGGTGAAGGAGCTGATGTATGTAGACGGATTTGGTCTTTGTGTCTCTAGTATATGGCAAGCAGGCCAGCAAGAGTAAGCTCTTTGTAAATGCTGAGCAAATAAAGTATGTATAATTGAAAGGTTTTGAAGCATAAGAGTCATGTGTCTTTGTATCACTAGGGGCTAAGATAAATATCTGTAAATATCTTTGTATCACTAGGGGCTAAGATAAATATCCAGGATAGATATCTGTTGAATGGGTGAGTTTCACTGTACCAATAATTCTGTAGCCCCTAACTTCCATGTAGCACATGGCCTTCCAATCTCCAACAAATAGCCCCCAGACTGTATCTCAGCATAGCAATCCAAAGCAAAGAGATAAACAACACAAATAACAAAATAATAAGTACCTCTTACGTACATAGATTATAAAATTCTTTCTCGTGTGAGTCACTCAAAGGATTCTCTGAATTGGACTGCACAGACTCTAGAAGGAAACTGAGGTTTTGGAGTTCGTGTGTTGCTCTGTATCCCAGAGCTAGCAACTGAGAGGACCGAGGGTCAATGTAAATTTTTCTGACTCTTGAGGTTCATGTTCTCATTGAGGAATTTCCCTTCTACTTCTCATGCTAACTAACAGGAGCAGGGATTCCCCTACTCTAAGTCTCTGGTGTGGTTTCTATGGCCCAAGAAGGGACTTCCAGTAAGGTGTCAAAGACCCTGAGGGGAGGGTCAGAACTGGTGAGAGAGGGGCAGCTGCGGGCAGGAAGTAAAAGAAAACAAACAAGTGGGGGAAGACAATGTCAAATATCAATCAGCTGATGTCAAGGATCAGGGAGCCCTTCAAAAGAAGGGTCAGAGCATGGGGTAAAATTCAGAGATAAAACTGTAGAGAATACAATAATCACATACAAAGAGCAGAAATTGGAGCAGAGATGTGTCATGAATCACCCATGAAAGTAAGACGGAGAGGAGGCAGATTCATGACTGAAACCTCAGCTGAGCCACAGTGGGGATGGGTCAAAACAAAGTGGACCTGATTTTTTTTCATAGAAACATAAGTATGGGAGGACCTTGGTGGCTCAGTTGGTTAAGCATTTGCCTTTGGCTCAGGTCATGATCTCAGGGTCCAGGGATCGAGTCAGGCCCCCTGCTCAGCAGGGAGCCTGCTTTTCCATCTCCCCTGCCCCTGCTTGTGGGCTCTCTCTCACACAAATAAGTAAATAAAATCTTAAAAAATAAAAATAAATTAAAAATATAGCTACCCTATGACCCTGCAATTGCACTACTGGGTATTTACC
>CM053610.1:47317054-47353657 GCA_028646535.1 Procyon lotor
GGACTGGAAGAGATTATGTGGAGTGAAATAAGTTAAGCGGAGAGAGCCAATTATCTTATGGTTTCACTTATGTGTGGAACATAAGGAAAAACATGGAGGGCATTGTGAGAAGGAAGGGAAAGGGCTATGGGGAGAAATCAGAGGGGGCAATGAATCATGACAGACTGTGGACTCTGAGCAACAAACTGAGGGTTTGGGAGGGGTGGGGGTGGGGGGCTGGGCGAGCCTGGTGGTGGGTACTGAGGAAGGCACGTTTTACATGAAGCACTGGGTGTGGTGCATGAACAATGAATCTTGTAACACTGAAAAAATAAATAAACATATTTGGGGGAAAAAAAAAGAATGATGGGGAACCCATTCTGGTAAGACAATCAATCGCAAATGATTCCAGTAGGAAACAGAGATGCTAATGGGGCTGTTTTGCTCGGCTACAGAACAGTCTTAAACAAAATACGGAAGGAGGAACATCTCAATGTGAACCTGTATGAATAGTGTCAGAAAGTCTCAGAACAGAGGCATGCAGAAAAGAGGAAGACACTAAAACAGGACTTTAAAGGAATGTGTGAAGCAAGAAGAACAAAGAAAATGTATTCTAGGTGGAGCAGCTACTGAAAGGTCACCCTCTACTGTCATCAAGCTCTAATACTACCAGGCACCGCAGCTGCCCCAGGGAGTACAATGCACACGGTGCATTTCTATGCACCGGTGTTATTCTATGGCAGTGGTGCTTCCCACCATTGGACAACACAGTGAAGCTCCTAGGGACTTTTCTACCTACTCTGGGAGGACTCCCAGCATGGACCCCTTGAGCCCCACCCTCCCTGAAGGACTTGACACTCCCATGTCTGTTTTGATGACTCATTATGTCCAGATCTATGTATATGAGCTCTTTTCATCCTTTACTCAATTCACTTCTTTCTCAACTTGCTAAATGTTGTGAATATTTGAGCCAGAAAGACCTAAACATGAGTCATCTCTTTTATGTCGGCCAAAGTATTTCATCTTGTATTTTATTCCTTGAAGATATCACTAGCATCCACCAACTCCTTTCTGTCCCCACAGCTAATTCCCTGGATCAGGATTCACACTCTTAAAGTTCAATCACAGCAACAGTGACCCCCAATAACCATACAACATAACCAACCTACAGCCTTTGTTTTCAGCCGTAACTCTAAGTACACCTCCCGGGAACTCTCTGCTCCCACCATGCTGAGCCACTCACCATTCATGGAATGTGCCCCTTGTGCTTCTATTTTCTGTCACCCATCTGCCTTTTCCTGCAGCTTCAGTCTCTTGCCCTAATCAACTGACCACATTCTACATGTAAATTTTGTACTCATATTTATTTTCTAAGTGGAAAAGGGTACATTATGAAAAGTTTAGACCAACCAGCTAGATGTTCTTCTCTAGCCAAAGTCTTGAATGGAGTATTGGACAGATGGTTTATGAATTCTCAAACAAGGAAAGTTGGTGACCTCAGCCAGCTTGTCCTCATTACCAACATTTATGCCAGTCTTTCACTTTTTGGTATGATAAATGAATAGACCAGAGGCTCAGAGGAATACAGGAATAGAGGAGATGTTCTGTCTTCACTGTAGTGAGTCACTTGGAAAATACATTCATAAGGTCTTTGTTAAATGAAATAGATACACGTAGGCTGAATGAGTCAACATTTGGGTGCCCTTTTTAAGTTACCTGAATAGTAATACTTCCCAAGTTGTGGATTAAGGGACCATCGGATCATGCTAGAGTCAACAGCTGAGTTGTCTGGCTGTTCAGTGCCAGGCTATTCAGTATTTTTGCTAAGACCTATCATGCCTGCCTCTCAACCTCAAGTCACATGTCTGGGAGTGTAGTATGGTGGGTTTCAAAATCAATTCCAACAGATATGTAGAATGGTGAGCTAAAATCTACAAATCAGAATTTAATTAGAATAAATATAAAATCATGAATGTGGGTTACAAATTCTACTCTGTTAGCACAAAACTGAATTGGCTTGATCACAGTTCTTGTGAAAAACAAATAACAGGGGTGCCTGGGTGGCTCAGTGGGTTAAAGCCTCTGCCTTCAGCTTAGGTCATGATCTCAGGGTCCTGGGATCGAACCCCGAATCAGGCTCTCTGCTCAGCGGGGAGCTTGCTCCCCCCACCCCCCGCCTGCCTCTTTGCCTACTTGTGATCTCTCTCTCTGTCAAATAAATTTTTTAAAAAATCTTTAAAAAAAGACAAAAACAAAAACAAATAACAAATAACAAAACAAAACAAAAATCCCTACCTGCCAACTAAGAATGAATCAACCACATAATGGAGCTGTCCCAAAGCTCATGCAATCTTAGACCACATTGATATGCTGCTCAGGGCAAGGAAGAAAATAGTTTCTCTGTTTGCACTGTTGGTTAGGCAGCATGTGGGTTATAGCACTAAACAGATGTTAGGAAGTTGTACAGGATTATGAGCACTCTGAAATTGCTCAGTGAGAATAACTGAATGGGCCAATGTATCAACCTTGAGAAGACTTTTCAGAAACTGAATTGAAATGACCACTACTTCTTCCCTACTTGGAACCACACTGATCTTTGGTCTAGCCAGTCTTGCCAATTCACCAGTTCCCCGGGTCCCTAGGCTCACAGAATGCCGGCAGTACTAGTGGCTCTGAGAAAAGTAGGCCAAAAAGAAACGAGAAGGAGAACTGGCAAGTCTGAGTGCATACATTCCATGGAACGCAGGGCTCAGAAGTGATACCGTGGCCACATCAGCATTGTGGCAAGTGAGTGTGGCATATGTGTGACATTGTCTTAAACCACCAATGGAAAGGTTGCTTGGGTCACAAATCTGACAATTGTGTCTCAAGGCCATTGTGGAAGGACTTCTCCTGCTGCCCTGTTATGATTTTGTCCATGTCATAGATTTGCTTAAAGAACATAAAATGCCCTCTCATTAAATGTAATTTTCATTTATTTAAGATGAAGTCTATGTAGACTATTTTTTATTATATATTTTTAGAAATTAGCAAAATATGGAGAAAATGTTCTTTGAGTAAGGAACAGATAATTCACTTTAACTCTGACTTCTTGGTCTTTTAATATTTCAGTTTAGAATCTCTAAGCCTAGGGGTTCCTGGGGGGCTCAGTTGTTAAGTGTCTGCCTTCAGCTCAGGTCATGATCCCAGGGTTCCCGGCTCCCTGCTCAGTGGAAGGCCTGCTTCTCCCTCTCCCACTCCCCCTGCTTGTATTCCCTCTCTCACTGTCTCTCTCTCTCTGTGTCAAATAAATACAATCTTTAAAAAAAATTAAAAATGAAAAAGAATTGCCAAGCCTAAATTTTTTTGACGCATCTACTAAAAATCTAAAGCCCCTAGAGCCTCGAGCCCATGCATTTATTTCAGTGGGATATTCTATACATCTGGCAGAGGCATCCCTGGTCAGAAGTCTCATCTGAATTCAGTAACACCATGTTTTCATCTGCCCAGCCAGTGTTATCATCCGCAATCTCTTCTGAGACAGCTTAGGTGTGACCTAGCCACACCCCGAGGACTGAGGGTTCAGCATGAAGGAAAGGCACATTGCGTATTATTTGCTGCCTAATGTCACCATGTCTAGTGATACACTCCTTTTGCGATGTCTGGGACTTTTCAGGTTACTGCATGCACGTACATGTGCGTGTGTGTGTGTGTGCACAGGTGCATGTAGGCATGCGCACACATTCGTGCAATTGGGAAACCTAACTGGAATGATGACCTATCCAAATCTGCATCAGAACGAACAATGAGTGGGGCGCCTGGGTGGCTCAGTCATTAAGCGGCTGCCTTCGGCTCAGGTCATGATCCCAGAGTCCTGCTCGGCAGGAGGCCTGCTTCTCCCGCTACCATTCCCTCTGCTTGTGTTTCCTCTCTCGCTGTGTTTCTTTCTGTCAAATAAATAAAAAATCTTAAAAAAAAAAAAAAAAAAAACGAACAATGAGCAAGAGCCATAGTTTGCCCACTTTTAGGACAGATGCCTATTTTTTTTTTTAATTTATTTATTTGACAGAGAGAGAGATCACAAGTAGGCAGAGAGGCAGGCAGGGAGAGAAGGGGAAGCAGGCTCCCCGCTGAGCAGAGAGCCTGATGCAGGGCTCCATCCCAGGACCCTGAGATCCTGACCTGAGCCGAAGGCAGAGGCTTTAACCCACTGAGCCACCCAGGTGCCCCTAGGACAGATACCTATTTACCGCTAAAAACATCCTGACAGGACCTCAGAGACGTGACATAAAGCCTCCTCCTGTGAATGTCATACACTGTTAGGGTTTCGTTAATCAGAGCCACTTATGCAGAAAGCTGACGACTGCTGTGTGGCTTCTGTCTACCGGAGAGTGAAAACAGCCTTCATCTCAGGAATACAATCCTTGAAAATGTAAATGCTTTCTGGTCTGAAATGACTGGGAGCAAGCCTGCTTTACTGGCCTAGGAACTGCCTACCTTGATGTAGCAAGGTATCTGTCATCCTGGACCACAAATACTTTTGAACCCAAGGGAGTTTTGTTCTTAAGAGAACTGAAAATAGGGGCACCTGGGTGGCTTGGTTGGTTAAGCGGCAGTCTTTGGTTAGGGCCATGATCTCAGGGTCTTGGGATCGAGCCCTAAGTTGGGTTCTCTGCTCAGTGGAGAGCCTGCTTCTCCCTCTCCCTCTCCCCGCCACTCCTCCCCGCTTGTCATTCTCTTTCTCTGTGTCTCTTTCTGTCAAAAAAATAAGTGAAATCTTTAATTAAAAAAAGAGAGAACTGAAAATAATGAATGGAATCATGGACTCTTCTGGCTAACCTCACTTTAGAGGTTATGAAATTAATGTGTTTCTTATGTTAGGGTTTTAGTGAGCCCAGCATTTTTTCAGTGTTACTTTAAAATACAAATGTATTGAATGGAGCACTGGGTGTGGTACATGAACAATGAATCTTGGAACACTGAAAAAATAAAATAATAAAATAAAAGTAATTAATTTAAAAACATACAAATGTGAGACCTACAACACATCGCATCACTTGTTCTCTCTATATACTTATTTCTTTTTAAAAATATTTCATTTATTTATTTGACAGAGAGAGAGAGAGCACAGTCAGGGGAAGCAACAGAGGGAGAGGGAGAATCAGGCTCCTAGCTGAGCAGGGAGCCCAAGGCAGGGCTCAATCCCAGGATCCTGGGATTGTGACCTGAGCTGAAGTCAGAGGCTTGACTGACTGAGCCACCCAGGCGCTCCTGTTTACTTATTTCTATAGCGGACATGATAATGCCTATCTACCTATTGTCACCAAGTGTCAGGGAAATCGAGGGAGGAAATGGCTTCTCACCCCATGGTGCTTGTACCCACACAACTCTCTGATTGCTGGGTCTTGAGTGTGTAGAGCCACCCAGTTAAACGTGGGCCCCTTGCATGACCCATCAGTGGCAATTTAAAATGATATTTTTATACTAACGAACATGTTTTGAAGTCAAATTTAACGTCTTACGTGACTTTTTACGGCAGAGTCTTGGACTTCCAAACAATGATTGCAAGTGTAGGAGGCAATTTAAATTCTATTCTTTGTTCCCACTGCCCAGGGGTCAACCACCAGGGGGCTATGTTGAAGGGGATGCTTATGCTGCATTCATATATCTGTTAGCACATGGAAAAAATGTAAGACACCATGGCAATGTGAAGCGTTCTTTGTTATAAAGCTTACTTTATATAGAGCTTACTTTACTTTGTTATAAAGCTTACTCATATGTGGTTCATAACTCAAAATCATTAGGAAGCCTGCCTCTTCCTTGCCCCTACCCCCATTCCTCTTTATACTGCCTTCCTGCCCTCCCCATTCCCCCCTCACCTGTGCAAGACACTTGTCACCTGGGCCCACCGATGTTTGTCATAACTGTCCTCCCAGATGTGCTCTCTTTGGAAAGCACTTCAGTCTCCTATTTTGTTCAGAAGCCCTCTGGGCCTCACTTACTGGTGTCTCCCTTTCCCCTAATAGTGCCCATTGTTTTCCAAAGACACTAGAAATAACCTCAGCTGGCCTTCTGCATTAGGAGAGGTTCATAAGTTTATGTCTTACCCCATGCATGCTTCACTCAACTTTTAGAAATTTTGCTGGCACTGAGCAAAAAGGTGGTTCTCCTACTTACACTATCACACTCTATGACTCCCTAGGAGAAAGACCACTTTAGAAGGTCAGGTCTTCTCAGTAGGCACAAGGTCAGTATTTGCAAAGCTCTAGGTCTCAGATTCACAAGCCCACATTTCTATAAAGCACCTATGGGGATGTTATCATAAAAATCATACTCTCACATCAGCTTTGGAGAAGTCATTCTTACCTGGTACCAGGTCACCTCTGGACTTCGGGCGTCACCTTGGCAGTTGAGGCTAGGGCAATGAATACGGGCAGTGCTACCAAGAAGAAGGTATTGTTCGTGTGATACAGAGTTATTTGGCACACAGGGTGGTTTTGTCTTACGCTGAACTTCTAAGATGGTCTTGACACAACAGGCCTTGTCCCAAGGGCTCCTAGGAGAGTTAACAAGGGCCTGTGAACATAGATGTTATATCCAGATAATGTAGGATTTGGGAATGTTTCATATAAGAATGCATTTGGGACATACCTAATCCTGGGCCTACAGATATATGATCCAGCATTATGTATTCCCGTGGTCAAAAAGTGTAGGATGCTCTTTTGGACGATGTGAACAGAGTTGTTCATTATTTCCTGTAACGGATCTCCATTCTGAGGTTGTAGGTACCACTGAACATCAGATAGGTCCTTACAACCACTGCAGGGCAAGTTTGCAGAGCCTTGGGTTGGTGAGAGTTGACTTCTGTGGGATGAGTGGCATGTCTGTGACTCTGTTAAGTTACAAAATAAGACAAACTGCTCCCTTGTTGAAGAATATTCCCAAAGCAGGTTCTTGGTGAAGCAATCTGAAAACCAAAAGGAACAAAGCAACAGAGAGATGCATTAGAAGATGAAAATCTCCTTTAGCAGTGAGTTTTTGGACATGACATCTAAAGCACAAACAACCAAATAAAAAATAAAGTATCGGGTGCCTGGGTGGCTCAGTCCATTAAGTGTCTGCCTTCAGCTCAGGTCATGATCTCAGGGACCTGGGATCAAGCCCCACATCGGGCTCCATTCTCAGCAGGGAGTGTGCTTGGCCCTCTGTCCTCCCCCCTGCTCATGATCTATCTCTCTCAAATAAAGAAATAAAATCTTAAAAAAAATTAACAAGTAGAACTACATCAAACTAAAAATCTTCTGCACTGCAAAAGAAATGATCAACAAAATGTAAAGATGACCTACAGAATGGGAAAAAAATATTTTCAAACCATGTATCTAATAAAATATATCTGATTAACTCCAAAACACATAAGAAACACATACAACTCAAAAGCAAACCCAACAAACAAGAATGAACAAACAAAACCCCCCAAATAAGCCACCTAAAAGTAGGCAATGAACCTGAATAAGCATTTTTCCAAATATATAATTTTTCCATATATAATTGACCAACAGGTATGTGAAAAGGGCTCAACATCACTAATCATTCAGAAATTGCAAATTAAAACCACAGTGAAATATTACCTCATAGCTGGCAGGATGGCTTATCAACAAAAGATAAGAAATAAGAAATGAAAAAAAAAAGAAAGAAATAAGAAATGCTGGCAAAGGGGGTGGGGAAAAGGGAACCCTTGGTCACTGTTGGGATTATAAATTGATATATCCACTATGGAAAACAGTATGGAGGCTCCTCAAAAAAATTTACCATATGATGCAGAAATTTAATTTCTGGGAGTATATCTAAAGGAAATGAAAACTCTATGTCAAAGAGTTTTCTATACCCTTATGTTCATAGCAGTGTTAGTCACAATAATCAAGATATGGAAGTAGCCTAAGTGTTTATCAACAGATGAATGAATAAAGAAGTTGGACACACACACACACACACACACACACACACACACACACACACACACTATTCAGCCACAGAAAAGGAGGAAATTCTGACATTTGCAACAACATGGATGGACCTTGAGGGCATTATGCTAAGTGAAATAAGTCAGACAGAGAGACAGATACCATGTGATGTTACTTACATGTGGAGTCTCAAAACAAAAACGAAACAAAACAAAACTCATAAACATAATAAAAATAAATACCTAAAATGAAGTGAAATTTGGTAACATTTAAAAAATAAAAAAAGAAATCGAATAAAATTATCTAATATTATTTTCAGTGTCTAACCATAAAAAAAAAACAAATAATAGAAAAAAAAGAGAGAGAGATCAGATTTGTGGTTACCTGGGGCTGGCTGGGGAGTGGGGAAATTGGATGAGGTGGTCAAAAGGCACAAACTTGCAGTTATAAGATACGGAAATCCTGGGAACTTACTGGAGGACACAAGACTCTGGTTAACACTACTGTCTGATAGATCTGAAGGCTGTTAAGAAAGTGGGTTCTAAGGGTTCTCATCACGACTAAAAAGCAAGGAAGCTTCTTCTCTTTTTTCACTTTTGGTAGCTATGTGACGTGAAGGATATTAACTAAACTTATCGTGGTAATCCTTTCACTCTACACGTAAGTCAAATCATGTTGCTGTATATCTTAAATTTGTGCCGTTGCTGTCACTTATATCTCAACAATACTGGAGGAAAAAACAATCATTTAGAAAGAGTCCATGATCTAATGAAGAATTAGGCTCCTTTGTCTGTCTTCTTCCCTGCTTCCATTTAGAAGGTCATGCTTTGACTCCCTCCCAGTGAACTTGAGTGGGCCAGTAGCCACAGCACTTGCCTTTTAAAGATGACCAAACCCGTCCCTCATTCCTCTTCAGCTACTCCCACTGAACATCCTGCTACCATAACTGGGCTCCTCACTGATGTGTGGTATCAGCTGAAAGCTGCTCCCCCCGTCATTTCTCTCTTCCTGTGCCCATCTCAACAGTAGGAAGGAAATGCTCCGCATTAACAGGTCAAGCTGCTGATATATCAGATTGCCTGACACTTCAAACTTTGACCACAAGACTCATAGTGTTAACATGAAAAGTGAAACCCCTACCTGAAATAGCCATTCCTTTAATTCTCTCTCCTGTGACAAGCCAAAGAAATATCCAGCCCAAATAAAGCATCGTTCTCTCCGGGTCCTGTCATCACTTCGGTGAATTTGCTCTGTGGCCAGGTCGTGGTCCGTTGTGTTTCAGAGCTCCTCCCTGAGAATCCTCTTCATTTCTGGAAGTCAAGAAATGAGAAATGAAGAAATTAGAGCTGGTGATCAAACTGTAAGTCACACAGGAAGCCTTGAAAGGGGCGGGTCCTACCCAAATACGCCTTCCCATGCCCACAATGGTGTGTGGCAGTCTCTGCATGTGTCATTTCTTATACGTCTAAAGGAGGGAGAGCATCTCAAGCTCATGGTAAATACTTGGACCCCGTGTGTTCTTTTGGTGCCATTTCTTCAAGGAATTCTTCTTTTTTTTTCTTAATATGATCACCTAGCATGTATATTTCCATGAGTGATTTGGAAAAAGTTAAATGAAACTTTTCCTGAAAAGGTGACCCAAGTTGATCAAAAATGTCGGAATCTCCACAGTTTTGGAAGCCTGCGCTATAGCTTATATGTATAAAATTTGAGAATGTCCGCATGTCTGTTTTATTTACTTTACTATTTGTATTAACTGTTAGAGAATAAACTCTCTGTTCCCCAAATAAGAAAGGAAAAGTTTTCACTGGATAGCAATACTATTATATTACTCTGTGTATCACTCTTGGGGTTGGTTGTAGGAATAAGGGACTTTATCTAAACATTTGTCCTGAAACACTCTGACTTAAGCTTTTTAAGTGAAAGGGAGGCTGGGCACAGGGGGCAAAACAATCCTCTGAAATATAAAAGGTGAGGAAGAGAGAATGAGAACCTGGCTTGTTCATGGCACTTTTGTCTCCCTTTTTGTGGGAGTGGCCATTGGAATTTTCAAACCATTTATAAGAGAGGAGAGATAGGGATACTGGGTGAGTGTCTTAGTCCATTTGGGCTGCTAGACCAGAATACCACATGATGGGTGCTTTATGCACAACAGAAATTTATTGCTCACAGTTCTGGAGGCTGAGAAGTCCAAGTTCAAGTCACCAGCATGGTTGTATTCTACTGAAGGCCCTCTACCAGTGCATGGTGCCTTTTCATTGTGTCCTCATGTGGTAGAAGTCGCTAAAGATCTCTATAGAGTCTGTTTTATAAAATCACTAATCCTATTCATGAAGGCTCTACCCTTATGACCTAATCAACTTTCAAAGATCCCACCTCCTAATACCATCGTTAGTGGTATCATCTTTAAAGGTTAGAATTTCAACATATGAATTTGGAAAATCCAGGATAGTGTGTAGTTTTTTGTTATTGTTTAATGTTGTCTTGAGTAGAAAGTAAAAGTAATTTTGCTATACGACTGTTTCCTCTGTCCTTTTAGAGTCTTGAACTATTATCACTAACATAAAAAAGTACTCTGTATTACTCTGTGTGTTACTCTTGAGGTTATGGGAAAAAGAAGACTTACCCCTGAGCTTCACCTAAAAATTCCCCCTGAAACACTCCCATGTTGTCTCAGGCTCTTTAAAGTGGGGGTAGTGTGGGACAAGATGAACAACTCTCAAGCATCTGTCTTCGAGATTTGTCACAAAGTGAAGAACATCGTTAAATAAAAAATTATTCTGACACTTATTGAAATAATAAGAAAGACTATTATTCAAGGCTATTACAATAGGAGAGAGGAATCAAGCTCAACTCAGAAGACAAGAACAGGGGAGGATATAGCCAAGGAGCAAGGTGAGGGGGTCAGGGGCTGGAAAGTTACTAAGGAAACATCAAGGCCCAAGGAATCTTACTAAACTACCCTAACAGAGTTCTTGCTCAAGGTGAGTCAAAGGCTTAGATATCGAGGGTAGGAGGATGACTTAGCAGGATGCTTTGCTAAGACTAGGCTGGTAAGACCAGATATACGACTGGGGAGGGGTTCGAGGGCTAGTGGAGAAGAGGTCTCAGGGGAGCCTGGCTAAAATTTGGTCAGGAAGAGAGTCTTTGACAACACAAACACGTAAATAAGCAATTACAGGAATCTGCAAGACAGAAACAAATACAGTGATGACAATAAAGAAAAAGAGGGAAGGAAGGAGAGAAGTAAGGGAGAAAAAGAGAAGGAAAGAAAGGAAAGCGGAAAAAAAGGAAGAAAAGTTATATGAAATGTCATTTGGCCCTTTAAAAACCGTCCTACAATACCCATGTTCTTTAGGAAGCTGACAAAATCAATCTCCCTGTCTTTCCACATCTACCCATCCAAGCAAGTTCCTCTTCTCACCCCTCCCTGCCTTCACTGGCCCTTCCTGTGACCATGGCCTCCACCCCCAACCTTCCCAGAACATTTCTTTCCAGGCATCTCCATTTTTTTCTCATAAATACATACTGGGCTTTCCTCGTCCTCACCTTATAAAGTTCTTCATTTCTGACCAGTTTTTAACACACACACACACACACCCCACATACCATATCTCTAACATCTTCAGATGCAGGAAAAAGACATTTTAATATCTATAATTTTTATTAATATGTAATATTTCTCTTAATTTAAATTTTTAAAAAAGATTTTATTTCTTTATTTGCCAGAGCGAGAGGGCAAGGGAGGGCAAGGGAGTGCACAAGCAAGGGGAGTGGCAAGCAGAGGGAGAAACAGGCTCCTCGCTGAGCAAGGACCCCGATACGGGACTCCATTCCAGGACCCCAGGATCATGACTGGAGCCAAAGGACTCGATCCCAGGACCCCAGGATTATGATCTGAGCCAAAGGCAGACAGACACTTAACTGACTCAGCCACCCAGGCGCCCTAAGTAATGGTTCTCTAACAGAAACACTGAACTTGAGACATCTTTGGGGACCTAGTTGGGAGCACAGCAAAAGGCAACCAGGTGACTCAGAAATGCTTCTGGGGGTCAGTGATATGGGAAAGAGTTCAAGTCAGGAGCACCTGTAAGCTGCAAGGAGAGGGCAGACAGATTTCCTTGAAGAACACAAGCCTGGAGAGGGTGGGTCAGGGCCAAGGCCGAAATGGAGAAGAATAAACCCAAAAGGAAGAAAAGAATACAGAACAAGGAGACCATCCTGATACTAAGCACAGAGAGAGTCTGGAGGCAAAATGGGACGTCATGTCAGAAGCTACAGAATTGGCATAAAAAAGACTGAGAAGTGTCCTCTAGGTTTGGCTCCAATAGATCAGATCAGCTTGCGTGGGGGCCGGGGGTGAGCTGACAGAGAGCAGCACAAGAAAAGGAAGTAGCGTGAGGGGTGGGGACAGGCCCTGTCGTCCAGAGCCTACACTGTGCAGGGAAGGCGGAGGTGGAATGTGAGCATTTGTTGACGAGGGCAGAGCTTAGACACCATTCAGCTGTGAGAGGAATGAGCGAACAGGCTGGCAGGTCAAGTACAAGTGAGAGTGAGGAAGCAGGAAGAGGCAGAATCCCTAAAACCATGAAGAGATCAGGCTTGGACAGGAGACTGTAGGGCCACGCAGGCTGGGAAGGTCTATCCTGCCCAGTCTACCCAGGTGGGGCCCAGAGTACCGGCGGATGACCAGTTGAGAGGAGAAGATGCTCAGGGGAGGAGTGGCTTCATGAGATGGTGCAGCACCTTGAAGAGAGCCAGACACGGGGACCCAAATCACTGAATTATTTATCCCCATCGGTGACAGCTGGTGGCTCTTCTTACAAGGACTACGGTTAAGGAATAAGGCCGGATTGGCAACTGCCTTTCAAGATGTGGTCTCCCCTTCACCTTCCTTTCCTTTGCCTCAAAGAATAATCTCCCCATCTCCAACCTCTAGAAGCATCTTCCTAAAGAGCAAACCAGAGCATGCCATTTCCATGCTGCAGACTTCATCAGCTGCACCACACATGAGATAAAGAATCCATTCCAGGGGCACCTGGGTGACTCAGTCCATGAAGCATCTGCCTTCAGCTCAGGTCATGATCTCAGGGTCCTGGGATCAAGCACCACATCGGACTCCGATGGGGAGTGCTCAAGGGGGAGTCTGTTTGAGGATTCTGTGTCTCCCTCTTCCTCCGCCTCTCCCCTTGCTCACTTGTGAATCCTCCCCCCAACCCAAATAAATAAATAAATCTAAAAAAATTCATCCCAGCCACCATTTGCAAAACACCATAGGACTTGATTCGGCTCTCTCATGTCTTTTTTTTTTTTTTTTAAGATTTTATTTATTTGACAGAGAGAAACACAGCGAGAGAGGGAACACAAGCAGAGGGAATGGTAGCGGGAGAAGCAGGCTTCCTGCAGAGCAGAGAGACCAATGCGGGGCTCGATCCCAGGCCCCTGGGATCTGACCTGGGCCGAAGGCAGACGCTTAACGACTGAGCCACCCAGGCGCCCCTCTCTCATGTCTTAAACTGCATTTCTTCTCCACAGAGACCTTGTCTGGCCATTGGAATAATGAAGCCCATCCCTCCCTTCTCACCACTGCACCAGCCGCAACCCTCTTGTTACTTGTCTCATATGACTGTGTGTTAGCTCACATTAGGGTCTCAGAATACATTGTTTTAAAAACTTCTGCCCCAACAAGAATCGAAACTCCATGCCAGTAGGAGCTGGGTCTGTCTTTGCCACCCAGAATGCTCTGTCCAGGAATAGTCCTGGCTAACAACAGGGCCTCAGTCACTCCTTGTTCATAGTTTTTCCCTCACCACAGTATCATTGTTATCTCGTACGCTGTGTTCTCTCACTAGACTGGGAGCTCTGTAAGAGCAGGGGTCTTGTTTCAGAAATCTTAGCTCCAGATCCTAGGACGAAGCTTTATGTATGAGCCACAATCAATTCTGTTATCCAGATAAATGCAAAACCCTTCAGGAGGAGTCAGGACGAATGCACATCAATCTAGGTTTGACCATTACATTGCTGTGTGACTCCAGTTAAGACACTTAACCTCTCTCTGTACTTCAGTTTTCTCATCTGCAAAATGAATTATTTGGGCTTCAGAGCTAGAGAATCTGAACTTCTGGGGTTTAAACTAGGAAATGTGTATTTTTAAAAAAATCTCATTGGCTTGGGAACCATGAGAACATGATTGCTATGACTGTCTCAGTTCTAACATTCTGTGATTCCATGTTTGAATGTCCGAGCCTATAGCAAATTGGTTACCATACCTGGCAGCCTCCAGACCCGAGGAGTTTCCATCCCAATGTTAAGCCAACAGGAGTTTTCTCCATGATGTGTTCATCTGCTGGCCTAGGTCGTCTGGCTGCCTGGAGCTGTTTCCAGACTTTAGCTCTATCTCTGGGACATCATTTCTCAAATTTTCTTGATTACAATAGTCACCTGGAACACTGATTTAAAAATGCAGATTTCTGGGCTCTTCAAATCATATTAAATCAGATTCTTGAGGGGAACACTGGAATCTATGTTATAAACAAGGGTCAGGGCAATCACTATGATCCAGCAAGCATCCTTGGGAAGCCCCACTCAGAGACAAGGATAGAGCCTAGAGAGGTGGGTCCATGCTGAGTTATAACAGCTGTTGTCAGCACTGTTGGCAACTGAACAACACAAGAACAAGCCTATTCTGGAAATCCTACTTATGTGGGATAACACACTATGTTACTCGTTTGTCAACATCTACCTATTTAGGACTATTTAACGTCCAAGTGATGACTCTCATTCCACCATCACCAAAATGCTTTCAGAATCATAAGGAATCACACAAGATGCAGAGTATATGGTTTATTGAGCAAGGTCAACTTAATCCAAAACAGTCTGTAGAATCTTTCTTGAGGGGAGTTAAAACCATGGGCAGGTGTCACTGAACATAGTACACTGCTCTCATTTATTTTCTGGTCGCACATGGGAAGAGAATTGTCTTTCTTAGTTTACTAATCAGCAACCAAATCTCACATTTTTGAAATAGTGGACCCCACTCTTAATGATAATCACACATCTGGTAAGTATAAAAAGAATTCATGTCCAGATTTAGGGGGTCTCAAAGCCTCTGATTTTCCTATCACCACATGCTACCCCCTCACAGAAGGAGATGAGAGCTCAACAGGGCAACTTCAAGTACCTGAAGGGTCTCTCCAAAACATTTTCATACCTGCTTTTTGAGAGCCACAAATCTTTTGTCAAAGGTTGATGATGCCCCCACTTCCACTGGTCAAAGCTACACCTTCAACTATCTTTGGTTAACAGTGAACTAAAATTTTTGCTGACCAAAGTTTTTGATGGGATAAGGCAAAAGAGAAGAAAATGTTGGAAAAGGCAGGTGTCAATAGAGATTTAAGAATGAAAATCTTACTGTCAAAGACAAACTACTTTAGGGGCACCTGGGTTACTCAGTCGGTTAAGCATCTACCTTCAGCTAGGGTCATGATCCCAGGTCCTGGGATCAAGCCCAGAGTAGAGCTTCCAGCTCACTGGGGAGTCTGTTTCTCCCTCTGTCTCTTCCCTTCCTCCCACTCATTCTCTCTCTCTCTCTCTCTCTCTCTCTCTCTCTCTCTCTCTCTCTCCTTCAAATAAATAAATAAACTTTTATAAACAAAACAAAACTATAATTGCCCACAGGATCAGGAGTGACTACACACATAGAACACAGGTGCACATAGAGATTTGGTCTAGTGTAATAGATTATTAACCACTGTATAATTCAACTAATATTGCTATGATTTTCACATGGTCCATGTTAGTTTTATACGTCATTGTCTGGGAAATACAGAAAAGCCACTGTGTAGTGCCTGCTCTCATTTACTTGATCTTATGGTCACATTGAGATGAACATTAGAATTTGGCAAACATCTAGAGCCCCTCTACACTTAGCCAATACCCACAAAATGCTCGAATCACTATACCTCAGTTTTTTGATAACTTTCATGTTTTTATAAAGTGAAAACTCTATAGAAAGGGAGATATAAATTTTCTTAGACAATACATCTGTAATTTAAAAATTTCATGAGGGATGCCTAGACGGTTCAGTCGGTTAAGTGTCTGCCTTCAGCTCAGGTCAGGATTGCAGGGTCCTGGGGTAGAGTCCCACTCTCCTTCTCCCCCTGCCTGCCACTCCCTCTGTCTGTAGTTTCTCTCTCTCTCTCTCTGTCAAGTAAATAAATTAAATCTTTTTAAAAAACTTTATAAAATCTTTAAAAAAACTTTTTTATGAAAAGCTTTAAACTTCTTTTAAAAAGTTCATGAAAAGGAATTGTGTTAGAAATTCACTTTGAAAATTATTTAAGCTCTTTTCTCAACTTATATTTTCTAGTTAGGAAATCTAGTGAAAACAATTCTTACATTTATTTCCTGTTCTTAAGACATAAAAAAAAGAGGAAGGAACTTTGAGTCCTTATTTCAGTAACTGCCAACTTTTGTATCTGAAGAACATATGAGAATATCCATTTTCAGAGTTCTACTATATATTTTCTTCCAAGCCAGAGAAATACTTGGAGAAGACACAACAGCCATTTAATTCATACATGTTTGGAAATAATGAGTTCTCCCTGGAGGAAAAAAGAAAACATTTGTTAATTTACAAATGACCATTGTCTTCACCTTTGGCATATGGAGAAAAATCAAATGAACTGTTATCAATAGAAGGAAACGTCGTGAAGATGAAGCATCTAAAACTCTTCTCTGACCAACCACCTCGACTAGATAAGGTTTGTGGTTAGGTTTAGTTGAAAGAATGAGTAAGACTGTTTCCTTTACAGGAATTTCCTGTAAAGAATATTAACACTCAATTTCTCAACTTAGTTTTTTTTTCTCTTTTGTCTTGTAAAACTAACCTCTGAAAGTGTAACCCTTAAGATATAAGCTTAAGTCTTTCTTATGACTAACTTTAATTCTGGAAGAGGAAAACAATCTCTCTCCCACAGTGTTTATATACACAAATAATTTATTGACAGAGAGGGAAATAAAATTTAAAGTCTAAAATCACCAAGGTTTTTGGTACCTATTCATTAACAGAGAAAGCTTCAGGGGCACCTGGGTGGCTCAGTGGGTTAAAGCCTCTGCCTTCGGCTCGGGTCATGATCTCAGGGTGCTGGGATCGAGTCCCGCATCTGGCTCTCTGCTCAGCTGGGAGCCTGCTTCCCCCTCTCTCTCTGCCTGCCTCTGCGCCTACTTGTGATCTCTCTCTCTCTGTCAAATAAATAAATAAAATCTTTAAAAAAAAAAAAAAAAGGAAAAAAAAAACAGAGAAAGCTTCAAAATATAACATATAATTAAGATCACCACTGTTCCTTTGATAGAACTACTGAAATCACTTCATAAGGACACTGAGACCACACTAGTCCCAAAGAACACTGCCCAGAAAGCATACTGGGTAACCTTCCCTCAAGAGGCTCATATTCTGGCAAAGATAAGGCTGATTCATCTGAGCACGTCAGAGCTCCATGACTACCTCTACGCAGAACTAGAGGAGAACATAAAACACAGGTGAAGACCAAGTTCACTTTGAGATGAAAGCAAACCAAGTGTTTACCTGAGGTGAGGGTGGAAGAGGGAATTAGCAATTATAGCTAATTGCTACTGATCATAAATCTGGATTCCAAGAGGCTATGACTACTTTTTTCAGACCTATTCCAAGAGAACTCATAGGAAGCAGCTAAAAGGATATTCCGGGCATGTGAAGCTCCAGCTCACAGTGCCCTGTGGGAGCAGCACAGTGACAAGAAGAAAGGCAGCAGACCTGGGGGTTGGGGAGAGATATGTGTTGGATGGAAGGAGAAGTTGACACATAAGGTGTTGTTTATGATAAGTATACAATAACTGTTAAATTGAATTGGATTGGATTCGAGTGAATCAGAGTGTGGAAGCAGTCTTTCTGAAGTTTCAGGGATCCTAATGCATACCTTGATGATGAATTTGATCACTTTAATAGGATTTAAACAGGTTTGTAGGAGATGGGCTATCCTGATATAAGCAGAGTGGGGATAGCCTCCCAAAATGGCTGCCATCAATTCCTCTGCCCCATCATGTGCATTCTGCTTTACATGTCCATAAGGAGAGTGTTTTCCCTGTCCTTGAATCTGGGTTGACTTTGTGACTTGGTTTGACCAACAGAATGCAGTGGAAGTGACGATGTGCCAGCTCTGAATCCAGTCTTTAAAAGATCTTCAGTTTCTACTTCCTCTCTTTTAGAAGCCAGGTGCAATATAAAAATTCCAAATACCTTAATATCATTTGCTATAAGGAAGCCCAAGTTGGCCAGGTTGTAAAAACACAAGGAGGGAGGGAGGGAGAGACAGAGAGAGAGAGAAGTCCGGTCAGACTCCAGTTGTTCCAACCATCCCAGCTCCAGACACGTGACTGAAGAACCTATAGAATGTTCCAGTCGCAGCAGACACCACATGGAGCAGGAAAATGGTCCAGGTGAGCCCACTCAGATTGCAGAATTGTGAGAAATAATAATAAAATGTTATGTTTAAGCAACTAAGTTTTCGGGTAGTTTGTTAGACAGCAATAAATAACTGAAACATATATTACCATAGGATGAATGAATTCTATTTCATGAGGGATAAATTGCCAATGCAATGAAACAAGAAAAAGCAAGTAGAGGCATGGGAATTCCTTTCCAGTTCCAGTGCCTCTAATTACTTATCTCTAATTAATTATGCATAATTGCACATCTCTTTTGCAGATATGATTATATATAGAGAAAAAAACCAACAATCACTACATGCACTAAGAATTTAGTAAAGTATAGTAGATGATAAAAACAAAAACAATTTAGAGGATGTAAGAAAGATACTATCTTAATAGCAAAATAGCACAAACTTAACATGAAAGATCCAAAATCCTTAAGAGAAAAACTATCAAATGCTCCAGAAAGAATCAAATACAGATTTAAACAAGGAGAAAGGCATTCTGTTTCCTTGGTTAGGTAGATATCATCTCAAAAAAAAAAATCAATTTTCTCCATGTTAACTTAAAAATTCTAATGTGAGGTCAATAAAATGCCATCAGATTTTTCTTTGAAGTTAAGCATGATAACTGGAAAGTTCATTAGGAAGAAAAAAACATGTGAGAAATATCAGAAAATCACTGAAAAATAGGAGCTTTGGGGTGCACCCACCATTTGGGGTGCACTAAGCCATTACAAGATATTGAAGTACATTTTTAAATCTCTGTAATTAAAACAGTGTGGTATTATCACATAATAGAGAGTTGACCAATAGAAAAGACTAGATGGACTAGGAATAGATCTGATGGGATATGAAAATTTAATGAAAGTGGGGCGCCTGGGTGGCTTAGTCAGTTAAGTGTCTCCCTTCGGCTCAGGTCATGATCCCAGGACTCCGGGATCGAGCCTCACATCAGGTCCCCTGCTCAGTGTGAAGCCTACTTCTTCCTTTCCCGCTGCCTCTGCTCTTCTTCCCTCTCTAGCTGTCTCTCTATATATATCAAATAAATAAATAAAATATTAAAAAAAAAGAAAATTTAATGGAAGCTACATCAGTGGGTAAAAGATGATACTTTTAAAAAGTAGTGTTGTGCTAGCTGGACTGCCATGTAGAAAATGTTGCGGTGCATCCATTCCTTGCACTGCACACCAGAATAAATTGCAAATGAATTTAAGATCTAAATTTTAAAAAGTGGATGTATACAAATACTGGAAGAATGGGTAAATTCCTCTATAATCAGGAAATGGTTAAATATCAATAAAGTAGAAATATGATTGGGAACACAAAATATTTGCAACTTACATTGCAGGGTCTTAATAGCTTATATGTAAAGATCTTCCAATGACAGAGATGAGAAAGATGATTATCTTGCCAGAAAAATTGGCAAAAGCTAATGTAAGTACTCCTTACATTGTTAATGGGAATTCAAAAGGACAATCCCTATGAAAAGGCAATATTAAGCCAAAGTCCATACACATTATCCTCTGATGCAGAGATCCTACTTCTAGCAATCTATTCCCAAAATATTCTAGCAAAAACGTGAGAAGACGTATGCATAAGACTATTCTTTACAACATAATCTAAGATTGTGAAAGACTGGAAATATCTGAGACCAGTTGAATAAACCGTGGTACAATCTCACATGTATCTCTAAGAAAGAAGGAGAAACAGCACCAAATGCAAACAGGCAATGATCTCTGGAATATATTATGAAATGGGGAAACAAGGTGGGAAATTGTATATATTATGCTACTAAGGGGTGAGGGGATTTAAATATGTATGTACCTTCATCTATATTAAAAATGGAAGGATATATTGACATCATTTTTAGAAAGGTTTGCCCATATGAGAAGGAGCAAAGAAGCAGCAGGGAGAGGAACAGAAGCTAGATTTTTCTGCATATACCTTATTTTATAGATTTTCACTAGAAGGCTGTAACTATTTTGCAGTATAAAACCAACAAAACTTTAAGAAGCAATCCCTAAAAGAGTCAAAATCAAGGAAATCAAACTATTTATTGAATTGAAAAACTACATCAAGAAGAATAATTTCCAATGACTCCAGAAGATAAAGAGCTTGACTTTTTATTACATTCTGATGGGATATTCTCAAGGTATAAAATAGTACCTCTTCACAAGTCTTGAATTTTTTTTAATAAGCAAAATATGGATGGTTGTGTTAGTATTATAAATTATTCTGAGGCTATTATGTTTATTGTGGGATAAAGCAAATTAATAACTATGTAGATCCTGGTGGACTCAGGTACCCAGAAGCAATTGGCTTTTTCAGCCTGGACAATTCCACAGTAGGGGGTTTCCCCTCTACTTCGACTCCAGACTAGTTCAGAAGCTGGTAACTACAGCAGGGGCATCCTGATTCAACAGATTTCTTCTTGTTTGTGGCAGGATCAGCAACTCCTCTGACAGCGCAGTTTTTTGTGTGACTTTGGAAGATACTCTTGGAAGATTAGGGCCTGTTTCTTTCCCTCTCTCAACAATTTTAGAACAGTTTCTGTTTAAACTAGCTAGAGTGGATTATGCTCATTACATCTAAACCATGATCTATTCAGAGGTATTTTATTTTGTTAAACCTCAACAGGAAAAGCAGTGTTGCTCTAGTGGAGGTATCTGGAAGGAATGGGCACTGGGGAGTAGACTGGACCCAGCTGCCATGTTTTCCCTCACTCTACCCCACTGCACAGGATGGTCCCTAAGGCACCATGAGGAGCCCTAGGACTCCCAAAACACAATATGGAAGTCTATTCTTAACATGCTCACCATTAATTATTAAGCACGACCATCAGGTTGTATATCTTGATGTATAAGTGGGGATAACACAAATCACATTCCTGGGGTGTGTATGAGAAACCACAAGATAGGCTGTAGAGATAAAACCTTGTCATCACAAGCCTCACACAGAATTATAGACATTGATCTCAGAGCCCCCAGCCTGGACTGTGGTCATTACTGCTGTAGCATGCAGGAAGTACCATGTACCCTGTCCACAGTACACACACACACAGACACACACACACACACACACACACACACACACCATTTCCTGTTAGATCTGTGGCTTGCTCACCTTTTAAAGAGCCCTCCATTACTCCTAAGCCCACCTCTCAGAGTAGCTTCTGCTCAGAAAGATGGCTTCCCCCAGATGCTGGGTCTCCTCCCACAGAGCTGCACTTCAGTTTTTCCTCCTAGAATTTAAAGCTATGATTTGACTTGGCCTTGGGCACTGATTTTGCCATTGTCCCTGCTTTAGACAAGTATGTTGATAGCTGCAGGGAAACTCCTCCTATCTGTGCCTTGCTGACTGTCCTGGCCAACCATCGGCAACAACAGAGCATGAGCTCCTAGTACCTGTCAGAGGTCTAACTCTGTGTAACTTGACAGATGACACAGCGGACAGGCTCTAGTCTAGTGTACACTTTCATCCTATGCAGGACCTGAGTGCTATTTCCCCCTTTTATCCTTGCCCTAGTAGCCTAGAAGAAAGGCTGAAGATTTTCATACTCTTTCGTCCTCCTCTGAGCTAGTCCTAAGTAGCCATGCTTCCTCTCTGCAGGCTTTGCCCTAGACCTCCCTCATATAAGGTACCTTCCAGGAAACTGCCTCCACCATCCAAAAACTTGTCTTAAGGCTCACTGTCCAGAGGCTTTCAACAAATGGAGGAGCAAGATGGCGGAGTCAGAGACCTAAATATACTTGGGTCCCAGGAGTTCAGCTAAATAGTTACCAAACTGTTCTGAACACCTACAAACTCAACAGGAGATTGAAGAGCAATTCTAGGAACAAAAAGCGACCACTTTCTAGAAGGTAGAATGTGTGGAGAGGTGAATCCGAGGCGATATATGGGGAGATGGTGGGGGGAGGGGCCAGCTCCCGGCAAGCAGTAGAGCAGCAGAGCATAAAATTGGAACTTTTATAAGTCCGCTCCTCTGAGGGACGTCGCTCCAGAGGCTAAGCAGTGGGTAGAGCCCTTGTGGGAACAGTGTGTTCTCAGGACCCGCAGGGTCACAGAAAGACTGGGGGTATCTGAGTGTGGCAGAGCTCTCAGGTATCAGAGTGGGGAAGCCAGCTGTAGAGACAGAGCTGAGAAGTGAGCTCCCATCTCGGGCTTACCTTACACCATGATCCCAGGCACAGTCAGGCTACTACACTTCAAGCAGGGGCCCCACAAGTGGCAGATCCGAGAGAACCCCTCCTTCCTCCTCTGGGAGGAGCGGCGGGGGAAGCACACTGCAAGAATCTGCTGGGTTTGGAGACTCTAAATGGGGCCGTGAGCCAGAGACGAAACATTCTATCACAGGCCAGGTGAGCCTGGAGCAAGGCCGGAGACCAGTGAGACGGGAGGGATTGATGGCTTTTCTCCGAGGACGCGCTTAGGAGTGGGACCCCTGGGCTCTCAGCTCCTCCGAGTCGGAGAGTTGGAGGCCGCCATATTTATTCCCCATCCTCCAAAGCTGTACGGAAAGCATTCAGGGAACAAAAGCTCCGGAAAGCGAACACGAACAGATTGCTTGGGCCGGCCCCTGGCAAGGGCAGTGCAGTTCCGCCTCTGGCAAAGACATTTGAGAATCATGGCAACAGGCCTCTCCCCCAGAAGATCAGCAAGAACATCCAGCCAAGACCAAGTTCACTAATCAACGAAAACTGAGGAATTCCAATGCTAGGGGAAAGCAACACATAGAATTCATGGCTTTTTCCCATGTCCTTTAGTCCTTCAAAGTTAAATATTTTAAACTTTACTATTTTCTTATCCTATTTTTAAAAAGTTCCCTCTTTCTTATTTTAACTTTTTTTTAAAACCATTTTACCTTATCAGTACCTTTTTAAAAAAATCTTTTAAAATTTTCATTGTTATAGTCCTATACCTTCATTGTATTTAACCTTATTTTTTGTATACATACAGGTTTTTCTTTCTTTAAAGTTTTGAACCATGAGGGACTGTGGGCTCTGAGCAACAAACTGAGGTTTTTGGAGGGGCGTGGGTGGGGGGTTGGGAGAGCCTGGTGGTGGGTATTGAGGAGGACACGTATTGCATGGAGCACCGGGTGTGGTGCATGAACAATGAATCTTGTAACACTGAAAAAATAAAAGTATTTGGGGAAAAAAATACAAAAGTGAAAAAAAAATATTCAACTGAGGAAAAAAAAAGTTTTGTGATACAGTTTCTTCTAACAGATTAAAATATACCCTAAATCTAACACATAGTTTTGTTCTAGTCATAAGTGACACCATAAGATGAAGCAATATTAGAATAATTGAGATTGCAGAAGAAGAAGAAAGAGAGAGGGGTGTAGAAGGTACATTGGAGCAAATTATAGCAAAGAATTTCCCTAATTTGGCAAAGGGAACAAGCATCAAAATCCAAGAGGCACAGAGAACACTCCTCAAAATCAATAAACACAGGTCTGCACCCTGTCATCTAATAGTAAAACTTTTAAGTCTCAGTGACAAAGAGAAAATCTTGAAAGCAGTTTGGGAAAAGAGGTCTGTAACATATAATGGTATACACAGGGTATCAGAATGGATTAAAAAAAACAAGACCCATTGATATGCTGTCTGCAATAAACTCATTTTAGATCCAAAGACACCTCTATACCTAAAGTGAGGGGGTGGAAAACCATTTACCATGCTAAAGGACATGAAAAGAAAGCTGGGGTGGCAATCCTTATATCAGATAAATTAGATTTTAAGCCAAAGACTACAATAAGAGATGAGGAAGGACACTATCACACTTAAAAGGTCAGTACAACAAGAAGATCTAACAATTTTAAATATCTGCCCCTAACATGGGAGTAGCCAATTATATAATTAATAACAAAATCAAAGAAACACATTGAAAATAATACAATAATAGTAGGTGACTTTAATAGCCCCCTCGCTGAAATGAACAGATCATCTAAGCAAAAGATCGACAAGGAAATAAAGGCTTTAAATGACACACTGGACCAGATGGACATCACAGATATATTCAGAACATTCCATTCCCAAGCAACAGAATATACATTCTTCTCTAGAGTTCATGGAACATTCTCCAGAATAGATCACATCCTGGGTCAAATAATCCTAAAATTTATATGGAACCAGAAAAGACCCCGAATAGCCAGAGGAATGATGAAAAAGAAAACCAAAGTTGGCAGCATCACAATTCCAGACTTCAAGCTCTATTACAAACTGTAATCATCAAGCCAGTACAGTACTGGCACAAAAACAGACACATAGATCAATGGAACAGAATAGAAAGCCCAGAAATGGACCCTCAACTCCATGGTCAACTAATCTTTGACAAAGCAGGAAAGAATGTCCAATGGAAAAAAAGTCTCTTCAACAAATGGTGTTGGGAAAATTGGACAGCCACATGCCAAAGAATGAAACCGGACCATTTCCTTACACCACAAAAAAAAAGAAAAAAAAAAGAAAAAAAAAAAAAGACTCAAAATGGATGAAAGACCTCAATGTGAGACAGGAATCCATCAAAATCCTTGAGGAGAACATAGGCAGCAACCTCTTTGACCTCAGCTGCAGCAACTTCTTCCTAGAAACATCACCAAAGGCAAGGGAAGCAAAGGCAAAGATGAACTATTGTGACTTCATCAAGATCAAAAGCTTTTGCACAGCAAAGGAAATAGTCAACAAAACCAAAGACAACCAACAAAATAGGACAATATTTGCAAATAACATATCAGATAAAGGGCTAGTATCCAAAATCTATAAGGAACTTATCGAACCCAACACCCAAAGAACAAAGAATCCAATCAAAAAATGGGCAGAAGACATGAACAGACATTCTGCAAAGAAGACATCCAAATGGCCAACAGACACATGAAAAAGTGCTTAACAGCACTCGGCATCAGGGAAACACAAATCAAAACCACAGTGAGATACCACCTCACACCAGTCGGAATGGCTAAAATTAACAAGTCAGGAAACAACAGAAGTTGGTGAGGATGCAGAGAAAGGGGAACCCTCCTACAATGTTGGTAGGAATGCAAGCTGGTGCAGCCACTCTGGAAAACAGTATGAAGGTTCTCAAAAAGTTGAAAATAGAGCTACACTATGATTCAGCAATCGCATTACTGGGTATTTACCCTAAAGATACAAATGTAGTGATCCGAAGGGGCCCATACACCAGAATGTTTATAGCAGCAATGTCCACAATAGCCAAACTATGGAAAGAACCTAGATGTCCATCAACAGATGAATGGATAAAGAAGTTGTATATATATACAATGGAATACTATGCAGCCATCAAAAAACCAAAATTTTGCCATTTGCAATGACATGGACGGAACTAGAGGATATTATACTAAGCGAAACAAGTCTATCAGAGAAAGACAAATATCATATGCTCTCTCTGATATGAGGAATTTGAGATGCAGGGTGGGGGTTATGGGGGAATGGAGGGGAAAATGAAACAAGATGGGATTGGGGAGAGAGGCAAACCATAAAGACTCTTAATCTCAAAACTGAGGGTTTGGTGGGGTAGGGATAGGGTGGCTGGGTTGTGGACAATGGGGAGGGTATGTGCTATTAAGTGCTGTGAAATGTGTAAGCCCGAAGATTCACAGACATGTACCCTGGGGCAAATAATACATTATATGTTAATAAAAAAAAAAAATTAAAAAAAAATAAAAAAAAAAATAAAATGACCATTAGTTCAAAAAAAAAAAAAAAAACTGAGGGTTGCTGGGGATTGGAGGGGGAGGGATAGCGTGGCTGGGTTATAGACATTGGGGAGGGTATGGGCTATGGTGAGTGCTATGAATGTGTAAGACTGATGATTCACAGACCTGTACCCCTGAAGCAAATAATACACTATATGTTATTAAAACAAAACAAAACAAAACAAAACAAAACAAAAAACCAAGACTCACTGTCCAACAGGCAACTCCAAAGAGAACAGATGACATACCTCTCTGCTCCCAGCTGCCATGCTAACCAGTTGTGTGAACTCAGCGAAGTCCTGGACTTCATACATTTCAGCCTCCTGGGTTTGGACTATGTAGCTAATAAGCTACCTCTTTGCTTTAAGGGAATATAACTTAATTTTTTTTAAAGATTTTATTTATTTATTTGACAGAGAGGGAGAGATCACAAGGAGGCAGAGGGGTAGGCAGAGAGAGAGGAGGAAGCAGGCTCTCTGCTGAGCATAGAGCCTGATGCGGGGATTGATCCCAGGACCTGAGATCATGACCTGAGCCAAAGGCAGAGGCTTTAACCCACAACTTTATTTTAATAAATGTTTCAAGTACATAATAGAGATGTACTGGCTGGCTGTTGACAAATTCTCTGAAATGGCCCCCACAGTTTAAGGACACCTGGATCCTCAGAAGAGAATGCAATTATTCTATCAATAACAGTTATTTATTGGTCCTAGCTGAAAATGTTTGCACTTAAAAATATGCACATGAATTAACTGGCATGTGCAGAGCTAATACTCATGCTGTGTATTGAGTGGCTTCGTAGCTTGTAGAAGGGAATTCTCCTTTTGCTCTGGAAGGAAGGTACAATAAGGAAGGTAGGTACAAAGTAATTTGACATTAAAAAATGCAGAAGAAGATAGATGTGGGAGTCCATTTTGAATGATCTGTATCTTATTAAAACAGGGGTTTTATATAATATAGAGAATATAGAGAGAATACAGAGAATGAGGAAGTGGAATCTTCATGTGAGTGAAAAAGGTATCAAGAGGCATTCCAAAATTAAGAGCACTAGACCAATGGTTTACTACTCTTTTAAAGCATATATTTAATATATGTATGTAATACACAATACAAAATAAACAATGTATTTTATAGCACACACAATAAAAGAGAAAAGCAAAATCAGTCTATATATCAGAGATTCCAATGATAGCAATAAAATTTCTCTAGACTATATGTTTTCACACATAAAACATTAAGTTAGTAATCAAATTCTTTTACATTTTTAGCCACCTAAGAAGCACACAAAATTTTAAGCTCTACAAAAATAAATCACTTTCTCACACCAAAAATATAATAAAATCCCAATGTTTTAATTTTCAGCAATATCTACGACAGCTGTATTTAACCATCTCTGCTTTAAACCTTTCTGGATCATTCATTCTGCACCCATACATTCTATCCAGGCTTCCAGATTTACCCACATCTTTCCTTTCTGTGTAAGGTGGATATTTGTCACTCACTCAGTGATTTCCATGGACAGCCATGACTGCTGAACTCACCAAGAAAGCCTACAGTGCTGGACTCACCTTAGGGTGATAGACACAGGTCCACCGGTGTCAAAAATTTCGCGCATCTAATGGAGAAATATCTTTTGCCCTACTGATATGCTTCTCTCATATGCTTCTCTCCATATACAAATGTCCTCAAGTCAAAACTGCCTTCCTTCTAGATCTCTTTCCCTTTCCTGCTCTCTGCCTTCCATTTTAGTTCACCATTAAATAACTCATCTAACTATTAATAATAATAAATACTAACAATTAAAATAATAGTAATAGCCATACATAGATTCTTTAGTCTGCGCCAAAAATTGTTGTACTTTATTTATATGTATTCATTTAGTTCCCCTGTGAAGTAGGTACTATTACTATAAATTCTAACTTTACAGATGAGAAACGGAGGCTCAGATTGGCTCAAAAGGCTCCAGAGGCCCCAAAGGAAGCCCAGGATTCGAGCTCAAGTGTCTTGACTGCACAACTCATGCTCAACCCCATGCCATGCTGCCTCCACCTTAAAGGTATTTTAAATATGTCTTTTTTTTTTTTTTTTTTTTTTTACAAATCAAGCCAGCAACTCTCATATTTTGCTGTGGCTAATGGATAACAGTGACTATTGGCTAAAATGGATGATATGATCTGACACCCATCCAGTCTACATAAACATTCTTATTAAATCAACAAATATTTTAGACCATTTTTGAAAAGCCCAGAGAATTATCTTAATTCAGATGTGTGTCTCTCATGAAAGATAAAACAGTTTGGGGACGTTCCCTCCAAACAGGCCCAAATAAGCAAGCCCTGGGCAGTGCTTCAGGGGGGTTCCGATACAGTAGGTCTGCAGCTGAGGCCAGGACACATTTAGGTGTCCTGAGGATGAGGTCCTGTCACACCTGGGTCCCCGATGCACACAGCCCCACCAGCTCTCTGCCACATCCCAGGCACTGTCCATGGTGCTTAGCGGTAGGCTGCACTGTAGGAGAGTGAAGGCACCATTCCTGCTATTATGTCACCTACTAGATCACAGAAAATGCTTACAATTCTTGAATTCAATCATTAGCATTAAAAACATAAAGATGTGCCCTTTTTATAAGGCATAAAGTATTCTGATTCATGCCTAGCTTCACAGTCGCTGAACATGAATCGAGAATGAGCACCTGTAGTCAGTTATGGAGGAGGAAGAAAGGAGATGCACTGCTTTGGAATTCCAGGTTCCTCTGGGAACACATGCGCGTTGTGTTCAGTCTTATCCTCAGCAACCTAATTGACGACTGTCGTCTTCAAACTGTAAGTAGGATTTTCAGAGAGGAGCATATTTTTAACAGCGCCATTTGTTAAAAACAGGCTCATCCACTCCGGGCCCAGAGTGTCAACAGTCTTTTTTTTACATTCAGCTTTCTTAAAGGTCAGGACTGCGAAAGAACAGGTAAGACTTCAGATTCGGCTTCATATGGCTTGGCCATTTTTGCAGGCATCAGATAAAGAAGATTTTTCCAGAACCTTGAGTTATACGATGGAGGATTATCAGCATTCCACTTCAGAACTCTGTGAGATTTCAAAAGCTGTAGTGATTGGGGGAAGAATGTGAAGTCTCTGACAGGTGTAAATTCAATTAAGATGACTTTAATTTTCCTTTCTACCAGTGCTTCATGGAGTCCACTTTCAAGTTCGTACCTGACTTCATTTGACATGTAGCTTTTACTTAGGACAATGATCAGTCTTCGACTTTTTTCTATCAATGAGTGGATTTCATCAACAACAGCTGAAAATGCAAGATGTGGCATGGTAATTAGAACTAAAAAGGCAGACAGGAGATGGTCTAATTCTGTATTATTTAACTCTACCTCACTAATAAGTTTTTCAAGTCAAACTACTTATTCTCAACTTTACACACCTGTTAAAAACAAACATCTAGGTAACAGCAATAATGAACACTTGGAGCTTACTGTGCCCAACCCCCTTCTGGATGTTTTATGTATATCAACTCATGAAAGCATCACAATGACCCCATGAAGAAAGTGTCATTATCACCACCATTTTACCAATGAGGAAGCTCAAGTATAGAGTGGTTAAGTAATTAGCCCAGAGTCACACAGCCAGTAAGTTCTAGAATCAGAATTGGGATCTAGGCGGTCTGCTTCTGGAGTCCTGTGATGCTATCTTGCCTCTCGGCAGGCAGGGAAGAGCACACTGAAATCCGAATTTAAAGATAAAAAAATATATATCCCACCATGATTCCAGACCATAAGCTGACAAACTTTCTGTAAAGGGCCACAGAGTGACTGTTTCTGGTGTTGTGTTACCCATCCCTGCTATCTAGCTCAAAGGCAGCCTGCAGACCACACACAAACAGTGCTTTTGCTGTGTTTTAACAAGGCTGATAGCCTGGATTTGACCCATGGGTCATCGACTGTCAACTTCTGGGCTAGACCTCTATCCCTTCTCCAATAGAGGTTTGTTCTTTTTTTTAAGGATTTTATTTATTTATTTGACACAAAGAGAGAGATCACAAGTAGGCAGAGAGGCAGGCAGAGAGAGAGGGGGAAGCAGGCTCCCTGCTGAGCAGAGAGCCCAATGTGGGGCTCGATCCCAGGACCCCGAGATCATGACCTGAACCGAAGGCAGAGGCCCCAACCCACTGAGCCACCCAGGCACCCTCCAATAGAGGTTTTGATCCAAGCTATTTATAATTAAATATACACACATTCTTTATTTTCATTTGAGAATTAAGAAGAAACCAATTTTGGGGTGCCTGGGTGGCTCAGTCATTAAGCGTCTGCCTTTGGCTCAGGTCATGATTGCAGGGTCCTGGGATCGAGCCCCGCATCGGGCTCCCTGCTCGGCGGGAAGCCTGCTTCTCCCGCTACCATTCCCTCTGCTTGTGTTCCCTCTCTCGCTGTGTTTCTCTGTCAAATAAATAAAAATCTTAAAAAAAAAAGAAGAAGAAGAAGAAGAAGAAGAAGAAGAAGAAGAAGAAGAAGAAGAAGAAGAAACCAATTTTATTTATTTATTTATTTACTTACTTATTTATTTACTTATTTAAAAGTAGTATGTTTTCTCATTGTAACTGGTAGTATTTTCCCTTTCTCATTTGTAGTCTAGGAGGTGAAAAAAACACAGCTATATCTTATTTACTGCTCTGTCTTCAACGCCCAGCTCAGAATTGGCCATGAGTATATGTTGGCTGAGCGAATGAAGGTGGCAATAGAAACTTATACTGCATCCTTGGGGTCGCATCAGCACCCAAAATATGCTGACACCAGATTTCAAATATTTGCTCTGGAAGACCCCAGAGAAAAATAGGGATTTGTTACTAAATTTCTTGGCTTTGAACTGGAATTGCTCCAATATATGGTTTATGGTTATTTGTATTCAGATAATAAAAAAAAACTGAATTGCATGACTAAAATCCATCATGAATCACCAATCTCCCTTTATTTATCCTTTTCCAACTCTCCTATCGTCTACTGTAATTCTCACACCAGTGTCAACCCAATAAAGAATGAGTATTTTCTGATAAGAATGAACTGTGTTTACAGTCCAGAGGATCATGTATTAAATCAGGTCCTGCTGTACAAAATATTACCAAGAGTGGTATTCTTACTGTGGGGTATTTCAAGATAAATGCCCCAGGACAATGCCGGTTCTGGGCCTGGTTCTGAAGGTGGAGTGCCCTTTCCCCAAAGGTTCAGAGAACCAGGAAGTGCAGTGAAGAGCCTGGGGCCCCAGAGAGGCCACTCTCAGAAGCAGTGTAGTTGGCTTGTTTTCTCACTATCGAGCATATTGATTTAGCTGATTATTTCTGGTTTAGAGAATCATGTTTATTCGTTTGTTTTTAAGCAAAACAGGATTGCCTTTTGTAAGGCTACACTCTTCAGCTTTTAAAAAGAAAATCTTCCCACTGGTTTCCTATCTGGTATTCCCTTTCTTACCTCCTCCAGGTACTACATCCCTTTCAAAGATGCATAATTTATACCCAAAGTGTTTCTCCAACACCTCGGGCAGAATCTCCACGGCAAAGGTGTGCTCCTCTCCATTCTCAGGTCCACATTCTTTTAGGTAAGACACAAAAGCATCGTATGTTTTTCCATCTAAGAAATAAGATTTACTCTTTTAATTAGAGTGCAAATAAAATTTGAGTAAAAGTTGCGAAAAATAGGAGCAGAACTATTGTAAAGGAAAAAATTAGAGCATCCTTGTGTCCAAGCTCATCAAATTGTACCCATTAAATATGTGCAGTTCCTTGTATATCAATTAGAGCTCAATGAAGCCATTCAAAAAAGAATACAGAAAATATTTTTGCTAGAAAACCAATTAAAAAACAGAATAAGCATGTTTAAACTAGACAACTCGTAAGATTCATCAAATATTTTTTGGTTCTATGATTCTTTTGAGGCATTATTCACTATCTCTGATTTTTAAGTTGTCAAAAACAAGAAATAGGAGCGTCTGGGTGGCTCAGTCGGTAAGCATCTGCCTTCGGCTCAGGTCATGATCCCAGAGTCCTGGGATCAGGCCCTGCATCAGGCTCCTTGCTTGGCGGGAAGCCTGCTTCTCCTGCTACCATTCCCTCTGCTTGTGTTCCCTCTCTCACTGTTTCTCTCTGTCAAATAAATAAAATCTTTTAAAAAAAATTAAAAAAAACAAGAAATAAATTCAATTATTATTAAAGATAAACAAAAAAAAAATAGCCTCCACGAACCTCAAAAGCTAATCAAGCAACCAATTAGCAAATTGTTTTTTAAGCATGTAGTTTAAGACTCTCACCGTTTGACACCATAGAGGGATGGAGATAAATACAAGATATAGATCCTGGAACTAAAGGAATTTAAAGGCAACAAAAGGCCAAGAAGCCCAGCTATGTCCTTGTTCCAGGAGTCAAAAGCAAATCTCACCATGGATTTCTCTTATCATCTAATTCTACCAGTATCTTAATATATCTACCTTCAAAATGACCCACTGGAAAGCAAAGACAGAAACAAAGCTGAGAGTTTACACTGGCAAGCAGGAAGAAACAATAAAGGTGATTTAAACACTGAGCTATCGCAACATGTGCTGTGATATTTAAAAGTAATATATGGTCCTACACACACACACACACACACACACACACACACAGAGCAAGTGCAATGGATTAAACCAATTTTTTTAATTCAGGAACTATCTTTTTTTTATTAAAATAAAATTGACACAATTCAGTAATTATCTTGAAACTTGAGGACTTCTTCAAATTACCTTTAAAAATAGAGAAACCAGATAAAAAAAGAGAGTCCCCAGATAGAAACAGCCATAGAGAAGAACACAGATCTAGGAAGCTAGAACCCAGGTCATTTGGCTTTTAGCTCAGGGTTCTTATAGATATATAAGGCTGCCTCCTTTGTCAGGTTAAAATAATGAACTATAATACAATTCAATTCTATTTAAATGAAGTTTATGAAATGTGCACATTATATAAGGAGCCCAGATCCTGTGTGAATAATGACAGTCCTTGGGCACAAGCATCTCACAGGACATTTAGGAAGACATGACATACATATAGCAAACAATTAACAATTGTTTGGCAAACAATTTTTGGCAACACACAAAGTATATTACCAACAAAGTAAGCACAACAAAAGATACTAGACAATGTTCACGATGGATGATATGTTCAAATCAGTCTTTCCTACGGAAAACCTCTACCGCACAGTAAGACAACAATATAATCAAAGTGAAATGAATATTAATGTTACTTTATTTGGTTTCTTAATGAAGCCATAAGAAATCCCAGCATTACAATATTCATTACCTGTTAATGTTTCATCTTTTCCAATGATATGTCTGTAAAATAGGGCCAAGTCAACTCTATAAATGACACCCATAATTACTAGGCACACAATGACCATTGAGATCAAAACAGCTACGATCATTCCTCTAGTGAAGACGTAGCCTGGGATATCAGCCATATCTTCTAGAAAGAAAAAGAAAACAGGAATAATAAGTGAAAGACAGTTTACCAGTGTCATCTAACATCACACCACAGTTGTCAGTTTTTACACTGAACACGAATCCAGTTGTCTACCTAATACAGTCCACATTCCGGCCTTTGGTCTGGAGAACTAATCTTTCCACTCCCATTTTTTTGAAGAATAAAAATGTGTACAAGGACATTCAGAGACCTGAACTGAAATCATTGTGATATAGGCTATCCCTACTGGGGAAAGGAGAGTCTCTGGGATGGTAAGATACCAGGGTGACATGCAGAGGGACCCAAACCTACGTCCCAGCTATTTATATTGCAAATATAAATGGAACTGCATAGTTTTGAGAGAGCGAGTGCTGACCTGAGGTCATCTGGGCTCCCCACCTGGCTCTGTCACTTAGTCTATGTCCTAGGGAAAGTCACCAGTGCCCTTAACTCTTAGTGTCTTCATCCATAGTAAGAAGCCACTTCTGAGCAGCTACGGGGCCAAAGGCCCTGGGTTGTACTGTATCAGCAGAGGACGGAGGGGGATAGCTCTGGAATGCTCCATCAGTCAGGCAGTGCAAAACTTTAGGAGTCCACTGATGTGAGCCATCAACTGTCCACCGGCCAGGTCCAGGGCCTGGTTCGAGGAAGGGAAGCCTCGGTTAATCTTTGTTGAATGAATGACCACACCCAAGGGCCTCTGTGCCCTGTGCCCAGCTAAGGTAGGCTGGAGGCAACAATACAACATTTATCATTGACCTCATTCTACACTGAGCTGCAAGCTTGCCTCCCATCGTTGTGGGTGTGCCAGAGCTGCCCTGCCTGCCTCCCCCACCACACCCACCCACACATCTCTGCCTCTAGGCTGCATCTGCTTCCCTGTCCAGGGCCTCTGGTTTCTACCTGGGTCTTCAATATGATTGAGGGTGAAAGAATAGTGTTTTCATTCTCTGCACAAAATCAATGCACAGGGGACTCCAGCAGGGGACTGAGCCCCAGTTTAGCCTGAATGCCTGTGACACAAGGTAGACCATTTCACCTCTTGGGAGCTTGCTTCCTGGGTGTAAAATGAGGGAGTGGTGATCTTTGAGATGTCTCTCAGCAGCAACCTTCCAAGCTTCCACAAGCTTCCACAACAAAACTTTCTCATACCTTTTTTCAACAAGATAAAGCTTATGGTGTCTGTGCCTCCCTCGCTGGCCACAGCGCAATTATATGAGAAGTTTAGATTTTTTTCATTAATATTCTCAATTCGCAATATTCTTGATGCATACAATTTGCCATCTGGAGTCCTGTAAAAGAGGAAATAATTCAGTGATAGGCTTTGGTCATTGCCAGCAACATTTCCCACGAGAATGGAGTTCTCAAGTGCAAATACTCAAAAGCAGTGGATCTGTTGGCTCCATGGAACCTTCCTTTTCTGATGGGTACTCAGGGTGTGGTCAACTATGAACCTTGGCTCCTCTGGGGAGCTTTAGGGTGGACAGAAACAGCACTCCTGAGACCACCTGGGGAACGATGCTGTGCACTGTCCAGAAAGAAAATGCTAGATGGTAATGATGCTGAGTTGAAAACACAAGAAAATATTCTCTCAACTGTTTCCCCCTATTTCTCTTCTAACCACCTAGCATTCCTCCCACAGGGAGGTCTCCATCAATTGTGACAAGGTGGCAAATGGTTTGGCATAAATACAGATTCCTATCAAGCTTCTCCATGCAATCCCAAAGATCACTTTTATTTTGTTCAGCACTGGAAATAAACTTAAGAATGACACTACTCAGGGCACCTAGCTGGCTCAGTCAATCAACTCTTGATTTCGGTTCAGGTCATGATCTCAGGGTTCTGGGATACAGCTTTATGTTGGGCTCTGTGCTCAGTGTGGAGTCTGCTTGAGATTCTCTCCCTCACCCTCTGCCCCTCCCCCTGCTTGCATGCTTTCTCTCTCTCTCTCTCTCTCAAATAAATAGATGTTAAAAAAAAAAACAAAGAAGAATGACGCTATTCTCAGACACACCACAGGCACATGAGAAATACCAATTAAGCTATTCAAGGAGTGTCAGAAAATGACTTAGACAAACACCAGCAACAAGCTGTCCTTCTCTTCTTAGAAGATCCACATTGTGCTGTTGTTGATGCAAAGCAACTCATGACATCTGCTTCCCCACCAGTGACAACCTGGGAAAGCCCTCCCCAGATGGGGTCACTCACCTGCCACCCACCTAGCAGCAGGTGTGTCTCGTACTTGGGACACGGCACCCACCATAGCCTCCAACTTCTCAAATACCTGTTAGAACAGACTTCTGTGCAGAAGTCACCAATCCAGGAATATCAACTATCTAACATCAATGAAAGACCTCGGAAGTAAAGCACAAAAGGCCAGTGACGGAAAAAGCTCATCACCTAACACTAAAGAAAGACCACCTGACTCCCCTAGCTTAGCTTAAGCTCTATTTCAAACAGTTTGGTGAACTGGTCTTCTACCCCTCCAAAGATTAGAGACAGGTCACTAGAAGGGGGACCAGCAGAACTCCACTGAGGGTCCGGGGCTGAGGATAAGACACGATGGCAAGACGACCATGCTGTTCAGTGGGACCAGCGTTCACATGCCCACTGTTGGGCAAAGCCACACACCTGGCACTGTTAGGAGCTCACAGGCAAGTGTCAGCAAGAATCAAAAGCTGCCAGCATGATGACAAAGAATGTTCTGAAGTGTAAAAGACAGGGGGAAAATACCTCAGAAGTGCAGCCAACGCAACAGACACCTTTGGGATCACTACTCACTAAAATCGGAGTGTATCAGTACATTATTAAGTAGAGTAATGGCCCGAAGTCATTCAGAAACACTTAAATGACCACAGGTTGAGCATGTCTTGTTTTAATAAGTGTGACCAATCCTTCCTAGAAGAACAAGGCTATGGAAGTATTAATACATATGCAATTTGAAACTGTTTGAACCAAAGCTGCCTCCTAGATATTTATATTTAACAATGCCCTCTTTGTTTTTTGTGTTTTTTTTTTT
>CM053610.1:47354157-47402269 GCA_028646535.1 Procyon lotor
AGGGATATTAGTGTTTCCTTGAGACAAAACTTATATCGGACAAGTTTAGAGACTCTCATATAATTACTAATCTTATCAGATGCTTAAGTAAAATACCTATCCCCAACAGATCCTGACTGACCAAGAGCTACTTTTGTAAGGTGATGCGAAAAAGCCTCACTGACCTTCTTTTTCTAGCTTAGGATGTGGCAATAGATTTCTGCATAATCCATCAACTTAGAGCATGGTAAAACTATTAATATGTATAAATTATAATTAAAATTTAAACTTATCTCAAACATCCAATCAGCCATTCAGGATTCTGGGTTTTGCTTTTGCTTTTTGTTTTTGCAATTACACTACAGGTATTTACCCACAGGATACAAACATTCTGATTCAAAGGGGCATGTGCACCCCAATGTTTATAGCACCAATGTCAACGATAGCCAAACTATGGAAAGAGCCCAGATGTCCAGGACCCTGGTGTCTTTTATATCATGTATCTACAACACAATGTGATTTGCATATATAGTTATAAATAATATGTCACATATACATACCTAATTCTTGTTATGTTCTCTTCATGTACATTAGGTTCCTTTCCATTTTCTTCCCAAACGTTCCAATAAACCGCATCCTTTTCATTTGCCAAAGCAGAGCAGTTGAGTTCTACATCTTTTCCTACATAAAAGTTGACAACCAATGTTCTGATCTTAGAAACTCATATTTCCCAAAGGTTTAAAATGAATATAATCTGGGCACTTGGGTGGCTCAGTTGGTTAAGCAACTGCCTTTGGCCCGGGTCATGATCCTGAAGTCCCGGGATCGAGTCCCATTCAAATGTTTATGTTTAAGTCAATTATTAAAACTTAGAGTGGCCAGTGGACTTTCTTTTCATCATACAGTTTAGTAGGGGGTGTCAGACCAACAGTCCCATGGCAGCTTCCAGAAAAACAAAATGGACAAATCACACACAAAAAATGAAATTAGCTAAAAATTAAAGACCTCTGAGTGCAGAGAAAACAAAGAGAAACAGCACAGCTGGAAACGTAGTCAGGAAAAATCCCTTCGGAGTGGGGGGTGGCGGCTGAGATAGCCAGCCACCTTATTCTTGGGAGAAATTCATTTGGTTTGCACAGTGTGGAGGGAATCTCATAGAGAAAAGAGAACCCAGTGGAAATTCTGACAGCCACACGGGCTTGCAGGATGACTGCTCGGGAGGTTGCGAAGGTTGAACGGTTTCTCCTACAGTCTCATAGGACTTAGGAGAGAAAGCCCCCCCCCCACCCCCACAGAGAAAACGATGTACTTGGGAACACAGGACTGAAGTCCCCCCACACCTCCCCCACCCCCGCATAACCACACTGAGAGAAATCCCAAAGGAAAGTTTTCAGACTCGTGAAAAATTATCCCAGATGAAAGCAAAAGACTACAGGAACAAACAAAGAGCAAAAGAAAATACAAATATGTGCATAAATATAAAAGACTGGGTTACTTAAAGCGATATTAAGGCCAATCAATTGTGAGTTTCAGCACGATTGCTGGAGAGAAATACAAAACAGCACAATGTGAGGTAGGAGGGACATATGAAATTAACCATTGCAAGGTCCTCCCATGCTGTGAAGTTATAAATGTGCTGAGATGTACGTTTGTCTTATTGCAATCAGACAAGGATACATATTGTAATCTCTAGACCTACTAATGAAGAATACAAAAGGTACAACGAAAAAGAAAACAAAGCAGATTAAAGGAAAGAAAAATACTTTATGAATCTGAAAGGAAGTGAGGAACAAAAGGAAGAAAGAACACATAAGCCAACTAAAACACAGGTAGTGAGTAGAGAGATTTCACACCACCTCCATCGGTAACTCATGAAATGTAAATGGATTACACATTATACAGACTGGGTTTCAAAAAAGATTGAAATATATGCTGTTTATGTGAAACACATTTTATGTGCATTTGATTTACAAAGAAATGTTAAAAATAAAAGGATGTAAAAAAGATAGAGCCTGCCAACCTCAAACAAAAGAAAACTGATATGCCTATTATCAGAGAAAGTAGGCATTCAGGAAAGAAGTATGATAAAGAGAGAAATTTTATAATGATAAAGTATCAATTCAACAGGCATCAATTCGTATGTGCCCATAAGATAACCTCAGCATATACAAAGCAAAGGTTGATGGAACTAAAGGATACAGAGATAAATTGACCATCCTAGTTGGAGATGTTAACATCTCTTGGTAACAGATAACACAAAAGCTTGGTTAACATATAGATGATCTGAACAATACTATTAGCTAACTAACTTCACATAAGTGATATTTACGGAATGATAAAACCAAAACCTGCAGAGTGCATATTTGTTTCAAACGCACTTGGAACATTCATCAAGACACACCACATTCTGGTCCTGAAGAAAGTTACTACAAATTTCCTAAGACTGAAATGATACACTGTATCATCTTAGATCGGAATGGAACTTACTGGATATCAGTATCAGCAACAACAATAAAACAACTAGAAAATCCTCCAAAGACCTGGAAAGTAGGAACTAAAATCCATAGAATGAAGAAGAAATCACAAGGGAAGTTATTTTTTTTTTAATGTTTGAACCGAATCATAATGTAAGTATGGCATTTGTTGGAAACAGCTCAAGTTGTGATTAGAAGGAACTGTGGAGCTTAAAATGCATGTGCTACGCGAGAGAATAACTGAAATTAATTCTCTATGTCTCCAAAAATGAGGTGCAAATTTAGCCCAAAATGAGAAGAAAGAAATACTAGAGCTAAGTTCAGAAATCAATAAAAAACAGGCAAACCACAGTTGCAAATGGTAACGTATCCAAGTATCCAAAGTATCCGTTGGGCAGATCAGGTCCTACAAATGATTATGACAAGGGTTGGGCCTAAAGTGTGAGCTCAGGAAACAGTCAACAGCAACTTGAACCCCAGCTTTGGCACTTTTTACTGGTTTAACTTCAGACAAATTACTGAACCCTTCTGGGCTTTCGTCATTTAATCCACAAGATGGGAATAAGACGCCTTGGAGTTGTTTGGAGAATGTAATTCAAGAATATATTTCAATCACCTAATACAAAACACGGTTTAGCATATGTGAATTTCTTCTCTTCCTTCCTTCTTTCCTTTTTGGAAAGGAATTATGCAAATGGACACATTGATTTCATCAAGCGCTGTCTAGACAGGTCTTAAATGTACAGTCAACTAAGTTCAATCATTGAAAGCCCATTGATTCACTAATCAAATATTCAGACCACAGAATAAGTCTGAATCATTCCTCTCAGAGTTTCATATTTAAAAGTAACCGTAAAGACTATTAGAGAAAAGCCACAGCAGGGCGACCAAAACCCTATATAAAAACCACAAGAAGTTCTATAATGTTTTCAACAGACTATTCATTTTCATCAGCCTAAAAATGGCAACATTCAAACAATGACAGGCTTTTCTTCCCTTCGTAAGGTTCATTCATTCATTCATTCATTCATTTGACAGAGAGAGACATCACAAGTAGGCAGAGAGAGAGGAGGAAGCAGGTTCCCCACTGAACAGAGAGCCTAACTCGAGGCTCAATCCCAGGACCTTGAGATCATGACCTGAGCCAAAGGCAGAGGCTTTAACCCACTGAGCCACCCAGGCATTCCTCTTTGTAACGTTCTTCATTAAACCTGGCATGTGTGAGGCACATAAAATATGGGTCAATCATGATTCAGAGTTGGCCTTGGAAGACTCAGTTCTACCCCCATTCCTAAATGCAGAATATATGTATGTGGAAACATACCTAATTCCACCTTCACATAATTAAGCTTTGGTCCAAGAAGAACAGGAATTATTTTGCTGCGATCTAGTGAAAGAAGAAAAGAGGAATGTGTCAGGATTGAGCTAATCTAAGACAAGTATTTGCAGTAACTCGCTTTTATGATGTAACAAAGATTCTAATAATCATCACTTTACACTTACTTCTGCCGTATTTCTAGTAACTAATGGTTGCAGCTGGTAGTGTTTGTCGTTTGGCTTTCCATCAACTCAAAGCTAATGTAAGGGGAGAAAACACCCTGAACTGGGTTTCCCTCAGCTCAGATCTGTGGTTTCTGAAGCTAAAAGCCAGAGGAAGATGTTCAGACTTAGATGCAAAGTCTCAGGGAACTGCCTTTCTGCTCTGCCTTTATTCCTCCTGTCTGCCCTTCTCAATTCCTCAAAGACAGATTTACCGGGGAAAGGGTCGGGAAGGCACTCGTTGTCAGGTGTCGACCCTTCCTGCACAGACGCTGAGGAGAACATCCCTTCAATTTTGTGCTCTGGATACCTCCCTTGCCTCTACCTTAGTCCTGGCTGGCTCTGCGGGGGTGTCCACACCTGTGGGCTCAGCTCTGCTTCTGTTCCTGAAGGACTTCTGACTCTGACTAGAGGCACCTAATACTCTCTGCCTCAGTCTCCCTCTGAATGCTATCAAACAACCAAGGGCAGCTAGTAACTGCAGAACACTGAGAGCATACATTGAACTTGCTATGTTGTCAAGTTCTTGTTAGTCCAATGATCAGCACTGGCAACTCTCTTCAAGACTTAGACTCTCCTTTTTGCTACAGCTGGTGCTTCTGGGACATTTACAAATAATGTACAGAGCAATCATTACTGGTGCTCAGCAAACTCCTGGGGCTTGCCGGTGCTCAGCAAACACAATGCCTGTGCACAGGGAGTGACGGGAGACTGGGGAGCTCTCCCGCACCAGCACCCTGACCTACCTAAGCCCTCTCAGGAAGTGCGATGCTACAGAGCGAAGGGTAGAGAACGGAGTCGTGAGCGTGCGGGTAAATCTGGAGAATGAAACTCACAAAGTGAAACCCCAGGTGAGTCAGGTTTGGTTCTTCTGGGATTGAGACTCTGGGCAAGGCTGGAATACCTACAGGCAGACTGGAGGACCTCGGATGCCTCCAAAGAAAGAAGGAACTCTCAAGTCTTGAGAATACTGAGGGACATGAGTTGATTCAAGGACAAAGGGGCCATTTCATGGAAAATAGCTATTGCTCATATTTTTCTGGATTTTTTTTTGTTCCCCCCCACACCCAGGAACGTCAGTTGGAGCCCTGGGGGAGAGGTGGTATAAAAGGACATCTTTAAGACAGTATGCCGTCCACTAAAACCTGAAGCATATCACTGAAACCCAGAGCACACTGTCCTCGGCATGTTCTCCTGCCCATCTGTCATGGTCAACCTCTAAACTCAGCTCGGAGTCCCCTGACTCTGATCTTACCCTGGACTCTCTCTGCATCCTCAACGCCTCACAAATGAATCCGGTTTTATACACACGGGTGCTTCTATGTGGATTACCACCTCTCCTGCCTGTAATCAAATTCCTCTTCATTTCCCATTTCCTGCCTCCTTTACCCTGATGCTCAGTACGGTTTATTGAATATAGACACTTTGACGAATATCTATTGGGTGAAAGCATATGCTAAACAACAAGAGATTCCACAAATTACTCCAACGTGAAATAAGAATGCTGGCTCATGGGAGGCTCACATACATAAAGATCATTTACGACACATATCCTCCAAAAAGAATATTTCCAGTGCAGTGAAATGCTCCAATGATTTGACCCTTATATTTGAGCTAGTGATGCGATCACAACTCCAAGTAAGTTGCCTCTAGATTCCTGTGCTGCATGACAAAGAAAACCAGTTTTACAAAGATACATTTGTTTCTTTCTGAGTCTCCAATTTCTCTTACCTCCAACTACTGTTATATTGAAGGTTTTGGTGACATTAAATAGCTTTCCATTATGATGAATGAAATACACACATGTGTAATATCCCTGATCTTTAAATTCTGCATTCTTCTGTAAAACTGCATTTTTATTGTTCTTCATCTCTTCACAGTTCTGTTTTATAAAAAAGAAGATGAAAAAGCCAGTTTGAAGGATTTTAAAGAGAAGTAGTATCATATAACATTGATTCAAATTTTTAAAAGATTTTTGTTAAAAAAAAGGAAACATAATGAAAACTGGCAATTTCTGAGTCGATGTCCCAGTGATTTGACACTGCCTCTGTGGCAACAATGAAACATAGTACCATTACTGTTATTGTTATTAATACATGCTGGGAAATAGAATATAGGGGGTGCTGTAGCTGCTCCTGACATTTTCTTTTAATCTCTCTCTTTTACACACGAAGGGAGGGAGGGATAAAGAGAAAACGAGAGGGAGATACGAGGAAGGGGAGGAAAGATGGAGGTAAAGGAGGAGAGAAAGAGAGCTAGCGAGCATTACAACAAAAAAGTCCCTGCTTGGATGTAAACTTTTTGCACAACTCTATTTTGTAACACTTGTAGTCTAAGTCCATATATTCAGGACTACCCATCCTGGGGGTGAGAGCAGAACTACCATCATACCTGAGTACCTAGCAGACCCTTGACATCTTCCACCAGAAGTCAGTGGACTGATCAGAAATTTATCAAGAAAAAAAAAAAGAAATTCATCAAGAATATTCAAATCCATAGGCACACACAAACATGTCTCTCCATCACAAATTTCCATATAGGTCACAAGAAGGAATAACTTAAAAAGCCACCTTCTTCAATCTAGGCATCAGTCACCCATAGAAGAGGTTCTGAAGCAATCTAAGATCTGGATATGGAATATGGGAACTAAACTGCTAACCTGACTATGCTATACCGTTCCTGAAAACAGCAAACAAGGAGAATGTACTGCCCACACACCTCTGAAGGTGTCAAAGCCGGCAGCAACTGGGGTTCGGCCCAGGGAGTGCTTAGCATGGGTTTGTGAAGCACTCACATGTTTTCTCACCTCAGTAAATTGTTTCTATATATGTCAAACTTTTATGACCCCAAGCTGTTTTTTCCAAAGCACATGAAAATATCAAAGACTCTTCATTTTTTATTTCCAATCATTTGTTTTCTGATTTAGCTTGCTTGCTCTCCTCCCCTCAGGTAGGCCATGTCTGTAAACAGGCTGAGAAGACGGAACGCTGTTTAACCATCTAGCTAGAAACTTCCTTAATAGATCTATGTTCTAAATTTAAATATCCACATGTTGAAATTTCTTGAAACCTAGTACACTAAACCTCACAAATTTATATGTACTGTCAAATCTTTGCACTTTCGACAGGAAATAGAGTCAAGTCAACTGAGGACTGACTCAGACATTTGGAAAACATTTGGATAAGAGCTCTCCTTGAAAAATCACAAGTAAACAGTGGTGAAGCAAAATATGCAAACAAAGATTTCTAGGAAATCATCTGTAGCTACAACTCTCTGAAGGGCTTCTATCTGGTTCATTCTCCCATACAGTAATTTAAAATTTCCATAACAGAGTCACGTTTTTCAGGTTGGTTCTTCTATAGAAATAATATAATTTGTGTTGGATGTCTGTATGTATGTATGTTATGTATGTATATGTATTGTATATGTGTATAAGTTCATATATGATACATTTGTGAAAGAATACATAATCTCCATAGTATTGTCTAAAATAGCTCTTACAATTCAAGTAAAAGGTACACCAGCTGAAGAAAATACATAATCCACAAAAGAAGCAATACTAAGGTGCAAAAAATATATAAAAACATTCAATTTATTATTGAGAGAAGAAATGGGGGAAAAAACTACTAAAAATTACAGAAATTTTGCATGTCAGGTTCTTAAACATTCTAATGGTATGACTTCAGTGTGGTGGTGGTTGAAAAGAGAATTTTGAACTAGCATAGCTCCCCAGAGAGTTGCTTAATAATGTGTAGCAAAAGCCATAAATGTACTCATGGCCTTTAATCCAATGATTCTACTTTAGGGATGTGACTGAAGAATAAAATCATATATACACCCTAAGACTTAAGAGAATGATATTTATTTTAGCCTCGTAAATAATAGTGGAAAGTAGGAAACTAACAAATGCCCAACACTAGGGGATTCGTTAGACACAAGTGTAATAAACAACGGAATCCCACATTTGGAAGGATGTTTAAAGATGCAGGAGAATAATCACCATATAATTTTTAGTGGATAAAGGAAAAATATAAGCCATTAAAAATTTTTATTTAAAAAAATTTTTATAATTAACTACTTTTTAAAAGTAGATGTTTACACACACACAAATCCCAAAGTTTCTGGCTGGTGGAATTCTGAGTGAGTTCTGCTATCTTCATTGTGCATTTTTCCATCTTCTATTTTTATAAAAGGAACTCATATGTTTAGGAAAAAAATAGGTATACAATAGAATTTAAAATTTTAAATATACGTGGCAGAAGAAAATGAAAATCCTTAAGCTAGCATTCCTAGAAATTAACTTATCAAAAGAGAAGGAAAATGAAGAAGGGACAAGGAAGAGGAAGCTGTTACCATTTATTGAACACTTAACATGGCAGCTCATCTGAGCAATCCTGCCGGGGCACCTTGCTCAGACAGGGCGGCTGAGCTGTCGAGGGGTCAAGCAGCTCGTAGGTGATAAGACAAGGATGCCCCACAGCCAGCAGATCCTCATTATGGATTTTTGTCTTTTTTCCCTCAAGTCTTAAGATATTTTTTTAAAGATTTATTTATTTAAGAGAGATAGAAGGAGACTGTGGGAGGGAGGGGCACGGGGAGAGGGAGAATCTCAAGCAGACTGTGGGCTGTGCGCAGAGCCCGACATTGGGCTCAATGTCACCACTCTGAGATCATGACTTGAGCTGAAATCAAGAATCAGACACTTGAACCACTAAGCCACCCAGGCGCCCCTTAAGTTAAAATATTTTAAAAGTGCTACCTTATACAGTGATGTTCTGTTGGCCAGTTTTTGATAGTATGTATTTATACACTTGACATGCAAAGATTTCTGAACTTCCACAGTTTTACTAATGAGTAGTTTTTCAGCAAAACAGCTGTGTTTGCTTTTTCCAATGACATTTAATTTCCATTCACGCGTATCATTTCTATGAAATAAAGGTTTAAAGATATTTTATGATTAGTACAGAGACTTTGCAAATACCACCTTTTAGTAACCAATCCACCCAGTGAAAATCTTTCCTTATTTTCATCTAAAGAGACTCATTCACTGATGCCCAGACCTTGTTGTGTCCCATTTTGGTTCAGGACCACAAGAAATTTAACAATTGTCATGGGACAAGGGTAAGGGGGAGTGAAAGAGAAAAACCTGAGCAGTTCTACACACACACACACACACACACACCCTACTACAGACCATATATTATGGGTGTCTGGACAGAAATGTCTAAAACTTCAATGATCTTTGGAGACGGACAAGTCCAAAGATTCTTAACTTGGAATGGGACAGTAGCACTGGGTTGATGAGTCCACAAACACACTCCTGAACTTGTTTTCTGGAAGTCTGTGTAAATGCACTAGGTTTTATATTTCTCTAGGCTGTTTCTTCCAATTCTCTTCTCTTACTGTTGAGTAAAGCCAAGTCTGGACTGGCTGCATAGCTTTAGTAGCACTTTACTAAGCAAACATTAGTTTGAGTACGTTTTATTGATGTTGTTCCCTCTGATTAGAAATTAGTAATCCAGAAGAGGAAAAAACTTTAACACAGTTTTTAAAAAGGAGCTTCTAAACAAGGAAATGTCTGTAACCTGATGTTTGTTTAAACTGCACATGCGATATATAGATCGCCATTCTAAATACAACAGACGTGTGTTAAGTTGTCCTGTGTGCCTTCTGTACCCATCACTGGCTCTTGCTCCCCTCTAGATCTACAGGAGCGTGGAAGGAAGACTAGCACTCACTGCACTCCGGGCACTGCACCGCGCATGTGCAACAGGGATGGTGATTTCTCTTACCTGAGATAAGAAAGCTAAACTTCACCTAAAGCTGAGTACCTGGCCCAAGTTCCCGCACCCGGTCAGCGGCAGGGTCAGGATGCAAACACACTTCGGTTTGGTGCTAAAGGCCAGGCCTGCACTGCCCAATACTATGCTCTCACAGTCAAGGTCAGTCTGGCCCTTCCCTTGGGTGTGCATTCATATGAGACTGGTCAGGGCTGGGTGAGAAGCCCTGACCAATCTTGGCTGGGTGCGCTGACAAGCTGTCCTAAAGGTTAAAGGTGGCAGGTCAATGGCTATGGAACATACTAGAGCTACCTGGCCCTTGGAAAGGATTCAGGATCCCACTGGCATCATCCTCTTCTCAAGAGTGTCTAATGTTTTCCCACCTTTAGCCTCGCTGAGCTGGACAGAGATATATTTCCAAATCTTTCTGTCCTGTCACTTATGAGGAAGAGGGTACATGCATATCTTCATCTTAGGCTGCCATATTGTTCTCTTCCTCTGTAATCCCCAATTCCTAACTGGCAGAATGCCTCCATGTTCCGCACACTGCACTGGGAATGCAGAAACAAGGGGACACTGTCCTTGCTCGGGGAGCTTGAAGGCCTGTGTGAAGCTGAGGCCAACTGACCCAAAGCTGTGATCATCCCTGTTCTCTTACAAGGCCATCCGTTCCTGGTCGCAGGAGCCACTCCTGCCACACAAGAGGGGATTTGAAAAGCACTAGCCATTCTTGGCAGGTCCCTTACCAAGTCAATCTAGAACACGACTGTGAGACTTCTGCATGTGCTTTCCTCTCTATCTTCATGGCCCTCCCTCTAGCATCAAAACCCCCCTCTCTCCTGCATCCCTTCCCTTCTTGGTGGATTTCCTCCTTAAATTTATCTGACTTCATGATTCAAGCAAGAATCAGTCTCCAGATGCCTTTGATTATTAGCAGAGGATTCCTGAAAAATGAAAGGATTATGGCTCTAATGGAGGGATTCTAAGGATGGCATCTGGTCTTCGATGGATTCCACAGGAAATGAGAGGCTCACTCACCTAAATCTGTGCACACACTCACACTTGTGTACACACACACACACACACACACACACACACACACACACACGGGATACTGTTCACCAGTGCCCCAAATTTGAAGAAATCCCCATCTTCAATGCCCCTCGGTGTCCAAAACAACTTGTGAATGTTTCCATTGATTTTCCTTTTTTTAAAAGCTTTTACGTATTTATTTGAGACAGAGAGAGAGAGAGAGTGACCACAAGCTGTGGGAGAGGGAGAAGCTGACTCCCAGCTGCAGGGAGCCTGATGCAGGGCTTGATCCCAGGACCCCCAGATCATGGCTGGAGCCAAAGGCAGATCCTCAGCTCCACGGACTCAGCCACCCACGTGCCGCCCCCTCCCCACCCTAGCCCACTGATTTTCAAAACCACTGTCAAGGCCGCTCCTCATTCTATCACTTTAGTCTCCTGTTATTGGTCAGCCTCTAACACCTTTCAAAGGTCCTCACCACAGCCACTGAGCCACCTTGCTTTTCCTGCCCTGTCCGATTGTCTTCCTTGTTCTCCACACTTCTCCCACAGCCTATCCCTATTTGATGCTTCCACTTTTCCTTCCTAATGCAGGCCGTGTTCTCCACCATCCGTATCAGAGAGACAGTTAATGTCTTCTGTCCCCATCTGTCTCCAAGCATCGTTTCTGCATAACTGGCTCTTCTTCCCCTCAATGTGCTCTTCCTGCCCTGTCCAGGGTACTTCTTGCATTTAAATCATGCCTTTATTCGATCAGGATTATGGAGATTTTTTTTTTTACCCCATTCATGAGTATTCATTCTACCTTAGTGCGAAAACACCCAGTTGTGACCTGCTTCTAGAATCGTCTCTCTTCAGGGAACACACAAAATTCACAACAGGTCAAAACAAACAATAGGAAAAGAGTTCTTGAATTTCTTTCTGACCCCTGGGGGTTCCTATGTATAGAAACAAACCAAAATGACCTCATTTTGTGCAAAACCACACGAGTGATAACAAGATTTCACCATGAGGCCTCACTCTGTCGATAACGATCAGGACACACCCCAGAAATCTACTACATCTGAGAGCACACCACCACTGCTCCTTCACCTGGCCCTGAGCTCTCTTCCACAGGCCAGCCTCAGATCCCTATAAAAAGATACATAATCAAGACCGTCACACAGAACATCGCTTGTCCTAGTTGTTCCTTCCCAGCTCACCAAAGTATTAAGAGAACTTAGTTCAGTGATAGTCACTGAAACATTCAGTTGGGTTTTCTGGTCTCATAGAACTGATGACTCCTGGACCCTTGATTAGGAGCATCCTGGTATAGACTATAGGGATCTGTCCCACGAAGGTTGTGCAAAGCCTTTTCTGTGCTCTTCTCTCTCACTGTCCCTGACTATAGGTCTGTGATGGGCTGCAGAGCCCACACATCCTTCACTCACACTACCACCTGATACTCCGCAAACCCCGGAAAACTGGCCCGGGATGAGTCTACAGCAATTCCAGCCCCTCACCCCAGCCTGAGGACACCACCCAGGAAGCTGCCCTCCTTCACCGCACAGTCATTAGGGAGTCTTCACTTATCCCATTCGATCAGCAACTCTACACCATAGAAGCAGCTGAATTTTAAAATGAAATTCATTTGGTACCCACTTATCTTTGGTAAGGATCCCCCAAAAGAAATATTAAGGTACTCTTTCGTTAAGATCCCTAAGCAGATAAACACAAGGGCAAATATTTAATTTAATTTTTCCATAACAAAGTATTTATTGCATGTTCTAGGAAGGGTAGAGGAGAGTAAATGCATGGATTATCCTCTCGGATTGTTGTATATCTGATTTGCTGAACTAAGTCCAAGAGTGTGATGAACTAAGTCAACACAAAGAGAAGCTATACTCACCCCATTTGGAAAAAGTAATATCCACTGTCCTCCAACTCAGCTGGCCAAAACTCCAAAACATAGTCATGCAGAGAAATTCGGGGTGAACTGCTTGAGTTTAGCTCAATGAGCCCATGGGATCCACTACTCTTGTACCATCTTATGGCGGCTGTTTCATTCTTGGGCTCAGATGTGGATGAACAATATTTCAGATAGAAAGGCTCCCCTCTGACTGCAGTGATGTTAAAACGTGAAGTACAGGTTTCTTTGTAAGATCAGCAAAGGAAAAGAAAAAAAAAAACAAAACAAAAACAGAATGACAAAGGTGAATGTTTCCTTTCCTAATGCATGAGACAAATAAGCCACGTGAGTAAGGAAGTCCTGAGCAATGTCTTGGTCTTGTGAGTTCTCATTTTAGGGTCAATCTTTCCAACACTGATAGGTCAATCTTTCCAACAGTAGGACACTCTTAGGGCATAAATGAAGACAAAATTTCCAAACAGAAAAAAAAAAAAATTTCCAAACAGGACAGCACCAAAATCTAACCTACCAGAACCAGAAGACAGATGGATGCAGTGAAAGCTTTTCAAAGAAAATGTTACGCATGGCAGCTTCCTCCTTAGGAAAGCCACAGAGGTCACAGTGTTGCCACACCCACCCCGAAAACGGCGCTAGCTGGGGCGTCTCCATGGAACTGAAAACAAGAAATCTAGAGGCCTCAGAGTTCCTCACCTGGTCTCCAAATTTGAGTATCTGTTACGTCCCTCCTTGAGTGCTCCTGCAAGCTTGCTCTCTCCCTCCTTCCCTCCCTCTTTCTCAATCAACCCAGATACTCTGACTTTGGCAAGTTATCTGATCCTTTCAGCTAAGAGGGTCATCATTCCCCTCATTTTGAACTTCTGATAGTTCAAAGTCAGCCCCCATGGACCCTTTCCATATCCTGTTCTCCAAGGGCTCCAGCGTGCCCTTTTATTCAAGTATAAATAAAAATAACATAGAGTGTTATATTAGTTTCCGGTGTACAACATATTGATTCAACAATTCTATACATTACTCAGTGCTAACCATAAGTGTCATCACCATGTATCACCATACAGTGTTATTACAATATTACTGACCAAACTTCCCATGCTATGATTTTTATCCTCTTGATTCATTTGTTTTATAACTAACTGGAAGTTTTTATTTCTTAATCCCTTTTACATATTCCACTCATCTCCCTACCTCCCTACTGGCAATCACCAATTTGTTCTCTGTATCTTAAAGACTCTGCATTTGTTTGTTTATTCATTGGTTTTATTTTTTAGATTCCACATATAGGCAGAATTAAATGGTATTCGTCTTTCTCTTTCTGACTTATTTTACTTAGCATAATACTCTTTAGGTCCAACCATGTTGTCCCAAATGGCAAGATCTTATTCTTTTTCGTGGTTGAGTAATATTTTATTGTGTGTATATATATCCACCACATCATCTTCATCCATTCATCTATCAGAGGACACTTGGGTTGCTTCTATATCTTGGCCATTGTAAATAATGCTGCAATCAACATAGGGATGCATGTATCTTTTCAAATTTGCGGTTTTGTTTTCTTTGGATAAATACTCAGAAGCAAAATTACTGAATCATATGGTCTATTTGTAACTTTTTGAGGAACCTCTCTACTATTTTCTGCAGTGGCTGCATCAATTTACCTTCCCACCAACAATGTCCTTTAACTGAATTTGGAGAATAAGAATCCTTTAATTAAGTAGAGTATTTCTCTGAGGGCACAGAGGAAATGCCTTCTCTCTAGTTAGGGTCTATCTCTCAAAGCAGTTTTAATTATCTGGTTTTAATTCGATGTTGTTAACCACAGTGTAGAGAGGAAGTGGCTCAAATGGTAGAAGTATTCTTTGAAAACATGGATGTCAAATCTACCTCAAAGTACAAGTGTTAATGAATACCAACCTTGTGTTTAGTGGTTGTCATAGAAACTCCATCTTACATTTCAACACAGAAGGTGTGATACATGTGTAAGTGTTGGTGTTAGTTTTAATTGACATCCGAAAGAATGGCTTGCCAAAAACAATTTCATTTCTTTTCCTGTTTCAGGGATGTAATATACATAAAACAAAGGACACAAATCCTACAGTCTGTACTCATCACGTCTCCAACAGACATCCATATTGCTGCATGAAGCAGTGATTTGTCCTTTTTATCACAGTTACGTACATCCAGTTGTGTTCATATTTGACAATTTATCTATTCTGTGGGTGTCGAACATATGGGTTATTTCTAGGTTTTCGCCACTCTTAAAAAAACAATACACTTCTATAAACACCTGTGCCTGTGTTGTGATAGACACACTCACCACTTCTTTGGGGGAGGACTTATCATTTGCAGAAACCTACCCTGACTTACAGACTCTCCAGGGGTAGATGGTTGGAGTCGGATGTTCACGCTCCACTGGCAGCTAATGGCTTCAGCTACCTCGTCTTATGCTTCACACTATATGGTTTTTGATTTAAAAAATGATGAGTGGAGTTCAAGGTGTATGGACTGTCCAGAGCAGGTCCTCCCATTCTTCCATGAACAGAGAGTAAGAATCCAATAGGATCAACAACCTAGACCCTTTGGAATGATGTCTGTGTCTGGAAATGTCTTGAGTCTCGACAATACATGGGATTCTGTCATTCAACTTCTACTAGGTTAGATTAAGCCTCATGTAGAATATTGTCATATTTGTCCAGAGTGAACCCTTTATGAAAAGTGCTCTTTAGATACCTAAAAGGATAAAGAGCTGGGACTTTAGTAACCTTATAGAATGGGCTGTGTGACTATTTTTGATCCTGATACATGTTTCATTGTAATTTGGGAGCAAGGTTATTAGTGTGTGTCTATGGAGCAAGGTACCCATGATGCACGCTTTGTTGCACCTTGCTTTTTCTCTCTGCAGTTTGTAACAGATCAGTTATCTGGCATCAAGAGGAGCAGATCTACCTCCTTTCTTTAACATCTGGGTAACATTATGTTGTCTGGATCTCAACAAAAATGGATCCACTTAAAGTGTAAACATTGGGGGGCACCTGGGTGGCTCATTGGGTTAAAGCCTCTGCCTTCTGCTCAGGTCATGATCAGGGTCCTGGGATCAAGCCCCATGTCGGGCTCTCTGCTCAGCAGGGAACCTGCTTCCTCTTCTCTCTCCGCCTGCCTCTCTGCCTATTTGTGATCTCCCTCTCTCTGTGAAATAAATAAATAAAATCTTTTTTAAAAAAAAAGTGTAAATATTGGACTGGAATTATTTGAAGGTATCAATAACTTAAATTCCCTATCTCATCGGCAGTAATTCTCAAAGCAGGGGATATGGGCTCAAGTGTTACCCTCTCCTAAATAACAGATCAATGCAAATCAGGGTTTGTGTTCCCACCTTCTCCTCTAAAGCAGAAGGAGAACCTTGCTAATCAGTCATGAATCTCTTCTCCAAAAGATCCTGATGAACCCACAGAATCTTTCTCGATATAAGTCTCCAAGCCATCACTGCTAATCAGTTTTAACTTGAACCTGCCACCTGATATAAAGACTACTTGCTTTTCCCAGTCTATGAAGTCTTTCTCATGTACCCCTTCCAGCTGGAATATTCCCCTCAAGACCTATAAGGCATTCCCACTCACTGTCTTCACTACATATATGATGAGATGAATCTCGGCCTTCATGTTGGGAGAAAAAGAATGTGTGTAAAACTTTCTAAAAGTCAATAATAAAGATGGATGTGAACTCTTCAGTTTTAAATAACATAAAGCTGATTTTTATCTCAGACCAATGTAATTTGTTTCCAGATACAATCCTGCTCTCTCCACATAAACTCAGAGAACTAAATCTTTTCCTTTTCATTCATCCCATAGGATTCTTTACTTGATTTCATTCCTATGAACCTTTTATTCTCTATGCCAGGGACACCAAAGGGTTGGTAACTTTCATAGTAAAATCTAAAACCACTAATTTTAATAAATTCAGCATCTTCAACAGCGACCTCCACATACAGAAGTGAAACCTTGTTATTCCCTCTAGACTACCCATTCAGTATGTTCGTGAATGATTATGCTTACTTACCTGAGGTGCTTGTAAACATAAGCACCAAAAATGTCAAGAGTAGTTCTAAACGATGCATCTTGAGGATCTGCTTCAGTGGTATCTCTGGAAAACAGAATAAGACGGGTTCAGCCAAAATTTGCAAACATACACCTGTCTCATGAAGGAGATTTTTAAAAATCTGGCACACAGACTTTTTAAAAATCATTGCAGTAAGTTTTCATATCCCTTTATATACTCCCCAAGTATTCTCAGAACTTTCAGCCACATAGAATTCATAAAATTTCAAGATAATAAATTTCAGCACCCAGGAAATTCCTAGGTGTATAATTCTCTAATACAAGTGAGTCTTCTGTATTTTAAGCCTGGTCTAATAACCTTATCTCAAAGGCCAAAGGTGAGGACAAAAATATTTCCAGAAAGTCAACTGTTCTATGAATAGACAGTCTGTGATATACTGATATATGTATGGCAGGTCTGCCCATGTAGGGGTGTAGGGGTGTGTATGCATGCGTGTGTCCTTTCTTCTATCATACCAAAATGCTCATCATGATCTTCATTTGTGGCTTGAATTTTTAAATATCCATCTTCCTTCTTCAGAACTAAGTGCTTCATAAGTTAGGGAAGTGAGTCTATTTTGTTCATTACTGTATCTTGAGAGTCCAGAACAATGCCTAGCACAGAGTAAGCACTAATACTTGCTACAGAGGAATAGGTGTATGGTGTGTGTGTGTGTGTGTGTGTGTGTGTGTGTGTGTGTGTGTGTGTTTGTGCATTTACACACACATGCCCACATGTGTTTATTTTAGGGAAATGGAGAGATAAAATAGGAGTTTCCTACCCTCCAAATGCCTGATCTCTGTGGACTTGAATCTGTGTTGAACTTCAATCCTACTCAATCCATCTTTTATCCTATGAATTACAGATTTAGAGAGTAGAACAGGGGAAGGGTGTGGTGGGTCTCTGACATCTAGTGTGAATATTGCATAACCAATCCCATGTTCCTGGCGTAGTGCACACCGAGCTCCACCGGGTGGAGGGGGCACAGAAGAGCTTGCTTTCTGGGACACACAATCCTGGGTTGGCATTCCAGCTGGAGCCTTGACTACTGGAGCAACCTTAGGCAAGTTACTTGAAAGTCTCGGATCCTATCTGCTCATTACCAAAATGGAGATGAGTAAGAAGGTCTATCATCAAAATTATTGAGTCATTAGATGAGCTAAGAAACGAAGGCTTTCTGGATGCATGGTAGCCTCTCAGTCCCAAATAATTCTGTTACCAACTGCCACTCACCTCCCATATTAAGAAAGAGGGGGAGAGGGAGGAGGAAAAAGAAGGAAGAAGGAGGGAGAAGGAGCTTGAAGGAGAGAGAAGGGGGGAGAAGGAGGGAGAGGAAGAAGGAGCAGGAGGAAGAAAGAGAAGGAGAAGAGAAGGAGAAGGAGAAGGAGAAGGAGAAGGAGAAGGAGAAGGAGAAGGAGAAGGAGAAGGAGAAGGAGAAGGAGAAGGAGAAGGAGAAGGAGAAGAAGAAGAAGAAGAAGAAGAAGAAGAAGAAGAAGAAGAAGAAGAAGAAGATGACGACGACTGTTAATGCCTAAATCATGGATGAAGTTTAGTGGCTAAGGGGTCAAACTATTTATATCAATCTTTATGAATAACAAAGCATCTGCTGTAATTTCCAAGAGATAACAATCAAGAAAATAAAGACAAAGAGTTAACTACGTATGGAAAGAACCAACTGTTCAAATTAGAGTATTTCTATGGGTCTATGGTTTGAAATCAACCCCCCACCCACACATACACACACAAGTATATTATTAACTCTATTCTCTTACCTCAGATAGAAAGAAAAGTATTATCTCCTCTAATTAAGGTTGACACAGCCTTGTAAAGGACACTGCTATTTTTTTCTTGGTTTGGTTTTTTGTTAATTTTCAAGGTCTACTGAGAGATAAAATTTCTATGAAATAATCCAGCATTCTAATAAGTTACCTCTGAGTTTCAATATGAAACATGTTAAGATCCCAAATTAGCTGGTACTGTCACTGTTCTGTGTGTGTAGATATAAATTTTAATGTACTTATTATAGATTTAAAAGATTAAAATATTAAATAATGAAACTCATTTCCAAAAGAAAAGCTATTCTGGGAAATGTCACAGATACACTAGTAAGTATTAATAAGATATACATAGGGGAATATAAGATTTTTTTTTTTAAGATCTTATTCATTCGACAGAGAGAGACAGAGGGAGAGGGAACACAAGCAGGGGGAGTGGGAGAGGGAGAAGCAGGCCTCCAGCGGAGCAGGAAGCCAGATGTGGGGCTCGATCCCAGGACCCTGGGATCATGTCCTGAGCCGAAGGTAGATGTTCAATGACTGAGCCACCCAGGTACCTACATAGAGGAATATAAATATTAAATTTCTTGCATGAAGGAATTTGGGTGTTTTTTTTTAGTGTTATATTTATTTTTTTTTTGCCTTTCCATAATTTTTAAATCAATCTTTCTTTCTCTCTCTCTCTCTCTCTAAAAAATTGTTTTTGATTTCTAAAGTATTATGTAATGTCCAATATAGGACATTATAAAATGAAGACTGAAAAAAAGAAGTGGGGGTGTAGAGGAGGGCACATTTTGCATGGAGCACTGGGTGTGGTACATGAACAATGAATCTTGGAACACTGAAAAAATAAAATTGAATTAATTTAAAAAAAAGAAAAGAAGAAAATGATCTCAATATGCATAACATGTTTCCTTGTACTTTTTCTGCATGATTTTCTAATAATTAAGATGTTCAAAAATGTTGGTATCCTGCATTTTCCACTTAATAACAATGATCACTTTCCCGTGTCACAAAAATCTCTTCTTTAACATCATTCTAAATTGCTACATAGATCCCTTGGTATGTGTCTATTATAATTTATAAGATACATTTTATTACAAAATAACCCCATAACTATCTTTTTGTGTAAGCGGTATAGATGAGTTTTTGGATCACAGCCTCTGGCACCAGACTGGCTGGATTTGAATCCTCATCCTACTCTTTCCCAGCTGAATAACTTTGGACAAGTCACTTACCCTCCCCGCTCCTATGTTTCTGGATAGTTCTTCCATTTCCTGGATAACCAGGAAAGAGACTAACAATACCATCTCCTGGAAGTGATGTGAAGGTTTCATGAGTTACTACTGCAAAGTATCCTGCATAATAAATATCACTTCAACATTAGTTATTTATCTACCTTTTTCATTATTTTCTTGGTGTTAAGACAATGGCAATACAATTTATAGGTCAAAGAATACATTTTAAACATGATAAACACATAATACCAAACTGCATTCCAGAAATGTAATAATTCATACTCCTCGGTTGTGGAAGATAATATCCATCTACCACACCCTCAGAAGCACTGGGTACTCTCATTCTTCTATTTTTTTAAAAAGATTTTATTTAGTCATTTGATAGAAAGAGGGCAATCACAAACAGGCAGCAGGCGGAGAGAGGGGAAAGCAGGCTCCTCACTGAGCAGAGAGCCCAATGTGGGGCTGGATCCCAGGACCCTGAGATCATGACCTGAAGGACTTAAAAGGGTGTAAATTTGGGAGAAACTGGGTTTATGCAGGTTCTGGGACAAGGTAACCACTCCCAGTTCACCAGCATAAAAACACATACAAAGGCTATGAACAAGTGGTCTGGGAACATGGAAAGACAGGAGTCCTGCCCTCAGGGAGCTCCCAGGGAGTGGGGATGGATCCAGGAGTAATGGGAATGCAGGGTGGCGCAGGTGTGGACAAAGGCTGTTTGGGGCACTAGAAGTTGGAGAGCTTCGGTGAGAAGGCAACCATTGAGCCAGGGTGTAAGGACTGCAGGGACACCGCAGTTAGAATGGAGAAGGGTTTGGGGAGCAGGACCAACACATACACGGGAGGGAGGAGGTGGGGGAGGCATCGAGACACCATCTGTGGGACAGGACTCTGGAGTCGGAAGGCTGCTCCTGGCCTTGCAGATGAGAAGCCTAATTCAGCATATATTCTGCTTTCCTTAGTGTGGAAGCATCTGTGTGTTTAATGTCCAAGGTGATTTTTCCCTCTTTGCATTGGTGGTTTTATCATCTCAGTTGGTGGGTGAGCGAAACACTTAGGCACCGGACATCGTAGAGAGGGAATTATTTTAAAAATCACTGGTGTTAAGATTTTCATCAAGGCAATTTATGTTAGGAGGGGCTCAATCATGTTTTGATGGTGAGTGATTTACATTGAGGCAATCCACATTGATTCGTGTGTGTCGGGGTCACTCTCTAGAATCTGGACTGCTTCACCTGGTCTGGTCCCCAGCTGCCTTAGTTAAAAGAATTTTGAAGTAGTCTCACAATTGTGGGTTTCTGTGAATTACATTTTTTTTTTTAGAGGATGGTCACTTTGCCCAGGGTGGAGTCTATAAACAGGGCTCGTGGGCAGGACCTGCGGCTCAGGAGATGAATACTGAGATGCTCTGCAGGGACCTGGGCTATACAAGCTCAGGGGTCAGAGAGAACAGTTGACTTGTATCTGACTCTCATCCTAGGTCACACGATTTTTTACAAAAGAACCTTTTCCATTTAGACAAAACTTCATGCCACCCGGTGATTTAGGGGAAGTTTGTGAGTGTTCTTTGTATGTGTGTGTATGTGTGTGTATGTGTGTGTGTGTGTGTGTGTGCACATACATACCTACATATAAATATACATGCATATGTATGTACATATATTCAATATGTCTTAAATAGTCTGAGCACCTTCAAAGTAGGCTGAGCTAAGCTGTGATGTTCAGGAGATTAGATGTATTAATTGCATGTAGGCGGGGTTTTTCAGAACTATCCCCATGATAAGCGGAGGAAGATCTGTACACATAATGGCACAGGTTCTTAACTGATCTTGTTTCCAGAACCCCTAGACGAGGCTGGGGCGCCCCTTGCCCAGGGGGCGGGCGGCGGGGCGCCGCTCCTTACCTTCAGGGGGGGTCCCCCGAGGCTGCGGCGGGGGAGGCCGTCCCTCCTCCACTCTGGTCGCAACGGCGGAGGCAGGAATTCCAAAAGCAGGTGAGAAACTGCACTGCGCTGCCTCCCTAGCACTGGGAAACACGAAAGGAACGAGAGGAGCCGCAAGTGTGCTTAAAGATGTAAGGCAACCAGAGAAGGTTGGGAAAAGAAAGAAAAAAAAGAAAATGAAAAAAGAACAGAGAGTAAGAAGAAAGAAAAGGCGTCTGGCAGCCGCGAAGGCTGCGGGTGGGACGTAGGTCCGTGTCTGCAGTGCTAGGTGGGGCTCTGCTCGGTCCCTCGGAGTGTCCCGGGCCTGGGATGCTCCAATCAGAGATGATCCTCGTCGGGTTTTCTCCCAGTGAGGGGCTTGGGGGCGGGGATCCTCCCAGTTCGCGGTGTTCCTAGGTGGGGTTTACGCCCGGTTCCGGACGCTTTGGCTTCGGGGTGCTCGTGGTCTGGGGCGCCCCTCGCAGCGTGCCGGGTATATGGACTCCTCCACCTGGGCGCCCCGCCTCTGAGTTCCGGGAGCCGCTTTATCGCAGGCGCGACCGCACGCAGCCGGAAAATCCCGCGCCTCGCCCTCGCGCCGAGTTCAGCTGTGGTCCCAGCCGCGCGCCGCGAGTTTCGGGAGCTCCCAGGCGGTGGGCGGAGTCCGAGGGATCTGTGGGGCCCCGGGCGCTCGGTGCTGCTTCCTTGCGCACCCTACAGGCCGCCGAGAGATTTGCACCAGAGTCAGGTGGGGAGGGAATCAGCCAGCACTGAGCACAGGGGCACCATCTGAGGTTAAGGGGAGGCCAAAGGAGAAAATGTGTTTTCAAAGTTTTTAAATTGGTCTGTAGTAGGATCTTTCCAAAAGTGAAGAATGAAACCTATGGCTGACCGGGAAAGGGTTTAATGAGAGTGATTTCATCCTTTTTCTTCAGTCGAAATAGTTCATCATATAATAAAAGAGAAAGATCATACAATTATCTCAATAAATGCAGTAAGAACAAACATCTGACGAAATTCAACAGACTTTCTTCATTAATAACATTTGGAATATTGAAAACCAAAAGGAACATTCCTAATCTGATAAAGAGTGGAACAAGATAAGGATGTTGCCTCTCATCTGGAACAAGCCTTTTGTGAAAAGTAAAGAAATAAAAATAGAAGACATACAGACTAAAGGAAAAGATAAAACCACTCTTTCTGACATAATTTCTGATATAATTTTATGTAGCTCGCCCTTCAAAATTTATAAAAGAGCTGCTGGAAGTCATAAGTGAATTTAGCAAGATCATGGAATAAAAATTCAATATACAAAAATCAATTGTAATTCTATACGATAAAAATGGAAATTTGAAAAATGAAATTTGTTATAAATACCATTTACAATATCATAAAAAATCAAATACCAAAGTATAAATCTCATGAAATGTCTACAAAATGTCTACAAAATGTCAACAAAATACTGCCAAGAGACATAAAAGACATAAAAATGGAGGGATATACCATGTTTATGGACTGGAAGATTCATTGTTAAGATATCTATTCTGCACAAACTGTGGAGTTTACAGAGTCTATGCATTTTTGACTCTATAGGTTATAGAGTCTGTATATTTCACGCAATCCAAATCCCAGGAGGAATTTTCAAAGGAATTGAGAAACTGGTTCTAAAATTTATATACAAATGCAAATGATCTGGAATAGTCAGAACAATCTTGGGCATAAAGAATAAAGTTAGAGGATGTACCTTGATTTGAAGGCTTACAATAAGGAAATACTAATCTTCACAGTGTGATATTTGCATGAGCATATAAATGAAAAATAATAGAAAGTAGAATAATAGATCCACACATATATAGCCTAATGATTTTTGACCAGGGCACCATGTCAATTCAAGAGGGAAAGAGAAGTCTTCCACAAGTGTTGCTGAAACAATTGGGCATCTCTATAGGGGAAAAAAAAAGGTTGACCCTCACCTCATTCTTTATGCAAGTATCAACTCACAGTGGACCACAGACTTAAATATAAAAGCTGGAACAAGGAATATTTCATAAAGATACATGAAGAAATATCTCCAGACCTTGAGATAAAAAAATAGATAAGACACAGAAAAAAACTACCCATATAAGAAAAATTGACCAGTTGAATGTTACCAAATTAAAAATATCTGCTAATCAATGATACCATTAAAAAAATGAAGAGGTGGGGCACCTGGGTGGCTCAGTCGTTAAGCATCTGCCTTCGGCTCAGGTCATGATCCCAGAGTTCTGGGATCGAGCCCCGCATCAGGCTCCCTGCTCGGCAGGAAGCCTGCTTCTCCCACTACCATTCCCTCTGCTTGTGTTCCCTCTCTCATTGTGTTTCTCTCTGTCAAATAAATAAAATCTTTAAAAAAAAAATGAAAAGGTAAGAAGGAAAGTCTGGAAAAATTGTCACCTTACATCTATCTGAAAAGGAATTTGTATCCAGAATATATAAAAAATTTCCACATATCAACAACATGAAGAGAAACAACACAATATTAAAATGTGCGGAAGGTTCTACTTTCACTGAGTGATACATGAATCTTCCTGGTGAATAAGAGCATGAAAAAGCTCAACATCATTAATCATCAGACAACTGCATATAAAACCAAAATGAGATTCTTTTAACATCCACTGAAATAACTAAAATTCAAAGAAACATGACAGTACCAGTCATCAGTGAGGAGGCAGAACAAGAATGGTCTTGTACATAACTAGAGGAAACGTAAAATGGTACAATTAGTTTGTCCATGTGACAGTTTCCTAAAAGGGACCACTCCTGGGTATTGAGCCAAGAGAAGTAAGAACACATGTCCCCAAGAATGTTCAGTCTCCATATTCATAATTGGTACCACATGAAACAACCCAGATGTCCCTCACCAGGGAGAGGTTAAACTGTGTACAGGCACACAATGGAATACAACTCAGTAACACAGAGGAACAAAGTATGGACACATGCAAAACCCGGATACATCTCCAAAACTTTACATTATATGGAAGTAGGGAGTCCCAGGGCTGTCCGTCTGACTTTATTGATAGAAATTTCAAGATCTGACAATACTAATCTATGGAGATAGAAATCAGAACATTGTTTGCCTCTGAGGAAGGAGAGGGGATTGACTGGAAAATGGCTGGATGGAACTTCCCTGGGAGGTGATGGAAATACTTCTTTTTTTTTAAGATTTATTATTTATCCCTCTATTTGAGAAAGAGAGGCCACAGGTTGGAGGCAGGGGTAGAGGGGGAAAATCTCAAGCAGACTCCCTGCTGACTGAGGAGCCCGACATTGGGGCTCGATCTCAGGACCCAGGAGATCATGACCTGAGCCAAAATCAAGACTCAGATTCTTAACTGACTGAGCCATCCAGGTGCCGCGATGGAAATATTTCTACCTTGTTTGGGATGGCAACTACACAGGTAGGCGTAATTGTCAAGATTCATCAAAATTACGATCTGCATTTTATCGTATACAAATTTGAGTTGAGTAAGGGCAATTCCTTGTGTTTTTATAATTCACCAGAATTTTTACCAGGATCCTATGGTAGACACCCTACTGGTTTTGGCTGAATTCATTCTATTCACGTTACTTTGTGTGGTAGGCGAAGCATCTCTTACTGTCACTGCACAGATGAAGAAACTGGGAGAGGTCGGTGGTGCTGGTGGTGCTGGCCCGAGAAGCCAGACTTCTGGTGGTTCTGCAGCTGCTCTGTGAGCATGTGCTTGGAATCAGCCTCTTGGAGCTGAGAAAGTCCTCAGAGCTCTTCCCCTCCAACCTTCCCATGTTGCAGGAACTGAAGCTTGGGTGACTTGGGAGGTGGTGTGTAGGTTTGGGAAAAGAGAGCTCAGCAACGTCAGACGGGGCCAGCCCTCTCTGGGTTCTGTGAAGTGTTTCCCTCATCCCTCTGGGTTTCCTCAGTGGCTTCAAACCCCATAAGGTTAATAAGGAGTGTGGCTGATTCCCCTGTGTACCCCTGCACAGCCCTTCCTCTCCCTGCCCCTGTCAAAGAGATATTCAGCTCATGTTCAAAAAAATGTAAGCATTGAATACTTGTAAAGCAGCTTAAAATATAGACAAAAATAAATTAAAAATATACATAATAATAAAATACATTTAAAAATAAAGTCTATAAAAAACACGGAAGAGATTATTATAATTTCCTTGTTATATCCCACTTACTTGCTATAGATAGAGACCAAATTTGGCTCTGTGCATTCAAGTAGCTAGTGTAAAGAGGAAAATAAAATCAGTTGTAAGATTCTCTAGGTCCACAGATCAAAAACATGTCTGGAAGTCTTGGTCGGTGAAGAAGCAGGATTAAAAAGCACATCTCTTCCTGATGGTATTACTCATAGTCACACAGCTGGCTGATAACAGAGAATGGCTTGTTGATTCCAAATTATGTGATGTTAACCAATCAACTAGACAACATCCTTCCCACAGGCTAATTGTTTTAGTAGTTCAATAAAATCAAATATAGCCATATAAAAGCACAATGACTAACCAGAGTAAGGAAACCAGATTTAACAAATAAAAATACAAGAGTCACAACTAAATTTTAATTTCAGATCAATTTCAGATGAAATTTCATTCTTTGAGTTCAACCATATTTTATCTGGCAACCTTAATCCGGGGAGTATAGATTTAGATTATACGGTATATAGGGTTGGGTAACCACAGATCCTTTAGGCAATCATCCAGATATACAATTTCTTCTCAGGCATTGAACAACAATTCAAAATTACACTCCCTGTTGAGGGTCTGGAGTGCAGTTTTCTTTGGCAGTTAAACCCCAAATCATAGGGGCAAGAGTGGCTCAGTTGGTTAAGTGTCTGCCTTCGGCTCAGGTCATGATCCCAGGGTTCTGGGATTGAGCCCCTCAAGCTCCTTGCTCAGCGGGGAGCCAGCTTCTCCCTCTCCCTCTGCCACTCCCCCTGCTTGTGCTCTCTGTCTCTTCCTCTCTCTGTCAAATAAATAAATAAAATCTTTTTAAAAAAATCCCAACTCACACATTTTTTTAAAGCGGCTCTGCTGAGGGTAGTATCTCCATCCACTTATAAAATCTGAGCTCTGACATGACTCCCAGCTCAAGAGGACACTGCTGAGTTCCGGGTCCACAGCTGGGCTTTGTGGCCCCCGAGAGCATGTCAACTCCTTTAGGGAATTAATGGGGATGGTGTTGACTGTGAACCTCACCTTCACTTTTGCCAAATGGTTCTGCCAAAATGCCCTGCTGATTTCATAGAAATGTTACAACAAACCAATTTCTCAAATTAAAAAAAAAACTATAATTGGAAAATATGTTGAAATGGCCATTGCAGAATTACTTACAAGGATGGCTGTTTAAATTCAACACAACTCAAATATACAATGATAACTAATGAGGTACATCAGCAGTGACACAACCGTGAAATAGAATTCTATAAATATTTAAAATATTAAAATTTAAGTGACACATCAAAGTTTAAAGATTTTATCATGATGTAAAACAGAAAAAAAATAAAATCTACACACTATATAAGTTCAGCTACATAAATGGTATGTTTCAGCACAAATTCAGGTTTTTTTGCAAATACAAATTTATCGCAATGTTTAAATGTCCTTATCTTAGGATGAGGGATTTATGGATAATTTTTGCTATTTTCTTCTTCCATATTTCTTGTTCTTCTGTAATTTCTAGAGGGAGAAAAAATATCTCCCTTTAAAAAAAAAGATTTTATTTATTTGCTTGAGATAGAGCAAAAATGAGAGAGATCATAGAGGGAGAGGGAGGAGTAGGCTCCCGGCTGAGCGGAGAGCCCAATGTGGGGCTCGATCCCAGGACCCTGGGATCATGACCCACGCCAAAGGCAGATGCTCAACCAACTGAGTCACTCAGGCACTCGGAAAAAAAAAAATTTCTAAAGAGAATGAAAATCTCTGAAAGAAATTTGAGAACCACAAAAACTTGATTATAATGGCAACCCCGTAAGGCCCTCCAATAACATCGACAACATCGAGATGATAAAACCCAGCATCCAGTCAAATAAAATATAATAAATAATAAATTCTGGTCTATTGGGAATGAGGAGCACTATAAATGTTCTGCTTGAGGGAATCTGAGTGTTCTTCAAGGTTGCATGCAAATTTACCTCTAAAACTTCCAGCTCGAAGTCCAACACATAGAATATTGACAAGGAATAAGGAGCAGGAGAACAGGAAAGAGAGAGAAAGGAAAAAAAGCATACTGAAAAGATTCTAGGCTTGGAGAAAGAGAAAGACCGGCAAAGGTTTTCTCCCTTTTATTCTATAATAAAAGAAGGAAAGTGGGCTGAAGAGAGGGGGATCTAGGATAGAAATTTCTGGGTGTTTTACATCCCTCCCCCCAGGAAAGTAGGAGTAAAATTGGTAGATGAAACCGGAGACCAGCACCCTCTAGACATCACCTGTCTTCACGCCCCGGCTTCAGTATCTGGTCAGTGTGGTCATCCAGCCAGGAGGAGTTCAGGTCAATGGAAACCGGGTGCCTCAGTAGTGCATCAAAGCCAGCCCTACTGCCCCAGGGCACTCAGGGAAGCCAAACTGGGTGTCTTCCCCAGCGGTTTGCCGGGCACAGGCATGCGGTACCTCACGTGCTTCCAGAATTTGGAATTCAGCGAGCCTTTGTCGGCCGAGTGGTCTTGCCTCCACTTGATGGTACCTTGCACTTCCATGAGGTGCCGGAGGGACTCCTGAAGCTCCCCCAGCTGCAGTCCCCCCGGCTTGCTCAGAGCCTCCAGCTCTATCAGAATCACCTTGGAGTCATTCTGGATGAGGGCGCTGTGCAAGGCGATCTCCTGCTCGTAGGTGAACTCCCTGCTGTGGAGCACCTCAGGGGTCAGGATAAAAATCTGCCGCCGGCTCTTTCGTATGTTGTTTTCCACGGCGGTGGCAGCATCTGGGAATAAAAGACCCGGATCACATCTCCTGCTGCTGCATTTTGAAGTCTAATGCTTTGATCATGAATGTCCTGGACTTTAAAAAAAAAGTTATGGTTTTAATCTGGCAGGAGATTCTGACACTGATCAGTTCTTCATTCAGGAAAGGGGGAATGTGCTTAAAGGTACAACCGGTTATGTGGACAACCGGTTATGTGGACACAGCCGGTTATGTTCAACTTGCTCCTCTCACTGTGAGCACATCAGTCCCAAGTCCCTCTTCCTTCTCTGGTAGGTCAGTTCTCACTAAAACAAAGTCTCTGGAGTTAAATGACAGGTAGACATATTTAATGGGAGAATTAGAATTCAAGTTCATTAGCTATGTATTATCTTCTTAGAATATTTGCGATTGTGTTTTACCAGGGCTTAGTACTTTTACTCTTAGGGACTGTTGCTCTTCTGAACTGTTTAAAATATCTAAGGGAATCCTGGATTCACGTCACTCCCCAGTGTCACTGTTTGAGAAGCTGACCTGATTCCTACTAGAAAGATCTTAAGGAAGAGCAGATCCCTTATCAAATTAGAGTTTATACAGCATCAACTCCATGGTGATGGCAGGAATCTTCTGGGCAGACTTAGAAAGAAATATAGACTACTCAGCTCTCACTGCAAGGAGGGAACAGAGAAAACAAAGAAACATAACCACGAACAAAACCACTCAAGATACTCTCAGAGCAGGGCAGCCAAAAATGCCAATCCATGTAGCATGAACTAGGAAAATAAATGTTGAATAGTGCCAGGCAGAGACCTCATTTGGGTCAGGATCCTAACAGAAAACTCAGCACACTCAAAAGGACTGACTTAAGGGAGGTTAATGAGAGGAGAATTTGTATAAGTTGTGGGCAGAGCCAAGAGAAATCAATGAGAGATGCCTAGAACCCCAGCATGGGAAATAACAGGGGAGGCATTAACCCTGTCTGGGTGTGAAGGGGAGGAAGCAATTACTGAAGCTAATGAATATAAAGGCAGCTAACAGGAGCCATTGGCCAAATCCAGCAGAGGGCAAGAGCATGACAGATTCCATAATGACCAGCCCTTCCCTGCTCCCCCCAGGACCACTAGATGGAGCGGATTAGATTTGAAGGGGCGAAGAGTAGATTTGAAGGGGCAAAGTTCTGGAAGGTAACTAACATGGGAAGAGATACCACTGATGCAATGAGTCATGAACTTTTCCGAAGTGACTAGCAAAGTTTGGTGTTGTTTTGTTGTATCTGATCTCACTTGGGTTAAAGTAAGGTTCAGAGGACATGCTTGAGGGAGGGGGAGTGGGAGCGTTCCCTGGTGAAAAACAGCACAATGCAGGTCATGCGAGCTTGAGCCTCAGCGAGTTGGCCTTCACGCTGGGCTGGAGAGAGGTAGAACTAGAAACGAGGTGGATGGATCTGAGACAAAAGCGATGAAGGGTTCGCAGCCAGATGTGGCCGGCGGTGTGACATCACAAACAGCTGGGGTCCCTGCAGTTTCCTGAGCAGATGTGTAACATGAAAAGAGCGTTTGAGCACCTTGACTCATTTCTTTCTAGTGGAATGAGTAGCCAATGGGAGAACTGGAGGAGGAAGAGAGCCTCTAGACAAAACTGGGATTCCATTTTCCTGAATCATTTATTTTACAAGTCGCCCGTGCCATTGTGGGGGGATTAACATTGCCCAAATATTCTAGGATGAAGCAGATTCACCTGCTGGCTCTTCCTTTACGTCTATAGATGCTTGGATCCCTCTTTGTGGTGGAAATGCCAGTTTAAATTCACAGTCTACTGAGCGTTAACTTTATTGGACTTACCCTCAACGATGCTCCTACCTCAGGAACACTCCAAACATTTCCTGGTCTCTGAGGAATTCGAGAAGAGCTAGAAGGAGGGCTCATGGGTACTTGACATAAATATAGAGGGAGGAGGAGAACAGCTACTCAAAGGCCGGAACTGTGACGAACTGTCAAAGGTACATAGAATCGACGAAGAAACAGAAGATAGCTCTAGTGGTTGTGGGGAGAATATACATTTGCAAAGGTTTCTCCAATACAGGGGAAATCATAAAGACTTTCTGAATCCGTGCAAATATTTTAGCCAATGCCTCTAGATATGAGAACAATTTTTTTTTGGCTTTTGAGTCTTCTTTCAGCTCTTCTAGAGAGAATTAAGATTCAGTTATCCTAGTGGTGAACATGGGAAATGAAGTAGGGGCGATGCTTTGCTAAACCCACGTAGCAATGTCTTCGCATTGCTGATACTCTTGTGAAGACCTCATGATCAGGTCAGCTATCGGGGAAGGAGAAGCAAAGAATAAGTATCTCCTTCTTCTGGAGAAATATTTGAAAACACCAGTCTTAAGGCCTGGAGTAATGATTGTAATTCCTTATCCAACAGAAGGATAAGACCACCTTCCCTTGGCCTTCTGATAAGGGTGACTTTCTCTCCCTCGAGTGTGTTGAGAGCTTTACCTTCTCCAGGTAGCAGATCTCTCCCATAAATGCATAAGTTATAGCCACATTTATTTTCAAGAACTTCAGGCAGAATGTGGTGAACAAAGTGCCCCACGGCATTGGTCCTCTCGGGACTATTTTTGTAGCTCCGCGGATAAATGACGTAAGCATCATAGATCTTTCCATCTGAAAATGAGAACGAGGAGTACTTTATTCCTTGGCTCTGAAAATTCCCATTTGACTCTTGCTAGACATTCTTCACTGAATTTTATTGTTGTTGGTGCATGTGTCCCACCCCCCAAAATATTCTAGAATCCAGAGGTGGTGACAACAATCTACTACCACAAAATGTCATCAGAAAACCAATCTTAGGGGCACCTGGGTGGCTGAGTGGGTTAAAGCTTCTGCCTTCAGCTCAGGTCATGATCTCAGGGTCCTGGGATCGAGCCCCACATCGGGCTCTCTGCTCAGCGGGGAGCCTGCTTCCTTCCCCTCTCTCTGCCTGCCTCTCTGCCTACTGTCATCTCTCTCTCTCTCTGTCAAATCAATAAATAAAATCTTAAAAAAAAAATCACACCTGCATTCTGATGGCTCTTTCTAAGCTGTTCACATCCAGAAAGCAGGGACACTTTAGTTAATGTTTTGAATTCCATGAAGTTTTACTAATACACATTTCCCAAAATGCTTAAACTTTTCTGGGCTTGGGCTGATTCTGTTCCTGATTTAGCAGGAACAGCAAGCCTATTGGGGAGGAAATTTGAGCTGTTGTGATCAATCTTGGAACCATAAGGAGCAACAAAAAAGGATAGAGACTGCCCTCCAAGTGGACTGGAAAAAAAATCTACTAGCAATATATTGGCTAGCAAAATCCGGGTTTACAAGCATAGCTTTCCTCCCCCCCAAATACTTTTATTTTATTTTTTCAGTGTTACAAGATTAAATTATGAGCATAGCTTTTAAAAGGTCAATAGACGGGGGCGCCTGGGTGGTTTAGTGGGTTAAAGCCTCTGCCTTTGGCTCAGGTCATGATCTCAGGATCCTGGGATCAAGCCCCACATTGGGCTCTCTGCTCGGCAGGGAGCCTGCTTCCCCGTCTCTCTCTGCCAGCCTTTCTGCCTATTTGTGATCTCTTGTGATATGTCAAATAAATAAAATCTTAAAAAAAAAATCAACAGATGAGTCACCAACAGCCATCATGGATCCTTTTCTTTTGAATAAAAATGTGAAACTTGACACTTACCATTCCTAGTTTTGTAAGGTCTAGCTAGGTCTCTCCAGAGCAGATTCACCTCAATCCAAAACACTTTGAGCATTATCACCATGATATTGATTAGCATTAACAAGGTGCTAAATCCTGCCAAGATGTAGTAGATGTTTTGCTTGTCATCTATTCAAAAGATAAGGGGAGGACACAAATGATCACTATTATTTCTAGAACAAGTAAAATAAACAGACCTCCATCAGGAGTACGAGAAATTCATACAGGAGATGCCCACCTGGCATTTTCATGGTTGCTTTAAGAATCAGTAAGTACACATTTACCGAATGCCTCCTCTGGGCAAGGCAGCAGGTTAGGCCTTTAGGGGCCTCTCAAAGCATAAAAGGTATTGAGGCAAATTGTAAACTTAAGACAGGAGGTGAACATGTACTTTGAGCTGGCAGAGGTTTTTTAGGAGTGCTCCCTCCATGCTGGACGGGGCAATGGAAGCTTCCTGTAGGAGGAGGGAAGTTTTAGAGAACCACGAAATAAGAAAAATGTACTCCTGACAAGAGGGGCCGCTGTGAGCCCAGGGGCAGAGATGTGGTGTGTTCTCTGAGGAACCGGAGTAATCCCGTGTAGGGAATTAGTGGAAGAAACAATAAGAAATGTGTGTCAGGGCTCGTTTCTGACCAGACTTGGGGCTCCCGTTTAGGCATTTTGCCTTTGTTCGGGAAGGTCACAGGAGCCACTGATGAGTGTTGACTGGGGTGTTAACAATGAAGGTGGTTGATAAGCAAGATTAATCTGAAGGTAGGGGAAGATTTGTCTCTGTGGGTAGAGACCATAATTACTTAGATGAAAATGGACAGGAAGTTTCTGCAATACTTATGGTGAAACATAAGGAGGGTTCAGATTTGTGTAATAATGAAAAAGGTGCAGATACACTTGCCGTTGGGGCATTAAGGAGAACGAATCAAAAGGTCTTGGGGTCTTAATGCATCGGAAAGCAGAGAAGAGACAGGGGCCATGTAAGTCTCTAAAGCATAACTGATGGGGAAGTCCGATTACTGGGGCTCTCAGTTCTAAACACACCCCTTACTTTTCTCACCACGGAACTGCATCCCGTACTCACTTGCACAAAGTGTATACTCAAGATGGTTCCCGATTTCAAGGACTTGCAACAGATATGTACAAATTATATACAGGCATTGTACTCATTAATGGTGTTTTTCTTGGGTGTTTTAAGTTTACTTCTCTCTCTAGAATTAACTCTCCTCTTACAAGTAGTCTCACCTAAAGATGACCGTGAGGAGAATCTCAAGGAGATTTTTTTCTTATAAGCATTCTCCCTGCATTTTTTGTCTGAAATCTCAAAGCATGGGGTTCTAGTCTTGCCCTAGAAAAATCCATTACCCATATTCACAGATTCCTCTCATTGTTCATCAGCACCCTGAGTAGCCAGAACCGTGAAATCAAGAATGGCCAAGGGGAAGAGATTAAAAATCGGGAAGGGAGGGCAATGGAGGGGGCATGTGGCTGAAAATTGGCAGAGAGCTTACTATCTGTCATCAGTTTAAATGATAAATATACCCTAAGGAAAGTGTTTCAACAGGATTCTCCTCCAGGTCACTCTCTCTAAAAGTCCTATCAGGAGGGGTGCCTGGGTGGCTCAGTGGGTTGAAGCCTCTACCTTCGGCTCAGGTCATGATCTCAGGGTCCTGGGATCAAGCCCCGCATCGGGCTCTCTGCTCAGCGGGGAGCCTGCTTCCCCCTCTCTCTCTCTGCCTGCCTCTCTGCCTATTTGTCATCTCCCTCTCTCTCTGTCAAATAAATAAATAAAATCTTTAAAAAAAAAAAAAAGTCCTATCAGGATACCCTCTGGGAATGTACATTTCTTAGGGAGATCATAGTGAAGTAACTGCCTGTGTGGGAGGCCGCTTCTACTGGGAGGAAACAAGTTAATCCGAGACAGTAAAGAAAGTTGAAGTTCAATATCTTTCTGTTAATGACTTTATTCCTGTGTAAATAACTCCATATGTGGTGACTAAACACTAAATGCTTTCTGAAAGTGTTCATAAACAGGAAAACACTGCCTAAGTTAGAGTCGTGGTTCTAACTCTAATTCAGCAAGTTATTCAACCTCCTCTTGTTGCCTTTTCAGCAAAATTGGGTGATAGAAACAGTCTCTTCCTCATGGGTTATTGATCAAATAAATAAGAAATGAAACAGGAAATAATCAGAGATGTCCAAAGGAAACAAGGAATAAATGTGTACTACCATGATTAGGAGTGTCAAATATTTATTTAATCACATCAAGTAATACGGGAACATAAGCTTTTAAAGTTCTTGTTGAAGTTCAAGACAATGCTGTAATTTATTTTGTGATGGGAAATAAAGGAATTCCTTGTAACAATTAAACTGCCATAGCAACAGTTTTTGTTTAATGTACACAGTAGTTCGGAACAGAGTGTAACCACATTCATTTGAAGAGAAAAAGGGAAGGGAAGCACATACGAATAAACCAGAAGGAAAAAAGTCACCAAGTACATGTAACGAGAAAACAGTTCTAATACACAGGTCGTCAAAGAACATCCATAAAGTGACAATGTCAACAAGGCATGGGGATATCGAGGCAAAGGCAATTCTGGGGTGGGGGGCAGGGCACAGCTTCCTCTCTCCTCTGAGATCCACTGCGCTGTCTACTACCACCAGACTGCCCTGATACTACATGGTGACCTGGTCCATATGTCCTGGGGCGACTCCATTGTTACTGGTAGAAACCTGGCGACCCACGGAACTCAATAGCATTCGATGTCATGCTTCTGTTTGTTTTACAAATTGGTGGTTTGAGTCTAAATTAAAGCAAAAATTCCAAGCACCAACCACCTCAGACAGACTTAACTACGAACACATGAAAATGGTGGTCTGCTTATCTATCACCCTCAATTTTTTTTATCAGGTTGTGCCTCTGTATGTTTATTCAAATTAATCTGGGCTATATCCCACTTAGGGGTATAAACTGAGGACTTAAATCTCCCTGTGGCTATGTGACAAACACATTAAATGATTTCCATGTAGTTGTGCATGGGGTGACAGGTGTAAAAATACCTTATTTTTCTCCCCACCCATTTATACAGGATTCAATGCTTCATCTACCAAGCAAGATGTCTTTGCCTGGAAATGCAAACAAGGGAGAAAGTTGACAGGTACTCAGGAAGGAAATGTTTGTAAAACTGTTTTTGCTGACATCACTGCATTCGATGACATACCAAAGGAGGGGGAGGAAGAAACAGTCTGTTCCCCGGGGAGGAGAGTGTCATCACTGACATTGGTTAGTGATGTCTGGGTAAGGTGATGATTAAAAGCACAATGACTCTGGGGTACCTGGGTGTCTCATTCAGTTAAGCATCTGCCTTTGGCTCAGGTCCTGATCCTAGGATCCTGGAGTTGAGCCAAGGGTCCTGGGGTCGAGCCCTGCATCAAGTCCCCTGTGAGACTTCCTGCTCAGCAGGGGAGTCTGTTTCTCCTTCTCTCTCTCTGCTCCTTCCCCCACTCATGCTCTCTCTCATGCTCTCTCTCTCTCTCTCTCTCACTCACTCTCTCCCTCAAATAAGTAAATAAAATCTTTAAAAAAAAAAAGCACAATGACTCTTAAATGGTCTTATTACTCTTTCAAATTCTTTACAGACAATGTAAACCTATATTGTTACCTATACCCAAGACAAATCATTCTCTCCAATTTTAAAAGATTACACGTGGTGTCTGAACCTACTGAAGGATAGTCATTTTCCTATTTTTGTTATAATTGTATCTTATTCCATCAAATTATAATGAAGTCATTAAAGGCACACTAGATTCAGATAAAACTATAGGGAAGTTATAAACAATTTGGCCTTTCCAAGTTCCTGGGAAGGTTATCCACCCTAACAAACATAAATGTAAGTTGTTGCTTTGTTGAATAATTAAGCCTTATAGTTAAGGCAGTGGAAATGTACAAAAATTGTTTTCCTTGATACCTTTGGTATTCATTCATTTATTCATTCAACAAATTGTTACAGAGTGCATGCTAGGTACCAGAGGCACTGCACTACAGATGGAGGACATGAAGATGGGCGAGACGCCATCTTGCCCTCAGGGAGCTTAGAGTCACGTTCAGCAGACTCTCAGACTTTTGTAAGTGTGATGAGTGTAGAGATAGAGACAGAACCCTACAGAAACACCTGGAAGGAATACAGAATCCAAACTGGTGGCCAAGGAAGCCTCCTCATAAAAGGTGGTACCTGAATTGCTTGTTGAATAAGAGATACAGTAAAGAAATGAGCCAAGCTACCAGACTTCCCGTGAGTTCCATTTACTTTTAGATTGGCAGTTACCAGGGGTAGGGGTAGGGGTGAGAGAAATGGGTGAACTGATTGTGTTTTCTTTTTTTAGTTTAAAAACTTTGAGTCTCTAAAAAGACAGAAAAAGAAAGACATGTGGCCAGTGTATTTGGTGAAATAAATGATGGTTTGTCTGCATAATAGGATACTATGAAGCCATTAAAAATCATGGTGTAGAAGAACATTTACAATCATGGAAAGATTTCTGCTATACATTAAGTAATTATAAAACAAGCTATAAAACTTTCTATGTAACCTGTAGCAAAGCATGTTTATAACCCAAATATATCTGAAGAGAATTTATGTGGCAATACAAAGGTCGAAGAACAGCCAAGACAATCTTGATGAAGAATAAAATTGGAAGACTTACTCAACCCAAAATCAAGGTTGACTATACAGTTATAGGAAATAGCATTAGAGCACAAATTTTTTTAAAAGAGACAGGATGCGTGGGGTCACACACTTTTTCTGGAAGTGACCAGAGAGTAAATACTTTAGGTTTTGCGAGTAGAAAAAATAAATAAATAATAAATAAATTTAATATTTTATAAAGTTTAACAATGATAGCACATGATGTCTTATTATAAAGTAGTGTCTTAAGATCTTCTTGCTGGAATGGGCTGTAATTATGTACTTCACCTTTTCATCCACTTTGCCAGCCTCACTAACAAAATATGCACTCTTTGGGACCAAAAAAAATTTATAGAAGGGAACATGCTTATAACGTGTCATTAAAGTCATGAAAGGTAACAAAGAACATATTCACATTTGCTATTAGTGTGTTGTCTTTCATACAGAGTGAGACAGAGAGAGCTAATGAAAGCAGAAGGATGGCCAAGGAAGCAGTTGCATGTTAAAGAGGAACCAACATGAGAAGTTAAAGTGGGAGGGGAGGGGGGAGAAAGGAAAAGAGGAAGGAGTGGGAGGAGGACGAGAAGGAAGAGGAAGAGGAAGGGGAAGAGGGGGGGAAGGCAAAGGAGGAGGGGGTGGGAAGAGGGAGAGGGGGGAAGGGAAAAGAAGGGAGGAGGGGGTAGGAGAGAGAGGAGGGAGGAGGAAGGGGGAAGTGAAGCTATAGAGAAGCAACTAGGGAAACCATACTACAAATGGTCAGTGTTCTTTAGAGGAGAAGCACATTCTACGAGGTGGGCCACGTCCACTGTCTTGAGCGACTCGCCCTGCAACCACAGTCCAGCACACTGTTCTCCAAGAAAATGATTTCAGATTACAGTTGATGCAGCTAACTCGGGTGACCCAAGTCACAGGAACACTCCTTACTTGGCCTTTTCCTCTTTAGTCTCAGGGTGTGCCGTATCCAACCGTGCAAACTCTGAGCCAGACATTCATACTGCAGCGACAAATCCTCCTCTCTCACATCATCTATTCTTAAAATGGTGTTCTGGCAAGTCAGCTCATTGCTGGAACTGAAAAGGCGACATGTTACTTTCAGCGTTTACTTTGCTGTTGCAAATTGTGTGGGAGGAAAAAGGGATGTTTCAACCTCAATATAAAATATAAATATATTTATAAATATAAAATATAAATATATCAATATAAAAATACCTTTGATTTTGCTCCTGTTCCTCTTGAATTCTGGCTTCACCAAAGTTCTGAACCGTGGTTCCATTCACCTTCCATCGGACACCTGCCATGAACTGAGAGCCTTTCCCAAAGCAAGCAGAGCAGAGTATGTTTGCTGGTTTTCCTGGATGAGAAGCAAAGAAATCCAATAAAATTCAGTTCTGCCGGTAGTATTGTGTTCAATGTGAAAAAAAATCATCGAACACTGGTGTGTGCCAGGAAATGATTCCATTTCCCTTCCTTAACACTAGCACCTTCCTCCCGATCCCAGACCCTCACTTGCCTCCACCCACTTCATTCACAGTTTGGAGGAAGCTCTGCCCCCTCTCCCCTCTCCCCTGCTGCATAAATTAAGGACGTAAATAACTCTGGCTTCATCAATCCCACTTTATAAGGAGGGGCTTCTTTTTACTCTAAATTGGAATTTCTTTGGAACTTCTTTCTTCCATATCTTTCTCCTTTTACCGAATTATCTTCATCTCTCTGGAAGCCCCTTGGTTGGTAAAACTGTGTTTTGCTGGACCCAACTACAATTCAGTACAAGTACTGAATCCTTCAAGAGCACTCTCCATTATTACTATTCCTTTTCCTTGAGGTTTCCTGCGCCCTAAGCTGAAAACATGAGGGCTGCCGTCCATCTGGGGACATGCATTCAGCCATGTCTTATTGAGTCCTTGGTTCCTGGGTCAAGAAGTATGCAGAGGGATGAGGAACGCAGAGTGTCTCAGAAGGTGACAACAGCATACCCAAATGATTAAAATACAAGGTATTCCAGTCTTCTATAGAAAGACTGACAAATGACATGGGAATACAGAGAGAGAAGTCATTCTAGGGAGCAGGACTGCCATGCCGTATATGAAAATGGTTTACTTGGACCTGATTGGATGGAGGCTCTAGTGGTGCCCGCAGGCAGGTAAGCAGGGTGGCACTGGGGAATGGTCTTTGAGCTCACTGTTTTGTTTTGTTTTTGTCTTTAAAGATTTTATTTATTTATTTGACAGAGAGAGAGACCACAAGTAGGCAGAGGGGCAGGCAGAGGGGTCGGGGGGAAACAGGCTCCCTGCTGAGCAGACAGCCCGATGCGGGGGCTCGATCCCAGGACCCTGAGATCATGACCTGAGTCTAGAGGTCTTTAACACACTGGGCAGAGGCTTTAACCCACTGAGCCATCCAGGAGCCCCTGAGCTCACTGTTGAGAGAGGAGAAGGAGGAACAACATGGACAAAGGCAAGAAAGAATGTGGAAATGCTGCCTTTTCGGTGTCACAACTGGGAGGGGGTAGGTGTGGAGGGGACATGGAGCACGTGGGGTTAACAGCTGCAGATAAGCCAGGACGTGGTGAGAACCAGTTCATGAAGGGACTTATCTTACAGGCCAAGAACGTTGAGCTGTATCTCATTTCTGGTAGGGAACCCAAGAAGGCAGAGATAGGCAGAGTTGGAAAGCCTGGGTTCTTATCATTCTATCACTGATTATTCACAACCCTGGGCATGTCAATGATCCTAGCTGAGCCTAAGTATTCACAAGCACAAATTGGGAACAATGTCTACCACCTGGACAGAAGAAAGAATGAAGTAAAACAGTACACGTGAGAGCACCATGGGTTACAAGTACAACGCAAATGTAAATGCTGGGTATTCCTAATATTAGCAAATGCCCAGGTAAATATTTCTACTCATGACATTTCATTTAATCCCCAAGATCCATTGTGTTAACTGCCTGACCCATGCTTGGGGAATTCAGATCAAGAGTCATATGGAAAGATTCTCCAGGTAACATTTATAGCATTCTTAAAGTTTTCTTACCAATTTCCACTTCTTTTGTTTCATTTTGTGGAGGGGCTATAATTACTGGAAACCAAGAAAAGCTTTCTTCCTCTTAAAGACAAAGAGATTACAAATATTAGGGTTAAAACAAATGTGAGTCCAATACATTAAATGAATTGCATGACCTGGCAATTCCTAGAAAACCCCAATTCTACAGGATAAGCACAGCACTACAGGAAAGAAAATTTCAAAAGTCCCGTGAAACACTAGCATATATAAGGTACTTAATAAATGCTTATTGAACGAAAAAAAAAAACCCTACGACAACAATAAACACATAAGTCCACATTTCCACTCAGAGATTTCCACCATTGTGGAGATTCTAATTGCTGTGGCACTGGTGCCTAGAGACAGTGAAGAGGGTCCTCTGGGGCACTACTGTATTCCTACACCCCTGGATTCTCATTTACCTCAGGATAGTGTGATGCTAAAGAAACCCTGAAATCTCCTTGTAGATTTGATAGCCTTGGTGGTGAGGCATTTTCTCTGAATAAGCTTTTATAGACTTTAACATTTGAAAAACACTTTTTAGAATCAAATTATCTACTTGAGGTCATTGATAACATAGAAAACCTTGCAAAACAGGATGATGTGAAAGGTGAAATGGAATGGTGTCATTTATGTCAAGGGGGTTTGAAATGGAGCCAGGAGGCCATTAAAGAGATGGGTCCCATGACCTCACTGGTGGAATCATGAATTTTTGAACTAGTGAGACTACAAATATTCCAAGACTGAGCTCAAACATCTGTGACTTGGTACAACAGGAGTCTTGTTTGTGATAGCCTTAGTCACCAAATGTATTGAGTAAAGGTTAGCTTTCTACTAACAATATCCATCAGAATTTCTTGTAAACAATGTCTATACACATTCCCTCTGTGCTTCAAAATCCCCTGACTTTTCCTCCATAGTGGGACACTAGCTGGGTTGCTACCCAAATCTGTGTACCCCAAATTACAATTCTTTGATCCCAAATAAACATTCTTGCTTACTTATTGCCTCTTGATAACTTTGGGTGGACAAAAACCACCCAACAATATCTATCCATTCCTTTCTATAACTCCTCAATAAATTTCTAATCCAGTTAATTACGGTAGAGATTTAATAGATTTTTTTTCTATTTACAGAACTTCTCACAACGAATTGGGAGAAGGAAAGTTTATCACGCTCTGCAAACACTTGTATTGCCACCCCAAAACAAGTTTATTAAGTTAGCATTCAGATCATGCCGTCTTTGAAAAGTTGAAGTCATAGAGGGGAGATCAGGTTTGATTTCAGATTAGTAGTATAAACTCCCTCTAAAATTCCTGAAATCCTGACAGTGTATTTAGAAAAGCTCTTTGCTCTATTGTTGAGAATGTGCGTGATGAGATGACGCCAGATGACATCTCAGGGAGGACCATGTAGTATGGTAGTGTCCTTGATCCCTGTTTTTATTTTTCACATGGATACATGGTCAACCTCAGTCCGAAAAGATTACATTGAACATTTCAGAAATAAACAACTCATAAATTTTAAATTGCTCACTGTCCTGAGTAGCATGATAAAAGCTCACAATGTCCCACTCTGTCCCATCCAGGAAGTGAATCGTCCCTTTGTCCAGTAGATCTGCCCCAAATCTGCTGCATGTCCATTAGCCACTTAGTAGCTACCTTGGTTATGAGCAGACTGTCCCAGTATCCCACTCCTTGTATTCAGGTAACCCCTATTTTACTTAATAGTGTCCCCAAAGCACAAGAGTAATGAGGCTGGCAATGCAGAAAAGCCAGAGGGAAGCCATTAAGCACTTCCTCAAAATGAAAGGGTGACAGCTCTTGACTTAATAAGGAAAGAGAAAAACATAGTATGATGAGTTTGCTAAAATCTATGGTAACTTTTATTACAGTATTTTGTTGTAATCATTCTATTGTATTATTAGTCATCATTGCTAATCTCTTACCGTGCCGAGTGTGTCCATTAAACCTTATCATGGGTATGTGTGGATAGGACATAGTATATATAAGGTCCGTACTGTCCTCTATTTCAGGCATCTACTGGGGGTTTGGGGGTGTAGATAGGGGGTCTAGAAAAATCAACAAAAAGGGCACAATTCCTTCCACATTATTTTTTTTCAAATATTATATTTTTGTTAAATTCAGTAGCTTACCTTTCACAATGAATGATCTGGTTGTCGACACGCTGTAGCTGACTCCATTTTCATTGTGCATAAATCTACATGTATAATCACCTGTGTCCTTGCTGGTTGCATTGTCAATCAGCACATACGTCTTGTGCATGTGATACCTTGGTCCGTGAAGAGCTTTACAATTCTGCAATGAAAAATTCCATTGCATTTTCAGCAACTCTTTACTTGGCCCCATTCTGTGTAATTTTCATCCATTTCCCCCAAATGTCCTTTTACCTTAAACCACTCAACAGGTGCTGTCCAATTGTAGAGGTCAATTGTAGGACAATGTATTTTGGAATTTTTTTCTGATCCAGATGTTGTTGAATACATCAGATGATCTGGAATATTGCAATCTTGTTGTTTTTTAGAGATGGTGACATTTACATATCCAATCTTGTTGGAGGTAGGACTATTAAAATAAAACAAATATTTAAAAACTTACTCAGCATTATGAAATGACTTCATCCAGTTCTAAGCTTGTACTTAATAATGACTTTTTTTGTTTAAATGATGTACAAGGGTTGTTTTCCTACTTAAAAACGTCTATAAAAATCTAGAGTTTTAAATATTTTTTGTGTTGCATTTGAGATTAAAACATAACCCCTATGGTAGCCCTGAAAATGAGTCCCTCACCATTTCTTTATACAGTAGATCTGCTGTCATGCCAAGAACAGGATTTTATAAAGATAATTGGTATTTATTGAGAGTTTACTATGTAGCATTCATGGTGCTAATATTACATTATTTTATTCTCATAAAGATGCTTTGAACTAGGCTATATTATCATATGTACTTTACAGATAAGGAAAGAGATGGACAGAGAAGGCACTTGCTAGCATCACACAGCCAACTAGTGACCGAATAGGAATTTGAAACTAAGACTGGTCTGACCTCAGAACCTAGGTACCTAACTAATCATATCCTGCGTTCTGATGTAGTTCATCTAACATACTGTATGTACCGAATACAGGCACAAGATCAAAACATTAAACAATATATATGTAGAGTAAGTAATTTGCAGGCACACAATCTCACACAACCCTCTTAAGCTTACCTCTCATATTTAAGGCATGGGTAACAGCCCTTTGTTCCCACCATAGGTTTCCTTGATGCCCAACATCTAGATTACTGGGTCTTTCTGATGGTTTGTTCTTACTTTCAGCCAAAGTGAGGGATTGCTCTGAGTTCTCTTGGTCACTACGAAAGCTAGGTCTTTTCCTAATTGGACTACAAATTAATTCTTGCAATTCTACCTCTAAATAGTTCATAATCACCCAAAACCCAACCAGATGTTGTTCCTAGACGTACTCTTCTATTCAAACCACTTCATAAATTCAGCTGTCCCACAAAGGTCTAGAAAGGAAAGAAAAGGAAAGACAGCTCACGCTGTCAATTAGCAAAGAAAAGGGAACAAGCCGAAGATTACGGTGGCTGCCTGGTTAGTACCTCCTGATAATGCAAGTATAAATTCCAGAATCATTGACTTTGGCTGGGAGAAACTTAAGACGTTCCCCGGCGGCCAATATATGATTTCTTTTCTGGATGGTTATACTTTTGTTGGTTTTCGGATAATACCAATCCACAGGGTATCGAGACCTTCCTTGTCTAGGACATCTCACAATTAAAGCCTCATTTTCCAGGCCCCAGGATGATTTGCCTGCAGATATAAAAAACAAACAAATAAAACATAAATATAATCCTGAAATGACCATAGAACATTATATTCTTGTATTGTATCCTTCTAGGATTAAATATAGAAATGGACCATTTTCTGTGACACTTCCACCACGAAAGAATAGTAAATGATGACAATCTTCTATGAAATGTTCTAATGGGTACCACAGATTGGGTTAGGGTTAGGGTTGGCTAGGGTTAGGAGCTAACCCTCCTACACTGCTCCAGTGAGAAAGCAGCCCATCTCTCAACAAAGTATTCTGCGGGGCAACAGACACTTCCAACACCTCCTGTGTGCGAGCTGCAGGTTAACTTTTGATGTACTGAAATATGTAAAACTAAAATTATGATATATTTGTTATGAAGAATTTATCTTGATAGATTACTGCTAAAGAATGACTGTGGAGCATAAATGAATTTTCCAGAAACAAACAGAAGCATGCAGTTTAAAACGGGGCACATGATGGGGCGCCTGGGTGGTTTAGTTGGTTATATTAAGCTTCTGCCTTCGGCTCAGGTCATGCTCCCCAGGTCCTGGGATCGAGCCCTGCATCAGGCTCCCGGCTCAGCAGATCGTCTGCTTCTCCCTCTCCCTCTGCTGTTCCCCAGGGCTCATGCTGTCTCTCTCACTCTCTCAAATAAATAAAATCTTTTTTAAAAATCTCAAATGTTTTTAGGAATACTTACCTTTAAATTTTTATGATCGGGCTGTCTCTCTCAAATAAATAAATAAATAAAATCTTTAAGAAAAAAAACCAAGGCAAACATCTTTGGAATTACTTAATTTAAACATTTTACAATTTTAGTTGAAAAGCAGTACTTACTAAACTTAGCTGCTGTGAAATGTAGCAGACTTGTTAGAAGTGCCAAGACCCAAAGTCTCATTCTCAGGGTATCAATCCGGAGCAAGTGTTGGTAACTGATTGTTGAGATTATTCAAGGTGAATCCGTAACATACGATGGTGAAGGTCTCCCCTAGTAGGTTGATGGTACCCTTGAGATTTACAGCAGGATAGAGTTTTCAATGTCTCTACTGAAACATACATCATACAAAATCACAAGCAAAATACTTACTCTCATGATTTTTACTTGCTCAATCCTCCCCAGGAGAATTAATCAATCAACAGGTATTTATTGGGTATAACTATGTTTAACAGCGGGGTTTCAGATATGAAACACTGAATTTATTCCTACTGAAACTTTGGGCCCCAGAGGCTTTATAATAGTTGTACTATTTCATAGTATTATGGGAATGTACTGGCAGAAGCTGAATTAGGAGGAAAGAGAACTAGTTTGTATTTTTGAAACAAATTAAAATTCAACAGACCCCAGAAAAATACAATGTTCTAAATGCCAAGGTAAAAACCACAGCTATCCACACAGGGTGGGGGCTGTGTACACACGTGTGACCCACATGCAGGTGTATGTGCAAATAGTCATCACAAAGCCACTAAAAATAGGCAAGAGACAAGTCAAGCGTTAATCAAGTAAGTGCCCTAGACAACACCAAACCCTCAAAAATGTATCCCCACCTCGACTCGTCCCCAAAATTCACCAGACTTTTTCTAAGAATAGCCGGAGGTCTGTGAAAAATATTCACATGCTTTTCCGTTTCCTTTCACCAAGAGAATCATTTAACTAGATGGTTTCCTTTCTTAAAAAGTCAGGGAAGGCATTGAACTAATACAGAAATTAGCAAACAGAACAATAGACACAGCGACCCTAAATAGATTTCAAGAAAGCACATTTCCTCTAAACCTCAACTGTTGGTACTTTTCTTATGCGTATGGAAAAGTTTTTATTATAAGCTTTAGATAAGTCACTGATGCTTACCCAACCCGAAGGACGGAAAGGAATGAACTCCAAGTTGATGGCTGAGCTAAGAAGAGTTTCCAGCTCTTGTGACTCCTGCCCCAAAGTCTCCTCAGGTGCATGCACTCTCTCTTTTATTTTAAAGGGGAGACACGAAAAGACATCCTGCAATTCATTACTCCACCCACACTGAAATTTGATTTTTAGTCACAATTCATGACTTGTTCAAAAATATGGGTGTGTCAAGTACTGAGCATTCTTGACCTTGGTACATAAATACTTAAACATAAGGACAACACTGAGTAATCCCTCTAGATGAAGTAATCAAACCATCTCCCCTTATTTTAGCATCAGTTTCTTAAGCTAAATAATGTTCACTGTTTATTGCCCTGGTATTATTACTCATTTGGTTCTCAATGATCTTGAAGTCCTGGGGTCTTGAGTCTGCCCTTCCAGATATCCTTCGACACTTCATTTGGCAAACTCTAGCTAATCATGTTCATCCAATTTGGGCAGCTTTGGTATAAACAGTTCCAAAAGCGAATGAGGGGACAAGCAAATGAGAAGTAAGCCAGACTTTACAGAGGTTTGTAAGTGCTCTTCTTAATGATTCAGAATATGACACAGTCTCTCCAAAACCAGATTCCTCCAGCATCTCAACCCCTCAGATACAAGACCCTGTGGGGACTCAGATCAGTTTTAATGGAAAAAGACAGTTTTTCTAAGGAATTCAGGAGCATAAAGGGAAACTATGAGTAAGAAGGCTACCTCAAGGTGACTAATAGGAAGACCATAAGCTTCAACTCTCAAACCCCATGTAAAACAAAGGTTAATTGCAAAATTAGATTTGAGCTATATATAGCTGGAAAATTCTATCACGAGTAAATTCAATTCACTTTTAAAATTTAACACATCTCCAAAGGATTCAGAAACTAATCGCAGACCAGCGCAATAATATAACGATAATAGTTAAGCTTTATCTAGAACTCACTTTATGCCAAGATCCAGTTCCTAGTGACTTACATGCATTAACTCCTTCATTGTCACAATACCCATGGAGTCTGGAGCTCTTGTTATAATACCCATTTCACAGATAAGGACAGGGAGGCCCAGAAAAGTTAAACAACTTGGCCAAGTCACATCCAGCTAAGAGACAGAACCCAAGAAGGCTGGCTCCAAAGACTAAATGCCTAATCACGAGGTCGCACTGCCACTGGGTGATCAAGGTGGAGAGAGGAATGTGCTGCTAACAAAGGGCTCTTCTAATAGGTTTTTCATTCCGCCCACTGTGGCGGGCAGTGTTCTTGAGCAGGCATGCCCATCAGCCTGGGGATTCAGTCATAGTTTAGACATCAGTCATGTGCTCTGGGAGGAAGAAATAACAAAGTCCTGTCACCACTAGGAGATTTGCCATGAGATGTTCAGAGTCAATTCGAGGAACTAGGTCTGCTTATCTCTAGTCTTGGTTTAGTTGTTCAAGCTCTTATTATCAAGAGCGTATGAGTTTCACGCTGAGACTACAGAATCAGGAGCAGGTGAACTGGGAACAGGGCCCAGGGCATGGTTAAACTCTGGAGAGCATTTTGTTAAATAAAATATGAACTTGAATGTTCTTATACTTGAATATAAATTTTTATTTTACAAGCTAAACTATTTTTCAAAGGGTTTGATTAAATGTAGGCATTTCTTCATGAGACTAGACCATGTTTCCATAGGTTTCCTAGCTTCAAATAAGATTTCTAAGTCAATTGGAGACAGTCAGTTATCTTATGGTCTCACATGTGGAGCATAAGGAAAAGCACGGAGGACATTGTGAGAAGGAAGGGAAAGGTGAATGGGGGGAAATCAAGGGGCGAGGAACCATGAGAGACTGTGGACTCTGAGCAACAAACAGGGTTTGGGAGAGGAGAGGGTTTGGGGTTCGGCGAGCCTGGTGGTGGGTATTGAGGAGGGCACGTATTGCATGGAGCACTGGGTGTGGTGCATGAACAATTAATCTTATAACACTGAAAAAATAAAATAAACATATTTGGGGAAAAAATTAGATTTCAAATAGAGCTACCCTATGACCCAGCAATTGCACTACTGAGTATTTACCCTAAAGATATGAATGTAGTGATCTGAAGGGGCAAATGTACCCAAATGTTTATAGCAGCAGTGTCCACAATAGCCAAACTATGGAAAGAACCTAGATGTCCATCAACAGATGAATGGATAAAGAAGATCTGGTGTATGTATGTGTGTGTGTGTGTATATATATATATATAATGGAATACTATGCAGCCATCAAGAGAAATGAAATCTTGCCATTTGCAACAATGTGGATGGAACTAGAGGGTATTATGCTA
>CM053610.1:47412316-47441280 GCA_028646535.1 Procyon lotor
ACCGCTCAGAGCGTGAATTGAAGCCTTCAGTGTAGAGTAAGCCAAGCTTCTGGCAGAGAGTGGCTGGTGTTTTCTGACCAACTAAGGATTTGGGGTGAAGAGGATTTTAGAAAATGCTGGTTGGTCCTGGGAGTGGGCTGAGAGTGTGAGGAGCAGGGAGAGAGACCAACAATCTCAGGTCCATTCATGTCAACCCATTTCCTCTCCTCAAGGATAAGCCTCTGTCCTGAGATCCTCAGCTGGGCAAGTGGGGCCAAGAGCGTGGAGGCTCCAGTACCCAGGGGCTCACCCCCAGTCCTTTCAGCACCGGGACCACAAGGCTTCTGGGAGGAACTCGAAGGGAAGTCTCAACTGCTAGCTTACAGTGGGCTCAAATGGGCCCCTAACATCCACACTTAAGTCATCTTGAAGGAAATTGTCAAAAAGGATCTTGGATAGGGTCTGCAGCTGTGGAAATTCCAAGTTATCCATCCACCCAGGGAATAAGTTATAAGGTCTTGTTTAAGTCTCAGTTACACTGTCACGGACGCCATCTTTATTCTGTTTTTCCATCACGGCACTATCCCCTTTCACCTGGGGCTCAGCCACACACCAATCCAACGGACCCAACCCAACCCTTTTTGTGCTCATATTCAGTCTTGCTACCATGAGTCCAAGCTCTCCCCAACACTGACGCAGCATAAGAGTTGAATGCACAGAATTTGAATCAGGCAGAGTTGGGGTTCTCCCCTACTTCACAGAATTATCATAAGGACAATAGGATATGGTAGATGGATAGCACTCAGCTCAGGCGCTGGCCCAGAGCAGACCCTCAACATATAATTATCGTTGCTGCCTCTGCTACATTATTACAAGTGCACTAAAGACAATTCTGTCCCACATAGGCTGGAGCCTCCCCAACCATGACCCAGGTCCCCTTCATCACCCCACATCTCCAGTCTCTCCTGAGTCTGCACCCAGGTTTCAGTAAAACTCCTAAAAGCAAAGAGAGGGGGAAAGCTTCATGACATTGGTCTTGGCAATGATTTAATGGATAAGACACCAAAAGCAGAGTAAAATAGACAAAAATCAAGAGGGAAAAATAGGGAACTTACATCGAACTAAAAATCTCTGCATGGCAAAGGAAATGATCAACAGAGTGAAATGGCAATCTACGGAAAGAGGGAAACATTTGCAAGCCATATGTCTCGTGAGGAATTGAATTCCAAAATATATAAGCAGCTCTTAAAATTCAATAGCAAAGAAAGAATAACCCAGTTAAAACACAGGCTAATGACTTGAACAGACATTTATCCCAAGAAGACCTACAGACGGCTAACAGGTGCATGAAAAGATGCTCATCAACTCTAACCATCCAGAAAGTGTAAACCCAAACCCACAATGAGATAGCACCTCCCACCTGCCAGGATGGCTATAATCAAAGAAACAAAAGATAAGCATTGGCAAGCACGTGGAGAAATTGGAACCCTCGTACACTGCTGAGGCAAATGCAAAATGGGATAGTTGCTAAGGAGAATTTACTGAGGTTCCGGAACAAGTTAAAAATGGAAAATAGAACGAGTGACCCAGCAATTCCACTTCCACTTGTATTTATCAAGATCTCAAGGAGATATTCATGTTCATTACAGCACTCTTCATAATAGCCAGGGTGTGGAAACAGAGTAAATCCATGGGGGAGATGAACGCATAAAGAAAGTGAAGTACACACGTACAGTGAAATAATATTCAGTATGAACCTTCAGGACATTATGCTAAGTGAAATAAACCAGTCACAGAAGAACGAAAATATCACACGATTCCACTGATGTAAAGTCAAATACATAGAACCAAAGAGTGGAATGCTGGCTTCCTGGAGCTCAGCAGAGGGGAAAGGGGGGCGGGAGGTGGTAACGAACAAGCATAAGGTTCCAGTTAAATGAGATGAATAATTTCTAGAGATCTGCTGTATAATACTGTACTTTTAGGGGGCACCTGGGTGGCTCAGTGGGTTAAAGCCTCTGTCTTCGGCTCGGGTCATGATCTCAGGGTCCTGGGATCGAGCCCCACATCAGGCTGTCTGCTCAGCAGGGAGCCTGGTTCCCCCTCTCTCTCTGCCTGCCTCTCTGCCTACTTGTGATCTCTCTGTCTGTCAAATAAATAAATAAAATCTTTAAAAAAAAAAATACTGTACTTTTAGTTAACAATGCCGGATGGCACACTTCAAAATTTATTAAAACAGTAGGTCTCATGTTAAGGATTTTTGCCACAATAAAATTAAAAAAAAAAAAATTAAAGGCCCCTATTTAGAATCCAAACAACCTGGCTGGCTCTTTTCCTTTCTTGTCTCTGGAAATGGGACTGGTTTGCTGTCAGAGTTTTGTCCCAGACCAGAGAGACTTTTCCCTTTACCCTGAACAAGGACCGGTCCTGGGACATGCACACACGGGCACACACGCGTGCTACACTCAGGGTTGCAGCCTCCCCTCTGCTGAGAGACTTCCGCTTTGTGCCTACCCACTTCGTGTTTGCACTTGGATCCCAATGTCATCCCAGACTTTGCAGAATCTGTCCTTCAAAGTTGTCCATCTCTGCAGTCACGGAAAATTGGGAAGCGTGGAGGGGTGAGCAGAGAAAGGCAGACTCTCCCAATCACAGGATGAGTGTTTGGAAGGATGTAGATGAAGGGCTCCCTTCCTAAAGAAACAAGTGTCTGAAAACCGGACACCCAGATCCGCTTGAGCGGATCTTGAGTCTCCAAGAGTAGAGGCGTCAGTTAGGAAAATACTTTGGGGACCAATCGCCTCATCTAAACAACCTGTTCAAGAACAGAGAGAACCTGATTACTTGCTGGAGATTCTGAAAAATTCCAAATCAGCATCCCGACAGCCGGTCTGTAGGGCACAGGCATGAGTTCCCAGAGCAGGAAAGGAAAAACATAATGACGACGAGGAGAGCTGACATTACTTAGTATTTACTGTCAGCGAGGTACTGAACTAAGTACTATGTTTAGTTTAGCTCCTGGAGGAAATTCATGTTTAGAAACCACCCTCGGAGTTTGGCATTAGTGCTAACATGTTGGTTTTGTGGGTAAAGAACACAAAAATGAAAGCGTTTAGATGAATTGCCTAGAGTTGTGCATCACGTTAGTGGGAGAGCAGGGATTAGAGGCAATTCTGCACAACCCCAGAGCTTTCTGTCTCAAATACTCTACCCAGAAGAGCAGAAATGGGGTAGCAATGCTCCTACTGAAATCTGGGCGGGCAATGACACATGGACAGTTTGGCCTCAGGCACTGGTAAGAGAACCAACTGTTGCAGCCATGGGGGAGCAGAGCTCCCATGTCTCTGTTCCTGGAGGAAATTCTTAGGAAACTCGGAGGCTCAGTGGGTAAGGCGTTGGGGGTCAGCTCTGCCGCATTTGGATCAACACGCTTGGTTAGGCAGCTTTCAGTGAGAAAGAGAATGGAGCCATCAGGCAGAACCTCAGAGCAGATGTGAACTGGAAACACTTATTCACCCCAACACTCCTCCGTAAACCCTCCACTCGTTTTCCATCCTGTTTTCTTCTCCCTGAGGGCTGACTTCCCCTCCCACGGCACATGCCTCTCCCTCACCCCCACTGCCCAGAAGCAGTGTGAGCTTCCCGAGTTCTTTTCCCTATCACATCAGGATCTTCAGGGACTCCAGAAAGAAAAGCTGGAATGGGCACACTCCGTGTATACACTTCAAGGCCCCTTGCTTTCTCAACCCCTCTCAGAATGTTCCAACCCACGAGGCCAACGCTCCATATCATACAAACAGGACTTACAAAACACTCTGTCAATCTCTAACTTGATTTTCCCAACTGGTAATACTTTCTCCCTAAACAACCACCACAACAGAAATGGATAGCACTTACTCTTGTTAAGCTAAATTTCTGCTTTAAGATTCCATTCCCTTTGAGATAAAAAGAACAACCCAAGGGGACTTACCAGCAGTGAGTCGCACTTGAGCTCTTTCTTCCCCTACTTGCTACCAACAGATCTTGACTCTGAACAGCAATTTGTCCAATAGATTTCCACTAGATAGAAGAAGCCCCTTTTTCTTTAAAACCTCCCATTTTCTTTATCAGTGAGACACAGGAACCAGGTTCCTGATGAGCTAAACTCATGAACGGTGCTGGTAAAAAACACCAACTACCGTTTTCAGCACATTGTCTATTTCAAAGATCTCTGATGATGTCCCTCCTGATGTTCACGTTATCTCCGTAGATGGTTACATTTCACCTTAAGAACACTTTTCCTCCCTTGTGGGTGACTTTCTCAGCAAAACCTCCTGACTCAATGTAGGTGGCAGGTCACTTAGTGCCTCGAAAGTGAGTTGGCAGCTGTAACTTCCTGAAACCCGCAGGTCCTAAAGCAAGCGTGCATGTTCCTGCAGCAAGTTTTACACCTGCTGGGGCATCAGTGTGAATGATTTGAAAGTTCGAATACATATCGGGCATCTAGGTGGGAGCCAGGCTCTGTGGGCCAGTACTTGGCACAAGCAATCCTGGGCAGTCCTCAGAGGCTCAGAGAAGCTGATGATTCCCTTGCCCAAGGCAACAGGCACTACGAGGAAAGGCAAATTCCTTCATCTCTCTACGTCTCTTGAGCAATGGCATCAAGAACGCAGTCTCAACAAGGGAGTCAAATTACCTCTTTTCCTTACCTATGGTCACTATACATAGAAGATGAAGATTGACGGCAGAATCCAATTACATATTACATAATCTTGATATGGAACATGCCTTCACATAAGGTCATTTCTTGCTCACTGCTAGAGACCTGGGGAAAATACGCTCAGACAAGACATCAAACAGGACTCCTCGAGGTACTCAAAATGTGAGAGAACTAGGAGACTCATTCTGGACCTCAAACTTTACTTTGACCTTAAACTTTATGAAGAAAAAATAAGGTGTGTTTGGGGGGGGAGGGTGGAGAATGTAGCATTTTACACATCTGAAAATTTTGAGTTTAAATTAGAAAGAAATTTGCAACAAGCTGGATATATTTTAAAAGTAGGCTAGGTTCTTGAAAGACTATCAGGTTGTTTTTATTCAAGAGTGGAATTCTAAAAATCTTTCTTGCCTGATTAAGCTACTGGTCTCCTCTAACTCTAGATCTCTTGATATCTTTACCATCATATGAGTGTTGAGACAGCAGTGTTTAGAAACTCGGGCCAACTCTGCTGTGGAATTTATCTTTCAAAGAGTCTCTCAGCATCAGTACTTACATATTCTAGTTATCAGGATGAGTAATGGCATTTTCAGTGTTTCCATCAACAGTTTAAGCCACTTGAAGTTCAGGGAGGCCAATGCCTCTCAAGGTCCTTCCAGTTAATTTGAAGGAACATAGAGGAGCCTCATAGTCGTGGGCAGCTTCAGGAAATTTCTCTTTAACCATCCATCTATTTGCCAGGGCTCTGAAAAATGTGGGATTCAGAGATTCCTGCTGAGACGCCCACCTGGCAGGAAAAGACTAGGAAACTGTGGGAGAGACGAGAGCCCACACCCTCGTCCCAAGATGGTGCGCTCCAAATACGATTTTCCCTCAGGCCACACCCACTAGAATTGACTGGACTCCTTAGAGGTGACTCTTCTAAGCAAAAGCACCCCAGAACCAACAGAAGGTGATGCTTCTCTGTGAGAAAGTAGAGAAACTTCTGTGGTAACTCGCTGTTCAGTGACATGAAAGGAGAGATTGAAATTGACTGAACTCATTCATCTCAAATGAGAACAACAGATTGGCACTGCTGAAAGACCAGAAATGTGTTTGGGGTGTGTGTGTGTGTGTGTGTGTGTGTGTGTGTGTGTGTGTGTGTGTGTAGGAGCTTGTTTGTGTGTTTGCACGTGGGTTTTTGTCCATGTGGAGAGGACATCTTAGCTCTGCAACTAAACCAAAATGAGCTTTCGAATGTCAAATTCTCACCAAGTTGCCAAATGAGCTTTTGAATGTCAAAAATCTCACCAAGTTGCCAAAGCCAAGAGGAGAGCTGGTCTTCCTTGCACCTCAGAGAACCAGGAATAATTGGCTCAGACCCACCACCAATTCCACAACCAAATGACAACCCCGGTCCTCTCTGTGATGTCCACTATATCCTGGGCTCATTATGTCAAGGTTCCCCCTTTCCCTGGAAGCTGGCCCCAGCAGTCCCATCTCTGTTCTGCTTGGCAGAAGCCTAGAATTCAGTTCCTTTTCCAGTGTGTATACAAGAAATCCATTTACACTAAACAGTTCTAAAATGTGGCCCACCGAGCAAAGACTGGTGCATCGTGGCAGATTTCATGCCTCCTACCCTCTGCGGGCGCTCTCTCCTTCATCCCCTCACACATCTGCTCATCATCACTCCTCTTCCAGAAGGGCTCAGAAGCCTTTCACTTCTGCCCAGTGCCTGTCTTTACATGAGCACATCCCAAATCCACCAAGGTGCTAGGCAGCTTAAAAGGCTGAATCCTTTTTAGAAAGAAGCCGAAGCGGGGCACCTGGGTGGCTCAGTCGTTAAGCGTCTGCCTTCAACTCAGGTCATGATCCCAGGGTCCTGGGATCGAGCCCCGCATTGGGCTCTCTGCTTAGCAGGGGGTCTGCTTCCTCCTCTCTCTGCCTGCCTCTCTGCCTACTTGTGATCTCTCTCTGTCAAGTAAATAAATTTAAAAAAAAAGAAAGAAGCCGAAGCTATAGATTCCCAACTCATTTCTCTCTTTGACATCCACCTTTGTTTCACCTTTCCATCCTCATGAGCACCCTTTTTCCCCTTCTAGCACCTTCTCAGCTCTTACCTGGTTGCTACAACCCACTGAATATGTTGACTGGTAAGCCTTGCTGCTTTATTTTCCCAAGGAGTAGAGAATTACTTGAAAAGTAAGAAAGCCTTATAAATCAAAATCTGAATAATTTATAAAATAATCTCAGCATCTATGGGAAAAAACCAGAAAACTATAGGAGTGATATTTTAACCCTGAAAATTCAAATCAAATTGAATATATAACCAGAAACTTTACTTCCTCACCAAACTAGCCTTGTATGTCTCTACCTCACCCTTTACCCTGAGTCACTGTTCTCCTCATCGTATTTAAGAGGAAACAAATATTCAACCTTACTTCATAGTCTCACTATACTGAGTTCTTTCAGATCTTTTATGATTGAATATATAGGTAAAAATTTTGTTATCTTCAGGATTTTAATTGGTTGTTCGTGATTTTACTGAAGCAATTAGCCTTAATAATTGGCTCCCACTTATCCTAATATAATCTACAATGGCTTCTATAAAATACATTTAGACTGTTCCACATTTTAACAAGGTTCATGTGTCTCCTGTCAGATTTGGGTAGTTTAAACAAAAGAATGAGCAATTGGGAAGCTAGAAATTGTGATGTCCCAAGAAAAAGTACCTTTAGTAGGCATGGGACCCAGCCTCCAAGATGGCCCCCAGTGATCTCTGCCTCCTTTGTGTAGTCCTTGCCCACAATGCACCAGGCAGGTCTACATGGCCAATAAAATATGGAACAAGTGAATACTTGCCACTTCCAAGATTAGGTAAGTGTTCCCTATTAAATCACTGACCCCAAAAGAAGCCATGTGGTGAACAACCCATGGAGTGGTGCACATGGAGAGATAATAAAGAGGTTAAAAAAAAAAAAAAAAAAAAAGAAAGAAAAAGAAAAGCCCTCTGAAATTTTAGAGTATTTTGTTATACAGCAGTAGATAACTACTAGTTGATGATAACTTGTCTACAACTATTTTCCTTGTGGTTCTATCAATGAGGAGATAGAAGTCGGGGTCCTTGCTAATATAAAATGACTTGACCTCCATGGGTTTTTGCATTGTATTTTCCTTACAAAGTATCAAAAATTCAACTTCTATTTCTACTTAATAGTTCTTTTGCTCTCTGGGTTGTCAGGACTTCCTGTCTCAGAAATTGCTCCAGAGTTCTTAAAAGCACGGCTCTGCTAGTCTCATCAGATCAAGTATCTACATGCACAATCTATGTATTAGACATATCTCTGCCCACTTATCAGAAGGAAACAGATTCATTTTTTTTAAGACTTATATATTTATTTGAGAGAGAGAGAGAGAGTACATGCGAATAGGGGATGGGCAGAGGAAGAGGGGGAGAGATTCTTAAGCAGACTCCACACTGAGCACAGAGCCCCACACAGGGCTTGATCTCACAACCCTGAGATCAGGACCTGAGCCAAAACCAAGAGTCAGACAACCCACTGCACCAGCCAGGTACCCCATGAAAGAAACAAGTTTGTTTTATCATGTAAAGTAATATTGCATGGTCATTTCCTTGAAATCTAGGGTCTGTACCATGTCTGTACTGATCAGCAATGGCATTTGAGAGGCCTCATGGGGACAGGTCTATAAGGACAGAAAGATGACCCAGGCATGGCTACCAGGAGCACATCTAGAGACAGCACAAGTTGCAGTTGGAAAGGGAGGGGTTAGTGAGAGTTGTGGATGGGAGTCACAGCCCAGTCTTGAGCAAGAGGTTGGTGACTTCCAGCAGTCTTTGTCTTGATCAGACATAAGAAATGTTCTTAACGTGATGTGATGCTTCCTCTTGTTGTGGCCCTTTGCTCCCTGAACTCTCAAGCAAATGCTTTGGGTTCTAACACACTGAGTGTGCAAGAGGAAACCCAATCAGTAGGTCATGTTCTCCATATTTCCCCCGTGTAGAAGCCCTTGTTCTCTGGTGTCTCAGTCACTTCTCCTACCTTCTCGGGTTGTAAGAGCATGAGAGGAAGGTCAAACTGTAGTCATCTTCTCATTCTTTCCTCTTATCTAAGTAGATGTCAACATTTTCCTTTATGACCCTACGTCTCCTAAACCTAGAAATTCTGAAGCAAGCTTCCAAGTTGGGGCTGGTAAAAGCTTAAACATGGCCTTTATTTGCTGGAATTTTTCACTCCTGTAAATATTTATGAGAGGTCACCTTCTGAGATCAAGTCCAGATACTCTGAAGCATTCCAAGAGAATTTAGATTTAGAAAGAAAGGAGGATTAAGAAAGGAACGAAGGGGATTTCAACAGAGACCATCCACATGTGTTTTCAAGAAGTCATTTTACTCATCCCCTCAAGACTGTTTCTCTGCAGGATCCTGTCCAATTTTCCCCAAATCAACTTCCTTTATCAATAACATGTTTTGTTTTGTTTTAAAACAATTTATCTGCCAGTGTACTTGTGTAATACATAGCTTGTGATATCTAACAGGTACTGTCCTTATGTCCTAAACATGAAACAACAGGATACTAGGGCACCAGAGGCATCTTAAAATCATGTGTTTCTGACCATGTAAGTGATGTTTAGAGAAGAGATTTTGAGTATTTCTGAGTGTTGTCTCTAGTATTCACAGATAATAATTTATAATGTTCATATATTTCTAAGCCCTACTTCTAAGAGCATGTGTATGAATATAATTGTGCAAGATATATGTAGTTATGTATAAACATGATATATATATATATATATACACACACAGCAAAAAGACAGGGAAGAGACAAAAAACAAGGAAAAGAGTCATGTTATATTCTTAGAAGAGATGATCATAAAACATAATAATGTAACAATGTAAAGCACAATGAATGTTTTTGGACTTTGGAAAAATAATTCTAAAATTAAATCAGAGAATAAATAAAAACAGCAAAACGAACAGTTTATTAAGTTCTCATGTGTTCTAGACATTGGTTCCAGCCACCACATGAGCAATCATTGTCAAAATAAACTTATAAAGTAGCGACTATTGGTACCCCCACTTTCTAGATAAGAGAACTGGACCATGAAGAAGTGAGTTAATGTGCTGGATCAGCTGGGGATCTGTGATTTGAACTCAGTTACCAGGAAAGGGAAGCCTACGCTACACCTAATAGCTATACTGTTTCACAACTTTCCAGGAATACTTGAAAAAATGAATAGCATCTTCTAAGAAAATGTTAAAAATAATAAAGTAATAATAAAAGGTTGAGGTAATGGGTGATTTAACCTTCCAAATATTTTCTCATAGGTCTACTGCTGTCCAATAAAGTTTCAATAATTAAAATAATATGGAACAGCCACAGGAGATAAATTTCTTGATAGAACAAATAAAAAATCTAGAAGCAGATCTAAACATTCAGAAGAATTTATCACAAGATGATAAAAAAAACAACATAACAAATCTGGAGTCAAGAACAGGTTTTAAATAAATAGTACTAAAGGCATTTAAATTTACCTAAGTAATGTAAATGTTTTAATATAAGCATATGAAATATAATCAGTAGAAAAATAAAGTTCGGTTGATGAAAAAATTAAGTTCCAAATGAATTAAAGATTTAAAAGCAAAAAAAAAAAATTAGGCTAAGAACAAATAGAACAAAATACTAACTTGATTAAGAGGAAGGAGTATTATTTGGCTTTCTAAAGTAAAACGGGGGTGCCTGGGTGGCTCAGTGGGTTAAGCCTCTGCCTTCAGGTCAGGTCATGGTCTCAGGGTCCTGGGATCGAGCCCACATCGGGCTTTCTGCTCAGCAGGGAGCCTGCTTCTCCCTCTCTCTCTGCCTGCCTCTCTGTCTACTTGTGATCTCTCTCTCTCTCAAATAAATAAAATCTTTTAAAAAATAAATAAAAAGTAAAGTAAAATGATAAAGACAGAAACCATAATCGCAAAGGTCAAATCAATTTCCTTACATCTGTATATACAAAAAATAGCAAGCAAAAGCCTGGGGAAATATTTGAAATTTATACACATATATATATGCCATATATATATATATTCATATATATATATATATATGGCTTATATAGTTTATATACACATACACGTATACTTTCTATAGAAATATATTTTATACATCAATAATAGAAAGCGTAACTTAAATTCTTTGATTGGCAAAGAATAAGAGCAGGCAATATAAAAAAGAGATTGTAGAACTTTTCAATAAATGAATTATAAATATTATGCCTCAAAAGTAATCAAGAAATACAAATTAAAATCGATAAAAATACCATATTTACTTACCAAATTTATAAAAAGCTTTACAAAATTACAATATCTGATACTGGCAAAAAGTACAGGGAGATAATGGATGTATAAATGGGTACAATCTTTCTAGAAGGTAGTATGGACACTTAAATCAAAATCCTCTTTAACTTGATAACTTGTTTTCTATAAATATATTTGAGGAAATCATGGATGTTCAAAAATACTAAGCTCTCACTGGCAATGTTGTGGGTAAGAGTGGTGAAATAACCATGCACCTTAATTGACTGAATAATCTATGCTACTTCTAACTAATAAAATACTTAGCAGTCATCAAAAAATTATGTAGCCTAATGATATTTAAAGAAACAGAAAATGTTTGTGACATATTTTAAGTGTATAAAGAATAGGTCTTGTGATTTCCATTTCTAGCCAAGATGGAGTTACAGGGACTAGAGTCATTCTTCTTCCTAAAACTACTAAGAACTGAACAAAATGTATGAGCAACAGCTCCCAAGATACTGACATCAGGCAATGAATGGCAATGGCCCCTGAGAGATGAGAGGCATGTGAGGTGAACACACTGTCACCCTGGCTGATCGCCTGGACAGTTTCTGGGCTGTGGCATGGGACTGGGAAAGAGATGGGGCCCAGCGGTCACTCTGAGTACAAGTGTCGGAGCTGGAGATCTGGGAGGGAGGGAGCAGTCCATAGAGACATCTACAGAGAAGTTCCTCAGTTACTCAGCGGGGTACCGAACAGTTCACACTTGTGAGGAAATTCTCCAAAGCTGAGGAAAGAAACGCCCAAAAGATTACAGAGAATAATCATTATGGCTCATACAGAACCAGGAATAGTACCTCTTCCCATTATCCAAAATGGAAAATGAGATAATCCATGAGTCATCAAACAGCCTACTAGAAAGACTTGGTCTCAGCAGTCACATAAATTAACCTTAGACTAAATATTCCCTGGTTACACATGAGAAGGCCTGAAGACCCAAAAGGATCAAATTGTTTCTGTGCAATTTAACGGTGCACCGGAGCATAACCAAAGGACAGCTATAGGAACACAAAAATATCTAGTCCCGGCAAGGTAAAATTAACATGGTCTGACATCCAATCAAAAAGTATCAAGACATGGGGGAGCCTGGGTGGCTCATTTGTTAAGCGTCTGCCTTCGGCTCAGGTCATGATCCCAGAGTCCTGGGATCAAGCCCCACATCGGGCTCCCTCCTCGGCAGGAAGCCTGCTTCTCCCGCTACCATTCCCTCTGCTTGTGTTCCCTCTCTCGCTGTGTTTCTCTCTGTCAAATAAATAAAAAATCTTAAAAAAAAAAAAGTATCAAGACATGAAGGAGCTGGAGAATACTACCCCTGATGAAAAGAGAGTCCACTAAAACTGACCCAGAACTGACACAGATGGTAGAATCAGTAGAAAAAGACACAAAAACAGCTATTATATCTGCATCCTATATGTTTTCAAAAACCATGTGAAAGACTGTCAGAGACATGGCAGATATTAACAACAAAACAAAACAAAAACGAAAAGAACTCCTGCAGATAAAAATGAAATATTTTGGGAAAAAAATACATCACATGGGAATGGAGACTATACAAAATGAAACACAGAAAGACAAAAGACCAGAAAAAATAGAGCATCAGTGAGTTGTGGGAAAATTTCAACTCAAGTATTATAAGTATAATTTGAGTCTGAAGGAAAGGAGTGAGAAAGACTACAGGGGGGAAAAAGCAATTTGAAGAAATAATGATCCCAAATATTCCAAATTTCCAAATTTTATGAGAGTTATAAAAACCCTAAGTCCAAAAAGCTCAGTGAAACTCAAACATTACAAACAAATAAAACTACCCCAGGGCACATCAGAATCAAATCACTCAAACACAGTGATAAAGAGAAATTCTTAAAACTCAGAGGGGAAAAAAATAAGTTCCTACACAAAAATAAGATTATATCAGATTTCCTGCAAGAAAGAAGATTCTAGAACAAAGTCTTTAAAGTACTGTAAAAAAAAAAAAGTCACCTTAGAAACTTTTACCCAATAAAAACATTGTTCTAAAATGAATGTGAAATAAAGATTTTTTTCAGACATATAACAGCTGAAAAAAAATTCATCAATAACAGAACAGTATGGTGAGATATTTCACTGGAAAGGCCTTAACATAGAAAGAAATGATACCAGATAAAAATCTGAATCTACATCCAGGAATGCCAACCAAAAAATTTAACTATGTGGGTAAATATATAGATTTTTATTTCCTACTATTGGGATCACCTAAAAAGTAATGTATCATTTAAATAAAAAAGAATTATAATGTAATGTGGGGTTTATAATACAGGCAGAAGTGAAATGTATGAAAACAACAGCACAAAAGCCAAGAGAGAAGAAATGAAAATAAGTGTACTGCTGTAAATCTCTCATGTTGTAAGTAAACTAGTAAAATAGCACCTGAAGGTAGACTGCTATTTAAAGTTCATGGGGTTAGGGGCACCTGGGTGGCTCAGTGAGTTAAAGCCTCTGCCTTCGGCTCAAGTCATGATCTCAGGGTCCTGGGATCCAGCCCCACATCGAGCCCCACATTAGGCTCTCTGCTCATCAGGGAGCCTTCCCTTTTAAAAAAATATTTAAAAAAAAATTTTTTTTAAATAAATAAAGTTCATGGGGCACCTGGGGGGCTCAGTTGGTTAAGCCTCCAATGCTTTTATTTTTTTTTTAAAGACTTTTATTCATTTATCTGACAGAGAGAGAGAGAGATCACAAGTAGGCGGAGAGGCAGACAGAGACAGAGGGGGAAGCAGGCTCCCTGCTGAGCAGAGAGCCCGATGTGGGGCTCGATCCCAGAACCCTGAGATCATGACCTGAGACGTAACCAAGAGTCAGGCACCGAACCAACTGAGCCACCTGGGCGCCCTCAGATGAGAGTTTTAAACCCAACCATCTCAATATCCACCTTAAATGTGGATGAGATTGGATTAAACTATCAGATTGGATTAAAAACAGGAAGCTCAGCAAAAAACTACCTGTACAAATTCAAATTTAAATGCAATACAGATGGGATAAAAGTAAGAGGAAGAAAAAAGATATTCAATACTATACCATATTAATATCAATGAAAACAAAGCTGGGATAACAATCTTAATATCAGACAAAGTAGATTTTAGAGCAAAAAAATATTACCATAAACAAAGAAGCTTACTTCATAAGGATGTAAGAGTCAATTTATCAAGAAAATAGAGCAACAATCCTTGATATTTATGCTTTTAATGATAGAGCTTCAAAATACATGAAAGAAAAACTGATAAAACTACAAAGAGAAATACAGAAATCCTATATTAGAGTCAGAGATTCCAATATCCCTATTTTAGTAACTGATAGAATAAATAGAACATCGTGGGCATATAGGAAGCTTGAAAAATGTCAACAAATTGTACATAATTGACATGTGTAGAACTCTCTACCCTAGAACAGCAAAATATTTATTCTTCTCAAAGCCTCATGGGTAATTTACTATGAGAGTCCATATTCTGATCTTTAAAACAAGTCTCAATAAATCTGAAAAGGTTCAAGACATACAAGGACAGTATGTTATCTGACAACAATGGAATTGAATCAGAAATCAACAACGCAGAAGTACCTAGAAAATCCTCAAATATTTGTAAACTAAATAATACACTTCTAAATAATCCACAGGTCAAAGACATCAAAAGGAAAATTCAAAAGTATTTTGACTGAGTGGAAGTAAAAACACAACATATCAAAGCTGGGGAAATGGAGCTCAGTGGTACTTATAGAAAATTTTGAAGCAGTAAATTAGAGAAAAATAAGTCCACCAATCAACAGTCTTGGCTACCACCCAAAGAAATTAGAAAACAAGAAGAGCAAAGGAAACACAAAGTGAGCAGAAGGAAGGAAATAATATATATCAATGCAAAAACCAAAGAAATAGAACACAGAAAAATGAGAGAAAAATCAATGAAACCAAAAGCTGATTCATTGAGAAAATGAATAAAGTTGATAAATCTCCAGCCACACTGATTGGGTGGGAAAAAAAAGAAGGAAGACAGGCAAACAATGAATCATGGAACACTACATCAAAAACTAGTGATGTACTGTAAGGTGACTAACATAACATAATAAAAAATAAATAAATAAAAATAAAATATCACTAGAACAAATTTTAAAAAAAAGAAAGAAGACACAAATTTTTAATATCAGGATTATTGAGAGCGTTGATAACACTATGGAAAAATGAAAATAATAAAATAATTTTTAATAAAATAATTTTTAGATGAATAATAAGAAATGACATATTGATACATGCAACAACATGAATGAATTTCAGAATCATTGGGTCAAATTAAAGAAGCTAGATGAAAAAGAACACATGCTGTATGATTCCACTCATACAAAATTCTAGAAAACGCAAGCTAATTTATGGGGACAGAAAGATCAGTGGATCCGTGGGGATGGGATGGGAGAGGCAGCAGGGAGGGACTTCAAAGGATGTGTGGAAACTTCTGGGAGTAGAGAATATGTTAATTATTCTGACTGTGATGATGGCTTCAAAGGTTTTTCCATACGTCAAAACTTATCAGATTGTACAATTTCAGTATGTGTAATTTACTGCATGTTGATTATATCTCAAGAAAGCTCTAAAAAAGGTTTCAAGCAGAATATAAGTTATGACCTCAATTGATAATGATATGCACATTTGCAGCAAGTACATATGTGCACACATACAGAGAAAAAGTCTCTACAAGACAGTAACTCTAAACTCTTGGCAATGATTATCTGCATGAGTAAGAGTGCAAATGATTTTTATTTTCCTCTCTCCCCCTCTGGATTTCTACTTTCCTACAGTGAAATGTATTTGTGGACTGTAGTATAGCAAATGTGTTTCTGACTTTAACTTGTGAATGTTTAAATTACATTTCTGTATATTATGTCTATGTAAGAGTGATGATGAACAACTTTGGTCTCCACCCTGGGAAAATACACCTCTATTCCTGCAAAAGCAAACCCTATAAAATCAAAAGTTTGTGCTGTTTGAAAGTCAAGGATATAGCTGTGGGTCAAGGATGTCACGTGAGTTAAAAGGTGATTGAAGACCCCGTACTCTAAAGCAAAAGATAATCTTAGATATCCCTATTTGCATCAGGAGGGGTGTTTCCTACACACACACACACACACACACAAACACTTTTATGATGTTTTCAATAAAGGGACGTTGGGCAAATTTCTGAATTTTGGCTCTGAGATGTGGAAGGTCCACAGAAGGGCATGTCCCAAATAGACATAAGAGGGTATTCCATCCTTTTCAAAGCCCATCCTTATCACCCTTTTCAAAGACACCTAGCAGAAATTTAGACAACAAATCCCCTTATTTTAACGACTCAAGAAAAGGAAATTATGGTGACATATGTGCCTCAGTAATGGCATAAGGGGTTTATTGTCTCCCAGTGGGAAATTCTTCCTCCAGTAACTATCGGTAATCATTTAAAGCCAGTTTACAAACTCTGTTTTCTTGTCTCCGTGTGTGATTTATACTTGACCACCAGTGGTCAAACACCTTCATTCCAGGTTGTCCAAGTCCACTTTGGTCAAAATGGACTATTGAATCAGTGCTAAAGTGATTCAGGGGACAATATGCAAATAGGACAATTGTTTCTCAAACACCTATTTATTTACTAGAGAAACTTCTTTTATGCATGTTCTATATTCCAGTCACTATCAGGTATTAAGAGAATAAGCTGGCATTTCCTATCTTCATGGAGACATATAGACTGATAACCATGATAAAATGCACAAGAAAGCATCAAGGAAAAGATTTAGCTATAATCACATAAAATTTTTAAATTTTATATGTCAATAAAACTTTAGGAATACTGATATCTCCCCAAAATTGAGGCTTTCCAGGATGAAAATGTTAACCATTTCTCATCTACAATTTAAATAAATATACAAACTTTTCAACAAATTAAAAGGCTAATGAAAACTGGAAGAAAAAAAGATTCGGTTTCCTTACTAGTCATGATTTTTTAAAAAATTAATAAACTCCACAATTTACAATGGAAAAAGGCAAATGACCAATAAGTGCATATAAATGTTTTGAGCCCTCCTACGAAAAATGCAGTTTAAAGAACTACTGTATTTTTTATCTCCCTGTGAGATAATAAAAAATACATACATTGTTCTCTGCCCTCGGTTTTGGGCACAGAGCTCTTAAAACCCTAGTAATTTCCTTTGAGAGGAAGAGTAGGAGCATCTTTGGTTCTACTGAGGCAGCTCTGGCTGGGCTCCAGGAATGGGGACTGGTCCCCAGAAAGATCAAGCTTGATCAAGATCAATCTTCTAATCAAGATTCCATGATCAGAAGCTTGGAATCTTCATTCCCACCCTCTCCCAATCCTTCAGAGAAGAGAGAGGGCCTGGAAATGGAGTCTCCATAAAATCCCAATAACAGGCAGTTCAGAGAGGTTCCAGGTTGGTGCACCCATGGAGATTTGGGGACGGTGGCACATTCAGAGAGCATGGAAGCTCCTAGCCTTGTCCCCATACCTCCCCCTATGTCCCTGTGTCATATCCTTTGGTGATAAACCTGTAATCTAGTAAGGAAAATGCTTCTCTGAGTTCTGTGAGCTACTCTAGCAAATTAATCAAACCCAAGGAGGGAATCATTAGAACCTCTGGTCTACAGCCCCTTGAACCTCTGGTCAGAAGCACAGGAGACACCTGGATTTGCAACTGGTGTTTGAGGTCACGGTGGGGGGAGGGGGTGGGGACAATCTCATGGGACTGAGCCCTTAACCTGTGAGATCTCACACTATCTGAGTATTGTTTGTTGGTATGGGAACCGCACCCCACCACACACACACATATTGGAATTGGGTGTAGGATCCTGATCAGTAGCAGGATAGCAACATTTTATTACTAAATTGGTAAAGATCAGAAAGTATTTTAATGTTCAGCTTAAGAGTAAAGGCATTAACTCTCTAGGATCTGTAGCTGGGTTAGGGGGCCAAATCAGAGAGGAAGCCTAGGGTTTCCTTCACCAAAGCCCCCCAGCATCTGAGTGACATTAGGTAAGAGAGCTTTGGAGCTTCTCAGTCCTGTTACACTTGACACTGAAAGGCCAACTATAATAAGGAAGCAGGAGATTTTGAACACTGTTTCAAAAAGGCTGCCAAAAAGACAACATTGCGCTTTTAGAAACTTAGCTAAAGTGTCATCAGATAACCTTCTTGGTAAAATGGATTGTATCAGTTTAACCTGTGCTCAAGATACTCAGTGGAAGTGAAAGTTGAAAAAGTGGAGTAGAAATCTTGAACAAAAGATAATTTAAATAATATCTACACCCAACTCTCTTTTATAGTGAAGTCTGATGATGTGATAGGATGTGTTCAAGGGCATATCCAAGCTATTTGTGACCAATTCAAAGGCAGTCCCAATAATGCCATTGAGCCAGAGTTCTTTACCCAAAAGAGTTGACACATGTCTTTTGACCTTCCTTTTATCTCTAGGACCACTGCTCCACCCAGGAAACTTCTGTCTAATCTGGAGGAAGTCACTTAAATGCTAATATAAGTCATTGATGCCCATCTGTAAAAAAGAGGATATTACCAAGTTTTGGATGGTATAATTAAGATAATGTGAAAAAAGCTAGCACAATGTCTGGCAATAGCAGAAACTTAACTGTTAGTTTCCCTTCCAAACCTAAAGACATTATTCTCAAATGATTGTAGACTAACCATTACACGTACTCCCCCCTTGGAGCAATAAGAAAAATGAGGAGAATTGAGTTAATGGTGGAAATTCATATAGAGGGGTTATTTTAAGGAAGAAATCACTTATTGGTGTCCTCTCCAATTATAACACACAGATAGCATGCTTTGCCTAAATATAGGATAAGTCCTGTTTCTACAGCTAAACCTTCATCCTGAGGCTTTAATAGTAACAGAATAAAATTTTAAACTAAATATTTCTGTAGAAAGATGCATTGTATTACCTATGAAATAAATACCAAGATTCTTGGCTACCTTCTGTATGACAAGCGTCTGGTATCCACATCTCCAGTTGAACAGAAACAGTATACATTCTCTTCTGATTGAGCTACAGTGGAGAATCAGTGGAGAATCAGTTCCCTCCCTGGGGATGAGGACCAGACAGGGAATGACCGGGCTACCAGTTGGATGGAATCCAGGATTCTGAACCCACTTCCCGAAGCGGATCCATCTGAAAGCCCCAGAGCACCTGGCTGTCCGTTCACTGTTACATGAGAGAGGAAGAAATGTGGGTCTTGTTTGAATCACTCTAGTTTTGAGCTCTTTTTTTCCATCCTGACTATTGCAAAAGGCATCGTGTACACAGAGTGATCATGACTAACAGTTCAAAATACAGCTTGCCTGGGAATGTTTACAGTCTCTCCCCAAAGAGTAAAGGTAAGGACAGAGATCAAGGAGATGATCCGAAAAGGGAACTAAAACAACTTTAAAATATCAAATTTTCTATTTCAATTTCCGTTCAGTCCATTCTTTTCAGAAGGCAACTAGCTTTCTGAACACCTGTTACCAGAATCTCAGCTAGGTGCCTTTACACATTATTTTGTTTAGTCCTCACTGCAAACCTCCCCACCTCCATTTTTTTTTTTTTTTTTTTTGGCTTATAACCCTCTAGACATCACTCTGCAAGGGAGGCAGCTTGCCTCATTTTGCTTGCTCTGGGCATGAGCATGGTGACCCTAGCTGGTGAAGACCATTTTGGCAGTACTAAGTATCACTACGTAGCCATCACTGCTTCTCTAACTCAGGGCATTATATAAAAATCAAATGGACTTGTTAACAAAATCTGAACACACATGCTGAAATGAGAAGTCTATGCAATTTATTTTGCATATTTTTTATATAACTTGTCAATAGGATGACCTTGGATTTGGGACCACATATCAAGGTACATACATAAAGTGTATCCATAAATAACTGGGTCGCTTTTTAATAATCATTAAAAGTTCTGAGGCACTAGAAACGCAGGACCCACATTGGGCTGATTGGTATTTAGACCTGGGGAGGAAGATATGCACACACCTATGTAATGAGAATCATGACTATAGCGTGATTTTTGTGTGTAAGGAATCAACATGTTTGAAATCACATACTTTTAATCCTAAGAGATCAACCTATTGGAGTGACAGCCTTATAAATCTATTTTAAAAGATATAATCAAGAGGCATCTGCCTGGCTCAGTTGGTAGAGCACACACCTCTTGATCTCTGGGTCCTGAGTTTCATGCTGGGCAGAGAGCTTACTTAAAATAAACAAACAAACAAACAAACAAACAAATAAACAAATAAATAAATAAAATAAAAAAATGTAATTGAGCAATTGCTTACACTTGCAATTTTAACTAGAATCCTTACTAATCTTATTACTAATTATTTATTACTTGTAATAGTAATACTTATAATAGTAATACTTATAAGTAATAGTAATTACTTATTACTATTAATCCTCACTAAACTTTATGCATAACATTTAAGGGTTTATATGTAGCATTGGAATCCCTGAGAGAATTTAAACATATAAGAATTAATGAAGAATTAAATACTCAGAAAGGTTTTAGCCAAAGAAAAGCAAGAAAACCAAATACACTAAATTTATAAATGCAGTTTGAAAATATTTGAAGATATCTAGTTTACTAAATTTGTTTTTTTTAAGATTTTATTTATTTATTTGAAAGAGAGGGAGAGAGATCACAAGTAGGCAGAGAGGCAGGCAGAGAGAGAGGGGGAAGGAGGCTCCCTGCTGAACAGAGAGCTTGATGTGGGGCTCAATCCCAGGACCCTGAGATCATGACCTGAGCCCAAGGCAGAGACTTCAACCCACTGAGCCACCCAGGTGCCCCTAGTTTACTAAATTTGTAAAAGGAGTAACTTGGTTTTTAGAGTTTGTTAAAAAGTGCTAGAATCACAAATGGCTCCTGTGTCTCTGCCTACTTGTTCTCTCTCTCTCTCTACAAAAATAAACTTTTAGACTCATAAATGGCATAGTAGGACCTTTAAGGGAACTCCATGCATAATAGATTTTTTTAATTTCTAGCTTTGACAAATTGAATATTAATTTTAAAACCAAAAACAATGTGCTCGCTTCAGCTGCACGCATACTAAACAAAAACAAAAACGAAAACTAAACAACTTCTGAAGAGTCTTTTCTGCCCAAGAAAAAAACACTGCCCTCAAAAGCAGTTTAAAAAGCCTCATCCGGCGGAGTTATAAAGCACAAGCTTCCTACCACTAAGAATACAGAGAAAAGCCTATGTGGCCAGTATTTACCAGTGAGGTTGCTCTGCCAGTCCTGACAGCCCGGCACTGCCTCTTTGTTCCTTCTTAACTATAGAGAACTAACTGGGGGTCTCCGAGGGGGGTGGGAAGGGAGATGGGTGACATAGGGATGGGGATTAAGGAGGGCCCTGCGATGAGCACCCCGGTGATGTATGGAAGTACTGAATCACCAAAGTACACCTGAAACTCATATCACAAAGTATGACAACTAATGGAATTTAATACAAACTAAAAAAGAGTTAGAGCATGGCTACCAGCCTCAGTGATGAATCACTCATTGTTGACTCTGGGGGAAGTTTCCGCGTACTATATTTCTAAGTAGATACTATGTCTATGTTCAGACTGCAGGGATCTGCTTTGGTGACCTGTTCTCCAAGGGGCACTACAAAGAGGGTTTGGAAAGCTCTTCTGAGAAGAAGCATCTCTTGCTGACGGCATCCATCCCAGCTGCAAAGGGGTAGAACGTCGCATTTCCCGTATCACACTCCCCATATAACTGCTTCCCCCAAGAAGTAGTTAAAACCATTAGAGTCATCATTTGCCATCCAGCAAGTTACACCTCCAAACCCCTTCCTGAAAGAAACCATTCCCTCTTTCCTAGCTCCCTTCCTTTCTCTTTTGCCTACTTCCCATACTCCTTTCTCTGTGTATCTTTTCCTCCCTCCAGCATCTTTAGTACCCCTTCCCTCCACCCCTAGACCTGCCAGCTGGGCTGTTTGGCTTCTCTTATTCAAGTTCATGCCTCACCCTCTTTAACGATGAACACTGCTGTTAATGATGCTCTCCATCGAGATATATTTTCCCAACAGAAACAAAAATGTTCTTTCTCAATGTGAAACCAGACATCTGCAACAAATTCAGCTAGATGTTTACAAACATTGGCTACATGACGATCTCTTGGGGAGCAGAAGATATCTGACAGGTTAAGTGGTGGCCTGTGGACCACCCTGATGGAGGGCAGGTCTAAAGAAGGTTTTGTGGCATCAGCTATGTCGTCAGGGGCCTCTGAAGCACCAGAAAGATTTGGTGGTGAAATGAGAAGACATGGGTTTGGCTCTACCACTTAGAGCAAAGCAGGTTTTCTGAGTCTAATCTAGGAAATAAAGATAATCATGGTACTAATGGAACTGTTGGAGGATTAGTAAGAAGAACACTTCATAAAGTGATGGAGTTACGCAATCGTAAGGTGTGGCTCCTCTCATTGATCCATCATCTAGCCCAGAAGCTCATTAAAAGACTTATAAATCCACAAAGAATGTTGCTTTTTTTTTTATATGAATGTGTGTGGTAGAAGAGCCTTTACACATATAAACTCTTTATTAGAGTCCAGAGAACATTTACACATTCATCATTTATAGAACACATTCTGTTCTTTATGAGAGCTTGTTTCTTTATAGTCCTCGGCCACGTGATGTGATTTCACAGGACCTGGGAAGACACTCCACCACTGCTGTCATTCCTTTGAGTTAAGTGTGTGACCCTGCTGAGATGTAACTGTAGCTGGTGATCCAGGAGGCTGAATGCAAAAATCTCCTATTAGTCACTCACACTCTAATATGAATCACTACAGGTTCCTTTCCTTGCCTGTCACATAGGTGAGAGGAGGTTTAGCTGGAATACACACCTACAGCAGTATTTCTCAATTGTGAGTCCCACACATAATTAACCAGAATTGCCTGGGACTATCTGTAAAGAAGAGATTCCCGGCAGTCTTCTGTTTGGCAACCTTGACCCAAGACTGCCCTGTACTTCTGTTTCCAGGGTGAAAACAGGCCCATCAGAAACAAATAGAAATCATAACCCTGTGAGGCTTAAGACTTTCAAATTGAAATGTTAATTTGAACAAACAGGAAAGGAACTCTGAGGCCAAACCAACTTCCTCTCTTCAGAAATTTCCAGCCTTTCCACCCATACTGCTTAATTGGAAAGCAGAGTCATCATCTCCCCCCACCCCACTTTAGTGGTGGTTACATGGGTTTGGGGTTTCTGAGTCCTAGAGACACAAGAGACTTCTATTTCTGGTGAGTGTCAGCTGGCAGATCAATTCTATAAACCAGACCCTTCAAGAGAGTTCTCACTGAGCAAAGCTGAATCATGAGAAGATACCAGATCCTTCAAGAAAGTTCTCACTGAGCAAAGCTAAATCACAAGAGAGTGGAGGCTCCCTCCCTGACTTGAGCCAAAAGTTCCCTGTCCCCAGCAGGCCTTCCAAAGCTGGTCTGCACACAGGCCAGGGGACAGACTGGGTTTTGGGAATTAGTCCCACCTGGACCACCTGATGGGACTCTCACACAGTGATACCACTTTGGACACCCCCACACTAAGGGTGAGTGCTGACCCCCAATGCTGGCTGCCCCACTTCCCTTGCTTCCATTTCTGTGGCTTTCTTTCCCACCTGGAAGTTCCTATACTTTGAAAAAAGTTCACCTCCGCCCTGCCTCAGCCACACTTGGGCAGAGAACCAATCGTCATTGATCATCCTTGGACTTAAAACTTGATCTGAGAAGTTTCACCACCTCCTTCCAGCCTGCCACATGCCTTACCCATGCTTCCTAAAGCTGGTCTTTGTCCTGACCTTAGCCATCCTCGTTCCCAGTCCATTCCTGTTCATATAGGCCATGTCACCCCTCCTTGCTCCCCACCCAGCCCCCCACACCAGCTTCGCAGTCCTTGCCTGGTCTCCCTGTCAGATTCTCCCTGACGTGTGCCCGAGACATGCAGCTCCCCGCTCCCTCAAGGGCACACCACACCTCCACAGTCTCTGCAGAGCAGCCCGACTCTGATGAAAACACATATATAGATTTCACTGCACTTTGCTTCAACTCAAGTTCCCTTTCTCTTCTCCCATTTTTCTCCTTCTTCCCTCCTTGTGCTTCCCTCAACCCACCCTGTTCTCATCTCTCCCAAGTCTTATGCCAGCTGTCATTCCCCGTGTCCTCCAGGAGGCTATCTTCTCAGTCTTCCCTGCTCTCAGAAAAGCTAGAACAAAGAACATTCCTCAGTCTTGCCACTCCCTGATCTACATCCTAGGCTTGCGTTCTCAACTCCGTCAGAACAAACAAACAAACCAACCAATCCTATAATCATTGTGCCCAATTTTTCAAGACCCCCACTCACTGCTTTACCCTGAAATCCGGTTACCCACACCTGCTTTTCTCTCAAAACTGTTCTCATTGAAGTTTGCAGCATCCTGCATACAAAATGCAGGGGGCTCTGCTCAGTCTCCAGTCTCCTGAATCTGTCTTGGTCCCGCCGTCCTGCGGCACTCCCTGCCCATGCGGGGCACCCAGGACTCCAGGAGAACAGTGCCGGCTCTGGGGTTATTCCTGCATTGCTATTACATGGCAGGCACTGCGCTGAACAGTTACACTCCCTTTTACTTTAATCTTCATGATGATCCAGGGAAGGAGTTATCATTTCTCCATTTTGTAAGAGAGGAAACAGGCTTGGAGAAATGACGTAACTTGTTGAAACGTACACGGCGAGCTAAGATGTAAACCCTTATCTATAGGACTCCGGCGCCATGTTCTGAAACATCAGATAAGGGCGCCCCAAGTCAAGTTGCTACTTCGTCTTCGTTCTTCTTCCCCTTCCTTCCAGCTCCCACTCCCTCTCCTTCTGCCCCTAAGTGCAGAAGGTTTCTGTCTTTATTAATGGGCCATTAGTCCCCTGGTTCAACATGTTGGAACTCTCTCTTGCCCTTTATGTTCAGCCAGGTGCCAAATCTTACTGATTCTAACAACACATAGGTTTTCCCTTTGTCTTCCCACTTTCCACCACCATCTCCTCAGGCACTGATAGCCCATAACCTGGACCATCTCCGGGGCCTCGACTCGTTTCCTGCACACCCTCTGCTTAGCCAACTGGTTTTTCCAACACATTCATTCTAAGGAACACCAAACACAAAAGACAGAAATGAGTTGGAGATCCCCAATCTGAAGTCAACTTAAGGTTTACTGGTGCTTAAGGTATATTGACAATGAATCTTAGAACACTGAAAAAAATAAAATTAATTGAAAAAAGATACATTGAAAAGAATGTAAAAAAAAAAAAGAACATTTTCTAGCAAGCTAGTCTGCAAATCATCATTTGAAAATGTAAAAAAATGTAATTTTTTTTCAAAAAAATGTGGTTTTTCTCAAAAAAAATGTAATTTTGACTCAAAATCGGTTAGAGCTCAGCTATTTTGCAACTCTGTAAAGTTAGAGATTACTTTGCAGAAAACTGATAAGTCGGATGAGTTTTTGATTCCTGTCTGGCACATAGATAACATAACAGACATGGTTTAAGCAGTTTTGTATCCAACTCAGCAATATTATCTCAACATTCCAGTTTCTTATAACCTTATGGAATTAATCTGATGTTCTATGGTTTCACCCATTAATTAAACTTTGACAGATACTACCTACTCTTATGAGAATTATGATTTTAACAATTTGAGAATTGTACTTTCATATTGGGCAACTGTTCTCAGAGACCTTCTCATCACCCAAACTGCCAGCCAGAGAAGAGAACTGAGAGTCTGCTCAGAGATTACAAAGTGTGGCGGAAGCCACGAGAAGCCACAGTGTGTACTACTCGGGCATCTCCAGTGTCCACCAAAGGGTTCGCATCTTCCTAGGACCTGTGCCCGAGTGTCGGATATTTACATAAAAACCCCTCGATTGTATACTTTGGGAAACCATTCACGCACTATTCTGGAAATTTTCTGAAATATGCCAAACTTTATGCAAATTTATCTCTAAGAAGCCAGTTTCACCTCTTCATGTAAAACTTTCACTGGAAGAAACTTACTAAACCTAAATGTTTTTATATACAGAATATACTGTCCTGAGTTACAATTTACATAAGTTCACAGATATTAAGAGTACAGCACTATGAGTTTTTTTTTTTTTTTAACATATACATAAACCTGTATAACCGATTCCTCGATCAAGATCTAGAACATTTCCGTTAACCCTGAATGCTCCCCTATGCCCACCTGGACTAGTTAGTTACGTCTTGCTAAATAACATGTTATCTCCCAGAACCTAGCAATGTAAAACAATAAGCCGTCTGTTTTATTATCTCACATGGTTTCTGAGGGCCAGAAGTCTGGGAGTGGCTTAAGCTGAGTGGTTCGGACTAATCATCCGTCCTAAGGCTTCAGTCAAGCCAGGGACCAGGACCACAACCTCTGGGGACTTGACTGGACCTGGAGGAGGCACTTCCAAGCTCACTCAGTTGTTGGCAAGAGTTTTGGCTCCTTGCCATGTTGGCCTCTCCACAGGGATGTTCGTGACATGATCCAGAGTAGTGAAGAGAATGAAAGAGAGGGAGGGACAGGGAGGGAGGAAGAGAGAGAGAGAGAGAGAGAGAGAGAGAGAGAGAGAGAGAGAGAGGATGAATGCAAGGCTGAAGCTACAATGTCTGTAACCTAATCTCAGAAGAAGCACACCATGCCTTCACTTTTGTTTTATTCTGTTAGTCACACATGCCAAGCCTGGTACCAAGTGAGAGGGAATCATACAACACTGTCAATATCACGGGGAGAAATCATCGAGGGCCATCTTGGAAGTTGGCTACCTTATCATCTCAGGCAATTTCCACCACTCCCACCTCCTGGCCCTCTGATGGAAATCACTGCTCAGATCTCTTTCACCATAGATTCAACGTGCCTACTCTAAAACTTCATATAAATAAAAATAAATATTCAATACTCTTTTGTGCATGCCTTCTTTTACTGAGCATAAGGTTTCTGAAGTTCATCACGTTATGGGTTTCGAGTGGTTCATTCTTATTTATCGCTGAGTAATAGTTCATTTTATGGATTGATATCAATTTGCTCATTTGTTCTCCAGTGGGTAGACTTTGAATTGTTTCTCTTGAGTATAAACCTAGAAATGGAACTGGGGGATCACAGCAAACATATATCTATTTTGGATATAGATAATGTACTTTTTTCCTGGATAAAAGAACTTTGACAAGTATAAATTTCTGTGAATATCTTTCCTGTTCTGCAGTCTGCCTATTCATTTTCTTAACACTGTCTCCCCATATAAGCAGATGTATGTGTGTGTGTATGTATGTATGTATGTATGTATGTATTATCTGCTAGATCCAAATGGTTCTCCAAGAGCAACCACAACTAAGCTATCCATGATCCCAGGTCTATGAACTGGATTCTGAAAGGGTACGAGGAGGCCAAGTTGGCTGCCCCAATAAGGGATGAAGGTATTTTTCCAGCACCTTCCTGACCCCAGGCTCATTTGGCTAGGGCTTTACCATTCCTGGGAAAAGACCCCGAGATCCAAATACCCCCTGGGGACTCTGCAGGCTGTCAACACACCCCACCCATTCCCGTCAGGTGCTCGCCAGCTCTCCCCACGTTCGGGCCCTTAGCGTGGATGTGTGATGTGGGACACCTGGATAAGGCTGACAGAGACGCCACCGTATCCCAGAGGCATCCCAACATGACAACAACATGAAAACAGGCACCAGGTCTAGAAGTGTGCCACACCCTCTTCCCTGGGTACTTAACTTTGAATCTATACTTTAAATTTGTTTTTACTGGATTGGCAGTAAAATCAAATCCAATGATGAGCTCTCCTCTTTGTCTGTTCCAGTATTTCAACCTGTTTCCAGACTCAAATCTTCTTATGGAAAAAAAAAAATTTTTTTTTCCTCCCAGTTGCTCTATTTGTCAGTTACTAGACCAGTAACTTTCTATTTAATATATCTGTGTATTTGACAGGGAAAGATAAATTTTACAGTCAAGTTGCTAGGTTTCATTTTTTTAAGTCTTCGGAATTTTGATTTGGTTTACAGATTGATTTAGTGAGAATGGCTGCCTTTACAATGATGACGGTCCTTTTCCAGATATTTGGCACACCATTCCATGTATTTAAGTCCTCTTCCATGCCTTTTAGAAAAGTTTTATAGATTTAGAGATTTTAACCAGATGTCTTTCAGATCTCTTGTTCAAGAGATATATATTTATATTATATTATATTATACTAATATGTATATGTTATTTATTTGTATTTATATATCCATATATTATAAATATAATATATATAACATATATTTTTATAATATGTATTTATATTCCACTGCTATCAATAACAACTTTTTTGTTTACCCCCAAAGTCATTTTTTAAATGTGCTTAATTTTGAAATGGTTCACACATGCTCACTGTAAACACTTAAAAGGTGCCTTCCATGAGAAAATACAGGGAATCATCTCAATCTTTTGGTATTGGTTGAGTCCTGATTTGTGGCCCAGCATGTGGTCTATTCTGGAGAAAGTTCCATGTGCGCTTGAGAAAAATGAGTATTCTGTTTTTTTAGGGTGAAATGTTCTGTATATATCTATGAGGTCCATCTGGTCCAATGTGTCATTCAAAGCTCTTGTTTCTTTATTGATTTTCTGTTTAGATGATCTGTCTGTTACTGAGAGTGGAGTATTAAGATCTCCTGCTATGATTGTATTTCTATCAATGTGACTCTTTATTTTGATTAACAGTTGGTTTATGTAGTCGGCTGCTCCTATGTTGGAGGCATAAATATTTACAATTGTTAGATCATCTTGGAGGATAGACCCTTTCAGAATGATGTAGTGTCCTTCTGTATCTCTGATTACAGACTTTAGCTGAAAATCTAATTTATCTGATAGGAGA
>CM053610.1:47441780-47470541 GCA_028646535.1 Procyon lotor
GGGCGAGCCTGGTGGTGGGTATTGAGGAGGGCACGTATTGCATGGAGCACTGGGTGTGGTGCATGAACAATAAATCTTGTAACACTGAAAAAATAAAATAAACATTTTTGGGGAAAAAAAATAAAAATAATAGCCTTAAAGGGCCATAGAGAGAGAGAGAGAAATGGAGTGACTGCATTCATGAGCTCCATTTTTCCAAATTCTGTTTTGGAATGCCTATCTCACTAAGATTCAGGGGGATTTTAGAAGTGAAAAAAAAAAGTGCCTTCCATTTGTCTTTTGAACTGTCCTTTCATTTCTTTCTTCTCTTTGCATAATTTTAAATGATTTTCAACAACTGTATTGAGGCATAATTTAATTCCACAAAATTCGCTTATTTTAAGTGTATAATCAAATGATTCTTCCATGAAATTAACAAGTTGTGCAACCACTCACATAATCCAGTTTCTGGACATCCCCATCATGGCAACAAGACAGCTGAGGGCCCACTTAGAGCAGACCCTTCTTCCCACTCTTGGTGCCCAGCAACTACATCTGTGTTCTGTCTCTGCAGATTGGCCTGCTGTAGATGCACTCTGTGGTCTTTATGCTTGACTTCCACCACTTAGTAGGATGTTTGGGAAGCTCTCCCATGTTTACTGTGTATCAGAACTTCACTTGTTCTTACTGATGAGTAATATTCCATTGTTGGGTTAGACCACATTTTCTTGGCCATTTACCAGGTGATGAGCTATTGGGTTGTTTCCACTTTGGACTATCATAAACAAAGATGTGTGACTACTCATGGGCAGAAGTTTTTCATTTTGATGAAGTCTAATACATGTTTTTTTCTTTCTAAGTTAAGGATTTTGGGGTCCTTTTTAAGAAGGTTTTGCTTACTCCGAGGTTGTGAAGTGAATTTTTCTTGTTTTCTTACAGGGGTATTATAAATCTCTAATCCATTATAAAGATTTACCTTTAATCTCTAATCCATTATAAAGATTTTGTGTAATGTAAAATATGAATCTCAGGATATTTTTCATAGAAATATGCAGCTTTTTTTTTAAGATTTTATTTATCTGACAGAGAGAAACACAGCGAGAGAGGGAACACAAGCAGAGGGAATGGTAGCGGGAGAAGCAGGCTTCCTGCCGAGCAGGGAGCCCGATGCGGGGCTCGATCCCAGGACTCTGGGATCATGACCTAAGCCAAAGGCAGACGCTTAACGACTGAGCCACCCAGGTGCCCCGAAATATGCAGCTCTTATATTCCTATTTCTTAAGACAATCTTTTTCTCAATAAAGTATTTTGGTGTCTTAGTCAAAACTATATACATGTTGGTCTATTTCTGGACTCTCTCATCATTCGTTTGTGTGTCTTTATGATGGTATTACACAGTCTTGATTACTTATTACACAGTCCTGATAATTTATAGTGAGTACTAAAATAAGGTTTTATGAGTCTTCTAACTTTTTCTTCTTCAAAATTATTTTGGTTTATTCTAGGTTCTTTATGGTTTTATATAAGTTATAGAAACAGGCTGGCAATTTCTGCAAAAGGAAAAAATCTGCAATTTTGATTGGATTTGCATTCAATCAATAGATCAGTTTGAGGGGAATTGACATTTTAGAATTATTTAGACTTTCAACTCAAACATATTCTATATCTCTTCATTTATTTTTATCTACTTTAATTTCAGCAACACTTTATAGTTTGAGATGTAAGTTCTACACATATTGTAAATCATATTCTTTAAAAAAATTTTTAGGGGCGCCTGGGTGGCTCAGTGGGCTAAAGCCTCTGCCTTTGGCTCAGGTCATGATCTCAGGGACCTGGGATCAAGCCCCGCATCAGGCTCTCTGCTCAGCAGGGAGCCTGCTTCCCCCTCTTCCTCTGCCTGCTTCTCTGCCTGCTTGTGATCTCTCTCTCTCTGTGTCAAATAAATAAATAAATATCTTTAAAATTTTTTTTCTGACTATTCGTTGTTAGTACAGAAAAATAAGTATTTCCATATATTAATCTTCCATCTCACAACCTTATAAATTCACTTATTAGCCCTAGAAGCTTTTATGTTTTGGATTCCTTTAAATTTTTTTTTTTTGCACACAGACTTATTTCTTTAGGAGACAGAGATAATTTTATTTTTCCTTTCTAATAATTATGTCTTTTATCTCTTATCTTATTACACAGTCTAGGGCCTCTAATATAATATTGAATAGAAATGGGAAGAGCATGTATCTTGCTTGTTCTTAAAGAGAAAATATTCAGCTTTTTATCCTTAAGTATAAAGTTTGGGTTTGATTCCAGTTGACCCTTGAGCAATGCAGGAATTAGAGATAATACATTTACAGTACTATACTGTACTTATCACAAAAAAACATGTATAAATGGACAGGCAGGTCAATCCCCTGTTGTTCAAGGGTCAACTGTAATGTTGTTCTTTTTCTGTCTTCCTTAAGATAGATGTTTACGTCACTGATTTTAATCCTTCCCTCTCTTCTACTATAACTCCTGAATACTATAAATCAGAGCTATGTACTTCTAAGCACTGCTTTAATTTTGTCACACAAATATCTACAAATACACACACACACACGCACACATTCTGTTCCTTATATTGTCTAATTTCTCTTGTAACTTTTTCTTTAATCCATTGATTAAATAAAAGTATGTTACTTAATATTTATATAATTTAGGAATTTTTCAGATTATTTGTTATTGAATTCTAATCTAATTCTCACTTGGTCAGATAATTCACTCTGTATGATTTTAATACTTTCAAAGTAGTGAGGCCCGTTTTATGATGCAGGATACAGTCTGATCATGGTAAATGGTCCATATGCACTTGTAGAGAATATTCTGTGGTTATTGGGTGAAGTGTTGTAAATGTCCAGTTAATTTGGGTCAATCATTTGTGTTTATCAAGTTTTTTATATCATAAAGAGGTTGGGGGTGTTTTGGGTCTGTTTAATGGTTAAGAGTACATTACTGAAAGAAAATCAAAGATATTTCCAATTGTGATTGTAGATTTGGTGATTTCTCACTTCAGCTCTGGCAATTTTTATTGACCGTGTTCTGAAACTCTCTTACTGGGTGCATATATAATTATTACTTTTTTGATGAATTGTTTTTTAACATTATGAAATCTCTTTCTTTGGCAGTACTCCTTGTCCTAGAAATCTGCATTGTCTGATATAAATACAGCCACTCCAACTTTCTCATAGTGTTTACGTGGCATACTTCCCACTTTCATTTTACTTGTGCCTTTTTACTGAATGTGTGCCTGGTAAACACCATATGCTTGGGCTTTGCTTTAATAATCCCAGCTGATACTTTGTTTTTAATTGGGGGATTTAGTCCATTTACTTTTTTTTTTAACTACTATGATTCTGTAGTATAATTTACTTTCTCTTAAGTAGATTGGGATCCTACTCATTGGTAATGTTAAGGATATCTTAGACACTCACGTGTCCATGTTGTATTTGCTTCATGCACACAGTGAACTGAATTCCCATTACTTTCCTCCCAACTCCAAAAGCCTTTCTTTATCCAGTTACTAGCTCCATATTATTGAATCCACTATGACTGTTTATTCAGGCTGTACTCAAAATGATTAACTTTATCAGATAAAGATCTAGAATTTACAACATCCTTTAAATTTGTTTGTTTTCGCAGTGTTTCCATAGCCAAATGCTTTGTTTCATACATCCTCATTACTCTGAAACGTTATTTCAAAACAGATGCGGTAGCTACATGGAACTACAAACATTCCTAATTTTTTTTCAAATATTTGTAGAATTGACTTACAGAAGATTAGTTTTGAATTTGCAAGTTCCATTTGCTGTAGAAGAAATCAAAAGCATTGTTAGCACAGAGATTTTCTTCTTGAAGAGAGGCTTTGTGCAAATGAGCCACCACAACTTGACTTACTTAGTAAGTAGCCAAGTATTGTCTGACATCAGAAATTGGTATTATTTATTATGTATTTTGCAGTCTAACAATTTGTGTTTAGCTAGATAAGTAAATATTTTAATGTTAATATTGGGCTTGCCACTATCATCTTGCTGTTTATTTGGTATTTGTTTATTATTCTCTATTCATCATTTTCTGGCATCCTTTGGATTAATTATTTTAATATTGCATTTTTCCCCTACTGACTTATTAACTCAACTTCTTTATTTTTATTGTTGCTATAGGTTCCTAGAGTTTACAAGATGCATTTTAACTTTTCATAGTCTACCTTCCAGTAGTTTATACCATGTAAATAAAATGAAAGAACATTAAAGCTGGGGCACCTGGGTGACTCAGTGGGTTAAAGCCTCTGCCTCTGGCTCAGGTCATGATCTCAGGGTCCTGGGATTGAGCCCCACATTGGGCTCTCTGCTCAGTAGGAAGCCTGCTTCCCCCTCTCTCTCTCTCTGCCTGCCTCTCTGTCTACTTGTCATTTCTCTCTCTCTCTGTCAAATAAATAAATAAAATCTTTAAAAAAAATAATTAAAAAAGAAAGAAAGAAAGAACATTGAAGCAATATGTTTTTTCTCCCCCTTTAGGCTACTGTTGTGATACATATTATTTGTACATGGTTAGTTACTTATATAATACATGCTTAGTTATATTACTTACATAATACATGCTTAGTTACCTTTTACTTTAAACAGTAAATTATGTCTTTTTTAAAGATTTTAGTTATTTGAGAAAGAGAGAGAGAGAGAGAACACAGAAGAAGAGAACATAGTGGGAGAAGGAAAAGCAGGCTCCCTGCTGAGCAGAGAGCCTGTTGTGGGGCTAGATCCCAAGACCCTGAGATCAAGACCCAAGTCAAAGGCAGACACTGAACCGAATAAACCACCCAGGTGCCCCTAAACAGTAAATTATTTCTTAAATTCACTATCAAACATATTCCCCACATGTTACCATTTTCACACTCTTCATTCCTCATGTAATTTATTCCCATCTGGCATCACATTCCTTTACCCTGAAGAATTGCCTTTAACCGCCTTTTCACGAAGGTTTGCTGGTAATACATTTTCTCAGCTTTGCTTTGCATACAAATATTTTTTATTTCACTTTCATTTTTTATTATTAACATATGATGTATTGTTTCAGGGAGACAGGTCTGTGATTCATCAGTCTTACACAACACACAGTGCTCCCCACAACACATACCTTTCTTTTTAAAAGATATTTTCCGTGGATATGAAATTCTAGTTTAACTGGGTTTTTTTTTTTTCTTTTAACATTTTCCAGATGTTGTTTCATTATTTTTGGTTTGCAGTGTTTCTGACAACCCAACAATCATTTTTGATCATTCTGCTATAAGTAATATATTTTCCTCACCTCTGGCTTATATTTTCTCTGTATCACTGGTTTTCAACAATTTGATTATGCAAGCTGCTCCTTTGTATTTATTCTGTGATTGGTGAGCTTAGAATTGTGGATTTCTTTTTCATCTAATTTTGAAATCTTCATTAAATATTTTTTGTATTTAAATCTTTCTTCCTTCTGAGACTCTTAATATTGTGTTAGACTCTTACTGTCCCATAAGTCCCTAAATCTCTTTTCTTTCTTTTTTTCCTACCTTTTCCCCCTTTTCTATGCTATAGTCTCTTTGTTTTGGTTACCCTGTCTTCAAGTTCCCTGGTTTTTTTTTCTTTATACAATTCAATCTACTGTTAAGCTCACTGAGAGACTTTTTCATTGCAAATACTGTATTTTTTTTTTAGTTATAGAATTTCATTTGTTTTGTTTTTATGTTTTCATTACCATTTCCCTACTTAGATGTCCTATTTGGTCCCTACTATGGTCACATTTTTTTAAAGTTTTGAAAGAAGTTAAAAGAGCTATTTCAAAAATCTTTGTCTGATTATCATGTGATCTCTCTGATACGAAGAATTTGAGGCAGGGTGGAGGGGTCGTGGGAGGGAAATGAAACAAGATGGGATCAGGAAGGAGACAAACCATAAGAGTCTCCTAAACTCACAAAACAAACTGAGGGTGGCTGGGAGGTGGGGGGGTAGGGATAGGGTGGCTGGGTTATAGACATTGGGGAAGGTCTATGCTACGATGAGTGCTGTGATATGTGTAAGCCTGACGATCCACAGACATGGACCCTGGGGCAAATAATACATTATATGTTAATAGGAAAAATCTTTTTCTGCTAATTCCATCATCTCTCCTATATCTGTTCTATTTCTCTTGGTTTGGGGGTCACATTTTCTGAATGTCTTGTGATTTTTTTTTATTGTATGTTGCATATTTGGGATGCTATGCTATTTTGTGTCTGGATTTTGTTATTTTCCTTGAATTGTGACTATTGTTCTAATAAGAAGTAATACTTGTAGACCTAATTGATCCTTTGAAAACTTATTATAAAGCTTACTTGGGTGGATCTAGAGTAGCTTTTCCTCATGGTGGACTTGCTCTACTTATCACTCGAAGTTTCTCCAAGTGGAACAAGGTCTCTCCACTTTGGGTTGGCTGATTAAAATTCAAATATCTCCTACCTCTCAGAGAGATTTGGATCTCATTTTTAGCTCGCAGCTTCCTAGTAGATATTCTTTGCTCAAACGATGTGTATTAGCCAAATCCCCAAAAGGACTCCTTTGGAAATTCCTGGTGCTTCTCTGTATAGTTTCCTTTTCTCTGGTACTCTTTCCCCATCAAGACATCTCCAAACTCCAATCACTGACCTCCCAGCTAAGTATGACCACAGTAACACCTGAGCATCATGCCCTGCTCCACAGTTCAGAAAGTGCGTGCAAGAAAAATCTCAGGCAATGTGGGAGTTACCTAAATAGCTTTCCTTCTTTCAAGGTATACAGTGCCTGCTATCCAAAGTCTGGACAAATTTTTTAATAGGTATTGTCCACTTCACTATTTGTGGTAAGAAGGCTAGTCCAACACCAGATACTCTGTCGTGGTACTGAAAAATCAATTTTGGTTACAGCAGTCTCCTGCTCAATATCTTTTAGTGGATCACCACAATTTACAGAATAAACTCAAAATTCCTTAGCCTGAAAATCGGATTCAATCTACTTTATTTCCCAGTGCTGTTCTTAAAATATTTTCTACCAAGAAAAATCTCATGTGTTCAGCCTAGTTTTTAGAATCAGTGTCTTTGGTTCAAATCCTGCCTGAGATTTGGTTCTCTGATCTGTAAAATAGGAGTGGTGGAGACTAAATACCATAGTTTAGATAAAGCAACGGGCATTGTGTGTATCTTATAATAGAAGCTCAACCATCACAGGTATTGGTGTACATATCTTAGAAATGCAACTCTCCCCAAGCGGACTGTAATTTCCAAAAGAACAGACTTATAACTACTTCATCTCTTTACCCTTCCCATAACTACAAGCTATGTCATAAACAATAATGGTTAAAAACGTTGACCTTGTAACTAATCCCCCAAGGTTTGTTCAACCATCTTGCAAATACATCCTCAGTGTTATATGAATTAAAGATCAAAGATCCATGCAAAGCAGAAGAATACTCCTGGGAGCAGAAACAGACCCTGCCTGTGGACGTTCTGAGCTGACCCTCTATGGCAGGAAACAGACACTATCACAATATTTACCAAAAACAAAAAGAGACCACTGCAACAAAATATGTAAAATGTATCCATGCATCTCACTTCCATATGTTTTACATCTCAATGCCAATGATTCGCTCAAAATCATTCAGTGGCTTCCTATTACCTTCCAAATAAATGCAAACTCTATGCCAAGAGGAATGGGGGTCAGTGAAAGCATGCAATGAGGAAATGTGACCTAGAGTTGTGCAGCCGAAGGAGGTCTCCTTGACGAAGCATGACTGCTCTGTGACCTGCAGCATGAATTACCCTTTTCTGGGGAAGAGCAGGGGGAAGAGTAGGGCAGGCAAAGGAAACTGAGCAGAACACCATGGCAGGAAGGAGGGTGGAGGACACAGAGAACTGAAATCAGAGGACAAAGGTTGTGTGTGTGCTACAAGATGAGGGTGGAGACGTGTGGTTCAGTCCTTGAGGTCACATAGGAATTTCCACCTTTAGGGGCACCTGGGTCACTCATTTAAGCGGCTGACTCTTGATTCCAGCTCAGGTCATGATCTTGGGGTCCTGGATTGAGCCCTCGGTCGGGCTCTACGCTCAGCAGGGAGTCTGCTTGAGGGTTCTCCTTCCCTCTCCCCAGCTCCCACTTGTACACTCGCATGCCCTCTCTCCTTCTCTAAAATAAATATATACCTCTTAAAAAAGGGGGGGGGACTTCCATTTTTAGCCTAAGAGCTGTGGGACACAAATGAACTATTTTAAGTAGGGAGATTACTCTGTCTGGGCAGCATAAACAGCAAAGTAGCAATGTGCAGACATAGATCAGTGTTTCAGTTACTACTCCTACTCAACAAATTACCCCTAAATTTCTCGGCTTTTTTTTTTTTATGGAGTATAGTTGACACACAATGTTACATTAGTTCCGGGTGCACAACATAGTGATTGGGCAAGTCTGCATATTAGGCTGCGCTCACCACATCCGTCACCGTACAATGCTATTATTATGATGTCATTGACTATCTTCCCTGTGCTGTACCTTTCATACATTTCATCCCCTAGAACAATCTTTGCATTATTTAGTGATTGATTTAGTGCTTCTGCAACTTGTACAGACAGGGAGGTGGGAGGTGGGGAGAGTAGAAGGCAGAGGGAGAACGGGCATGACTTACACTGTTCCATGATGCCTAGGACCTTTGCTGGGAAGACCACACAGCAAAAGTGAATTGGGGGCTGAGGTCTGGAATCAGCTAAATGATCTCATCACTCACTTGACTAGGCTTTGGCTGAGATAGCGAAAAAATTAGAATGGCCTATCAAAAGGCCTCCATGTGGTCCCTCCACATGGCTTGACTTCCAAAGAGCACGGCGATCTGAGCACCTCAGGGCTCCACCATGAGCATTCTAGCAAGCAAGATAAAGTTGCACTGCCCTTTATGAGCCAGCTCTAAAGTGACACAGTGCTACTTTACTGAGCCTTTATTGGTCAGTGCAGTCCTAAGTGCAGCCAATTTCAAGGGCACAGAATATACAATCTCACTAGTCAGTGAGAGCTATACCGGAGAACATCAGGGCAACGTTTAAAATAGCAAAATCAGTAATGAAGTCATCTCAGTAGAGACAGTGATAATGATAGCTTAAGCCAATGTGGTGGTAGCAGAGGGGGAGAAGTACTTAGGAGGTTACATCCTACATTAGCAGGACTTGGTGACAGAATGGCTGTAAGGAAAAAGCAGAGGCTTCCAGATTGTATAGCAGAATGGACAGTGGCGTCACTTATAAGCCATGGAACAGAGGAAGAGGACCAGAAGCGTACTGTATGGTTCGTGGGGAGGATAACTTGAATTTGGCTTTGGAAATGCTGAGTTGGGAGGGACTTTGAGATACTCAAATGAAAGTCAGGTAAGTACTACAGACTCTAGACTCAACAGAGATACTGGGACTGCCTGTGGGAGTTGTTACTTTTTCAGTGGGCATTGAAACCACAGATGCACATGGGCTCAGAGAAGGAATATAAAGTGAAGAGTAAAGAGGGACAAGCATAAATCTTTGAGCAACTTTAACATTAACAGCCAGGGACAGGAGACAGAAGAGCAGTTCTGGAGTTAATAGAAAACAAAGAGTAGCTTGCACATCAAAATCCCAGAAAAGAGAGGAGTGAAGGAAAGGAGAGTGGTCAACAGCATCAAATGCTGATGAGAGGCTAGATCAGAAGAGGTCTGAGGACCTACTGCAGAGAGGTGATTATTACCGATCATGAGATTTGTTCCATAGAGTTATGATGCACCACAGAAAATGGGAAGAAGCCTGTCTGAACTAGAGGTGGAAAGAGACCCAAGACTTTCATTCTACAATCACCGACGACCTCAATATGGTCAAATCCAGTGAATTATTTTGCCACTATTGGCACTTTTAATCATTCTGCCCCCTATAATCTCTTTACCAAAGAAGGGTAACATTTTGTTGACATTTTGTATTTCTCAGCAAGCATATACATCTCAGAAAACCCTCTTGCGTGTTTCATTTAGCTGTCTTCCTCCACCCACCACTCAACCTGCAGGCATCCTCCTGACTCAGCCCAGGCCCCATATCCACTTTCCCCACGTACGCGCTCTCTCTCACTGCCTTGCTTACCTCGAGATTGCGCACCTGCCTACAAGATGGCTGCTTAGACACACATCTCCATCCCAGGTGTTTCTTCCTTTGCCCAAGCTTTTTTTTCTGGATGTGTCCAAGCTGAAATGCAGAGGAGTTTGTTGCTGAAACGAAGTCCCATACCCAAAGTTAAATTAGTCCTATGCACTTTTCTTGCCACCAGCTCTTCTCTATTTCTAGTTCCTTATATCTCAAATTCTGACGTCACCTTCTGCTTTTTGTTACCTTCTGGCTTCCTGCGCTCATCTCTGCCTTTTTGCCTCTTGTGTGCACACACAGGGCAGTGTCCTGCATTTGCCTCGATTCCCACGAATCTCCACCTTCACAGCAATAACCCAGAGACGGGGTTACACATATGTGGCTCTAAGAACTGCCCATCAGGCTCCCTGGCAACAGTTGCTCAAAATCATCTTCTCAATGTGTTACTCTCCTATAATGTGATTGGCTCATTAAAATAGAAAGAGGAAGACTATAGAAAATTAAGAATGGCTAAGACTCCAACTCGCTGTCAACTCTGATCCTTTGGCTTGATTCCCTTGAGTGCCAGGTTAAAAAGAATTTTGAATCTCCATCTAGATTCTTGCAGGAATGCTGAGGTCGATTGGTGCTAATTGCTATTCTGTTATGTGTCTTGCTCTTTGTCACAGGGCATAGAATTGGCAGGTCTAATCAATCCTCAGTAAGAACACTGTAAATAGAAGTAGGCCTATATTTTAATCTCAGTAAAAGTCTTAGGATATTCCATAACAATTCCAAAAATTCTATGAATTTTTCTAACAAAAGTTTTTAGTGTTTTGTTTCTTCTAACAAACACTAATAATGCTTGTTAGAAGGGGATATGGTTCAACTTCTGTTCTTTTGCTTCTTTTATGTTATTAGTTTGTCTCCTTTATGCAGGTACAGTTATCACTCAGAGATGTATTTGTTACACAGAGCTCTTAAAACAAATGCCTGACACAGAACATTTTACTCAATGGATCAATTAAGACCCACCAACACCTCCTTTGATTATGACATGTTGCCCTAGCATTTTGCCTTTGCATTGAACAATATGGAGATGTAAAATCCGTCCAAAGAAGGACCACCTCAAGAAAACAGACCCTTGGGGATCCAGCAACTCTCTTAATAGCTCCTAACACTTTCAGCAGATGATCACGTTCACATGCAAAGCAGCCAAGACCAGGATGTGGATACCACTGTTAGACAATTCTGAGAAAGGTGTTTCTGATGACTGTCATATTTGCAATGTCACTGTGAATGCAATACGGATGCTACAGCACGGTGACATTATAGACCCACATTTGTTATTAAAACGGTCCACATAAATTTTTAAAGATTCATAGTTAAGGTTAATAATACTGCTGTGCCTTCGCTCATTGTATGAGCATTAACTCAATCGCTGTTGCCAGCCGAGCAGTGGTTACTTGGGAAAAAACATGTGGCATTAATGAAACCATATAGTGACCTCCTGGCTTGACCCACCAGCCATTGGTGTTACTGGAATAATTTACCAATGGAAACTGTCAACAGACTGTCCAAAGTATTATATGAAGACTATTACCAAGCACATACTCTCTGACACATAGTAGGCACCCAAAATAGTTGTGCAGAAAATAAACATTCTTTTTCAAAAAAACAAACAACAAAAGAACACTTCTGTCATTTACTGAAGATAGAACCATTCATCAACTGGTTTCATCTGATGATAAGACCTCAGGAAGAGTCACCTGTTCTGCTTCAACATAACTGTAAGAGCGAACATGTAGGAGTGCTTGCTACAGGATAGACATGTCACTGAGGACTTTATAGGTATTATATGTTTTTTTCAAACCAGCCCTAGGAGGTAGGCACTGTAGGCACTTTATAGGATGAGGAATCTGAAACAGAGGGGAGTGGGGGGACGGGTGAGCCCAGTGATGGGTAATAAGGAGGGCAAGGATTGCACGGACCACCGGGTGTTACATGAAAACAATGAATCATGGAACTTTTTTTTTCAAAAAAAAAGTCTGTGTCTGCTATCAAAAACTAATGATGTACTGCATGGTAACTAACATAACATAAGAAAAAATATAAAATAAAATGTAAGCACTCAAAAAAAAAAAGGAATCTGAAATAGAGAAGGTTCAAGAATTTTCCCTGAGTCACAAAGCTAGTAAAAACAGGAGCTGGGAAATGAACCCAGGCAGCCTGCTCCCAAGCTTCTAAATTCACTGAAAACAGTCACGTGGATCCAGTGGCTGGCACAGATTCTCTCTGTTAAACACTAAAGGCTGGGAGAACCAGACCGAAACCAAAGATTGAGGATGACACAGCGGAAGCAGATGTTTAGGTAAGAAAGTAAAAAGGGGCCTTCAGAATTGCATTCCTTCTGTTTGAGAAGGGCTGAAATGTGTGTAAAAAGCGGCCATGGTCAATTGTGACAGGAACAAACGGATAGCTTAAGGAGGTTCACAGGAGTCAACCAGAGGCTTCTGGAATGTTCTGGAACATTTTTTTCTAGCTTTATTGAGATATAATTAACATGTAACATTGTGGAAGTTTAGAGTTAACAACATGCTGATTTGACCCACATTATCTACTGCTCACTGATTACCACAACAAGGTCACCATAATAACACCTCCATCGCCTCACATAATGACCTTCTTTGTTTGTGTGTGTATAGTGAGAACAATTGAGATTTACTTTCTTAGCCACTTTCAATTATGTACTATAGTATTTTTTTAAGGTTTCACATATTTCTCTGAGAGAGGGAGAGAGATAAAGAACATGGAGTATATGGCTGAAATAGATTCCACTGTATGTATATATACATACATATACCCCATGTTCTTTATCAGTTCATCCATAGATGGACCCTTAGGTTCTTTCCATTTCTTGGCTGTTGTGAGTAATGCTGCAATGAGTATGAGGGTGCAGGTGTCTTTCCAAGGTAGTGACTTCATTTCCTTTAAATATATACCCAGATGTGGGATTACGGGATCATATGGTAGTTCCATTTTTAACTTTTTGAGGAGCCTCCATCTATTTTCTATGGTGGCCACACCAATTTGCATTGCCACCGACAATGCGTGAGAGCACCCTTTCCACTTCCTCAACAACACTTGTTCACGCTCATCTCTTCGATAATAGTCTTCCAAGTGTAAGGTGATACCGCCTTATGGTTTTGATTTGCATTTCCTTGACAGTTAGTGATATGGAGCATGTTTTCATGTACCTGTTGGCCATTCATATGTCTTCTTTAGAAAAAAAAAATCTGCTCAGATCCTCTGATCATTTTTGACCTCAATTGCTATTTTTTTTTCTTTTTGCTATTTCTCTTCCCTAACAAGGAGGATCTGAAAATCTCCTCTGTCCCTATGCACAGTGAGCCTACCAGTGGGGCAGCTCCTTGTGTGTGCACTTATCAGGCTGAAATCCTATAGGACCACACCCCTCACTGCACCTGCAGAATGGAGTCTGACCTCAGGTTTCCCTTCAGAGGAACCCTCAAGGGCACCAATGGCCAAGAAGTCTGAGCCTTGCTTCATTGCCGACTTCTCCCATGTCAGATTCTAGTCCTCAGATACCAAAGAATCACTAACCCAGGTGCCGACTTGAAGAAAATAAAGCAGCAAGCAGAGATTTTGAAACTGCTCCACCTCTTCTGCCCCTCAGATTCTTTATGAATTCAATCAGGTGCCAACTAAACTAGAGTTTTCCCTCTACACCTCTGGTCAGTGACATTGGACTCCTCAGGCTACTTTTGGGGTTTTTTTGGTTTTATTTTGTTTTTTTAAGATTTACTTATTTTTTCCAGAGAGAACATGTGTGTGAGCAGAGAGGGGGGCAAGAGGGAGAGGGTGAAAATCTCAAGCAGACTCACCACCGAGCATGCAGCCCAATGCAAGGCTCCATCTCACGTCCCTGAGATCATGACCCGAGATGAAACCAAGAGTCGGATGCTTCACCAACTGAGCCACGCAGGCAACCCCCTCAGACCACCTTTGGAGTCATTCTCTATTTTGGTTCAACACTGTGCTCCTTCTTGATGGGGTTTCCAGGATACTAATCCTCTCTAGGTTCTAGTCATTGGTGAATACATACAAGACATCTGCTATGGATTAAGATATATATAGCCAACACTGGGGCGCCTGGGTGGCTCAGTCGGTTGAGCGTCTACCTTTGGCTCAGGTCATGATAACAGGGTCCTGGGATCCAGCCCCACGTCAGGCTCCCAAATCAGCAGGGAGTCTGCTTCTCCCTCTACCCTTCCCCCCTACTTGTGCATGCTCTCTCTCTTTTTCTCTCTCTCAAATGAAAAAATAAAATCTTTTTAAAAAAAAAAAGATATAGAGCCAACATTAACAGTAAATCTGGATTAGAAGGGAAAAAAGCAGAGCCTCTAACCTCCTTCCTTAACACAAGCCTTGAAACCATAAGACCCCGATTTACCTTCGTGACTCCGTGGGCAAGGGAAGTCTGTGTCTGCTATGTGAGAAGGACAGAATTAAGGACAAGAAGGAGGGGACAGAGGGAGATAAAGAGTGACCCACCCTGACAATTTCAGAGCCTCAGGTCCTTCCTCTGAATAAGGTGCTGCTTGAAAGTTAGGCCCCAGTTTCATCAGTAACAGCAGCCCCTTAAGAGAAACACGAAGTCGGATAAGGTGATTTCTAACATTTCCCCGTTATTCTCTTAACTCTTTGGGCTTAGCAATCAAGCGTGTGACTTACTGTTTTGATATTTTCTTCGGGAGAAGAGATTTGTGGTCGATTAGGGAAGCCTTGCTTCCTGTTTTGAGGCTGTTCCACTATCCTGTGTTCCTGGGAGAAAGAAGACCAGTTTGAGCACTGAAATAGCTCTCCAAGAGGTCAGCACAGGACATTAAATACATTTCTCAACTGAGGACAAAAACTCATGGCTTAATCTCCTTCTAGCCTTAAGTTATGCCAAATACAATATCTGTATAGATCAGAGGAAATGAGCAATAAATCAGGATGATAACACAATAATATTTCAATTCCAGCAACAAAAAAGGTCCCCAATTTAAATTGGTTTCCATTATTAGGACCTCAGGAAGAAACTGACCTCCAGGTCAGTTTACCCTGAATTAATGACCCAAAATCCAAATCATCTTCTACTTCTTTTATTCTGATACTCAGCCAGGGGAGTCCTGGATTCTTTATTTAACATCAGTTTGGTCCTTTCCTACCAGTTATCCCTCCACAGTTTATTTCATCCAATGATAACCTTCATGCATCCTATTTTCCCAAAATGCTCCAAGTTCATAGCATTTTTACATCACCAACCCCACTGACACTCATAAAACTTAAAAAACACATCTCAGCCATTACAATTCATCTCCCAATCAAATACAATTGATTTTCATCACTCCCAGTAATTACATTCTATAAAATCACGGTGAGCCCTGATTTGCAAATACTTCTTGTGCTTTGGACAAGAAAAAAAGCCACTTCAGCATCAGTCTTGGGGGCTGATTTCACCATGAAATCACCAACAAAAAGCACAAAAATGCAAAGATCTTGGCACTACCTAGACTGCAAAAAGGACCCTCTTTTGCAATATGAGAGCTGAAACAAGAAGGCAGAGCACTGCTGTGTTGCACATCAGGTGGGTGAGTCAAATTTGTGGTGCTCTGTGCATCTCCACGAATACTGCAACCGCACCGGGAGTACTGATTTTGGGGTCACAAAGGAAGGTTAGCGAATAGACAAAATCATAAACACAGAATCCGTGAATAAGGAGGATGAAATGCGTGTTCTCGGTGCCCAGGACACAGCACATTCTAGACCAATTCTAGCCCATTCTAGACCACAGAAGCTATCTAATTTGCCTGGAGGAAGGAGCAAGGGCAAGGAAATGCCAAGAAAAGGAAGAAGTCTTTTGTTAGCCCCACCAAGATGCCGGCTAGTCTGTGACTCTCTCTCAGCCTCCTCGGCCTCTGAACTTCCTCACATGTGGATGGCAGCTTCCCTCCAAATGGTAATTGCGGCACTGTCCTTACCACGTCCTGGAGGAAAAGAAATCCTCCTCTGTATCCCACCTTCTCACCGAGGGAGATTTGGGTTTTTGCGGGGCCTTGTTATTCATTACATAGAACCCACCTCGGAGGAGATCTGGGGGATAACATTCCCGAATGTGCAGCACACACTGTGTTTTTCAGGAAACTACCAGGCCAGCAGCCACAGTGACCTCTGAGAGGCAAAGCCCAGCCCCGAGAAACCCAATCGTCGGACTTGTGGCGGCAGCCATTTGGCTTCAGCGCCCAGCTGAGCTGCATTTGGGTGCCCTGGTTAAGTGGATTCCTGGAAACCCAATCCTCTAGCAAGACCTCACCTTTAAACTTCAGGCCAATCTGCAGGCTTCGTGCAACATGATGGGTGGTGCTCTAAGTGCCTTAAAGATGAGGGCCCGTTATAGGGGCTGTAAGGCAAAGATGAAGGTATCTCCAGTGTGTGGGACTTTAGGCAGAAACCCATCTATTTTTCTCCCCTAAATTCTGTTTTAAGTCTGGAAGCATAAATTGAAAAAGTTCCAGGGCACGTGTGCATGAGACTTTTTGTTCTGCTCTCATTCCCAGGACGGGGCGAGGGGTGAACCGTGGCAGCATCAGATTTGCTGCCCACGTTCTGTTCCTCTTTATAAAACACAGGGGGAATTTACTGGGTTTTGTTTTGTTTTTTAATTTAAATTCAATTAGCCAATATACAGTACATCATTAGTTTCAGGTGTAGTGTTTAATGATTCATCAGGTGCATATAAGCCCCAGTGCTCATCACAACACGTGCCCTCTCTAATGCCCATCCCTCAGCTGGCAAAGGGAACTTACTGCTGGTGGGGCTATCTTTGGGTTCAAGAGGTCTGCGCACAATCCCTTAAGCATGGAGAAAGACCTTCTGCTTCAAAGCTTCACGTTAATTTTGGATCAGTATTTGCACCAAGTCTGACGAAGTTTGTGGGAGCCAGGCTGTAGGCTTAACCACTAGGGGTGGCTGGTTTTTATTAGAGGAACCTTATAAATTTTTTTTTCTTTTATTTGACAGAGAGAAACAGCGAGAGAGGGAACAGAAGCAGGGGGAATGGTAGCGGGAGAAGCAGGCTTCCCGCCGAGCAGGGAGCCCGATGTGGGGCTCGATCCCAGGACTCTGGGATCATGACCTGAGCCGAAGGCAGACTTAACGACTGAGCCACCCAGGCGCCCCTAGAGGAACCTTATAAAAAGGATGGATGATCTTATCCCATAGTAAGTCAGTTACCTTTTAAATTGAGATTAAAACAGAAAACAAACAAAACTTCACCAAGAACCTAAAGGACATTTCAAAAAATTTGCCTTATCTTTAAGAAGGCTGTTGATTTGACACTAAAGAAGAATGGTGTTTGTTTAAAGAAACAAATAAAAACCAAGCAAAACACAGACACATACACACACACACACACACACACACACACACACACACGTTGGTCGTGAGTCGGAACAAGTGTGAAGTTAGAATTTTTGTTTTTTAAATGAAGAAGGATACATGAATATCAGGCTGGAGAAGAGAGGAATTTTGCTAGGAAGAAAGTAAGGATAGGATAGGATAGGATAGGATAGGATAGGATAGGATAGGATAGGATAGGATAGGATAGGATGGGATAGGCAGAAAGTAATGAAAGGATAGGATAGACTTTTATGAAAGGGAAAGGGAGATGGACTGGACCTATCTACTCCTGAAGACGGGGATGAGGTCTTGACCCAGAGACAACTACAAAGGGGAGAAATGAAAGATCCAGTAGACCATGACGTCCTCCCAGGAGGGAGCCCAGAGTTCAGAACTACCAGAAGGTGCTTCCTAAACTCAAGACGGGGACAACAGTGTGTCTGGGAACTCCTCACTTAGAGACAGACCATGTGGTTTATGCACATACAGACAGAGCTAGAGGATCAGGGTAGAATATTTTAAATGTTTTTTGATGGGTTTCATGGTACCAGAGAACACAGAAAACAGTCACGGTCAGGGCATATCCTCTGGGGGAGCGTGCCAAGAGGAGAGCGGGGTGACATCTTCAAGCGAAGATCCAGAGATGATGAAATGAATCTCCAAGGTGCGAGCAGAAAAACCAGGCATGAGGTCCCAGCACGCTCCACAAATGGCATTGCTGCCTAGAAAGCATCCCTCTAAAAGTAACTCCAGGAAGACTGGTCTGTTTTAGTGCAATGTGTACTTGCAGAAAGAAGAATTCCTTAGGCTACGCCATCAACCCCTTCAAATAGAGGAATTCCCTGATGCATGCACTCCAAAAATAAAAACAGAAGTTTAACCCCATGGGGGCTATTTGATTCCATCTCTCTCTCTATGTGTATGTGTAAGCCATTCCTTTCCTAGTTGGGAAGGGTGTTTTTAGGAGTTGACCTCATCTAATAGTGATTTAAATTCAGTCACTGAGCTGGAGAATGGACAGCAAGCCCTCCTACACTAGATATCCAGCTACATGAGCTGGTAATAGGATTTCTGTTCTTGTTTACAGACCAAGAAATTCCAGAATAGCTGTTTTGCTTATATAGATCAAACTTCTTTTAGAGCTTTTTTTTTTTTTTTTGGCTTATTTTTTTCCATTTTCACATTTTTAAAAAAATATCCCCACCATCTATGCAAATTATCTTACATCACATCCCCCAGTCACATCAGATCGGCAAACTGCCCAACCTGTTGGTTACCTCAAGTAACAGAATACAATGCAGAATTTAACAGGAACTGTTTTAAGGAACGCAAGGCCTCAGCTAGCCACACCAGGACCCAGAAGCTGGACAAGCACAGGCGGTTAGGAACAGACTTTTGAGCCCAGACCACCTGCATATGAAACTCCCTACCGCTTCCCAGGAGTGTAATCTTGGGCAAGTTATTTAGCACCTCCAAACTTCAGTCTCCTTATCTGCAAAATGGAGGTAACTCTTAACAACTTCCCAAGATTACTGCAATGCTACATGAAAAAACGCCAAGGTAAAATGCTGGGTCCATAATAAAAATACCACCAATAGTAGCATTTTTATATGTAATAATGTGTGGCCTTTTCTTCCTTCCTTCCTTCCTTCCTTCCTTCCTTCCTTCCTTCCTTCCTTCCTTCCTTCCTTCCTTCCTTCCTCACCTCCTTTGGAAGACAAATAGTTATCTTGGGACAGACCTTTTTTCTTTTTTTTTTTTTTGCCTTGAGTGAGGTCACTTGAATGTGCTCTTAGCTATGAAACGTAGATGAGCTGGCAGTCACTGTCCTCAGAGAACACTATAATTGAAATTTTTTAAAGATTTATTTATTTATTTGAGAGAAAGAGAGAGTGGGGAAGGCCAGAGGAAGAAGGAGAGAGAATCCTCAAGCAGACTCCTTGTTGAGCACAGAGCCCGACTCGGGGATCAATCCCATGACCCTGAGACCATGACCTGAGCCAAAACCAAGAGTTGGACCCTTAACTGACTGAGCCACCCAAGCGCCCTGAAACTTCTTTTTGATGGACTTAGCCCAGCTATCTCTGTGAAGGAATAGGCCTTGCTATAGAGAAATGTCTTCTGAAAAGCAATGGACTGGTTCCAGGGATTCAAAGGTAGAGCGGCATAGTGGTGGGCAGTAGGGTGACCCTATCCAAGACCCTCAAGTTGTGAGTATAGATTGGTGACCAGAGTTCTCAACACATTGGTCATCCACTGGAACACAAGGAGGCCCCATGGAAAGGGGCATGTCTGAGGCTGGCAGGTCCATCCTGAGAGCATCACGGCCACCCCAAGCAATGACTTGAGCGGAGAGGAGCACTGTGGCATCAGATTCCAGACCCTGCTGAACTGACGAAGCAGATAGTATATGCAATAACTGGGAAGGATTTTTAATGCAGAAAAGTGTGCTATTACTTCAGGGTCCAATTTTGATCAAAAGGCAAAAATCCATTCTGATTTCGCAGGTCCATTGAGTGGGAGGTCCACTGGGGAGAATTCCCCCTCAGAATGGCTCACTGGACTTTCAGAATCTTTTTGCAACAGTCCAAGTCTTGCACTTGTTGTCAGATCACTAGGGACAAGAATTGTTGACAATGGCCATTCATTTGCAGATGGAGTATGCAGACAGGCGTCTGACTTAAGCCAACCGCCTTGTCCTTGCAGGTCTCAGAGATTCATCGGTCTGTAAACATCAGGCAAACCATTCCAGAAACCCTGAGGCAGAAAGCTACTAGGGAATGGACAGAAAGGCTGTCCTCATCTCTTAATTTTCAACAGATCTCCTCATGTTCAACTAGGGGAATCAGTTCTAGAGACTTACTACTGGGTCAATCTTTCCACGGATTCAAACTCATCTGAGAACTTCTGAAGAAGAAGGGTCTGAGTGTAGCTGTCTCTCATGTCCACTTTCCAATTACTGCACCCAGGGAAGTAGTCTTTCTAGGAACTGGAGACCTGGACGAGTGGCTTTCTGCTACCTTCTTTAGAGTCAGAAAGCCTATGATTTGAAGACAAGAGTTCAGCTGATATGCTGTGCCATCTACACCTTGACAAATATGACACGTACCTTCCAGGGAAAGTTGAGAAGATCCACAGCCATTGGGAGCATCTCCTACGGAACCAGAGATGTTGGCTCTTCAGCTACACCTGAACATTCAACAGAGCCCCAAGGGAGGAACTAACTTGCCTCTGTGATCATAGCAGCTGTTGAAATCAATACACTCAATATTTCCACATGCGCTAAACACGAAGTAGCTCCACAGCTTCTTACAAAAGAAATCAATGAAGAAGGAGGATGTTAACACCTGCCAGGGAGTAGCTGCCATTTTTTTTTGAGACCTTTTTATATGTGATCCCTGAGCTAAGCTCTTTACAATGTATTAGCCCATCTGTATGCTAAAGACAACTCGCGGGATTAGAGTATTATTAGCACCATTGTGGTATGGGAAACTGAGGCACATAGAGGAAGCGGTCACATCATGAATAAGTGGGAAAGCCAGGATCCAAGACTCAATCATGTCACTGGAGGCCAACATCCGTCTCCCAAATCTTTGTGTTTATTGTCCACTTCTCAACTGTCTTTTAGGTAAGTGCCTTGGGTTATAGGGTAAGGAAGTAGGATATTGTCTAATCAGTAACATTAGCAGTAACAAAACACTATTGCTGCACCTTGTTGACCTTAAGTTTGTAACTGATGCCTGTAGACCTTCAAAGGTCACCCATCTAGACACTTTATGAGAAGAGACCACACAGAAGCTTCCTGCTCTCTAGAAGTTTCTGTGGCAAGACAGATGTACTGACAGCATTTGCAGAGACAGATAAGGTGTCTCAAGATGAACACATATGCTTAGAGAAGTAGAAATATGTGCCCCACACAACAGACTACTCAAGAAATGCTTTTGGAAGCAAAAAGCTAACGTGTCTTTTGAAACGCCAGAGGGTCTCAGAGTTCCCTGGGTCAGCATTTTCTCAGCTTTCTCAAACACAAAACACTTGAAAATAATAACATATTGACCCAGTGCTGTAAGAGAATACCAGACATTTTACCTGCTTAGGATAAAGTGCAGAGCAAAGATGTCACAGATGAATTAATTACTGTAAGAAATGTTGAAAACTTAATTTACAGTTTTTGATGACAACAGTTAAAAATTAGAGGAATTGCCACTTGTTTGTTAAAGGAACAAAACATCACAACTACATATGTAAATTCTATGACAAAGAATGAAACATAGAAAGATATGTGAAGGAAACAGTATACTAAGAATAGGACAGATGATAGACTGAACATTTGTGCCTGACAGCACCCCCAAACCAAATCCCAGCGTGTTCAGGTATGGCTCTCCATTTTTTAGAGGTAGGTTATCTAAAACTAAGAGAAATACATAAACAAAATTTAAGCTTTTCCCTTTTAACTTGATTATAAGTGTTTTTCAGAAGGTACATATCTATGGCATCATTTGATTCTGTGTTTATGCAAGCCTCGGTAGAATATTCAGGAAATAATAGTGATCCAAGGGATGGATTATGGTTAAAGAGCTGTGCAAAGAGAAGAAACGCAGATGAAGAAAAGAGAAATAGGGAAAGGTTCTCACTTCATCCTCTAACTCTATGAAACCAGTCATTATTGTAATTAAATAAAAGAGTCAGTTTAGGTTCTGAATTTTTATGGTAACAGCATAGAGGATCAGAGGTAACCAATGACAGGGTGAAATACCAGTTAGGAGGCCTACAATCACTCCTACCAAGGTAGTAGTAAGGGCTTGAATTTATAAAATGGGTTTTAGAATGTAGTGGGAAGGAGAAGAAAATTGTCTTTCTATTTTTAAGAGTAGTTAGGTTTATTAATTTATTTTGTTTTGGAAGGAAAAGAGGGAAGGGCTTTGGGGGATACCCTTCAAGCAAGGAGGGATGGTGGAGAACCATTCACAGAGTTACCAAATATTGGAGGAGGACCATTTAGTGAGAAAGCTTTGCCTTTGGATACGCTAATTTTGAGGTGCTGTCATGACATCAAGATGTTAGAAGTCAGCAATATTATGGGCTAGACCTATGAACTTGGGATTTCTCAGTGTACAGATTGTGCTCAAGTCATGGGGACGACTGGGGTCACTCAGGAAGAGAGCACAGAGCAAGAACTGCAGAGGGGCAAGGACAAAGCCCCAGGGAGCCTGAACTCCTGGTGGGCCAGAGTGGGGAGGGCACTCACACACAAAAGCAAAAGAGAGAAGGATGGAGAGGTTTCCAATTAGCAACCCTGCAGTCACTAATGACATTACCGAAAGTGATTTCAGAGGTGTTGAGGATGGCATGGGCAAGACACAGTGCGTTGGAAAGAAATGCTAGGGGACGTGAGAATGTGAAGTTCAGCACGTGGTGGCTTGTAAATGGCAAATTGCCTCCTGAATGCAAAAAGCCACCACCTTTTCCTCTCAGAGACAGGAAAAGGGAGAGATGAAGAAGCCCTGACAGGAGACGGGTCCACTCAGAGGATAATCAGGTAGCAGATAAGTTCAGGAACTACAAAGAATGTTCTCTGAAGAATTTAGGGGTGAAGGCAGTCTATCAACAGTGGAACAGTGGTAACCCTTCTTTCTGCCCTCTCTGCCATTCCCCCAGCACCCCACGACTAGTTCCCTCCTCATATCCCCGGGGTTCAGCTTCAATGACTTCCTGAGGAATCCTAGACTCAAACTATTTCCTTTTTCCTATAGCCTGGGATGCTCTCCCTATTCTGTTACTCTTCAAATATGTAATTTTTTCAAAATCTGTTTTCTTCTAGACTGAAAGCTCCAAGAGGCTAGGATGTGTATTTGGTATCCTCACTATTGTATCCCCCACACAACAGGAGCTCAGTAAATGGTATGGGGGAGGAATGAATGAGTTGGTCATTCTCTAGATAGGGATCCAGAGTTCACAGTGAAAAGGGTTGGTCTAGGGGGCAGCAGTGGGAGAAAGAGTGAACAGGGAGGTAAAATAGGAAGTATTAGAATGAGTCAGAGAAATGAGTATGAGTATCCACATACTCAGAGGTATGTGGATTTTGGTTTGTGAAGGACTTGGATGCGGAACATACTAGTTGTAGGACTCTGCCTGTGGTTCCAGTCGATAGAAATTACTGCTTTGATAATTAATAGCATCCCACTAATCATGGTGTGGGCAGCATCCTAAACCTTTGTTCAGGTGTCTGAACAGAAAGCTAGAGATGAAGTTCAGATCTGGTGCATGGGTAGCAAGATAAGGGCCATCCATCCATCCATCCATCCATCCTACCTATTCATTCATCAAAGCTTACTGTGGCCCAGGCACTATTCTAGGGGCTGGTGACACTCTAGTGAATTAAAGACACACAACCCCTGACCCTCATTGATTGGTGAAAAGATAATAAATAAGATAAATGGAATTTTGTAAAGCAATAAGTACTAAGGAGAAAAATGAAGCAGTGAAGAAGGACAAAGCGGGAGAGAGAGAGAAAGAGAGAGAGTGTTGAACCTAGGGAGAGATGATACATTTTAGATACAAAAGCCAAAGAAGATCCCACCATTACATTTGAGCAAGGCAGGAGGACCTGGAAAGCTCAAGCCACAGGGAGGAATCCAGTGAGGCTGGAGCAGTAAGGAAGAGGGGCAGGGAGGAAGAGAAAACGTAGGAAGTGTGTCACCAGCTGAGGGAGGCTCAGTGGGGAGGTCCAGTGCTGGCCACTGGAAGGATTTCATTTAGCTTTTACTCTGGTTGGGACAGCGGGCAAGCCTTTAGAGGCTTGAGGAGTGTGATCTAAAACCTTAACCAGGTATTAAAACTGTTACTTTGGCTGATACATTGGGAAGAGGGTCTAGAGGACAAGCAGGAGTCACAGCTGGGGACCGCAGTCATCTGGATGGCAGACTGGAATCAGGGTGATATGACGGGGATCACGAGAAGTGGTTCTATTCCAGATAGAATTTGAAAGTAAACCAACAGGATACGCCATTGGATTGGGTTTGAGTGTGAGGGTGAGAAGGAAGGAAAGGGAGCCCCCACACTCTCAGCCTGAGCCCTTGAAAGACAGAACGGGCCCCAGTGAGGTAAGAGAGGCTTGTAGGTAGGGAAGGGGGGAGGGGCTGTTCTAAATACGTTCAGTCTGAAATGTTTATTAAATATCCAAGTGGTCAGGTTGAGTAGACAGTTTGGAGCTCAGGGGAGAAGTCCAGGCCAGAGATAGAAATTTAGGAGTTTACCAGCCTATTGATTTGATTTAAAGTCATGAAGCTATTTCTAATTTTGGCAGTTCCATTCCATTTTCGTAGAATGGCTATACCATTCTACATTCCCACCAACAGTGTGCAGGGTTCCAATTCCTGCACAATTTTGCCAACACACGTCATCTTTTTTGTTTTTGTTGTTTTGGGTAGCAGCCGTCATTAGAGGAGTGAGGTGATATCTCAATGCGGTTTTGATTTGCATTTCCCTGATGATGAGTGAAGTCACAGAGAAGCTCCTGATCCAGAGTTCGTCACTGAGGATGAGAAAGCCTCTTTGTTTGATCCAACTTCAGTCGAGCACCCGAACCTTCTCCTAGGCCCATCTGTACACTTCCCCGTGAAATTCAGTTTTAGCAAGAATCCAGCTTCATCTTTTTATCAAGAAACCCACACCCTCAATATCCGGTCACCTCAATGTCTGACCAGGTTTGTCACCCTCCACCCTTCCCCAAGTGATGTCTGATCTGCCTCAGGCCTGCCTTCAGCAAGATTCCCATTAAAAGGGCTTCGCCAGGACCCCCTTAGCCCTGATGTTGCCTCTCAGTAACTTTCTACCCACTCACCCTGACCCTGTTTGTTGGCTCTAAGCCCCCACTTGCCCTTGTGTGAGAGGCTGTGTGAGAGGCTGAGCTCCATCTCTCTCCCGCATTGCAAACTCGCCCTGCACTGGGCCCTCTACCTATCTCAGCAGTCCTGAATAAAGCCTGCCTTACCGTCTTGAACAAGCACCATTCAATAATTTTTTTTTAACAAAGATGGAGGGTGAGTTGCAGAGAAAGCAGGAAAGGTCTCCAAGGGTTAAGGAGGGGCACGAGATGGAAACAGAGTTGGAGATTTATGGGGGTTAGGGGAGCATGGGCACCGCAGACTGTGGGAGACGCAGTGATCTGAGGTACGTGGCATTCTAGATACACTAGATACACTCAGGTGGGATAAAGGGGTGACAGGCTGAGACATGAGGTCCTATGGCAGATGACGGAGGTGAGGCCTTGAACTAGGGAGATGGGAAAGGGGGCAGCCAGGGGAGGCCTGGGGGCAGGAGGAGAGACAGTCTTACTCTGAACATACGGGTCCCCTCCTCACCCGAAGCATTGGAAGTCAGTGGGCCTGGGAAGGCACTCTTACCCTGAGGTACTGGGGTCACTCCTGACCCGAGGAGGTCAGGAGGCGGGAAGACCTACCAGAACTGCCCCAGAAGGCCACGCGGAAGTTGTCAGGGCCACTGCCAGATGTGGTATTTGGGGTTCAGTCCCAAACACAGCCTCCTCCAGGACCCCCTAAGGCAGTCATGGTTTCACTCCCAGCCAGGCTACCCAGTCCAAAGGGGGTAAGAGGGAAAATGTGAATGAAGTGTGACGCCAGCAACATCAGGAAGCCTAAAGAAGTGGACAGGTGAGAGAAGGTGGAGTAAACAGGACCCAGAAAACTGGAGATTCCCCTGGACCAACCGATCTGCGACTCGTGAGCTGAGCTGGGCTTGGCTTGCCCAGAATGGAGACTGGAAATTTGGATGGGCAAGAGCACCGGGGAGTGGGGAGAGGCTCTGGGGAGCTGGGGGGAGCCTGCAGGGCTGAGCATGGGGGAAGGGGCTGAGCCCTGAAGGCCCAGCCACCAGCGCTCCCCTGGATTTCTCACGGCAATGCCACCAATAACAAGACAACCATGAGACAGATCTCAGTAAAGCCTGCCTCTGCAGTCCAGCCCCCCACCCTCCTTCTGCCAGGAAGGTCGGCCTCTGGAGCAACCTCCGCAAGCTTTGGTACAGGCGCTCTAAATTAGTTAATTCAATTAATTAATATATAATGTATTATTAGTTACAGAGGGAGAGGTCAGCGATTCCACAGTCTCATAGAATACCCCGTGCTCATTACCTCATGTGCCCTCCTGAATATCCATCACTTTGGGTTGTATTCTGATGAAGAGCAATTAAATGTCATTACATCCCAATAAATGTCTAAGAGCGAACTGTGTGCAGGCCCTTCAGCTAGCTTTCAGGGAACTGCGGGCGGGGTGACAATGACAGGCATCCGCCCAGGCCTGGGACAACGAAGCAGCCCAAGGTTCAAGATGTGGGCCACGATGGGCAGGGGGCAGGAGAGCCAGGGGGAAGGCCCCCCAAAGGCCCACAGGTGCTGGCAGGATGCTGTAGACAGGCTTGAGGCCAGGGCCACACAAACGGCCAGCCTCAGGACGGACCTGGCTGCCAGCAGCAAGGCCAGGGCCTTCAAGGATCTACCAGGAGCCATGACAGAAGCCAGAAGCTGAGAAACAAGGCAAAGACTGACAGGGTTTTATGATTCTGGAATGTTCTTCCTGCATCTGCTTGACTTTGACGCATGCACGATGAAGTATCAAGAAGGCTGAAATATGACTCCCTTGAAACTTTCTGGAGAGCCTCCCAGGCCCAGAGGCTTGTGACGTGATGTGAAGAGAAGCTCTGAGCCCACGTGGGCTGCTTGCTCCCTATGACCCCATCCTGAAACAAATCACTCAGAAGGAAATGCCACCATCCGCTCGAACATCGCACGTTCTGTTCTCCTAGTCTCTTAACTATTATTAGCTATCGCTGTCAGGATGCTCATTACATGACAAAGGCTTTACTAACCCCTTAGCATCAGTACTACTTATCACACAAGAGGAAACATTATCTTGACTTGCAGGTCCCAAACCGGCACTTAATACAGTGAAATAATGGTGGGGGCAGGGACGGGGAAGGAGGCGACAGGGGCCGAGACCCTGGTCTCCTCAGCTCACACCCTTTCTTGTTATTGTGATGAAATAGACATAATGCAAAAGTTACCGTTTTAGCCATTTCCGGGTGTACGGCTCAGTGGTATAAGTCCTTTCACATGACTGTCCAACCATCATCACCCGAATTCGCTGGGCTCCAAGCTCCAGACTCATCAGATAATACCTTCCCATTCCCCTCTCCAGCCCCCAACTCCCCTGTTCTACTTTCTTTCTCTATGTATCTGACACCTCTAGGTCCCTTATAGATGCGGGGTCATACACCTCTTGTCCTTTTGTGACCAGCTTATGTCACTTGGCATTAAGTCCCCAAGGGAAAGCAAAACCATAGCCATGGGTGGTTTTAACCCCACAATCCCTGGATCAGGGGCCCAGCATTTTTGCACGGTGCCTCTCTGCTGACGTAAGCCCATCTCACTTCTGCTAGAGACAGTAATCTGGTTGCATCGTGACTGTATTTGGAAATAGGGCCTTTGAAGGGATAATGAAGGTTGAATGAGGTCATGTGGCCGGGCCCTCTCCCAATAGGACTGAGGTCACTGTTAGAAGAGAGACATCGGGGATGGGTGCACGTGGAGGAAAAGCCACGTGAGGTCATGAGGACACGGTGGGAAGGCAGCCATCAGCAGGCCACGGAGAATGGCTTGCTGGAGAAACTGAAGCTGCCAGCATCGTGATCTTGGCCTTGCAGCCGCCAGGGTTAACAGAAAATGTCGTTGTTGAGACCACCCAGGCTGCAGGATTTTGTAACGGCAGCCAGAGCTGACTAACATGGACGTGGCTGGTGGTGCTTGCAGACATGGGGGGCCGGGTCCCACAGTGGCCTCCTCCACCTGGCAGCAGTCCCTCCCCCATCTGACCCGTGGGCATGGAGCACAGTGGTTACTTGACTCTACACTTATGCTTCATACTGAGAGGGATGTGGTTTCTAAGCGTGCCCAGGAGCTGGCAGTAGATGACCTTTCAACATGTTACGTTTCCAGCTATGCACCCGCCCCCTGTGGCCATGGTTCTGGTGGCCCTGAGAGGTTTGTTTTCACCGGGGACTACATGTTCCCATGTCCCATGGCACCAGAGACATCAGGGCTTCACCTACTCTGTGAATCAGTCCCCTCCAGCCTCTGGGACACCAGGAAGGGCCACAAAAAAAAAAAA
>CM053610.1:47471041-47515241 GCA_028646535.1 Procyon lotor
CTTCTCTCGCTACTGTTCCCTCTGCTTGTGTTCCCTCTCTCGCTGTGTTTCTCTCTGTCAAATAAAAAAAAAAAAAAAAAAAAGACTCTTCACTCTAGGAAACAAACTGAGGGTTGCTGGAGGGGAGCTGGGTGGGGGGATGGGGTACCTGGGTGATGGGCATTAAGGAGGGCACGTGATGTGATGGGTGTTATATGCAACTGATGATTAACTGAACTCTACATCTGAAACTAACGATGTACTATATGTTGGCTAATGGAATTTAATTTTTTTTAAAAAGAAAAAAAAAAAACATCGTTTTGAGTTTTACCATGTCAAGACTTCCCCCAAATCTGGCTTCGACTCTCATGGCCCTTTCCATCTCCTTTCTTGTCCCAGTACTGATTCGTAGGGTGTAGGGCAGAGTCTAGTGAAGAGCAGGGGAAGAGAAGCCATCTGTAGCACCGTGCTTCCCTGGTTGAGACCATGCAGAACACCAGATCAAGGGACCTCACTCTGATATCATGGAGCACCAACCATGTTACCTAAAATTGTCCATTCTTTCTCATCTGAAGATCAGGGAACAGGGAACCCAAGCAAGACTTTTTGTCTGGTTCCTCATTTTCAGCTGAAGGTGAGACTGTGTTTAGTTTCCCATAACCAAAGTACGAACAGCTCGAGCCAAAGGCCCACGGAGAAGGACGGCACAGAGGAATCGGTCCTGCCCCTCGCCACCCCCAGCACCGCACCCCACTCTAAAGAACCATTCTACACATGGAGAGAGGTCAGGGGATGGGATTTCAACTCCTGTTGTGTCTTCTTCGCTGTTAGATTTACACAACGGCCCCTGAGCTTCTGCACTAGAGAAAAGGGGACTTGAGAAGAGGTGGTTTGGCGAGCACTGCCCGGTAGAGCAGGGCAAGGACACAAGCTCCCACTCCCATGCCCACGCATGCACCAGCCCCCAGAGGTTCTGGTTTCGAGAAGTAAGGATGCTTTGAGTTTTACCATGTCAGAAGTACGTGGTACAAGGCCCCCCTGCTCATCAGTGGGAAAAAATAGACAGGCAGGTAGGATGTGAATGGTTCACCATGCAGCCACCTGAAGCCCACGGGCAATGAGCGAGGACAACAGCTGAGATGCCCTAGGGAGGGGACTGCCACCGCGTGCAGTCAGAGATGTAGACATCTTTCATTTCTGTCTCTCACTGATCTAACTAGGGTCAGAGAGACAGAGCCAGGGGACAGGGATATGACAGAACCCCATGCCCACCTTCACTCCAGCCACCGGGGACTGGTCTCCCATCGCCCCTGAGAGAGCAGAAGGAAAAAATAGGCTTTGAATCAAATGACTGACATTTTAATATGGGCTAGATCTGCGTCCTATAAACCCAAGGTACCAAAAGTGACTATGAAGCTGTGAAATCTAGCCAAATAAGGGACCTCATGGGAGAGAGGCCTCAACACTGGGAGGAAATTATGTTTGTACCACACTCACTGAGCTCAGTGACCTGGGTACTGCGTCTTCCACCCGCTGCAACATCCGTACGTAATGGTTGGGATGATAAAGTGAGATTTCATTTTACACTTTTCCTTCCTTGATGAGACATGTCTAGAAAAGTCTTACAGCAAAATACTTCCCCGTCTGATCATATAAGAAGCCCAAGGCTGCATGTTTCTGAGGCAAAAGGGAGGAATGTAGGATCGGTGTGGCAATCTACTCTCCACTATAGATTTTTCTTTAAATCTCTATTGATGTATAATTAACAAATAAAACTGTAAGATATTTAAAGTACACAGGATGATTTGTTATACACCATGAAAGGATTTCTTTTTACCATTGAGTTAACCAACACATCCAACACATCATATATTTATCTATTTTTTTTTTGGATGAGAACCTCTAAGTTGTAATCTCTTAGCAAATTTCTATTATACAATGTGGTATTATCAACTATGGTCACCTGTTATACATTAGATACTCAGAAGTTATTCATCTTTTTAAACATTATTATTTTATTAATTTTTCCGTCATGATAAGTGTACTTTTAATTTTTTTAATTATTATTAGTATTTTATTTAAATTTAGTTAGTGAACATATAATGTACTATTGGGTTTTTTCCCTCCAAAATGTATTATTGGTTTAGATATAGAGGTCACTATTGATTTGTATTGCTTTGCGTCAAGTAAGTTCTATTTGGAAGCCTTTGAAATAGACACACAAAAAAATGTCAGGGCGCCCTCTGCAGGACACTTGGCGCAATCGCGGGCGTCTCCTAGGCAGCCTCTGGCCTCACCCGAGTTTATGGGTTTGGGACATTCCCGCTTCTCATCGGCCTGGGGTCTTACAGAACGTCCAGGAACCCAAGCAAACACATCTTTTGGATTCTTTGTCTTGGACGACACCCTTGAGATGTGCGACAGGCCCAGCCCCAGGAGGAGAGCCTCCTGCTCTCCCTGGAGCCCACGGCACAAAGTTCTGAAGAAATACCAGGTACTGAAGCAGGAGGACAGAAATCTGCTTCCCGTTTGATATGAGTCCTTTAAACTCCAATCTCAAAGTTTAGATACAAATAAAGTCAGTTCAGATTATCCTTACTCTGCTTGGAAGCCATTATGTAGATTCCAAACTTGGACAGAAAGGGAACCGCGTTTCAATGTCACTGATGTTCCTGGGCCCCACATTCCCATTATTCATTCATTTGGCAGACCCCCTGGAGAGCACCGTGCAGGGGGCCGGGGGTGCTCAGCTCCAGACAAGGCAAAGGCTGCACCCACTAGGGCACAAACTGACTCTTGTCAGAGTTGAGAGATATGACAGTTTATTTTCACCTTGAATAAGATAGCCAAAGCGGGTCTATCATTCACAAAGTCCTTTGTGGGGGTTTTCAAAGCTAGTTGGTAATACTTGAAACAGAAAAGTTCAAAAACTAAGTTGGGAACAGATTTTCAAGCATGGAGGTCAGGGTGAATTTCCAGCTCTCGTCCACCCACCCTCAAAAAGATACTTGGTTTTGTTGATTTATTCCAACAAACAGACATTGAGTGCCTTCTAAAGACCTTCTCAGCTTCAAACATCTCTTTCCAAGAATATCTGTGCCCTGGGGCACCTGGCTGGCTCAGTCGGAAGAGCATGTGACTCTTGATCTTGGGGTTGTGAGTTCAAGCTCCACACTGGGTGCAGAGATTACTAAAAAAAGTAAATAAACTTAAAAAAAAATATCTGTGCCCTGTCAGTTGTGGACTAGGAAACGAAATCAAGAGGAACATCCTAAAATCCCAAACCCTCTCCTAGTTTGAAGGAATCTCAGCCTCCTCATAGGGAGGCATCTCTCCATGGACGCCTGCCTGCCTCAATCATGGTCTCTGTCCTCTTCCTCTCTGGGAAGAGAGGTCTTTCCCCCTGGGCCATGAATACAAAAGACCCCAAAACACAACATCAGCCTCTTTTGCCCTGGGTGGGTTTTGTCAACAATGTTGTTGAAGTTACTTATTCCATCAGAGTAGTTAGTGGGAGTCAGTGGGAGGCTGGACTTTATATCGAGGCTTTGACTCAATATAAAACACATCTATATTTTCTAGTATTTTGTGTTTTCCTGGCTTTTTTATTTGGCACATATAAACTCTGAGAAACACTTTTTAAACGAGCCCTGTCACCTATTCTTTCATTTAAAACACATACACAAAATGCAATCATTCTCTAATTCATGAGCTTACATTTTTTTACAGAATCGTGTTTGTCTTAAGGTAGAACTTCTCTATAAATTAGCTCTATAGGGTATATAAGACAATTTGGGCCTGCCATATTCACATTCTCCATGTTCTCTTTCCATGTGGAGCCTGGACTTCTCCTCACCCCTGTAGTGTGGCCCGTCAGGTTTTTAAGATGTTCCCAACTAGATGGAGCAGTAGCGGAGCCCAAAACTGCAGGAGCGCCCCGGCCACCACGCTGAAACCTTGCAGGAGAAGATGCCTGGTAGGAGTCCCGGGGACTGAGCATGGTCTCCCAATGGGCGCGCTAGACGGAGACAGGCCTGGGAATTACCCAACCGCACCCCAGCACGGAGACGTGTGTTACCGGGTCCTACCTGATCAAAAACAATCCCCCCCATTCCTGTCAATCTTGTCTTCGAAATGTGCAAAAACGAAATGTGCAAAAAGACGTTTCCCATTTGTCGTTACCAAAATAGGAACTCAAACAGGAGCCTCAAATTCTTGGAAATTCTTGACTGAGACACCTTTGACTATTTCACTTTCTGGCATCTTCATGCTGTGAGTCAAGGTCTCCGGACGAGAATTTGGAAGAGTGTACCAAATGTCTTACTCTGGAAATTCTATTTCTAGTCATTTATAAAGCAAATCGTCAGATGGATTGCACCCTGTTTGCCTAAAGTTATGAACTGGAAACAATCTAAACATCCATAAATCGAGGATTAAATAAAGTGTAATATCTCCACCCATCCAATGGAACATTATGCTACTATTAAAGTGATACACGGTAACTATAGTTAATAACACTGTATTGTATATTTGAAGGTTGCTAAGAGAGCGGATCCTAAAAGTTCTCATCACAAGAAAAAAAATCATAACCGTGTGTGGTGACAAATGTTGACTTAGTATGGTGATCATTTTACACTATATATACATATCAAATCATTATGTTGTATACCTGAAACTAAAGAATGTTATAGGTTAATTATACCTCAATAAAAAATGTAATTCTGTATTTCTTGGCTTATAACTATGTCCATGTTATATTGCTATGTTGGTATGCTAATATTTAGTGGAGAACAATTAGGTGTGTACTGCAAGATCCAATCTTTGTAAATATTCATATACACACTAAAAGGCTAATAAATATTGGTTTTTTAAAAATATTTTATTTATTTATTTTACAGAGAGAGAGATCACAAATAGGCAGAGAGGCAGACAGAGAGAGGGGGGGAGGCAGGCTCCCTGCTGAGCACACAGCCCGATGTGGGGCTCAATCCCAGGACCCTGGGATCATGACCTGAGCCGAAGGCAGAGGCTTTAACTACTGAGCCACCCAGGCGCCCCAATAAATATTATTTTTAAATAATTTCCTGTCTTAAGTATCACATGATCTCTCTGATATGAAGAACTTGATAGGCAAGGCAGGAGTTTGGGGGGGTGGGGGAGAGAAATGAAACAGGAAGGATGGGGAGGGAGACAAACCATAAGAGACTCCTAGACTCAAGAAATGAACTAAGGGTGGCCGGGGGGGGGGGTAGGGATAGGGTGGCTGGGTTGTGGACAATGGGGAGGGTATGTGCTATTAAGTGCTGTGAAAAGTGTAAGCCTGAAGATTCACAGACATGTACCCTGGGGCAAATAATACATTATATGTTAATAAAAATTAATAAAAAAAAAAAAGAAATAATTTCCTGTCTTATGAGTTTTTCCAGTGAGCAGAGAGTCGAGAAAAGAAAAAGCTGTCTATATTTTCAAAACAAAACAAAAAATACCTCCTTCCCTAGCTTCATCCTACCCGATAGAACACTCAGTCTCTATTTTCACAGGCAAATTTGCTCAAGAGTCTATGAGTTGGGGGTTGGTTTTTTTTATTTTTTGATTTATTTTTTTTAATTTTTAAAATTTTTTTGAGAGAGAGCATGAGAGCACAAGGAGGGGTGAGCAGTGGGGGGAGAGGGAGAGGAGAGAGAGGGAGAGGAGAGAGAGAGAGAGAATCTCAGACTCTCTGTGGAGTGTGGGGCCCGTCGCAGGGCTCAATCTCATGACCCTGAGATCGTGACCTGAGGTGACATCAAGAGTCAGATGCTTAACCCACTTAGCCACCCAGGCCACCCTGGGTTTTTGTTTTGTTTTGTTTTGTTTTGAAGTCATCTTTTTAACTACTTTACTTTTCAAACTGACTTTGGAGAAAATTTTAAACATATACAAAAATAGAGGAAATAGTATGCTGGACCCCATGAACCTCATTCACAGCCATCTTGTTTCATCAGTTGTCCTGTGCTCTCTACCCCTCCCTGCACTGGGTTATTTTGCGACAAATCTCAGACATTATGGTGTTTAATTCATCAGTGTATCACTTCTAAAACACAAGGGCCATGATCATGCCAAAAAAAAAAATAATAATAATAATAACAACAACAACAACAGTAATGCTCCAAAATCATCACACACCCAGTCAGTGATAAATTTCCCTTAGGCCATCTCTTACAACTGTGTTACCCTGGGTGGGTTACCTAATCTCTTTCATCTTCAATTTCATTACTTTAAAAAAGAGAAAATATAGGCTACTTGAGAGTTTCAAATGAGGCAACATATTTAAAGAGGTTAGCACAGAATCTGGAACGTTCTAAACATTAACTAGTAGCATTGGATTTGTGATGTTAGACACTTTCTCACTCACTAGGCCTTTACGTGAATTAGCCTTTATGCTGTACATTTCCTGTTCATTTCCTTTGGCCCTTTTTCTAGTGGGCACGAAGGATATCAATCCTTAACTTCATACTTCTGCCCAGTTTTTCAGTTTATTCTATGCTTTTATATAACTTATAATTATTTAGTAAAATAATCTTTTGGGACACCTGGGTGGCTCAGTCAGCTAAGCGTCTGCCTTCAGCTCAGGTCACGGTCCCAGGGTCCTGAGATCGAGTCCCACATCAGGCTCCCTGCTCAGTGGGGAGTCTGCTTCTCCCTCTGCCTGCTGCTCCCTCTGCCTGTACTCTCTCTCTCTTTGACATATAAATAAATAAAATCTTTAAAACTATATGTCACTCTTTTGTTTTGACTCAATATAAAATACATCTATATTTTCTAGTATTTTGTGTTTTCCTGGCTTTTTTATTTGGCACATATAAACTCTGAGAAACACTTTAAATGAGTCCTGTAATCTATTCTTTCCTTTAAAACACACACACAAAATGTAATCATTCTCTAATTCATGAGCTTACGTTTTTTACAGAATCAGGTTTTTCTTAAGGTAGAACTTCTCTATAAATTAGCTCTATCGGGTATATAAGATAATTTGGGCCTGCCATATTCACAGCGATACCAACAACCAGTTCTTGCCTAGGGTTCAAAGTGCTTTTCACATATACGGACAACCACCCTACCAAGGAAGTACTATTCTCACCTGGTTTCTGGAGCTGAAACACTGTGGCTGATGCAACAGGGAGCTTAGATTCCTTGAACTCATAATCTGCCTCTCTTTCCTCCTCTGCAAAGCGTATCAACGCATGTAAAGCACTTAGAATCTCTGAAAGGTTGTAAGTGCTCCACAAATGCTAACTAGCGTCATCATCATCACAAGCATTGATGCAGTAATGACAACAGTAAGTGCAAAATAACAATTATAGTAAAAATGACAGTATAGTAAAAAGATTATTATTATTACAGTACCATAAGAGCCAATGCTCACTGAAGTCTTACCGGTGCCAATAAGCATTTTACTTGCTGGTTATCCTACAGTGAAGGTACTTTTATTTTCCCCTTTTTACACATAAAGCAACTGAGGCACAGAGTTTGTGACTTGCCTGAGAAAATCACCAGTTTGGCAATTACATTCAGTTAGTAGGTGGTGGAGTTGTGACTGCAGTCCAAGCAGGTCACGGGCCCCCTTTCCAGAACCACCACGCTGAGACCCCTGGCTTGTGGACACAAAAATGAGAACCTTTGGCCCCTTCACAATTCTTGGGCAGATTGCAGTAGTCTCGGAAACGAAGGGGTAGGGGCACGGTGACAGTCAAAGAAAATGGCCCTACCTCAACCTTTCCCGTGGCCTCAGAAGAAGAAAGATATTCTGGACCTTAAGTTAAAGATTTTCCAAAAGCTGAAGGTGTCCCCTTGCATGCACACCTGTGAACACCCACTTCTGCCTGGGAAGGTGGGTTAGGTGAGGGGAGGGATGGAGGGCATTGCCTCTGTCGCCAGCAGAGGGCGCAGTGGCGCTGTGAGGGGATGGAGCATCAGCCCTGGTTTTTTTTTTTGTTTTTTTGTTTTTTTGTTTTTTTTTGCCTGGTTAAGACGTGAACTTTGTTTTCTCTTGTGTCTCAGGAGAGGAAATGCTTTACTCTTTCTCAATGTTTGTCACCCACGGGCTGCTTTCTTTTCTTTTGATGTCATCCTTTTACACAGGCAGGAAATTATCTTCATTTAAAACTGCTGTTGCGGAGACTTTCGCTGTCCTGTGGTCATTTGAAATAACAAACAAAGGTAATTGACCTGGAAGTTAGATAATCAAAGAAGAGCCGTAATAAGTTCCTGATAAAGCCTTGTTGATTAAAGAAAGCAGAATGTCATGACTGACTGGGTCACCATCGGTCTGGGAAGCTGGAGCTGTGTTTTTCAAATTGCTTTGGAAACACAGAAGTTGGTCATGAAATAGGTTGGTAGGAAGTGACCTGCATTTTGAAAAATTGAACCAGACTAGAACAAAATAGAATTGAACCCATAATAAGAAACAGGGTTTCTTTTCCTTTCCCCGTGTGTGTGTGTGTGTGTGTGTGTGTGTGTGTGTGTGTGTACTGAGTTGCAATGTAAAGTAATTGATCCTCTGTAGTTCACAGTTTTCAGAATAGGAACGCCTTTGGTAATAAATGCCAGCGCTTCACCTATAACCTCAGTCTGAGGACTCTAAGTTCAGTACCTCTGGCCCATCTTGCACGTGGTTCCATCTGGGGTAGTGTGAGACCAAGATGTGGGTCTTTGGGCTGGTCACATTTGATAGATGTGTTGAAAAATCATCCAGCCCGCGTGCAAGCCTCACGCCTTATAAATGTTTTCATTTTCTAGAAAGATGCTAACTGGAGTGGTGGTCGTGATGATTAGGGAGAGGGCAAGTCCATCCTGCTGATAACACAAAGAGCAGGTGGGAAAAAGGGAGCAATAAGAGGCAGAGAGAAATGAGGGTATGACCACAAAACCATCACGATGAAACCTTTGGTCTCCAGGGTTCTCCAGGTAAGTCAAAGGACAGCATGAATAAATCAAATAAAGCAGTAGGTGTCGGTGACTCAGATGAAGAAGTAACGCAGCCACTGAGTAAGAGGGAAAAAAGTTATTGCACATCGTTCTCACATTTTTCTCTAACTATGATCACAGTCTGAGATTCACCCAGTTTCTCAGGTGACACAACCACCGGGGGAGTGCCATCAAGTTATAAATATTTGGGTGACAAACTGGTTACTTCGTTGTCATAGAAAAGGATTTTTAATTTCTAGACTCACAAAAAAATGGCCATTTTCATAGGAGTTCTAAACAAATAAAATTATGATTTGTAGTTCAAAATTGAGAATAAAATTTACTTGATGGACTTCTGAGATGTCCAAGACTTGCAGCTTAATGTTTCCTTGTGGACAGAGAAGGGAAGGCAGACACACTGTTCAGGTGCAGGTTTCCGTGCAGGATTGAGGCCACCACGGCCCATGGCGATGCTCCGCCAGCTCTCACCATATCCAGCTCTCCGCCGTGACTGAGTACCAGAATCCCACACCAGCCCCACCACACAGCAAGAAACTGCTGTCCTAGAGGACAGAAGAAACAGAGTAACACACAGCATGCGCAGGCAAAACATTCCAGTGCAACGTCTTTCAGCTCGGTGTCTCCCTTGAGCCCATTCTGGGTCTGAAGTGGAAAAGATGTACTTTCTCCTCTTCTGAGGTGGTAGGAGGTGAGGGCCGAGTCGTCTCCTGAGGAAGACAGGAAAACCTCCATCTTGTCGTCCAAGCCATCTGGTGGTGTATCCCTGTGGATTCCATTCTGTTTTGTTATCCTTTCTCTTCCCGTAAAATCTTTTTGGTCCTTGCAGAGGTCAGCTGTGCCCCTGGGAATTAGGCAATGGTAGATAGGCCAGAGCATCCAAGGTGGCCTGTGGCAATTGTCATTAATGAGAGCCTCTGAAGAAAGGTGACTCTGGAGGACATGAGCCAGGGCTACAAGGTCTAATTTCCCTTCTTAAGGAGAGAATCTCACTCTCTTTCAGAGGACTACGGTTTGACGTTTATTAAAACAAATGGCAGCACCCCTTCGAAGCTACCTGGGTATGGAGGGAAGAAGGGTTCCCATCCATCATGGGCACCAGAAGAATTCCATCTGAGATGTGCGGCCTCCAGCCATTCAGACCCGACGTTCTGCAGCTGTGAGAGCCAGCACCCCAGTCACTCAGTCTAGACGTCATGGATTTGTCTTCAATAGTCTTTATTCTAAGAGGGAAACCAGGGAGGAATTTTCCACTTAATTTTCCAGACACAGTCCTGGAGAAATCAACCAAACAAAGCATGTGTTGAAGGGAAGTCTATGAAAATATGAATCAGGATCAAGAGCCAAGGAAAGGTCAACGGATGAGGCCACACCAAGTAGCTCTCTGAGTCACTGTGGGGTTCATCAGGGGTAGAAGACATTGAGGGTCTGTGCCCCCCGGCCCCTCATGTAGGTCAGCCAGCTCCTTGTAGCTCTGTGAGGTTGCCAAGCACTTTCACATGTGTCTTCATCTCAGTTGACCTTCTGGGAAAAGACCAGACCTTCCTGGGCCCTTTATTTGATGTGACTCAGTCTTCACCCAGGACTTTCTCATGGGTCGACTCACGGTATTTGAGGGGAGAAACCAAAGGAAGTGGGTTCTGGTGCTGACTTAGTCATTATAGGAAGGCGAGCCAAAAGGTAACTGCGGGGTTCAACACCTGTATTTCATCTTTCCTCTAACCCTTTCACCTCTCACCCCTGTCCCTAGGTCAGTCTTGTCCCCTCAGGTTATACCAAGAGACCTAGGGCCTGCCCCCAAGGAATGGGGATAAGGCCCCCATTTACCTCACCAAGCCCTGAAGGGAAGACATAAGAGAATTGGTAGTGGCCTTCAGCTTTCACATAATCTGCCTTTTTGGCTGTTATCTATGGACATCTAAACCTTCTTTCTTTTCCATGCTTAGACATGAGTCCATCAGCTGGCAAATGAATCTTACCTTCTAACTGCCATTTCAGTGACAATCCAATTACTTATATTTTTACCACATCGTATCCTTTTATTCCATTAAAAACTCATGGGAATTAACAATGGAATCGCTCAAACTAGTGAACTAGTAACAATAAAATTGACAATGAGATGGGTATCACCAAGATTCAAAATGGCAAATAATTAGTATGGGGCTTAACGCCCCTTGTTCTCTAGCAGCTTAATTATGGGTCTAAATGCTGAGAATAAATGCTAAAGAACACCTACAAAATAGTGGAAAGGCACATTTTGGGGACTGCATTATGAATAAAATGGAGGAAACTCGGTGGAACTCCACCGAGTGAAATCTCTGTTAGGAATCAGCCCATCCTTGGACATGAGTCATGAATGATGTCCCCGTTTTTGGCCAAGGGCTATCTACACGAATGCTACTTCAAGCCTGTCTCTCCCACCACCACTACTCCAACCAAAGAGTGCCCCTGGACCCCTGCTACAGAAATTCTGGAAGGCTCTGAGGGAAGCAGTCTTCAGGGCAAATTGTCAAGTCTCATTTCAGGAGTGTTCGGAAGAAATCACGGCAAGAAGTGAACAATCCCCAGGGGCAGGGCAGGAGCTTGGAATCACAGCTGAGGGTCTGAGGGAGAATGGAACGTGGTCTGAGAGGTGGTAGGACTCGCTGGAGGCCAGGGGAGGGGTGACAGCACAGTCCTCCAGAGACCCAGGAGAGGGATGGTATTGTCAAGTGGATCTCCCCAGTTTCAGTACTTCCTTCAAATACTCTTCTGGCCTGGGCTACTGTATGGTAGAATGAGTATGGGGGAAAGTTATTCCTGGCACTCACCTCCCAGGATCAGGTTGCAAAACTCCTTAAGCTTCCCACGACCAAGACCAAGCAGCAAGATGGAGAGGATTCACAAACATCTGATGCGAAGGACCTCGATGAGCCTATTACTTCTGGTGGTTGTCTCTTATCCCTGTAAGAATACCTGATATCCCTCACCCAGAAGAAAAAGAAAGAAGGGGGGTAGGACTACATAAGAAGAATGAAACAAAAAGCAAATAACACACATGAATCTTAAGGACCTATGGCTAAGTGAAATAAGCCAGGCACGAAACGACAAACCCTGTATGAGTCCACTTACACGAGGTGCCCAGAGGAGCCGAAATCATAGACACAGCAGGCAGAACGTTGCCAGGGACTGTGGGCAGGGGGCGGGGGGGGGGGGGGGGGGGGGGGGGGGGGGGGGGGGGGGGGTAGTGTTGGATGGGGAAAGAGATCCAGCAGGGAAAGATGACAAAGTTCTGGAACTGGAGGGTGCTGACGGGCGCACACACAAGGTGAAAGGACTTAACCGCCGCTGAACTGTACCCTTAAAAACGGTCTCGATGGTAAATTTTGCGTGACATGTATCTTACCACAATTTAAAAAAAATCCTTAGGGACACCTGGGTGACTCATTTGTTGAGCATCTGCTTTTGGCTCAGGTCACAGTTCCAGGGTCCTGGGATTGAGCCCCACATTGGGTCCCTGCTCAGCGGGGAGCCTGCTTCCTGTCCCTCCCCTCCCCAAAGCTAACCTACAAACTAAGAAATGTACAGCTCTAACTACGCCAAAAAGAAAATGTCAGCTTTCCTTCTTAATATGATCCCTGCTTTCTAGAACTTTTTTTTTCTTTCCAATTACCTCACTGTACTTGCTTACTTTACCAGTGTGGGTACAACCTGCAAATGTGATTCCACTCTAGTCCACAGCTTCCCGAATGTTCTGGGAACCAGTGAAAATACTATCTAGAATATCTGTGTCCCTTGAAATAAATCTGGCATTTAATAAGTCAAAGCCATTAAAAAAGAGAGAGAGAGAGAGAGAGAGACACCTCTCTCGCTGTGTCTCTGTCAAATAAATAAATAAAATCTTTAAAAAAAAACTTTAAAGAGCAAATTTTAAATAAAGAGCGGACTGATGTTGAGTGAGAACCAGCATATGGTGACAAAGAAATGTGTAATGCTGGGTCCCCTCGGAACATAAATCCAAGACAGGAGTAGGCTCTTCATCACCTCAGAGCCCACCAGACTCTGTGCTGTCTGCCGCCTGTGAAGGACACCTGTTCCTGTTCCCTGCCCCCCCCCCCATACACTCTGCTCTCTCCTGCATGCTGGAGTCCCTGTTCTCCCAACTCACCCCTCCTTTGCCCTCCTGCCCTGTCCTGCCCGCTGGCTGACCCCCTTCCGGCCCCCATGGACTCTTCACTGGGGCCATGCCTCAGGCTGCTTGGACCTCTATGGCGAGATACCACAGGCCAAGTGACTTCTAAACAACAGAAATTTATTTCCCACAGTCGTGGAAGCAAGAAGTCTGAGACCAGGTGCCCCCGTGGTCAGGTGAGGACCTCCTTTCAGGTCACAGACTTCTTGCTGTGTCCTCACATGGCCAAAATGGCAAGGAACTTCTTGGGCTGTCTTCTACGAGAGTACTAATCCTATGCAGGAGCTCTCCACCCTTCTGACCCGATTACCTCCAGGAGGCCCCACCTCCCGATACCATGGCACTGGGTGTTAGGATGGCCACAGGTGAACACGAACATCCTGACCCCAGCAGGCCACTTGTTAGGGCTTGATGTCCTCAACCACAGAATGCAAGACTTGGACTCTAAGCTCCTCAGGTCAGGGTCTGTGAAAGTAGTGATGAGTTTCCAGCTAAGTTTTAGCATCAGAAAGTTTTGTGCCTTGTTAAATCATAAATGGACCTGGGATGAGGGGACGCTGGCTAACCAAAAGATTTCTTTGTTTTACGTGGACTAGAATCGCATCATCTCGGTGTGCAAACTCTCTCTCACATGCTGCTCAGAATCACATGCTGCAAAAACAAGTGAATTGTTACTTATTTTGATTGGATAGATCAGGTCTTTCAAGGCTGGGACCCAACAGGAGGGTGATTAATGGGCAATCCCGGTGGGGCCACACTTGGTCCCCATTGGTCTGTGTGACCGCTACGTGGCTTCCAGTACCAACGTGCTAAGATTATGGTCACGAAAAAAAAAAAAAAGGTGGTCCTCCTTGCTAGCCCTCGGCAAGCCCACGGATTGTCTCCTGCCATCCCGACTTCCGTCTCTGGCCCTATGGATGCCACACCATGCACCAGACTTCTTGACATCTCAACTGTCACTCTACAGTCCTCCATGTCCTATCCCCTAGGGGCTCACATGCTACAGCTACTCTGTGTCCGGGGAGTGCCCATCAGAGCCCATAAGTGAATGAGAGCCTTCTGGAAGGGTGACATCTTTCCCTAAAGAGGGAGCTCTGATCCAAACAAGGAACAGACAGAGGTCCTGTCACAACAAGTGCACAACAGCAAGCTTCAAGCCGACGGCCCAAATGCCAGGCATCGTTGTCCAACCGTGAGCCACCCCACACCAACAATGCCATTATGGGTGACCAACCCCATGTTGGCCCCCCACTAGCCAGCTGGGAGAGCTCAGGACGTGTGCTTCAGTGGCTGGGCAGAAGAAGATGGTGGAGGCCTTTTGGGTGGCATGTGGTACCTCACTTTTTTCCAGAACTTGGTCTTGGCACACTGTGACTGCTCTGTGAGGTCCCCACTCCACTGAATGGCCCCGTGCTTCTGCTTGATGTACTGAATTGACTGCGGCATGGCCGTGTAGTCCTTGACCTTCTCCAGTTCAATCAGGATGACTTTCATCCCGTCCTGGATGAGCGCGTTGTAGACCGCAATTTGTTCTTCCGACATGTTCTTTAACAAGTCAAAGCTCAGGGATTCCGGAACTAAGATGATGATCAGCCTCCGGCACAGCTTGATGTTTTCATCAATGACATTGGCCACCGCTGGAAATAAAGAAGATGCAGACTGTCTCATGAGTGAAAGAGCCTAGATTCATCTCTAAGAATATTAGAAATGGGCCCTGCAAGGACCACATGGACTTTAAAATAAATGTCACTTAGAAATGGATAACAAAAGTGTTGTTGTTGTTGTTGTTGTTGTTGTTTTTTAACATTTATCATATCCTCTGTGAAACCTTTCTGATTTTCCTTCAAAACATTGGTCTTTTGTGTCATAGGTCATATTTTTTGGTATTTGGTTGCTGACAGGTCACTTTCCTCAGCCCACTGGCTGCACCCACAGATTGTGACCTACTCAGAACAAGAGTCTTATCGTTCCTAACTTTGTATCACCAACTTAACTGGAGTTCTAGTATATATTAGATGATAAACATAATTTTTTAAATAAGTAGATTTAAAAAGGACAGGAAAAATACAGATAAATCAAATGTTGTATTAATCTTTATTTGTATTTTCCTCTTGTGCTTCGTAGCTAGTTAAATGCCCAGGATTTATAGGACTAACTTGAAATTAATAATACCACCTGATGATTTCTTGGAGAGAGTTCTGGAAATATCCAGCCATGGGTGAAACTTGGCCTTTTTTTAGCAATAAAGAGTAATTTTTATATCCTCCTTATTCTTAGAATTTAAAAATAGACTGTGACCTCCCCAAGCTCATGTTCTTCCTTTGGTTTATTTTCCTATTTTTCATGCCTAGAATACTACCTGGCATACACCAGGTGCTCAATAAGTATTTGCTGAATAAGTGAGTGAAAGAATATGCTTATGAAATTTGAAGTCTTCCCCATGTTTATGGCAGGCACTAGATCAGATTTTCAGTTCCTCATGGAGGCTGATCTTGTAACTTGAAAAGACGCGGGCTGAGATGCGGTTGTCACTCATCATAGATATGAGCAACCTACAAACCCAAAGTACTCGACCACCTCTCCATATGACTCAGAGCGGGCCACTACCAAAGGTTCTGAAGCAGTCATCTTGGCTTCCTCTTGACCAGTGAAGGAATAGTTTATTTCAAATTTTAGCCATTTGCTGTAGAGCATTCCAAGAAATTAAACATGTAGGTCAAGAGGGACACTTTCTCTGTCAAACATCTAATATGCATTAAGTTCCATACTGGTCTCCTCTTAGATTTTATCTCATTTCATCCTTTCACCCAAGTCAGGGAAGCATTCTGCTCCTCATTGGACAGATGAGACAGCTGAAGTTCAGAGATTTCATCTGCAGTGCTCAAAGCTACACTCCCCGTTCGACGGGAGACACAAATAAATAAATTCTATTTTATTTATGTAGAAGAAGCCTGGGCAGTTAAGGCTTATAAAATCATCTCTAAAAATGAGCTGATTTACATATTCGAACTGATGGAGGATACTCAGCAGTTAGTCTCAAGAACATGAGGGCAAATGACCTCTTTTCTCCATTTGGTCTCTTGGTCAAGGTTGTCATTGGCCAACTGCTTGTGTTACAGTGAGAGTGACATTAATTCAGCCAGGAATGCCACTTATCCTGTAACAGAAATGAGCCCCAGAGAGAAGAGAACTAGTCCTAACTCGGCTCGGGGGCTGTGAGCTGAGGAGGTGTGAGACTCCCCGTGGTTCCATGGGGGAAGGCAAGAAGAGTCTCCCAACCACCCCCCCACCCCATTTGTAAAGTGAAGGAAAAGAGACTTCCCTTTCCTTTTTCCTTGTGGCTCTGACACCTTATTCAAAACATACCTTGTCCAGGAAATTCATCCCTGCCAAATATAAATAACTTATATCCACACTGCCTCTCCAGCACCTCGGGTAGAATCTTCCACACCACTGTGTCCACCTCACGGCTCTGAATTTCTCTTTGAGGCTTAGGGTATAAGACATAGGCATCATACAGCTTGCCATCTGGAAAGGAAATGGGATAAACTCACGGAATTACTCATAGCAAATTCTCTTATGTTAATAGGAGCAAAAATCTGACTTGCTACCAGGAGGTCTTTTTCCCTTGGGTTCAATGACTTCAGAGTCATTGAGTTGGCTCTCTTGGTGCCAAGTATTGCCACATTAGGCCTCTCATTTACTCAAGACTTTAAATATTTCACTGCACACTCTTTTGCTTGCATAGTTTCTGAGGACAAGTGAATGCAATGCACGTCTTTGTTTCACAATACGTAAGGTGTTTTTGCCCCCCCTCTGGCTTCTTTTAGGATTTTTTTCCTTATCTTGGATTTTCTGTAGTTTGAAAATGATACACCTAGGTTTTTGTTTGTTTATCCTGCTTGGTAGTCTCTGAGCTTCCTGGATTGTGGTTGGTTTGATGTCTGACATTAATTTGGGGAAATTCGCAATGACTAGTGTTTCAGATACTTGCGTTCCTTTCTCTCTTCTCCTTTCGTATTCCCATTACCTTTATGTTACACCTTCCGTGGTTGTCCCATACTTTGTTTTGTTTTGTTTTCCCAGCCTTTGTTCCTTTTGCTTTATAGTTTTGGAGGTTTCTCGTGTGATAGCCTCAAGCCACATCCACTCCGCTAATAAATCCATCACGGGTAGTCTTCATCTTTGTTACAGTTTTTTTTTAATTGCTAGCTTTTTCTTTGGTCCTTATTAAGACTTTCAGCTCTCTGCTTACATCGCCCATCTGTTGTTGCATGCTGTCTGCTTTTATGCACTAGATCCCTTGGCACACTAATCAGGGATGATTTGAATTCCCAGTCCGATAATTCCAACATCCTTGCCATTTCTGGCTCTGATGTTTGCTCTGTCTCTGCAAATTGTGCATTTGCCTTTAATATGCTTCATACTTTTCTCTAAAGCTGGGCAGAATGTCCTGGTAAAAGAAAGTGCTATAAGTTGGCCTTTAGTAGCATGGAGGTGAGGTGTGGAGGGAGCAGATGTGTTCTATGGTCCTGTGATTAGGTCTGTCTTTTAGTGACTGCGAACTATGAACTTCACAAACATTTCTCAGTTTTTTATCCCCACTTAGGTGGGGCAGGATGGCCTGACTGGGCCGGAGTTGGGTATTTCCTTCTGTGCCCAAGTTAGTTAGGCTCTGATAATACCTAGCGGGTAAGGCTTTCATGAACTAGTTTATCCTGAAGGCAAGCCTTGTTAATAAGAACAGAGTGCTCTAGGATATTTCAGAATGATTTTTCTCCTCCCCCTGCCTGCTGGAAGCACAAAGAAATTTTTTTTTCGATATTTACGGTCAGAACCAGGTCAGGCTTCTGGAGGGAAAACTCACAAAAGTGTGGGTTTCAACCCCTTCTGACTAGGTCCCCTGAAGAACTTAAGTCTCAGACTTGTCCACATTGAGCTTCCAGTGATTTGTCAGTTACAGTTGATATTCCTACCCCACTGGCCTTGACCTATGAGAAGATGGTCCTATCCCCATTACATAAGAATTACTTCTCCAAGGTCACCCAGCCCCAATTCCAACCTGACTCCTTTGACTCTAAGTCCACCAGTCCCCATGATGAAAATGAGAATTGAAAGCAGGAGTCTCCATCAACGTCACCCTTGATGGGTCCTGTGCAATGGTGGACCATCGTAACTGCACCAGGCAAAATGGGTCAAGTCTCTCGTGATTCAGACCCGCTAGTGAATTTCATCACTGCAACTGCAGATGGCATTATAGAAACCAAGCCTCTGAGCAGACTCCAGGAATCTGCTGTGCAGTACAGAGAAGTCCCACACAACAGCACATTTCGTCATCACCGGAATGAGCTAAGCATTTATTGAGCAACCAACCGCAAGTAACAGTCACTGTGCTCGTCCCTGTACAGACGAACGAGGCACAGGATCTAACTGGAAAGACCCCTCAGCGACTTGGAAATAAAAACATGAGGCACTACGAGATAATATGGCGGAAGGAACAGGAGAGAAAGAAAGAAACCAAACTTCCCCATAGCCTGGAGCTCTTGGGGAAAATTCATAAAGGATGGAGGACAGTTCCTGGATTTTAAAGGGTTTAGAAAAAATGAGGCACTAGAAGTGGAGGGTAAAAGGCCAAGAAGAGGGAGAGCTTGAGAAGGGCATGGAAGGGGCATGCTTATGCTCTACTCAGGGGTCTTATGAATGAGTAAGAAGAAACTCTTGCAGGACTAGAAGGTTTGAGTGAATATCTCATTAGAAAATGATTTGTTGAGCTCCAGGCTATTAGGAAATTTACAGCCAACCTAATGGGACCCAAGAGGAAGCCATCTCTTTTATTCCCTTTTTACGGAAGTTTGTTTGATTGAACAGACTTGAAAAGAAGGATGGCTCTGAGCTCAAAGAAAGAAGATAAAATCTTGTATATTTTCTAGTTTTTGTCTAAATAATAGTACAGATGGTCCCCGACTTAGGAGGTTCGATTTACGATTTTTTTTTTAACTTTATGATGGTACAAAAGCAATACAGGAGAAACCATATGGTTTCAGGAGAAACCATACTTTGAATTTTGAATTTTAATCTTTTCCAGGCTAGCGATTCATGGTCCTATCCTCTCTCTGATGCGGGGCAGGGTAAAAAGCCATAGTTCTGGGTCGGTCACGAAATCCCCAGGTTCAATGATCCATATACTAACAACCATCTGTACCCACACACCACGTGGTTTTCCACCTTCGGGGCAGTATTCAATCAGTCACATGAGACAGTCAACCTTGATTGTAACACAGGCTTTGTATTAGATGATTTTGCCCAACTGCAGGCTAATTTCGAGCACTTTCAATGTAGGCTGGGCTAAGCTGTGATGTTCTGTGGATTATGTGCATCGAATGCATTTTAAACTCAGGATATTTTTAACTTATATATATATATTATATATATATAACCCCATCATAAGTCAAGGAAAAGCTGTAATTAAAATATGTCCAGAACGTTAGAGTTTACATGTAGCCTTTTCCCATTTTATAAATTCTTATACCAACTACCGCCTTTAAGGACCTGGGTCAGAGGAGGTCTCTATCAGTAGTTACCAAATGTCTGAATGAAACTTGATTTGACAGAGGCTCAAGGAGGTTCTATCTAGGTGGGGGAGAGAGTTTTAGACCATGAGCCGATTCAGCTTTTTAATAAATTGGGGTCATAAGACAGGTACTGAAGGGATGATTAACTTGTGTCTGGAGTCTGCAGAAACCCAACCCAGCTAAATCACCTTCTGCAACGTCTTCAGTATTACTAGTCTAAACCACCACTCTGCAAGTGGATATTCTTCTGAATTAAATTTAATGTCCTACGCTTGACTTTCTAAAGCCAGGGGATATATGAAAAAAACTTTTTTAAGATTTCATAAAGGCTTTGTTCTTTTATTTTATTTTATTTTATTTTATGGACTCTGAGCAACAAACTGAGGGTTTTGGAGGGGAGGGGGTGAGGGGTTGGGCGAGCCTGGTGGTGGGCATTGAGGAGGGCACGTATTGCATGGAGCACTGGGTGTGGTGCGTGAACAATTAATCTTGTAACACTGAAAAAATAAAATAAATATATTTTTGGGGGGAAAAAGGTTTTGTTTTTAAACATTTTAGAAAGGATGTAAATTTCCTTAAAAATCTGATAATATTTAATTCTTTCATGATAAAGGACTGGTTGAGTTGGTGCCCTTCTCACCACAGAGCAGAGCCTCCCAAATGAATACAGTATTTTTTTGGTCTGTAAACTACAGCAAACATTCGTGTTTATCACCACCTTTGACAGAAACCCTGCCACTGGTGTCTCTCTTCTCTCAGGCTCTTTCTCTTTCTTCCTTCTCATTAATAAATAAAACAAAACAAAAGAAAAACCTATGTTTGCTAAGTGAATTCTCTCTTTGACAGAGTTCCATGCTCCCTGTCTTTAAGCGATGTGTCTGAAAAAACAGGTGCAGATTCAGAGGCAAAAGAGTGTTGTGCAGCGACGCCCTCACACCTTTTAGAAAATAAAAATACAAAATGCTCCCAATTGTTTGGTCATCTTTTTTTTGTTTCTTTCTAAGCGTTTGAGTAGAAATGTTACCTTGGTGGCTCATTCTCAAAAATGCAGTGGGTTCTCGTCACTTCCAAATGATCAACTCATCATTTATTCACCAATAGAGCAAAAAAATCAAGCTGAGGCCATTTTGCTTTTCACGTCCACCCGTGGTTTTGAAGGGCGCTCTCAGACAACTGCCTGCCAGCTTTGCCTGTCACAGACACGGGGAGGGTCACGTCTGTGTCCTCAGATTACGGGAAAGGATGCTGAGACAGACAGGGCTAGGTTACTTCTCTGGTCTTTCAGCTGCTAAGGGCCCGGCCTTGATTCAATCCCTAATCCACCACTCCCTCTGGTGTGGCTGAGACAAGAATCGGGAGGAGGAAACGTCACAAAGCATATCCCTGATTAGTCCTGTGCAAGTGTGTCAGACTGCATTTTTTAAGAAAACAGACCCAGCAATATTTCCAGTTCCGCAAGCTCTTTCAGAACTGACCACACCCCCCACAAAGAGGTGGAATCTATTTCCGCTCCCTTAAAATTGACTACGATCTGTGGCTGCCTCGACAAATAGAATGTGGTAGAACTGAATCTAGAAATTTAGGGTCTGAGTCATTAAGAGAAAATATGGCTTTTCCTGGCTCTCTTGTTCTTGAAACTCTAGCCCCTGGAAACCAGTCGCCGCCGTGCTGTGGGGAAGCCCAAAGTAGCCCACACGGAGAGAATATATGGAAAGGCCACTGGGGAGAGAAACTGGGGCCACTAACTGATAGCCAAAATCAAAAGGTAGTCCTCCAGCGAGGTCCCCAGACATCGTGGAGCTGGCACAGGCCATCCATGCTTCACATCCCGACCCAAAGAACCCATCAGCAAAATAAATGGCTGCTCTATGCTACCAAGTTTTGAGGTTAATTTGCTTCCTAGCCATAGTAACTTCCTAGCCATAGCAATTGGGAAGGTAACAATGAATGGCAATAGATAATGATGAGTTTGACATGCCCCCCAACTGTCTATTTTGCCCAGAAAACTATAAAAATCCAGACCTACCAGTAAGTTTTTAAGGAAAGGGCCTGCTGGCAGATACTCCCACAGTCTGCCTCTATATAGTGGGTAAACCTAGGCAGTTTATCTAGATTCTGGCCAAGATCCTTTTATTTCCTGAGGATATTCAGCCCTGATTTTGATGTTAAAATGTCTGAATGTGCCTTTATGGGCCACTGGCAGAAATACAAAAGTTTATCGGCATGCATTCATGTTTGTGAGAGATTGCTTAATGATTATTCAACCCCTTACTTTTCTTTTCTTATGTCACTGCTAAATTTCAAACCTAATAAAACTGGACCCAATGAAAAATCAGACAGAATCCATTCGGCCTTCATGTAAATGTTTTTACATAATTGCCTTTTAGCCCTAACAGGGAAGACACTAGAAGAAAAGCCACATTCAACATGCTACCACATTTACCACAGGAACATTGTCGTAGACAAGACTCATTATATTACACCCTTTAAAAATGAGGACTCCCTACAAAAACTTTTCCTTGGAAGATTGTTCCAAAAGAAGTCACGTGCTCTCATAAGCAATTGAAGAATATTTGTAAACAGCACTCAATGTGTCTTGTCATTGCTTTTGCCTTTACTTCTAAAGCCAATTCATCTTTGAAAAGTATTCAAGACCTGTCATAAATTCTACCCCCAAGCTTTATTTTACCATTCAACCCTCTGTTCACTGTACCTATTTTGTTTTTGTTTTTAATTGTGTTCTACATGTATATTCTCCATAAGCTTATTTGGAAGGTGGTGAAACATATGCAAATCTCTCTAGATGTATAAACCCACCCTTATATTTTTGTACGTGTGTGCACACCTGAACGGAGAATTTTTTAAAGTAACTCCTATAATTTACTAGAGAACATACAGAACCCATGGATGAGGGCTGTCGGTGACTCGATAAAACTGAGCTTTACTCACCTGTTACTCATGCTATAAAGCCTAACTCAACTAGCTTGGGAAATAATTTATCACAAGAAGGACACAATTTGTCTATTTCATTTGTATTTGGCACCCCTTACTCCACAGGCTCCCGCAATAACTCGGAAAATATCCCCCCAGGGACACAATGCTGGAAATAGCAACTGGGACAAATCTTCAGTCTCATCGCTAGCTCATTGTCAAAGCCAACCCTCAAAGAGGAATTTACAGGTCGTTCTCATAAGATGGAGCTGTAGAGATTAGAGATTTCGTCATAAAGTACGCAAACACTTACCTGAATTAAGAAAAAGAAAGAGGAGCCCTGGTTGGCTGAGCTCCGATATCCAAACTCTCAGCCCAAATTTGGGCTGGAGCCCGGTCCTCAGCAGAGGGTGGGGCTCCCTGAGTCCCAGTCAGTTATCGGCTCAGCTCCCCCGGCTCTGGGTGAGTCACTATTCCTTTTTTCTCTTCCTGCTAAACTCGACCTCACCAGCAGGCAGCTGCACTGGCCCTCGCCTCTCACGCTCCTGGGAGTCCCAGTGAGTCAGGGAGCGAGACGCGCACCGGGAACAGAGATCTGGGAAAACCACTGAAGTGCCCACAGTGTCCCGTCAGTCAATAAACAGAAAGCAGGCAGGCCACTCAGGTGCATGTGTCAGAAAAGACAAGTGGGGGCACGCAGGTCTCCTCTGCCACATTTGCAGGCAGGAGCGAAGGCACAGGGAGGCTCCGCCGGGACTGCAGCCAGTGGGCCTCAGGACTAGAGGGGCTTTCGGTGGCATTGGACATACACCATTGGGCTTCCCTGATTGGATTTGGTCCTCAAGAAAGAACGTGTTGCTTTCTACGCTGCTCTGGGACTAACAGTTTTGAATTTGGAAATTTAGCTTAGAATGAAGTCCGAGTTAGGACACCTGTTTTCTCAAACTGATGGACAACAACTTATACCATATGTTTTATATGCAAAGCAGGCCCTCGGTGTAAATAATACCCTTCTTACTGGTAAGTACTCCTAGAACATGCTTGGACACCCAGTTCCCTGAATTCCCACTCCAGTCCTCATGTGTGTATTTCTGTGTATGTGAAGCGCATTGACTTCTCTTGGCCATTTATTAATTTTCTATCCAATCAGGAGACACTAAAGAAGACTATTACTTTTTTCCAAGGCCTTAAGAGATCACAATCATCACACAAACAAGAAAAATAGTACAGAATTTTAAAAACCACAATGGGGCTCCTGGGAGGTTCAGTGGGTTAAAGCCTCTGCCTTCGGCTCAGGTCATGGTCTCAGGGTCCTAGGATCGAGCCCCGCATCAGGCTCTCTGCTCGGGGGGGGGGGGGGGGGGGCGCCTGCCTCCCCTTCTCTCTCTGCCTGCCTCTCTGCCTACTTGTGATCTCTCTTTGTCAAATAAATAAATAAAATCTTAAAAAAAATAATAAAATAAAATAAAAATTAAAAAATAATAAAAAACACAATGGTGGGGGGTGGGGTGCCTGGGTGGCTCAATCGGTTAAGCGTCCAACTCCTGATCTCAGTTCAGATCTTGATCTCGGAGTCATAGGTTCAAGTCCCGAACTGGGCTCCAGGCTGGACATGGAGCCTACTTATAAAATGAAAACAGAAAGGGAAAACCACCACAATGGTTGGAAGTGCCTGTTCCTCAGAGTTTCAGGATCACACTGAGGCATCCATGTGTTGAGACATGTTGGCAGGATGGGAGCTTCCCAGACCAAACTGAAGCCTGGGACAGAGTGGCCGAGGCAGCTCGCCTTGGCCTTCAGACTCCAAGGCCCCTGTCCTTGGTCAGTGCCTTCCTGGACTTTAACTCAGTTGTTCCTATAATACTCTGTGAGGCAGGCTCTGATCATTTTTCTCTCCCTCTCCACTTCCTCCGTCTCCTTCCCTCCTTTCTTGTTTCTTTTTTTCCCTTCATTCTATAGCCGAGAAAGAGAGGAGCATTCAGTACTTTCTAAGATCACACGGGAGTAAGTGGAGAACCAGATGCAAACCCAAGTCTCTCCCCAGCCTTGCGAGTCAGGGACTTAGATCTTTCTAGAAAGAGCTCCCGCCCCAGGCAGCTCATGCGCCCACCATGCTGAAGATGCAGCACAGATGGAGAGCCCCCTGTCACTCTAGGAGAAGCTGTCCTCTTCAGCAAGCAGCAGTAGATGGGAGAACATCTCTGATACGGTCACAGCGGGACTCAGAAGCTGATGTGCTCTTCCCCCTGAGCAAAGACTTGCTCAGCCATGACTAGGCTGCAAGCCTCATTCGACTGAACAGTGCCGGTGGCCATGGACCAACAGCTTCCCTGAAGCATGAGACCTTCCAGGGAGAGCCCTTCCTCCCAATTTGCCAACAACGTGAAAAGCAAGCTAATAAAATAGATGAAGTATATTTACAACGTTTATACGGATGAGCGGATGCCAAGGGTGAGGCAATCTTGAGTGGCTGCCCACACTTACCTTCTTTGGTCCTGGTAGAATGGAAGGCGCTTCGATACCACAGTACAATGTCGATCTTAAAGATGTTGTAGACGTATATGACAGACGCGGTTGCGCCCACCAAGGCGAGAAGCCCTCCTATCAGGTAAGCTTGAATATTCGGAGCTACAAATGACAGCAAATGAATATATGAATGATCAAATAGTAATGATAATACAAAGCGTCAACTCTACACTTACACAGATCACATTACAAACGCCCAATGGAAATGTACTAAAGGTCAAGGAAGATACTGCTTAAATATTTTTTTACATTTAAATATAATAGGTGTATGGGAGTAGAATAATCTGGTGTGGCCTCTCAATTTCAGGAAGCAAATGTGCTCTTGGGGACCTGGGGAGGCAAATTCTGCAGAAGCCTGGCTCCTAATGGAGCATGAGGACTGCTCTCAAAACACACACGGCCTGGTCTCACTTAGCCAACACCACCACTCTCCCTGAGGTAGAGCCTTGAACGTGCTTTTAGGAAGACCCTCCCTGGTGGTTCTGTGGCACGTTCCTGATTGTTCCCCTGTTATAACCACTTTCACAGGCACTCAAAAGTGAGCAGCAGGACACCTGTCATAAATAATGAGCCATCAGCTGCCTCCCCTGAAAACCAACTCTTGTTGTCTCCCTAAGACTGGCCGAGAGCGAAACTCCCCCCGATCCTCTTTGTGCCAACAAGGTCCGTGTCGGGGGCTTGTCTGCAAGGCACAGTCTCAGAAAGGGCAGAAAGGGCGTCTGCCCCTGCTCTGCTTTGCAAACACACTGCAGAGCGATTACAGCAAAAGCAGTGGGTGGGAGATGACCAAGAAGGAGAACCGGTTTCCCGGGAATGCCAAGTCCCTGAAAACAGGCTCTGGCTCCTACACATCCCAGAAGATGTGTAGAACAGCACGGCTTTCTCCCTTACCACCGCCCAAGACCAGTGATGCCACGGAAGGAGGCTCTAGGAAGGAGAGAATTTGGAAAGAGGAAGAAAGACAGAAGGACAGAGGAAGAGAAAGTCTGTCCATTCTTAGAACCCACCGCATACACCACTTCCTTCGTCAGTCCCTTCCTGATGTTCTAGTCTCCACTGGAAGGTGTGGATGGATGGATGTGTGTGTCAGGGGGAGAGGGGTAGAAGGAGAAATTCTCTTTTCCTGTGTTCAAAGAGCACGTTCATATTTTTTTTTTAAACACTCCCTAAAGAGCTTGTCACGACCTGCCCTAGGTCACACCATGTTGCAAACAGTTTGAGATCAAAGACATCCCTATGCATTACTACATGTCTTTAAATAAATGTCACAATAAAGCACAATAACTAAAACGCATTCTGGGTCAACCGAAATAGCAATCCATTGATTAAGTCCCAGCACAACCAAGTGGGTCTTCTCTTCACACGGGTGCCCGATCTGATCCTGATCATATGTTTGAACCTCTAGCTTCTAACTCTTAGATGGATCCGCCCCTCCCTCCCAACCTTCCTCTTCTCTTTGTCCTTCCCCAGCTCCTGGAACAATAACACCACCTCTCCCTCTGGGAGGACCCAGTTCTGGGCACCTGTAATGTATAGACTTCAGAGATCTTGGTATCCCTTGCAACGGTCATGATAAGAAGACCGTGACGTGCAATATTTATGAGAGTCATAAAGTTCCTGGTAAGTAGACAGGAGTGACGGCTGGAAATTCTTGGGTTGGTCACTCATTGCCTTCAGGAGCACTGACTTCCCCTCCGCTCTGGAAATGAGTTGAAAACCATCAAATTCCAAACAAGAAATTAATGCTGAGTTTCCCTACCGAACATCGCTTTGCTACAAGGAGACATTTGTCACCGTTTGGAACCCTCTGAACAGCGTGTAGCCCTCAGAACCATTACCTGGGAGTTTTAAAATAAAATATGCCGCAGATACTCCAGCATGACAGATGAAAGGATGGCCATAATCCTCCATTTTCACTTCCAAGAAGGTTATGTTCACTGTGTAAAAAATACGTTTCTGGAAAAAAATGTGGGATCTGTAAGAGAAAGGAGCCAATCATTTAGACGTGAGTCATAGTTCCCCAGCATAGTGTATCATCTTCAGTCTAGAGAATAAAATCCTCTCTCTGGAGAACACTTCAGGCCATCATGCTACCCTGAGAATGCTTCACGGACTAGCTCAGTGAGGTGTGCGGATGGTGGCCCTTCCGGATTTGCATTTTCTTCTGGACAGTGACAGATGGCATCTTCAGCCTCCAGGCTAACTTATCTACCCCGCAGGGCCCAACACCAGTTCCTCCGTCCCTCGAACTAGTGAGTCTTGCTTTAGGCCATCCCATTTAGACTACCACAAATTGGGTTTCTACCATGCAACCAGCTCATGATTAAGTCCCATTTCCCCCAAGAGTCCCCGCGCTGCTGCTCACTTTGTTCCTGAAGCCTCGAAGATCTATGGTTCATGATATAACGAAACAGGAATGAGGCTTGTTTTAAGGACTAGCTGAGAGAAACTAATTTTGTTGTGTGAAGCCCATCCTTGATGTTTTGCCTCATGTGTCTAACTAGAATGTGAGAAGGTTGATAACATGGGCCTCACGCTTCTCTAAACCGGAGACTCAGCCCTGCAGGGCGCTGAGGAGATCTTTGAGAGACAAAGTCAAAAGGAGTGATGAGGGGTCAGTGAGAAGCATCTACAAAAGTAGTACTCACCAAAATTACCTAAGTGAGGAAATTCTTGTCAGCTTTTAAGGAAGCCAGAAAAACACAACACTTACTCGGATCCTTCTCTGACGCGTTTGGATTCACTGTAGTAATGATCCACCAAGGTGTTATTGACTCTCCAGCACCGGAGATTTGTATTATCTCTTGTGTCTGTGATATTGCAGTCCACGGTAAGGGGGGAGCCTATAAAAAATTCATAAATGTTACATGAAAAACCCTACAAAAAAGTGATCAGCTAAACAATAGCCTGAATATCATTTGGTTACCAAAAATTCACCCCAGAGGTCAATGTTCCTCTACTTTATCCTCTCCCAGACAGAGATCATAGGCTCAAGGAACCTTCCAGAATGTCTACCGTAAAGAGATATCCATGTGCTGCCAAATATCACCAGCTTCTGACCAATGCCTTCACCAATATCAGGGACACAGACACTACCACCAGTCTTAGGAGACTTAGCAAAGAACTTCATAAAGTATTTCACACATATCGTCTCCTTTGGTCTTCCCATCTTCAAAACAATCCTACAATCAGCAAAGAGGAGGTTCTACAGATGAGAACACTTGAAGTTCAGATTGATTGGTGACTTGCCCAACATCACCCGTGAGAGAAAGAAATGAGACATAAACGCTGGTTTTCTATTTCCAGATCCAGGGATATTTTGACTTCACCAATCATGAACCCTCTCCTGACCCCATCACACACAGTCATGCATTATATTTAATAATTTTATATTTTTATTTAATTTGTAAATTTATTGGTTTTCTATTTTTATTTTGTTTTGCTCCATGAGCCTAACACATTCCATCTATTTATATAAAAAAATTCATTCTACTTCTACACAATTTATGTTTCTTTTTTTTAAATATTTTATTTATTTATTTGACAGAGAGAAAGAGATTACAAGTAGGCAGACAGGCAGAGAGAGGGGGATGCAGGCTCCCCGCAGAGCAGAGAGCCCAATGAGGGGCTCGATCCCAGGACCCTGGGATCATGACCTGAGCTGAACGCAGATGCTTAACGACTGAGCCACCCAGGTGCCCCCCACCATAGCTTTTTAATAAATCTTGAAATCAGGTGATACAAATCCCTTCAGCTAGTTCTTTTTCATTAAAAGTATCTTGAGTATTATTCAGTCTTTACATTTCCATACCAACATTATAATCAACTTATCAAATTCAGCAAAAACTAAATAAAATCCGGTGAGATTTTGGCTCGCCCTCGAAACAAAGGAAATGTGTTTAGTAGTTCAGTCTCGAGTGTGTTGTTTCTTCTATAGGCTTCTAAAGATAGATTTTTAAAAATCAGATTAAGGACATTTCCTTACATTCCTAGTTTAAAAAGAGTTTTTGTTTTTTTTAAATAACAAATTCCTAGTTCAGGTGTTCTAAATGACTTTTCAGCATCTATGAGTGTATTATTTTTTTTCCTTCAGTTTGTTAATGTCAAATAAATGGATGACTGAACCAAATATGAAGCAAGTTGGCATTGTTCATATAAGCCCAACTGAACCACAATGTATCATCCTTTGGGTATGCTGTTAAAATAAATTTGCCAATAATGTGCTTAAATTTTTTCATCTGTGTTGATGAATGAGATTGGCCTGAAATTTCCTTTGTAACGTCTTTATCAGGTTCAAGCATCAAGATTTTCCTGACCTAATAAAATGAGTTAACAACGGTTTCTTCTTTTTCAACTCTGTGAAACAATTTGTTTAAATCTGTCAAATTCCCTTATTAAATGCTTTGTAGAGTTCACCAGTAAAGCCAAGTGGATCTAGAATTTTGTTTGTGACAAGATTTTACATTTCTGGTCATATGCATATTTTGAAATTGGTATCTTCTTGTGCCAGATCCTATGTGCTGGTTTTTATGGAAACTGCCTATTTCTTTTTAGATTTTCAAATTGTTTGGCACTAGCTTTTCCAGAATGTTCTTTTATGACCTTTCTCATGCGTATATGATCTATGGTGATGGCCTCTTTTTCCTTCAGATTGTGCCTTCCCTCTTTTCTTAATCATTCAGGGGGTTAGCAATCACGTTCCACTTTTCAAAACACTAACTTTCCTCTGTTAATCACTCAATTGCATGTTCATTTACTATTTCACTATTTTCTGTGATTACTCCTCCCTTGTTTCTTCCATTTTTGTTAGATTTATTTTGCTTCTCCTTTTATGTCTTCAAGGCTGAGCTTGCAGCTCATGGATATTTCAACTAGCTTCTTTTCCTAATTCAGACTATCAAGTATGCTCTGATCAAATCTTTGTATCCCACCACCCTCAGTGTAAACTTTTCATGATTATTCATGCTCAAATTATTTTCTGATTTCTGTTTTATCCATAGGCTATCTAGAGAGTTTTGTTTTTTTATTTTATTGTTTTCTACAAAGACTAGCTTTACAGCCCAATATATGGTTGATTTTATTAAACATTTCTTTTTTCTTTTTAAAGACTTTATGAATTTATTTGAGAGAGAGCAGCACAAGCTGGGGGTGTTGGCAGAGAGAGAGGGAGGAACAGACTCCCTACTGAGTGGGGAACCCCATGTGGGGCTCGATCCCAGGACCCTGGGATCATGACCTGAGATGAAGGCAGGCACTTAACTGACTGAGCCACCCAAGCGCCCCTTCATTAAACATGTCATTTTGCTTAGAAAGAATGCATAATCTGTAGCACTTGGGCTCTGGGCTCTATAATACCATCATTAGGCCATTTGTTGGGCACATTTTGTTTGTCGTGATAGGGTATTCTGTTTGCTTTGTTCTACCAGCTATCTTGCAAAGTGTCATTATTATTATTCCATTATTAGTGTGGACTTAGCTTCTCCCTATGATCCTGAACTCTCTCTCTCTCGGTCTTTCTGTATGTATACACACACACACATGCACGCACGCAGGCACTCGCACACAGACACATACTTTTAAGGCCATGTTAGTTATTATGTATCTACAGGTTTGCTATTGAACTTTTAGTCATTATGAAGGATCTCTGTTCACCTCTAATATTACATTCTGCCTTCAGATCTACTACACCAATCAATTATAGTATATAGGTTGGTATCTATTATACCAACCAATTATAGATCTACTTCAGATCTCTAATTATACCAACATTATTCTGGTCAGTGTTTATACCACGTATCATTTTCTAGTCTTTTCTCTTGCAGCATCTTGTAAACAGCCCAGAGTTTCGATTTCTTCTTTCAAATCCAGTATGACAATCTTTATTTGGAGCATTTAGTCCACCCTGTAACCGGTGACATATGTACATTTAAATCAACTACCTTATATATATTTTCTTTGTTTGTAACATCTGTCCTATAATCTATCTTTTCCCTCTTGCTGTCTTTTGACTCCTTCTTTTGGATTTCTTTGCACCTTCCTTCTTGATTATTTTTTATTATTCCATATAATGCTGCATTTTTGAAATTATTATTACTTTAGGGTTACCCTAAATATTAGAACATAGATCCTCAAACTTATCAAAAGCCTGACACTATTGATTATTTCTATCCTCTTCTAAGAGAATGTGAAGTCTTAAGATGCAATAGCTTTTAACCTTCCCCCAGCAGACGGGCAAATTCGGTCGTGACTTCTAATTCCATATATATTTTAATTTATTTCTATCATCATCATTATTGCCTCATAGAGTCAGGATTCATTTGGATTTACTCACTTATTGATGCCAACATTCGCTTCTTCCTTCCCTCCTCCATAGCTGATTCACAATCTAGAAACATTTCCTCCTGCTTAAAAAACCCTGTAGTAGCTCCTTTAGTGTAAGACTGTGGTCAGCAAATTTTGTCATTTTTAGTTTGTCATATTTTCACTGAGTGTAAAATTAGCAGCGTTTTTTTCCAGCAGACAATCTCCACTATTTCCATCAAAAATTCAAACAGTGGGCTTACTGTTGTGCATAGAGGATGGGTTTTTTTTTTTTCCTTTTTTCCTTAACTTTTAAGATATTTTTCCTTTGGGGTTTTCTGCAGTTTCCCTTTGGTATTTCAAGGTGTAGGTTTGCCTTTATTTGCCCTGCTGAGTGAGTCTCCTTAGCTTCCGGCATCTTTGGATTAAAGTGTCTATCAGTTTGGAATATTCGCAGATTATTACTGAAATAATATTGTCTCTGCTCCCATTTTCTCTTTTCTTTCTTCTGGGATTGCAATTTACATGCATGTTAGCTCTGTGTATCCTCCCTCTCTAACCCCTGTACTTCCTAGTCTTCTGTCTGCCTGTGCTTAATCCTAGGCATTTTCTCCTGACCTATATTTTCGCTCAGTAACTCTTTTTTCAGATATCTCATATGCTTTTAAACCCTTTACTGAGTTTTTGGTTTTGGTTATTATATTTATCAATTCTGAACCTTTATTTGCTCTTTTTCAAATCTGATATGGTCCTTTTTTTAAAAGTTTTCAGTTCTCTTTTGAAAATTGCCATCATGTATTTTCCTTCCTTGAACATAGGAAGCACAATTAATATCTACCTATCTATCTATTTATCTATATCTGGAGCCCCGGGGATCTGTTTCTGATGTGGTTTACCATCTAGAATGTACTGAGTCAAAAGTTATTTGTGCCGGTTCTGAACACATATTGGCATTTCCTTCTACAAAGTTGATACCAGTCCATTATTTAGCTACTTAGCAACTATTTCTTGAGCATCTGCTTTGTTCTAGAAACTGTTCTGAGCACTGATGATATAGGAAGGAACAAACCAGACAGAAAGTCTGCTCCTGAGAGCACTGATTCAAAAAGCATTAGAGATACCAAGACAAAATATGTGGGGTACTGATAAGTACTTTACCAAAAACAGAGAGAGCTCAGGGGATAGAGCATGATGGTGAGTGAGGTGCATTACTTTTTTTTTAAGACGTTATCTATTTCTTTTAGAGAGCGAGAAAGCATGAGCAGGAGGAGCAGAGGGAGAAGTAGGCTTCCTGCTCAGCTCAATGTGGGGCCCAATTCCAGGACCCCAAGATCATGACCTGAGCGGAAGTCAGACACTTAATCATCAGAGCTACACAGGTACCCCAAAAGGGTGCTGTTGGAATGTGGTGGTCAAGTGAAATGACATTCATTGGAGACCCTTCTATTCATTGGAAGTGAAGAAAGGGACCATGGAATTGTGTGGGGAAGAGCATTTCAAGTAGAGGGAACAGCATATGCAAAGTCCCTGAAGTGGAGGTGTGCTTGAGGTGTTGAAGGAACAGCAGGTGTACCAGGGGGATCAAATGTGAGCTTACCAGTGTGAGCACTGGCAAGAAGTCAGCCATGGAGGGCCATGTTGGGAATGCAAGGACTTTGAATTTTATTCTGAGTGAGATGGGAAAACGTTGGAGAGCTGTAAACACAAATGTTCTAAAGGGATCGCTCATATTTGTGACCAGTAATGTAGTAGAACACCCTCTATATAATACTTGCTAATATTTGGTATTTATATTTTTTAATCCTTACCAATTTCATAGATATATATCATTGTTTTCATGTACATTTCTTTTATTGAGGATGAATATATTTTCATATTTTGTTAGTCTTTTTTTTTTCTTCTGTGAATTATTCATTTGCCTCATTTGGATGATTCCTAGCCCTTGATTTGTTGGTTCTTTTGAAAAAAAATGATATTACCTGTTTTCTGATGTCTCTTTTCCAAACATTCTCTCCTAGTTTGTCGTTCACATTTTAACTTTGTCAATTTTCCTGTATACAGACATTTACAGTTTCTATGTGAGTCTAATTTTTAATCTTCTGTGATTTCTTCATGTATAGAGAGTACATCATTCTGAGGTTAGATATAAATTTATCTCAGTTTTTAATGGTACTTCTGTGGGTTTATTTTTATATGTAGTTTTTTAATTCATCAAAAATGTATTTTTATGTCTCATATGAGGTAAAGAATGAACTACGTATCCTTCACATTTAAAAAGTTACACTAATATCACACATATACCATATCTCTCCTTCTCTACACATTTTTCAATGCCACAAATCTCCTTTACTAAATTGTTGCATATTCTAGGATATGTTTATTGTTTTCCATTATGTTGCTTTAATCTTTCTATTTGTATGCAAATACCAGTATTTACTTTCAGTTACTTTATAATTAAACATACTTTACTATTCACTAGAAAAGTTTTCTCTTTATTTCTTCTATTCAATTATTTTCCCGCTAAGTTTTTCCAACATTTTTTGACATGAATTTTTAAAATGTTTTGTCAAGTTTCAAGACATTCAATGAAATTTAACTGGTTTTATATTAAACATGTATATTAATCTGCCCTTAGTGATTTCAATAGCTTCGATAATTTTACTCACCAAGTTGTACTTCGATTGAATTGTTTTTTGGATAAATGATTTTAGGAATTCTTCCTGCATATCCATTTGTTTCTGCTAAAAAAATCATACCCACATGAAATTGCATTAGAATCATGTATGATACATTCCCAACCATTTATCCAATGGTAATGTAAAGAAAATAAGGCACTGAGCGGGTCTTCAATAAACATGAGTGAAGGAAAGAACAAAACTCACGGTGTGATGAGCTACTGCCTCATAAATGTGTATATTTAAATCAAAAATAATTGAATTGCTGAGGAAAAACCCTAAAATCTGGAATACCAGGAGATTTTGCTTTGCTGTTCTATGCATGGCATAAAGAAAACTTGATGAGATCATGTAATAAAATCTTTTTTTTTTTCTTCCTGAGATCGTGTAATAAAATCTTATTACCTAATAATCCAAATACGGTTTGTAAGCAGTGGCTCTAAGTCAAGCTCTGGTCTAGGTCTCAGTTAGGAAGAGAGAATGAACCTAATGTTTTATGTTTGGTCCCACTGTTCCAACCTCCATCCCTGCTTTTCCGTATTCTTTGTATCTGGTCCTCTTTTGCTGTTCAGTTCTTCCGTTCCTTCACTCCTCTGTAAGATTGCCTTCCCTCGTGTTGACTTCCCAATCCTTTGTTTCTCTCCCCTTAGTCCCTTTCCCATTTGCTCACCAACATCAGGCAACCACCTACCTAGCCCTACATTCTTCCTCTATATTTGGGGTGGGACACGGAGAAGTTGTAAGAGGAAAGCTAGGAAAATGCAAAAACATGTGTCCTGTATAATGTCAATACTATGTGCACATTCTACAAACTACTCAAATTCACTGTGTCCCAAACAGAGGTCATCACCGGTCAGTAATGTGCCATTTTGCACTAGGTCCCACGTAGCTAAAATCTGGGAGTCACTTTAGGCAATAGTTCTTCTCTCATCTCTTCAAATTATCAGTCACTAAACCAAACTAATTTCAACTCCTAACATATCTCCATGTGTGCCTCCTTTTTCATGGCTAAACCCTCTATTTTCCACTCTCTACTCTTTCCTTGCTACTCTTATTCATATTCACCTCTCCCATTACCATCTAAAGGCCAAGGACTTTGAAAAGTGCATCTCCAGAACTTTCTCTAGACCATGGCCAGGCCAACTTGACATCTCCACATGGGCACCTCCAAGTACTCAGCTTACCCATGACCAAACTCATGATCTCACTCCTAAATCCAGTTTTCCTCCAGAGTTATACTATTTCATTGAATAATATCATCATCCAGTCTGCCACTTATGCCAAAAGGCCTAGCTCCCTTGATCTTGCCACATCCCTCACCCCATATTCAATCCAACATTAACCCCTGTGGGATTTACCTCCTCAAATGCCTTGAACCCAACCACATGTCTCCATCTTCAGTGCCACCATGTTGCCTGGACCTACGTGATATATCACATACATTTCTGTGCCTGCCTCCTACCCACCACTCCTATCTCTGTAAGGATCATGCACAGCAGCCACACTGAGCCTTCTGGAATGTAAGTCACATTGTGCCACTCTCCTGCTCTCAACGCCTCTGGCTGCTCACTACTCTTTGTAGAATACATTCCATACTCTCTGCTTTGGATTGCATGCTCCTACCAATTCTTGGCCCTGATTACTTCTCCAACCTCATTGCCTAGCATGACCTCCCCCACTCAGCGTTGCTCCAGCCCACCTGCCTACTTCCCATTATTCACATATTCCATGGTCTATTTTGTTATAGGGCTCCCTCAGTCTAGAAAAATCTCTCCCACTCCATCACCCAGTTAAGGTGCCCTGACTGTCAGCGTCACTATTTTATCAAGAAGCTTTCCCTGACCCTCTCAGTCTTCTCAGCAGGTCCTTGTCTGTTCGATCTCAGACTTTCCATTCACTCATGGCATTCATCTCCTTGGTAATTACACATCTCACTAGCAGATTATCTGACTTATCTCTGCCTCCCTTCCCTGCTCAGACTCCAAAGTTCCATCAGAGCGGCGGTCACGGCTGCTTCCTCCTTCTCATGCTCTCTCTGTGAAGCACAGGAGCTGGACTTATTAGGCACTCAGTGAAGAGCCACTAAATTGCTGCCCGAAGAAGAATTCCCTGCCACTTCCACTCAAGTTCAGATTATGGGCACCCTTATCAAATCTGGGTATTGCAGCAGCTGCCATAGTGGCCTGCAGGCTTCCAGACCCTTCTTAACTCTTGCTTAACCATCTCAAGTCTGGTCTCATCCACCACAAATGCAGCCTCGTCGCTCTGCAACCAAGGGCTCTACAGCGGCTGCATGGCAAAACCTACGTGTAACTGGCCCCCTGAACCTTGACCCTGTTCAACTCCATAGCCTCCATTCCCATCACTCCTCACCTCATGCTTACATATGCTCTAACAAAATTAGTTTTACAGTCAATACAAACTATGTGGGTAGACACTTCCATGCTTTGTCTTAGACTCTTCTCTCTAAGACAGAAGAGTTCTTTGCTCTTACTCATTACCTTTATAAATTTGACTCCTCCTTCAAAATTCAGCTGAAAAGCCATTTCCACTTGGAAGCCTTCCAAGACCATTTATTTGCCTCTGCCATGGCTACTTCTGATTCTTTTCCTCCCCAGACACTATCTATAACTCTTTCTTTACCACACAATGTGAAAATGATTCCTTTATATCTCTAACTCCACTACCACCAGGCTGAGTGTCTCAACAGAAGAAACAATGGTTTGTTTGTTTTTTTAAAGTTTTTAATTTTCAGGTTCCAACAATTGGGGTGTATACTAGATCATAAATAAGTGTTTATTGCAAGGACACAAAATATAGACTATTGAACTCAACGACCTCTTGAGGTAGTCTTCATTTTGCCTTTCAAAGAATTCCTTCAGTTACCAATGGAAAACTAAGCATGATAGTGAGCAATCACTCAGTTAATAAATGGGTCTATGTCTAGTCTAGTCTAGGCACTGGGCTAGGTGTGGGAGATTCAACTGTGAACAAGACAAAGATCTTTTTTGCTTACATCTGGAGAGATAACAGGTAACATAAAACTCAAGAATATAAAAATCACAAAATGTAATATGATTAATTTTCTTAATTAAAGTGTTCTGGGAGGGAAGCAGGAAGCCACCTATGCTGAATACACGCTCCAAGAGAGCCCCACCATCAAGAAACTGCTAGGTACCACCCAGTTCTATGAAATCTGACAGAAATTAGTGACAGACATGATGGTTCAAGTCAAAGAAATATTCAGGGATGCCCAGGTGGCTCAGTTGGTTAAGTGCTTTTGGCTCAGTTCATGATCCCAGGATCCTGGGATCGAGCTCTGCATTGAACTCCCGGCTCAGCGGGGAGCCTGCTTCTCCTTCTCCTTCCTGCTCATGCACTGTCTCTCACTATCTCTGGCTCTCTCTCTCTCAAATAAATAAATAAAATCTTTCAAAAAAAAAGGAAAAATGTGGTCTTCAGTTATTTCCATTTAGATGAGTCAACACAGAAGACAACTGCTGACAAAGGAGCAAAAAAACAAAGCAAGAACTCATCTGGCGCAGCGAAGAAGTCACATCAGTGGCAGCTGAAGCAAATAAGAGGCACAATAATATCTACCACTACCTGATCACCAATACTTCGCCCAGCACCCCAATACCCAGGTACTTTACATACATGCTCACATTCAATTTTCATACCCAGAGTGTTGGGTATTCTGTTTTTCCAGATGAGGATAACAAAACTGCTTATGCCCTTTGCCCTTTCCTTTCTACCTTCTGATTCTAACAATGGCAAGTCTGAGAGCCCGCGAACCTTCAAGAAAACCAAGGTCAAGAATCACTGCTGCCCAGAAAGCCAGCCATTTCATGTAAAGCCAAGAGGAATCCAAGGCGATGGCGACAAGCTCACTTACCGATATTCACAGTGATGCTGTTTAAAACAGTGTATTGTTTCCCTGTGTGTGTCAGTCGGGCTTGACATGCGTAGCTTCCTCTGTCCTCTGCCGAAACGTTGCTCACTGAAAGCTTCATTTCCCAGGAAATAAACCGTTCTCCTTTGATCTCTTTACAGTCCTGTATACAAAAATATATATACATACATAAATTAATTCAAAGAGTATTTTGGTGTATCAGTTATGTTTCTGGTTAGCAGCACCCTCTGAACACAGGGACAGGTGAGAAACGTATGTGATCCCTAGACCTCGGGTAATTTATACTCTAACTGAAAGCGATATCTATGTGTATAGATACAATAGGTAGATGGATAGATAGATAGATAGATAGATAGATAGATATCTACAGATATGACAAAGAATATGTTACAGGCTATAGTGCATGCTGCCAATTTTAAATCTAATGGAAGTTGAGAGGAAAGAGGCCTACTGGAACTAGAAGGCAGACCGCATGGAGGAGGATTGCATGGACCCACAAAGGAGTGTGGTAGGAGGGTGTGAACAGGCAGAAATGCCCTCCACCCACAGGGGTCCATAGCTCCCAGTGGACCATCATCTCATGGCACCAGGCCCCTAGGCCAAGACTGCAAGCCCAGGTGATTAATGACTGCTTCCACTGTGTTCCAGGCCCAAATACACCTTCTCCATCTATGGGGTTGGACTTTTACAGAGGTCCAAAATGGTTCTTCGAGAACATTCTGCTTGGAGGTTTGAGCAACAGTCAAAGTATGCTGGCTAGGCTTATGGACAGACATCACATAGCCCATTACATCACCCCTGCTACCACGGCATCAACTAGAACAACCTCACGCCAAACCAACCTGAAGCCTGCTTCATCTCAGGAAGGCCCTTCTCACTTGTCATCCTCAGTAGCCACCCCCAGGGCAGACCTCACCATCCACTGGCAGGACACTGTCATAAGCTCACACTCTCGTGCTTCTTCCATCTCACATACCCCCTTCTGAACTCTCCCAAAACATTTCCCCTTTCTTTGAGAAGTGCCACTCTACAGAGCGACTTCTTGGATTATTGAGTCCACTTATTCATTCAAGCACTCGGGTTCCTGCTCTTTACTAGGCTGTGAGAAGCCCTGTCAGGCAGGAATAGGATGTCATCCCTGTCTGAAGAGAACTCACAATCCTAATACAGACCAACTTACAACCCCTGAAAAAGATTTACTTGCCCACATGTCCAGCTCTCTTGAAACTGAGTCAGCTGTAGCCAGCTCAGCATAAGAGCCCATTCTTCACATTTGGAACAGGGTGAGTGGATCCACCTTGGAAGAGGAAACCCAATCATGCCAGAATGAGCATTTGTCTATTTACACTGTGAATTTCTAGAAGTCTTACATTATTCCCTATTTGGGAAACCCAATTATAATTGGATAATTGCTTACCAAGTAGAATGGGAATTACTAGTGAGAGTCAGAGGGTGAAGGCATCGGATTCCAATAATGGGGTGTCCCCTCCTTTAGAGTAGAGACAAAGAAAGAGAATTGGGTCCTTGGACTATGAAAACTTCTTCTCTAGAGAGAGCTTAGATAGGGGCAATCCCTGGGCCTCCCTTTCTATGTTTCCATCATTGACCAATCCCCTTCCAATCAACTCATTTTTTCTTTCAAGATGTACAAACATTTAATCATATTAAAATCCAACCCTGATTAGCGGAAGAGTTATTCTGTCCCTTCGACCATGGCCTGAGCCCAGAACAAAAGTCAGACACTCAATTGACTGAGCCACCCAGGGGCCCCTGAGCATTGTTTTAAAAATAAAAATGCCCAGGGGCACCTGGGTGGCTCAGTGGGTTAAGCCTTGGCCTTAGGCTCAGGTCATGATCTCAGGGTCCTGGGATTGAGCCCCACGTTAGGCTCTCTGCTTCCCCATCTCACTCTGCCTGCCTTTCTGCCTACTTGTGATCTCTCTCTCTGTCAAATAAATAAATAAAAATTTTTAAAAATCTTTAAAAATAAAAATGTCTGAACCCCATCCATGGATAATCTGATTCAGTGAGTAGAGGACAAGTCCAAGCAAGTGCTTAAAAATAAAATAAAATCCATTACTCTTAACACTGAGGTAGTAACGAAGTGGATTCTAAAAATCTACCTCTCTATAGATGTCAAGCTAACTGTCAAACAGTTAGCTTTTAAATCTATGACCATTACAGGTCCAGGCCAGGAGGAAAAAATTGCAGAAGAATCCTACTGTCAAGAGAGTCCTGATGCTGGTGTCAGGAGGTAATGGCTGCAAAGCTGTAAGGGGAGAGACAGGAAGCTTGAGGAAGAGTCTACAGAAGCCTCAGAGAGGAACTGAGACTCACCATATCCTGAGAAGGCCAAAGCAGGACTTGGAAAATGCGTACTGCCACAGTCAGAGCCCACTGAGACTGAGGGGACCACAGCCTGGAAACCGATACCTCTGAACAGAAGAAGGATACTGTGGAGGGGATTTTTTTTTTTCCAAACAGGCTCCATGCCCAACGTGGGGCTTGAACTCACAACCCTGAGATCGAGAGACACATGTTCCACCAACTGAGCCAGCCAGGTGCTCCCTGGAACAGGATTATTGTTAATAATTAAACTGTAGTCAGACCTAGACTCAAGAAAAGAACTAAGGGTGGCCGGGGGGGGCGGGGGATAAGGATGGGGGGCTGCGTTGTGGACGTTGGGGAGGGTATGTGCTGTTAAGTGCTGTGAAATGTGTAAGCCCGAAGATTCACAGACATGTAACCTGGGGCAAATAATACATTATATGTTAATAAAAATTAATTAAACTATAGTCAGAGTCAGTGCTAACAAGAGGCTCATGAGAGAGAGTATGCGGAGCGTTTATGATACATCCTGACACACATTAAATGAATACCTGTGTAATTTTTCCATTAACCCAATCGTTGATAGAAAAAATGAAAAATACTGGAGGTAGAAAGAACTCGGAAGCCAGCCATCTATTCAGTAGAAACGTCCTGAACTGAGGCTAATACCTAAGGACCAGGTATTAACCTTGCAAGTGGAAAAGGCACAAGGGGTAGCTTTATATTCTATAAAGATGAACTTTTCATTAATGCAACAGTAGGTGTTTGGGAGTATCGCCAATTATTCTGAAGGTGATGGCCGACAGACTAAGACAGTGCTTTCGACAGATCTGTGCATGTACGGGACAAAAAGCTAGAGTTGGGGCTCGACAATGAGGAACATCCCCAGCAAACTCTCAAGTTGTCAGCTGGGATGTGAGATGGCCTCGTGGTTTGGTTGAACCACTAAAATCATGGCCCTAAAAAAATGGCTGAACCAATTCTCCCTGCAAAGGATGATTCTCGCAAGTTTACTACTGAGCCAAACAAGCCAGACACAAAATGCCTCATACAATAGGACTCAATTTCAATAAAGTCCCTAAGCTGGCAAAACCAATCTATGCTATTACAAGTCAGGGGATTCGGGAGGCAGAATTTTTGGAAGATGGCAGAGGTGAGCCTTCTGAGGTGCTGGTGGTAGTTTTGTCCTTGATTTTGAGAGTTGGAAGGGGTAGCCAAAAGGTGTGTTCACTTTCTGATAATCCATCAAGCTTGTCCAATTATGCTTCATGCATTTTCTATACATATACTATACTTCAGTGAAAACTGTTCATGCATTCTCAACATTGGTACCCAGGATATACAAATATATAAAATCTCCTGTAAGTTCAGTAATGAAAAGGTAAGAAAAGATAAATAGGGCAAAAGATAGGAGTCAGAAGTTCAGAAGAGGATTCAAAAATGGTCAATAAATGTATGAAAAACTTGGTCCGCCTCATTAATAATTAAAGAAAAGCAAACTAAAACAACAATTAGGTAATAATTGTACCCACCAAACTGATTTAAAAAATATAAGTCTAATAATACAAAGTCCCACATAAGGTTTTAGGGAGCCCCAAATATTGCACAGGAGAGTATAAACTAATACAAAATTTTGTAGAGTAACCTGGCAGCATCAATAAAATTGAATACTTTAGTCATATACATACTCTACAATCTAACAGTTATGAGGCTAATCAGCATGTAGCCTAAAAAACCCACACACTGGCAAACGTGCATTAGAAGACAAGGATAAGGGGCATCTGGGCGGCTCAGGTGATTAAGCGGCCGGCCCTATTCTAGCTCAGGTCATGATCTCAGGGTCCTGGGATTGAGCCCCATTTGGGCTCCATGCTGAGCATGGAGTCTGTTTTTTTGAGGATTCTTTCTCCCTTCTTCTGCCCCTCTCCCCATGCACACACACACACACTCTCTCTCTCTCTCAAATAAATAAATAAATCTTAAAAGAAAAAAAAAAGCAGGGAGAAGGACATTCTTTGCCACGGTCCTCATGAGACAGGAAAGTAGAAACAAAGTAAATGAACACAAAGCATATCATAGAAAGGATGAACAAGGCCAAAGTTTGATTCTTTGAAAAAAAAAAAATAGAACTGACAACTCTCTTATGAGACTAATCAAGCGAGGAATGAGAGAGAAATACATTGTAACAGGGATTAAAAGAAGAACCTCACCTCAGAAACAGACATGAAAAGAGCAAAAATGACAAACGTTTGTGTACCAGAGTATCTGAAATAGTTAAAAATGAGTGATTTCCTACAAAAAAAAAAAAAGGAATCTTACCAAAAATTCTTGAGGAAGAAATAAGAAATTTCCATAAGGCTATCTCCATTAAAGAAACTGAATCGAAAAAAAAAAAAAACAAAAAACTGGATCAACAGATAAAATGCTTTCCACAGAGAAAACTCACAACCCAGGTGGTTATATTGGCAAGTGCTGACAAGCAGAGAGTTACAGGAAAACTAATCCAGCCCTGAATAACCAGCCTGTGCTCCTCTGTGTCTAGGATTCCGTCTTAGACCATATCATCTGCCCGGACAGCCAAGAAAAGAGAGTGCTGGAAGGTGAAAACACAAGGTACAGAAAGGTGAGTTTAGGATTCCCTGTTTGCATAAAAAAGGAAGGACAAGGGTATAGTTTCATTTGCTTGTATAACATTATACAGAAATAATCCAGAAGAGTCAAGTACCTAACAATGGCAGCCACAGGTTAGAAAGGGGTGATGGGCCCAGGGCAAATATAGCTCAGGAGGGGGAAGGACACTTGCCAGGTGTGACTTTTTATACTTTGGGATTATTGAATCACAGGCATGTAGTACGCATTCAAACAGATTAATTAATCTGTCCAGAAAAAAAAAAACAAAAAACGGAGGATAGCCTGAAAACGGTAATTGTAGGGAGATGGTGAATACAAGCAACAAAATGTTAAAGCTGTAATAACTATTAATTTTAAAAACAATAATTAGCAGGGTAAAATTATCAGTAACAGTTGGCGAACAAATCTGTCTCAGGTACACAAATCTTTTCACCAATTCTGCCTTAAAAGAGCCAACTTAAATTTAAAAGCAAGTAAGTTTTAAAGAAAAAGAAAAATATCAATAGGAAAATTATTTGGTTTTTTTTTTTTACCTTATACCACTTCAGTGAATCCAAAACACAACTCTGTGGGAAGTTCAGATGACAGGTAAGGCTGCCGTCCCTTCCCGCGTGTAGTATTTGTTTGTATTCATCTGATAAAATCAGCTGGCCGTTTCCAGAAATATCGCACCAGTATTTTCTTAACACAGTGAGGTTAACGTGTTTTCTGTGGCAGGTGTTTGTGCTGCTGTAGGAAAAGGGCAAATGGAAACCTCATGAACTCAAACAACCACCAAATCATCTGAAGCCATTCATCTTCACATCTTGCCAAATCCTCATCAAGACACTGTGTAAAGGCTCTGCCCCAGCCAGGCAGGCTGCGGCTCACAAATCACTAATTACAAAGGGGGAAAAAAAAAATGTTTCTATTGTGGAAACGCTGGACCACACCTTGGCCGCGAGATCAGGCTGAGCAGCACCAGCGAGGGGGCAAATGGGTACCACAAGCCTCGGGGCACATTGTCTGAAGAGGATGCAAACCACTTTGTGGTATTCTAGTCAAGAAGGCTGGACCTCAACCTACGCCTGAAGAAATATCTGGCAAATCCAAACTAAGGGCTGTACTCCTTAAAAAATGTCAACGCCGTGAAGGACAGACCGAGGAACTGTTCCAGATGAAAAGAGACTAAAAAGATATGACAGCCAAATGCAATTCATGAGGCCGGATG
>CM053610.1:47515741-47533844 GCA_028646535.1 Procyon lotor
TAAAGAATATCTTCATAGTGAGATACAATAAAATAGAAACTTGTAGGAGAGGACCACTTAAAAAAGTTATTGTATTTTTGGTATAGCTTCTTCATTCATACCCACACACACACAAATTAATAATTCTTTCTGAACTGGATGTTGGGGATACTGACTTTACCAATTCTCTTCGGTTTTTTTAATCTAAATATTTTACATTTTTCCCTCTAGCTTCAGATGGAAAGACCTATGATGCTTACATACTATATCCTAAGACCCTTGGGGAAGGATCCACCTCTCACTCAGATATTTTTGTGTTTAAAGTCTTGCCTGAGGTCTTAGAAGAACAGTGTGGTTATAAACTGTTCATTTATGGAAGGGATGCCTATGTTGGGGAAGGTGAGTGTGTCGTGGAAAAAGTAAAAAAATCTTCATTGTAAAAATAACTGCTAAAGTTAGGTTTTATCTTTCTAGAAGGACTGTGGTGTAGGTATACAGATTTGGCCATTTTAAGGACTTCCTCGGTGGTGTGTGATGACGATTTTCACATCTATTAAGTGCAAAGAGCTACTTTTCTCATATTTTGCTGACAGAAGAATTAACTAACTTTTATCTAGTTTTGAAAAACTTCACAACTAGTTAGATCCAACAGTTACTTTCCAACTGAGACAGCAATGTAGGAGTGGGAAAGATCAAATGGTTTAAGGTTTTAAAATTTCTACTGGAAGTGTTCTGAGTCCTAAATGAAATATTCAGCTTTTATGGGTCAGGTTTTAAGCTGGTTTATAAAATCGGAAACTTCTTTCATCTTAATTAAGATGAGAAAAAAGAGGGGGTACCTGGATGGCTCAGTCAGTTAAACGGCTGCCTTTGGCTCAGGTCATGATCTCAGAGTCTTGGGGTTCAGTCCCCCATGGGCTCCCGGCTCAGCAGGGGGTCTGCTTCTCCCTTTGCTCCTCCCCCTGCTCATGCTCTCTCTCTCTCTTTCTTTCTCATATAAATAAATAAAATCTTTAAAAAAAAAAAAGATAGGAAAAAGCATTAGAAGACAAAAGCGATGGGGTAGGAAGAAACTTGTGGGGTTTTGGTTTGGGAGAGAATGATTATTAATCGAAATTTTACTCACTCTTGCTTTGCTTCATGTTTTATAGACATCGTTGAGGTCACTAATGAAAACATAAGGAAAAGCAGAAGACTGATTATCATTTTGGTCCCAGAAGCATCGGGACTGGGCTGCTTGGGGAATTCATCTGAAGAGCAGATAGCCATGTACAATGCTTTCGTTCAGGATGGAATTAAAGTTGTCCTGCTTGAACTGGAGAAAATCCAAGACTATGAGAAAATGCCAGAAACCATTAAATTCATCAAGCGGAAACACGGGGCCATACGCTGGTCGGGGGACTTTAGAGAGGGATCGTGGTCTGCAAAGACAAGGTTCTGGAAGAACGTCAGATACCACATGCCGGTGCAGCGTCAGCCCCCTTTATCCAAACCCCAGTTTCTGTCCTGGGCCACAAGGCCAGACTCCAAGAAAACACTGCAGAGGGAGGTGCACATGCCTCTCGGGTAGCAGGGGAGAAGCTTGGTCCAGAGTTCCTTGGGTGACTCCCGTCTTCGGGCATTGCAGGCTGGGCTGTGCCCCCACTGTCTGTGCAGTCATAAAATGCACCTGTGGTGTCCCTTATTTCTGAGGTCATCTGGAATTGGATCGTTAAGGGAACAGAATGTGGTGATGGTAGCAGGTCAGCCCAATTCAGAACCAAGGGCTTGGAAATCCTTTTGGAAGGCAACAGATGCCCTGTCTGAATGTTCGAACTGCTGAGAACAGGCACCGGGACTGCAAACGAGAGGGAAGAACAAGCAGGAAATATTTAGCATCTATAAACGGTTTTATGAAGTTGTCTACAGTCCAAGGGCGGGGCCATGGCCCAGTCCGGGGACTGCCCGGTCCCTGGCCCCCCAATGGCTTTCCTTGGTAGTGCTGCTGGCAAAGTGAGACTGGTCTTTCACAGACGACGGTAGAAGTATTCTTGGAGAACTTTCCATCTGCTTCGCGCTTTCCATGACACATCGACAGCCAGCTGTCCGTTTCCCAAGACCGAATTTCATTTTACAGACCTTTATAATTCTCATTTGGGTGAAAAGAGAGATTCGTCAGGATTGCATGTTTTTGACATAATCTTAGCTTCTGCTGGATAGAGAGAATTTCAAAAGCAGGAATGGCAGAGACCTGATCCAGCTCTGCATGCTTCCCTTGTTGGAATGACCATTCTGTCCCACCCTCCTCTTCTGTGTTCCACTTGACTCATTGCTTCTTTGGAAGGACAACTTGCAGGTCACTTCCTCCTTCTCTCTCTCACACACCTGGCCCGCAGATTAGCCATCCTTCATGAAGTGCTGCTCTAAGCTCCTCCCGCTCTTCCAAAAAGCCCTCTGCAGGGCTCCTCCTGGTTGAGGACCGAAAGCCTGATTCCCCCAGTCTGTCTGCATGGCTGCGCGCGTCACCGTCCTGCTCTGTGAATTCCCAGGTCAGCCTCGTATACCTTCATGCCCACCCCCATTGCTTCCTCGTCTCTGCTTCTCCTCTGACCAGAATGCCTTCTCGAATTTTCTCCAGGTGACCAGAGTTTTATGAAATTTGGAACTTACTCCAACTCTGTTTCTTTTAGAGATTTCCCCAAGGAACTGCCCTAAAACAACTGCTCCCTCCTCTGAGTCTGATAGCACTTAGTCTCTGGCTGTCACTTGAGAGAAGGCTGTTCTGCCTCCAGCCAGGAACTCGGCTTGCAGCTGGGGAGGCTGTAGGTGTGTCTCTCCTTGTCTGGGTGCCTTCACAAGTAATTTGCCCACTTGATGTAGATTTGGGTAGGGTTTTCTTGTTGATTAATGTCCACAGATTATCAGATTTAAGTTTTGCAATCATCCTAATGTTCTAGAGAAAGCAAGTGACCTATTTTTAAAATATTATGTTCTTAGTGCTGTTGGACCTAGGGCTCACAAGGGTGTTGCTGGCTTCAAGTGTAGTGTCTCGAACACTCGGGTCAATAAATGTCCCTTTCGGTCCTACCCCTGGCACCTTTATGAGAAGAAATGACTGTTTTCTAGGATGGTGGCTGAGTCTAGGAAGGCTTTCATTTAAGAAACCAAATTCTAAACTTTTGAGTGTTGGAATTTACAAAAACCATGGTTAGGTTTTCTGAAAACCATTTCTGCTTTCGTACGTTCTTTCCCGAAAGGCAAATATTTTTTTTAAAGATTTTACTTATTTATTTGACACACAGAGAGAGATCATAAGCAGGCAGAGAGGCAGGCAGAGAGAGAGGGGGGAAGCAGGCTCCTTGCTGAGCAGAGAGCCCGATGTGGGGCTCGATCCCAGGACTCTGAGATCATGACCTGAGCTGAAAGCAGAGGCTTTAACCCACTGAGCCACCCAGGCGCCCCCGGAAAGGTAAATATTTCTTAGTGAAGTAAAAATGAAAGCAAGTTAGTTTTTTGGTATAGGAAACTATTTTTTAAAACTTGATGATACTCCTTAGAGAAACCCAGGAAAACTGCAAAGCCAAGTTCATGTACCACTTGCCTCAATTTAAACGCCGATGAACATGGTCAGGCCCTCTGTTCTTTATATTTTTAATGTTTATTGTGATGGGTGAACACAGACTTATACAGTGTATTTCTCCTTCCCCACAGTAATCAGAGCTAGAGAAAAACAGAGTTGAATGTTCGGCCTCTTCTCTTTCCACCCGCTTTCTCTTGGATCCAATCTGGCGTTGAGTAATAGTACTGTTTTGGAACTGCTGTTTTTTTTTTTTTTTTAAAAAGCCTTATTTTTATTTGGCAGCACACACAGGGGTGGGTGTAGGGCTGTCATGGCCAACAGGCCTATCAGATGCTTAAAACCTATGTTGCTGATGATTTTTAGTCTGTCATCTATAAAATACACTTGCGTGTGTAGTGCCAAGAAAGCCAATTCTGAAACCTAGACTTAGCAGCAAAGTTGGCCAGAAAGTAAGAAGTGGGGAGGACAACCAAGAATTACCAGTGGCACTGCATCTGGAATTCAGGGAGGGACAAGAATCAAGGGATGTGCCCGGGACCAGGAGGAGCCCCAACAGGAAGGTGCCTGTCACCATGTCCCTCCCATTTCCCAAGGGAGGATTCCGGAGGAAGGAGCGATACTCCTAGTTCTTTGGGAACTTCCTTTGTTTTATTGTTTTCCCCGAAAACCTCTTGTAAGCTCTTCCTTTCAGGCCTTCCCCATTAATTAGATTTTACCACATTATCTGACGATGGTATTTTTTTTGGTCAGCCTAAGTTTTTGAAGGAAAGTTTGCTAACAAGGCCTTTCACTTCCAGTAGTGAAAACTGGCTTAGCAGGATGTGTATTTCCTTCTCCTACCCCTTCTTTGTGTATTTGTGATAAAATAAAAGGTATTGAGCCATTTTTTTCCAGTGGTATTTTTGATAAATTATATTTTTACTGGTTAATAATGAAGGGTTTTTAGAAACTTGTTTATACAATTGTGAGCAGATACAAGTATTTTTATATAGTAAAACACCCGATCCATGTACAGCCTGTAACCCTGGTCGATGGATTGAATTTATTTTCCAATAAAATTGGCAAAACCTGGTATGGAATATTCTCATGAAAATCTGTTTCTGCACCGGCCGTGTCCTGGGCTTACCCAGCCACACTCCCAGGTCTGATGTAGGGGGAGGACTCCTGCTGCCTGGAGAATTGGGTGGCCATTAGCCAACCGCTGAGCCCTGAATCCCATCTGTAGCTTCAGCTACAGTCCACTTGTCTGCTTGCTTCTAAGATGGATTAAAATGTGAGTTGTTTTGTTTTTTTTTAATTCACCCTTTACCAGTCCGAAAAAGATAAAGGCAACATTTGTGTGGACTTTTTTTACATTTTACAAAAGGTTTCTGTTGCTTTTCTCCTTTGACCCAGAAAGTGAACGAAATTGGCCAATATGGCGTCCACAGCTCAAGCTCACAATGCTCATGAACTCCAGGGATCAGAGAGAGCCCTGCCCCGTCGGCACGGCTCTGTTGTCACCACACAAGCAGGTGGCTCCGGCAGCACCCGGGGAGCAGGCCCAAGGGAGGCAGGTCAGCCCGGAGTCTGAAGGCCCACCCTGGATCCTGCCTCCTCCTCGGTGTGCAAACGTGGACAAACTACTGGAGCCCCGGTTTCCTAACCTATAAAATGGGTATAATATTTCCTTCGTAGAGCTGTGTAAGGATTGGAAAGATGAGGTATATTCTGACAGGCACCGTGCTTAACAGTACAGTAGGTCCTTGGTTAGTAGCAATTCTATGAATAAACTTCGGTCATATTAGAATCTGCAAACAGAATGGAGTCGCATAAGAGAATCTGCAAACCAGAAGTTGCAGCTGACATTGAGGGAGGCGGGAAGTCAAGACATTGGAAAAATGAAGTACAAATGCTCAGATGAAGCTGTGTGACACGGAGGCCAGGAGCTCTGCTCCCGTCAGCCCCGGCGTTACTCTGTCACGGAGGACTGAGGACCAGTGACTGATGCTCATTCACATTGACCTTCTGCTGCCCGCGGACTTTAAGGGATGTCTGGTTTCTAAAGAAAGGGATTTCATGGGTTCCTGAAGGATTTTTCAATAAGAAGGAAAAAATGCAAGAACCTCTGAAAATTTCGGGATCAGCTGTCCAGAAAACTTGCCTTTACAGAATTTCTCACTGGAAACATTCAGAGAGCTTTTCACCAGATTTTGGTTATTTTACCAGTTAATATGATTTATTTACCAAACAAACATGTCAATGCTAACAACCATTTAAAAAAAAACATTTAAAAGTGGGGGGAGGGTTTAGATGAGGATTTTTATTCACTTTACCAAATAACTTCCTTAGAATACAGTTTTGTTTTGCTTTGTTTTTTGTTTGTTTTTTGGTCTTTGGAAATGTTTCTCAGTCGGGATGTTATCTAGTAGAAAAATTCCTGGTTATAAATTCCTGCACTGTCATCATTTTGAATCAGGAGCAAAGCACTTGGTTGGTTTGTACCTCTGTTTTCTCATCTGTGAAATAGGACTTCCTGTGTTCTCGAGGTTTTTATGTGTGTAAAGCCTCTGTCCAGCATCTGAGAAAGAATCTCAAAATATATTTTTTAAAATTTTGCCTTTTGATCAGATAAAACAAAAAAATTCATTTATCCAAAATGTATCTTTTTCAGATTCTGGGGTTTTGGGTGTGGAGGGAGAAGAAGGCATATCATCCTTTTTTTTTAAAGGTTTTATTTTTTTGAGAGAGAGAGAAGAAGCAAGGGGAGGGGCAGAGGGAGAGGAAGAAGCAGTCTCCCTGCTGAGCATAGAAGAAGGCATATCATCTTGGAGTTAACTTCTAAAAGTGATAAATAGCTTTGATTTAATCCAGTTCTACCAAGTCAGGATCTGGCTTGTTATTTTTAATGTACACTTCACCCTGGAACAATGCAGGTTTGAACTGCATCATTCTAGGGTCAATTGTAGCAGGCTTCACGGGTATTAGTTGAGGGACTTTTATTTTTATTTTTTTTCCTCAAATTGAGGGACTTTTAAATATCATAGAGTTAATCAAATCAGATTTCCTCAAGCTAATTTGTCAGAAGAAAATCTTTTCATCTTTGAGGCTAGAATGTATGAGTGTGGTGAGTTGGGTTTAATGTGAAAGCCACAGAGAGGATAGCTGGTGGCAAGAGAATGTTCTGGAGTTGGAATGGGGCAGGTTGTTCCTTTTCCACCAAGATAAGTTGCACAAATGGACCATGAGAGTAGCCAAAATTCATAAAATAGGAAAAATAGATTACACATAAAAAATGTACATGGGGAGATAGGTGAGAGATAAGTGTACCAACATTTATATTACAACCGAAAAATGATTGTGTGTGTGTGTGTGTGTGTGCGCGCGCACACACATATTTGCTTTAGGAAGAGGAAGAGTTACAGGAAACGGAGAACATTATCTAAAGTGAGTATTAACCTATCAAAACAAAAAACATGTTCATCTTAACACATGTTGCTCAGGTCATGGCTGATCAAAGCACACAGACCCTGTGTGTTCACCTGAAGCCTGCAGCCCCAACATTAACACGATGGTCAGGAGAATTGGTAGCTGTGAGACCAGTCGAGCCTGTACCACTTGAATGTAGATGAACAGGATGCTGTTCTCGAGGCCTGTGCTGGGAATTGGAAGATTAATTTACTCAGAGTGAAAGTCAGTGAGGCTTGTTTTTCTCAGAAACTTTGACCTGGATGTGATCCCAAGTGTCACTTGGTTCGCGCTTCTGGGTCAGGGTTGAGCTGCCCTGATACCATTCCATAGTGCTCCCCGGTTTTCCTTTCACTAAATATAGCCGAAAGGGAGGCTCCTGGGACTTCCTTAGTGTGGGGGTGTGGGGGCATTGCATGAGGAACAGCTCCCGAGGGAACCCACTTCTGCTTTCACTCTGTGGTCAGTCCTGCCCGGTGGCGGCTGCTTTCTCTCTCCTCAGCCATCTTACCTCAATCGTCCTACTTAGCCTGACACAGAGTCTGGCTTCTCGTCCCCTTCATGGCTGTGCACAGTGGCCATCTGCTTGAACACTATTGCTAGAGGCCATCCTGTAATCCTGCTTTCTTTGGGTTTCTTGTTTCCTAAAACAAGACTCCATGTCCTCCCTGAAATTCCCGAATGTAGGGGGAAATAGTTTTGCTCTCAAATTTACTTTTGGGTTGTTTAAAAGTGGTAATTATGTGCCTCACATTAGATTAGACACTGAGAACACTTCAAAGTCAGAAAACACTTAAATCTAGCTGAAGAGAATAGTGTGGAGAGAAAGAACTTCAGGAAATGAATCTGTACTGTAGAAGGTCTTAGATCCCTGACTAAAATATCTGCTCTTTACCATTCAGAGATGGTATAGGGGAGTTATCAGAGATTTGGGATGGGAGGACATTTGAGAACTGTTGACTGGGGGACATGATTATGCAGGGGAATTAGGGAGTGAAAGTTTAGGGAAGCTGTCAGCAAGTGGGGATAGTGATTCCTCTGCAAGTTGATGGTATTAGAACCATTTTTCTTTCTTTTTTTAAAAAAAGATTTTATTTATTTATTTGACAGAGAGAGAGAGAGCACAAGTAGTCAGAGAGGCAGGCAGAGAGACAGGGGGAAGCAGGCTCCCTGCTGAGCAGAGAGCCTGATGCGGGGCTTGATCCCAGGACCCTGAGATCATGACCTGAGCTGAAGGCAGAGGCTTTAACCCACTGAGCCACCCAGGCACCCCAGAACCATTTTTCTTAAATGTATTTTTAAAAAAAACCTTTTTGTATTATGGAAACAATATTGATTTGAGAGAATGCAAAAATTTCTAAAAAGTGCAAGCAGGAAAAAGTCACTCATAACCTTACAACTTAAAAATAATCAGGGACACCTGGGTGGCTCTGTCAGTTAGGCATCTGCCTTTGGCTTGGGTTTTGATCCTAAGGTCGTGGGCTGGAGCCCTGCACTGGGCTCCCTGCTCGACAAGGAGCCTGCTTCTCCCTCTGCCTCCTACCCCACCCTGCTTATACCATTGAGTTCTCTCACTCTTGCTCTCTCTCTGGTATATAAATAAATAAAATCTTTAAAAAAAATAATTAATGGGACGCCTGGGTAGCTCAGTTGGTTAAGCATCTGCCTTTGGTTCAGGTCATGATCCCAGGGTCCTGGGATTAAGTCCCTCAACAGGCTCTTTGTCCAGCTAGGAGCCTTCATCTCCCTCTGCCTGCTGCTCCCCCTGCTTGTGTTCTCTCTCTGACAAATAAATAAAGACAATGTCTAAGAAAATCATTACTAACATTAAAAAGAAGATTTTATTTATTTGAGAAAGAGAGAGAGTACGAGAGAGGGAGAGAGCATGAGCAGCGGAGAGGGGGTGGGGTAGAGGGAGACAGAGAAGCAGACTCCCTGCTGAGCAGAGAGCTGGAGACAGGGCTCCATCCCCAGACTCCAGGATCATGACCTGAGCCCAAGGCAGATGCTTAACTGAGCCGCCCCGGTGCCCCTAATTACTAACATTTTATTTATTTTTTATAGATACTACTGAGATCATTTAATATGTGCAGTTTAACTTTTTTTAACTTAGTAAAAATATTTGCCCACATTACTTGAGATGTGATCTGAGAGTGACAAAACCTATCAAATGGATGGTCCGTAACTTAGCTTATCTGCTTTGTTTGGACATCTAGATTATTTCCAGTTTTTAGCCATTGGTTGTGAAAATGAAATAGTCAACCCTGCCTAAATATCTTTGTCTACTTCTTTCATTATTTGTTTCGCATAGATTCCTAGAATTGGTGGGCCCGGAGGGCACTGGATCTTTTCAGGTTCTTCACTAATTGAACTGCATAGATACGTTTGCTCTGCCTTCCCACAGGAAGTATGTGGCACTGAAAATACTCATTTTTAAATCTTCGCCAGCTTGAAACACAAAAAGAGTGTCCTTTGTGATAAATATTTTTTTGTAAGTTAAACAATGAGGTCAAAAGTTTCACTTAGCATTGACAGTTCAGGGGTGGGGAGGGCGACCCTTACCCCCAAATTCGTTAAGACTCTCAGCTAATCATCAAGAGGACTAAGAATATAGCCCAGATGTTCCAACTCCCAGAAAAATGATGGTTTTGGCCAACCACTGTTAACAGATGACATTGACTAGGGATAAATGTAAGATCCTTCACTTGCAATAAAGGAACTGTGTAAGCACAGTGCAGTAAGATGGCTTAGCAGTGACAAAAGTGAAAAAAAAAATATTCAGGGTGTTCATGTATAGTAATTCTAGAATGAATGAATGAGCAATGTGGGGGCAAGAACAAGCCAAAATAGCACACATGTGCCGCCAGATCATAGGTTATATTGACACATGTCAAACATTTATAATTGTAGCGATGAAATTCCTCTGTCCTCTGTGTGTCAGAGGCCGGGAGATAAGCCAGCTGCTGAGTGGCTTTGTGGCCTGGTGGAGTCTCTGATGTCAGGTACTTGGTCTGGAGAGAAGGACCGTTGTAGGAACATCAGCAACATTAGATGTGTGGTGATGTGGAAGATTAGGTTCTTCTTTCTATGGACCCAAAGAGTATAAAAATAATCCCTAAGTGGATGAGATTTCCTCCTCCCATTTGGACGGATTGATTTGCTAGTAGGCCTACTACTGGACTGGGCCGCCATGGAGAGAATGAATTCCTCCCAGTCTAAGGTAGCAGGGATATGAAGAAATCCAAACACCAGATGCAAGATTAAACCAGGTGATATATAGCAGGTGTCTCTAGTGGGAGGCTATGCCTGAGCCAGAGCAAGTGGTGCTGGGCAGGTGTGGGGGGTTCTGTTATGATTGTGTATGTGTGTGTGTGTGTAATATAAAAGTACTTAAATTGGGAGGGCTTAAAAGTGTGGATGATTGCACGATGCATCGGCCCATGTATAGGAGGGTGCATATTACTCTACCCACAAGAGCCAAACCATAGATTCTATTCCAACCCTGTGACTTTGTGATTCTCTGAATCAGACTGAAGGAGACTGAAATTAAGAAAGAACAGAGAGACATTCAAAGGTGCCCCAAATGGGTCTCCATATGTTCATTTCCACCGTCATCGACCTAGACCGAACCACATCACCTCTGCCTTGGTCTACTCCAGTAGCCTCCGACCTGGAGCCGTGTTTCTCCTCTTGCTACCCTGCCCCTCATGACCAATTCTTCACACAGCATCCAGATTTTCTTTGATTTTTTAAATCGAAGTATAACCTACATGTGGAAAGGAGAACATATGGGAACAGCCCCATGAAGTTTCATGGACATAATTTACCCACACTGCCGGCATTTAAATCAGGAAAGGAAGATGCCCAGCACTGGAACATCTCCATCATGTGCCCCCTCAAGACACGGAGAGCCCCCGCCCCAAGGGAAACCACCATTCTGACTTTCAACAGCACAGATTAATTTCTCCTGGTTTTGAAATTTATGTGAGTGGAGTCAAGTAACGTGATGTCTTATTTTAAATCTATTTTCTTTTGCTTGACATTACATATGTATATGTGAGATTCATCTGTGGGATTCATCCATCTTGTTGTCTGCATTTGTGGGTAGTTCACCCTCACGGCTCCGCAGTATTTCATCGTGTGCATCCACCACACCTGTTTTACCTGTTCTATCATTGATGGGCATTTAGGTGATTTTTGTTTTTGACTGTTATAAATACCACTGCTGTGAATATTCTGACAAATGTCTCTCTTGTGAACATAGGCTTGCTTTTCTATTTGGCATATCCCTCCGAGTGGATTTGCTGAGTTAGCTTCAGAAGATACCACTGAATAGTTTTCCTAAGTAGTCGTGCCAATCAATCTGTGCTCCCACCAAGAATACGTGACAGCTCTGGTTGTCCCACATCCTCGTCAACACTTAGTAGTGTCAGTTTTTATAATTTTAGCCATTTTGATGGGCTTTCAATGGTCAACGTGACATTTAAATATTGTAAATAAGATCATATGTCTTTTCTGCCTTAGACCTTCTAATAATTTTAATTTTACCTAGAATAAAATCCAACCTTTTTATTGCCTACAGCCCTGTGTAGGTCTAGCTCCAGCCTATTCTGTGACTTTTTTACCCAGGGTTCCTGCTGATTGACTCTATTTAGGTCACACTTCATCTGTGTTATCTTGAAATGTGCAAATGCTCCCCTCCTTCAGAGATTTGATAATAGCTGTCCCTACTAGAAGGAGAACTCTCTCCCCAGAGAAAGTGGGCTAGTTGTCGTCAGCTCAGCCATGGGGTCTCTTCCTTAGTGAAGCCTTTCCCAGCACACTGTCATTTCATCACATTGCATATCCTCTGTGGTTCTCACCAACCTGTAAACCACCTCTTATTCAGTAATCCTCCGACCCCCCACATACCAGCCTCCTCTGAGAGGATCTGTCTTCGCTACAGCTGTTTCCAGCACTCAGAATGTCTTCTCGTGCAGAGCAGGGCTGTGGGAACACTCAGCGAGTGAGCCCACGAGCTTGGGGGTGAAGACCGGCGTGGGACCTCGGGAATCCAAAGGCTGTCGCCCCGCTGCTGGAAGCTCATGTCATCCCAACAAAGCCTGCCACAGCATTGCTACTGTAGATTTCAAGTCTCCCGGAGAGGACAAATGTGAGAACGTAAGAACCTTAAAGGTATAAAGATCTGGACAGAACCTCCACCCCTCACCCCAGCCTAATCTGGGCCTCAGAGCATTTGCCCATTACACGTGAGCATATTTCTGCTTCATTCTCCCTGGGGAACTTTACGAGCAGGTTTGGTTCGGTGGGAAATCATTAGGTATTTAACTAGAACACAGAAAAGCCACTGCACGTTATGTAAAATGTACATAGATGAGACCTTCGATAAAAATCATTGCCCTTCTGCTCTCCCGTATATGAAACACCTCTTTGTCTGAGGAGCAAATAGATTGAAGGTAAAATTCAATCAATCTGAACTCAGCAATTCCTCCTTCACCCACAGATTGTCGCTTTACACCTACTCTCAGGATGAGGCAATGAATCTGTGGAGGAATTTTTTTCACTTGAGAAAACAAAACAACAAAACAAAACAATTGGGAAGAGTTCATTACCCAAGGCTTGTGCCTAACGGCATAAATTTCCAAAAATGTTCCCATTGCAAAAATGTCTGCAACTGGGAAAGACTGTGAGGAGGAGGAGTCAGTGGGAGGATGAGAATAAACTGTATGCTCGTCACGTATCTGTTGCTGTCAGGCACTCCGCAAGGAGGTTTCTACAAATGACCTCTCTGTAAAGTGGGTCTAATCATCCCTATTTTATAGATAAGGGACGCCTCTGGTGTTTGAATTCCCGGTCAAGGGGAGGGCAATGAGATACCTCTGTGCCTCCCTTTGAAGGCAACTGACTACAGGAGACATCAGAGGCAGGACTTAATGAATTCTCTGCAAATTGACAAGATGAAGACAAGCAACCAAGTGGGTAAAAGGGCGATACACACAAGCAATTCACAGAAATACACATACACGGCTAATGAACACAGGCAAAAGTATCCCATCTTTCTAGCAATTAGAGAAATGGAAAATAAAATCACAAGGTCACAAGATAGCTTCTACATCATTGGGCTAGCAAAACCAGCAGCATGGAAAACTCAGTCTGACATTACCAAATGGTAACAAGAACATGAAAGGATGAAACTCTTATCCTCTGAAAGAGCAGAGCAAGGTGAGTTTTGTGCTACACTCCCTATCGTGTGTATAACCCAAGGCCAACTCTGTTCTGTGCTACACCGGCTATCTGTGTATAACCCCCACATGACTGGCTCCTGAGAAAGAAACCACAGAATGTTAGAATGTTAAAATATTGCCTAGCCCGTCCTTGAGTTAGTTTGAGTTAGGAAAAAAAAATCTGTAAAAGGACATCTCACCAACTGCACAACCGGCCTGTGGCCAACCGGCACAAGCCGCAAGCATCACCCCAACTGTTACCAAGCCCCCTATAAAACTGCTGCGCTTTTTGAAACTCGCTCTCTTTCTCTACATCACGCCGCTGCATTGGTGAGTGTGGGAGACTGAGCTCGAGCTAGCTCGAATAAAGGCTCTTTTGCTTTTGCATTAGACTTGGCTCCCTGGTGGTCTTTGGGGATCTCAAAATCTGGGCATAACACCTCTAAAATATGCTCACGTGGAGAAAATGAGGCATTTTTCTAATTCAATCAAAGACAAACCTACCCAAAGATATTCGGTTTTACTCCCTAGGTAACCTCTCAAAAATCCACACTAGAGAACATTACAAAAATCTTTACCACAGCACTTTTTTTTTTCTTTTTTAGAGGAAGCGGGGGCACAGGGAGAGGGAGAGAGAGGGAATCCTAAGCAGGCTCCATGCCCAGTGCGGAGTCTGTCTCGGGGCTTCATCTCACAACCCTGAGATCATGACCTGAGCCAAAATCAAGAGTCTGACACTTAACTGACTGAGCCACCCAGGCGCCCAAACACAACACTATTTTTAAGAATATAAATTTGGAACAATATCCAAAGGAGACGGAGACATAAACTGCAGTACTTTCATACAATGGCAAATCATACAGTAGTGGCCTTGCATGAACCAGAGCTAAACTTCTCAAAATATTTGCATATCATACTTTATATTGCTTAAGGGACACACACACACACACACACACACACACACACACACACACACACACCAGAATGGTAAGCACTAAAAAGGATAATGATTTTGGGCGATAGGAGAGACAGGAAACTTGGTCATTGTGATTTCTGAGGCTGGGTCTTGCTCACATGACTTATGACTTGTTCGGAATTACTTAGCTGTTAACTATTGCATGATGCCCATTTAAAAAGAAAAACTTAAATGTGAAAATCAGAGAAGAAGAATAAAGTGATTGAGTTCAGGAAGTTCCTGCATAAAACAGCAATTTTCTAGGGGCTGGAACAAAGCCAGCCTAGAAGCTCCATAATCAAATTTGATTTTCTTTGAATTTCTTCCTCCCCTTTTCTCATTAGCAAACAATGTTATCGGGTCTCTCCAAATTTTTAAGGTAATTAAGAGCCTGCAGTAAATGTTTTGGTTTTCTGTTGTTTTTAGTTGTAAAGTTGATAATCCCGCCCACCTCCACCCCCCCATCAGTTCTGCCTTCAAAGCCTTGGGCTTATTCTTCCAGTATCAGGAAACACACTTGGCATAGAAACCATCCCTGAAAACATCACTTTCCAGTCCGGAGCCTCACCAGCAAAAGGAAAATACCAGAAATGTTCCAGGAGAGGTGCTTTGGGGGCAACTATACTGATTGGACTTGGCATTCATGCCCATAATCAAACTGTAAAAAAATAAGATATGACCCGCATTTGTTCATAAGGTAGAAACTGAAACAGATAATGAAAATTAAGAAAAATTCAGAAATAACTTTTAACAATAGTTACAATAGTTAATAATAACAATAGTTAACAGTAGTTTTGTATGTGAATCATTCGACAGTTTTCATAGTAACACCTCTTTTGTTTTAGGGGGGAGGGCACGAACCTGGCAAAATGTGTACGTACAGAGGAAGCTCATTTAATTCTGATGTTAGGAGAAAATAATAAAGATCTCTTTTCATAGGTTAACAAAGGGGTCCTCAAAGTGTGAGATCCCAAAGCGTCCCCCCAAGATCTGTGAAATCGAAACGATTTTCATGACAAAATTCAGACCTTATTTGTCTTTTTAATTCTCACTCTCTCACCTGAATACTCAGGTGAGACGTTTTCAGAGGCTGCCTGGTAGTTTCCATCCTAAGTGATTTGATAGAGAATCCAGCTGTCTTCTCTTAGGTTACACATCAACAAGATTTGCAAACACTAAGTAGGAGTAGGGGGTAGTATGTAGAACAATAATAGAACTTTTCTGAATAATTTTGTTTTGGAAAGTTCAGTTATTTTTCATCAACTGTATGCTATTTATGGTAACATTTATGTTAAGTTTATTGTGGTTATGCAAAGTAAGAATATAAATGTTTTACAAGCTCTTCATTTTACATTCTAATATAGTAACTACGGGCAGATGTAATCCACATAAACGAGCACTTCGGAATCCTTAGTAATGTTTAAGAGTGTAGAAATGTGCAAACAATCCACTGGCCTCCGCCATCCCAGAAAATGCTGCCAGTAATGCAGGTGCCCAACTCCTCCTGTCCTGTTCCTGGGGTTGCTCCTGCCTCACTGTTTCTAAAACCGGAAAGACCACCAGGCAGAGCTTGGCCGGGGATCTGCTGAATGGAGGTGGCATTTTATACATATTTTCTAAGCCCCAGTGCCCCGCGGGGATCTCTCTGGGGGTATTTCCTGATGGTCAGCACAACAGTCCTGGTTGATATCCTCTTATACGGAAATTTCAGACAAGACCAGACCTCCTGGTCCGGGTTGTTCAGGATCCCACCGGGATGTCTGCTTTACAGAAGTTGACAGCGCGACACGGGCAGATAAAGGCTATTCCTTGGACGCTACTAGGATGGGTTCCACTTGGGGGGCATTCCATATAAGCCAAACAGGGCGTGGAATCACTGCTCAAATGGTGTTTGGAAAGGAAAGATTTCGTTTAGGGGGACAATTCAGAACAGATTTAAGCAGACATGCCGGCCCATGAGAGACTTGTTAGCTGCCAGAAAATCAGGTAACATGACTTTAAACCCACTTCTTAGTGGGATGCCGCCGTTCCTTCCTACGCAACCCCCTGGGGGAAGGCAAGCCTGCCCTGCCTACAGTGGCAAGGAAGTAGCCTGGTATGGAAACGCCACGCCTGGGTTCAGTGCCGGTCCGCCGGATTCTCCACTCTCCACGGGATCCTGCGCGCTGCAGGCCCGTCGGGCAGGTAGGCACCTGTAGGGAGTGCGCTGCTGAGGCAGGCGGGTAGGGCGCTGACTGCCAGAAAGGTGTAGAGGCAAAGAGGTGGCTGGCAAACACGTGCGCGACCCTCCGGGAGGCCAGAGATCCGGACTCCGGGGCCGCCCCGGACCGGCTGGGCGACCTTGGGGGAGCGGGTTGCGTCCCTGGGCGAAGGTGTGCAGCCCCGGCCTACCAGCCAGTCCGGCGGCGCTCAGGCTTCCTCTCTCTTTCGTGCCAGCCTTTCCCAGGTCGGCCTGAGCTGGCTTCTCCCAGGTGAGCCGGTGGTGGGGACTCCGTTTGGACCGCCGGGCCCGGGAGGACCCCGCGGCTAGGGACGTGCGGGGGAGGCTAAGCGCGACTACGTGCAATTGGGGATCCGGCGGGGGTGGCGTGTCTCCCACCCGCCGCAGGACGCAGACCGTGCCTCGCTGCCAGACGGAAGCGAAGGCGCACCCCCGATCGGGGGGCCTCCCTCCTGCAACCGCTACCCTTTCTGGCCCCGGGGGCTCCCAATTCCTCCCGCGGATCCCTCTCCAGCCGGGATTCTGGAGGTCGGGCGGGGAGGAGACAGTCTTTGGGGGCATGTCGGGTTAATGTGGGGCCAGAGGTGGAGGGCTCCCCACGAAGAAGGGAAGGTCAGGGGCCTGGGTTACGCTCTGAGATTCATTGTCCGTGCGCCATCCCCGCCCACCTTCTTTCTTCCTCGTAGCCCAACAAGGGGATGCTAGCCTTGCTGCTCTGCGGAGTGTCCCTCGCGCTTCGGCCCTTTGTCCGAGCAGGTAGGTTCTAGGTTCCGCTGTCCTTGGGCCTCAGGGGCCACCCTCACCTACCAGCCACCCTCACCTATCCGCCTCCCTAAGGTTCTGTGAGATTTCCCCCCTCCGTTCCAACCCCCCCCCCCGGACCCCTGGTGGGATCCCATGACACCTGAGCCTTGTGATGTTACACTTACCCCAGGGGACCAGGCAGAATTCCCTCAGAATTCAGAAACAGTAAGTTTCAGTTCCCAGCTTCTGATGCTCAGCCTCCATGTCACCTTTGAGTTTTGAGGTGACTTTGGAAGGGGCGGTGGCGGGGGATAGGCAAATTTGGACGTCTGGAGTCGAAATGCTCAAATGGATATAATACTATTTATATTGTATGACAGAGTCATTTTGTGACCCAGAGTGAAAACGCAGAAACCGTCAACACAACAGATTTCTTCCAAGAATAAACACGGTTTCTTCAATGCAATTCAGTAAAAACGAACTTTAAAATGAACAGATTTTTTTTTTTTAAACAACCCTTTTGGGGATGGTATACTTCCACCTTTTAGTGAAGACAGAGTGAAATAACTTGGTGGCAGAGCAGAAAGAAATGGGACAAGAAGGCTCAGAATAGGAACGTTTACTCTGAAGGAAGAGGAAGAAGGGTATTCAGGGTCTTTGAAGAGAATGGCGGAGAGAAATCATTCCAGATGGGAAGGATGAGTCAGTGTGTTTTATGAACACATTTGAAGGACTTCCAATTATGCTTTTAAATCAGCACACAGTTTTACAGAACTCCCACACTGAGAAAACTCTCCAGTGCAATTTTAAATTGGCTAGAAGATTAAAGAGGCATTTGTTAAAACTAAGAATCAATAATGCTAGAGTTTGCCCCACCCCCCTACCCCCTCCCCTCCCAAACCCCCAGTTTGTGCAAGCCTGGTGGTGGGTATTGAGGAGGGCACGTATTGCATGGAGCACTGGGTGTGGTGCAT
>CM053610.1:47534344-47586085 GCA_028646535.1 Procyon lotor
TAAACCTGCCGGATTTGCTGTTTTTATTCAAGACCACCTTGATTATTCTTGCCCCTTAACATTTCCATATGAACTTTTAGAATAAACCTGTCTACAACAACACACCCATACAAACACATACCCAAAGTTGCACAAATATTGCTGAAATTTTTATTGGAATTTTTTTTAATCTATAGATTCATTTGGGGAGAACTGATATCTTTATAACATGGAGTCTTTCAATCTATGAATATTGTATAGCCTTCTACCAATTTAGGTCTTCTGTAATTTATCTCAATGGCTTTTTTTTAGTTTTTATTCCAGAGGTCTTAAACAGCATTTGTTAGATTCATTCCTAAGTATTTGATAATTTTTGATACTATCGTAAATTTAATATTTTAATTTCTATTTGTTATTGGTATTTATCGACTACATAGAAATACTACATGTATGTGTATACATGTAGAGAGACACTAGTGATCTTATTAAATTCATTTACTAATTCTAATAGTTTGTCTATAGGTTTTTAAATTTTCTCCCATGTACACATTCACAAATATCCTATTATTTAAATTACAAATAATCAAAATATTTCACAAATATTTTTTATATTGTGTTTGATTATATAATTGAAAAAAAACCCAGTAATGTCTGACATCCTCTCTGGAAAGAGGATATTTAGGTTTCCCCTGTCCATTATGCTGTCATTTACCTAAAAATGTTCATTAAGTAACTATGATATGCCAGATTTAAGTCACCACTAGCTCTGGAAATAGAATGACTGGTAAGATAAGTGGCCGGCACCATCACAGAATTTAAGTCAATAAAGAAAACTAAGTATGACAGATACATAGAGTTCTATGACAGGGACATAGAGTTCTCTGAAAGTATATAACAGAGGCACTAACCTTGTCTGTTTGGTCAGAGAGCTTGTTAAGGGCAAGCAAGAGGATAGAAAGCTTCCTAGGAGAAGAAATGGTTTGGCTGACAAGTGAAAGTTTGCCAGGTTAAGAGGACTCCAAGAGCATTCCAGGCAGAGGAAACAGCATTGCAAACCGCAAGGTCATAGACTCTTGCAACAGTAAACCAGAACTGCATTTCAAATATTCTGCTGTTTACCTGGATGTATTAATCGGATATATGCTGAACTTAGGCCCTTTGTATTCTTGGCTACACAGGTAAATGGATATCGATAAAATCTACTTTCCACTTCTGAAATATTAAGAATGGTGATGATTGTATCCTTTCTTCTTTTTGAAGGATTTTCCACTCTGTTCAAAAGAGGGGGGATAAATGAAGTTGTTTAAGGAAAACTATAACTGAAACAGTACATATACATGGTTTATCTCTTTATTCACCACATGAATTGTAGCAGAAATTATCACCAGCCCTATGCACAGGGATAATAAGGCTGTTAGCAACACTGATCTGAGATTTTATAGCCCAAAGATCATTGTCTGTAAAAGACTCAGTAGCAGAGATCTAAGTAAAATTACCAGCTTCCGAGAAGAAAAGGATGGATGTGCATTCTAGTCACCATGGAGACACAGAGAAGAATACATGAGGCAAGAGGAGCCTGGAGCAGATGACCAAGGAGAATGCTAAGGAGTCAGGAGTTGATCCCTAGAGAAGAAACAAAGCCACTAGAGACTTGAGAGGTAGAGTGCCCGATTCTCAGTCCCACTTAATGAGTCTTTCCTAAACTGCTTAAAAAAAAGAACACAAAATCAACAAGGCAAGAAACAACAAATGTTAGAGAAGTTGTGGGGAAAGGGGAACCCTCTTACACTGTTGGTAGGAATGCAAATTGGTGCAGCCACTTTGGAAAACACTGTGGAGGTTCCTTAAAAAATCCAAAGTAGAGCCACCCTATGACCCAGCAATTGAACTACTGGGTATTTACCCCCAAAGATATAGATGGAGTGAAAAGAAGAGTCATATGTACCCCAATGTTCATAGCAGAAATGTCTACAATAGCCAAACTGTGGAAAGAGCCAAGATGTCCTTCAACAGACAAATGGATAAAGAAGATGTGGTATATATACAATGGAACATTACTCAGCCATCCACAAGGATGAATACCCAACTTTTGCATCAACATGGATGGGACTAGAGGGAATTATGCTGAGTGAAATAAGTCAAACAGAGAAAGTCAATTATCATATGGTTTCACTTATTTGTGGAACATAAGGAATAGCATGGAGGACATTAGGAGAAGGGAAAAATGAAGTGGGAGACAAATCATGAGAGACTATGGACTCTAGGGAAATAGATGGAGGGATTTAGAAGGGAGGTGGGTGGGGTGATGGGCGAGCCTGGTGATGGGTAGTAAGGGGGGAACAGATTGTATGGAGCGCTGGGTGTTATATGCAAACAATGAATCATGGAACACTACATCAAAAACTAATGATATACTGTGTGGTGACTAAAATAACACAATTTAAAAAAAAAAAAAGGACAACATAAAGGGTAATTCAAGAAAGTTGCTTCATTGCAATGTCGTAACATATTTATCCAAATTCAAGAGAAAGCCTTCCAAGTGGTCTGGAATTTGCACCCCAATGACATGTATTTTTACCTGAAGTGTAGAAGATCTTATAAATCCTGTTTAGCTTAGCATAAGTCAATATGGGCAGCAAAGCGTCAAGGGCCAATCGACTAACTTTTGCTATCCAATTAAACCATCAAGGTTGTATACATTTTATGACATGAAATTTAATACCCAAACTTCTCTGTTGCATGAGTGGCTTTTAGCATACTTACGGTAAATATTCCTCTGCCAGCACTGGGTCATCATCGTCAATTGCTGACCCATTCCACTTCCAGTAGACATAGTCACTAGAGTGGCCACTGACATTGCAGATCAATTGCAGCTTGGATCCTGCAAAGCAATGTAGTTTTAAACACATCAATTGATTTCGATCTGATCTATCTAGATTAAAAAGTGGCCATTGAATAAAAATTTTAAATTATAGAAAAGTACAAGGAAAAAGAAAAATTGCCCTTAACCCTGCCACTTAGAGATAAACATGATTAGTAACATCATGCATCTTATTCCTCATATTCTCTGTGTACACATACAATTTTTTCTCACATGCGATTTTAAAAATGGAGTGTTATGGTCTACTATTTGTAAATATTGTATCCTGGGAATTCCTGCTCATGTGATCAGCCTTCCAAAATTGTCTGTTTCAAGGCTGTTTAGTATTCCATAATATGAACACACTATGATTGATGCTCTTCCTATTGCTAAACACAATTTGTTTCTAATTTTTTGACTATTAGGATTAATATTCTAATGACCATTCTTGTATGTCAATATTGTATATCCTGAAGCACTACTCTGAGTCTGGAAGTATGGATTTAAAAAGCCAGCCCCTCTCCCAAGTGAGACTATACATATCTGCACTTTGTCCAGCCGTGTAAGTGAGTGCCTTTTATCCTCCAAGCCTTCAGATTCCAAGTATTTTGTGTCATTGACCAACGAGAGAAGAAAAAACTCCATTTAAATTTTCATCAGCATTGCTTGAAATCACGGTGAATGGATGTGTCCTTTATAAGTTTAGTATTCATTTGCCTTTAAGAACTGCTTGTTATGCTATTACTTAACTGATTCTCATATAAACTTCACTGCTGTGTGGGAGCTTTTTATTCATCCACAATATTAACTCTTTATCATACATGAAAACTATTCCAAATACTGTTTAGAGTTCACTGCTTTCCTTCTATTTTTGTTTATGGAAATTCTTTGGTGTAGATAATTTTTTTTTTGGCCAAATTTCTGTTTTATCTGTTCTATTTTTTTTTTCTAAAAGCTCTACCACCAAATCAGGAAAATATCTATGTTCATTTTCATTGAGGTATATAAAATGTTTTTATTGTTTTATTGTTTTAGTTCTTTACTCTGTCTAGAATATAATTGGGTATGGTATGAGGGAGAGATTTAACCTAAGGCTTTTATCCAAATAGCTGACTGATCATTTCAGAACCACTTATTGGATAATAATTTGTAATGCCACTTTTATTAGAAAATAAGTTATTTGGGATTTTCTTGATTGATTTGAATGTGTATACTGATGCCAATGGTACCACAATCTTAATTACTGCAGTATTAGGGTAAATGTTAGTATCATTTAGAGCTCTTCTTCCCAACATTATTTTAATAATCTCATCATCATTTTAATCCTCTGGTTGAATTTTAGAACCACTTGCCAACTTTTGAGCCCATTCATATTTTTATTGGAATTCCATTAAAACTATAATTTTAAGAGTTACTATCATTACAATTTCCAGTTTTCCATGTAAGAAAAAACATACATTTCTATTATAATTTTCCTTAATTCTGTGTTTCTCAAGATTGTTTTCATTATCGTTCCCCTTTGGAGACTTTAAGACATTTTTGTCTTAACTGCCTCCCTCCCCATGAATTTTTAATACCACGGAAATACAATATATTGCTTTAGATTTTTTTCCCACTAAGAACCAATTTTATCCCATTGGAAACAACATCACTCCCACTCTTTGTCGATATGTAAGCTTTAAATCTCAATTTTCCTGAGATGTAGGTCAGAATTTGTGGTATTTCTCCCCTATAAATCCTATTTATTTTCAAAAGATTGTGCTAAGAAATTTTATAAACATCTCTGAGACTTGTTAGAAATAGGATCTCTTTCCCCATTATGTTTTCTAGCTGGTTATTGCCAAACAAGTTTACCATTTTAGAATATCAATTTTAGTCATTTGGTGCTTTTATAAATATTTTTATTTTAATTAAGTTGGTACAGACAATGTCCACTTAAAACCCTTATTCCCAGGCCAAAAAGTACAAATAAAATAAAAAAAGAGCAGTGCTCTGTTACATACACTTCTGCATGAAAAACTTTATTAACTACTTGGGAAAATCACAAGTTTTGGGGGATCTTCTAACAAGATTTTTCTTTAATCTTAAAACAGTTTATCTTCAGTGAAGCCATCTTTGGAGTTAGTCCCTATCCTCACCATATCTACGCCACCTCAACTCAGCCCAACATTCCTCTTTGGGGCCAGACCCTCAGATTTTAAAAGCAGCTTTAAGTTAAGGAAAGGCCATTTTTCCATAGGTCGGTTCTCTGAGAAACTTCTGTCTCCCACAGAAAGCCACAAGTCCACGAGGGAAATAATCACGGACCAGGATTTCATGGCCAGTCGGAAAGCCATTATGAACCCTAGCAATGCTGAGTCTTATTTACCACAAGCCTGAAGACGCACAGTCCTGGAAAAGGGTGGCCCTCTGTGCACATGCATAATTTGTAAAAAGGAGGCTTCATCACCAAAATCAGCACCAGGAAAACAAATGATAATGACTAATGGACACCAGAATTCACATCACCAGATGCCTCACAGAGGTGAGGGGCCAGTCTTCAGTTCCATCTGGAATGCCACATGACAAAAGAACTATTTTTTAAAACTAAAAGAGGATTGAGAGGAAAGAAGAAAAAATAAAAATAATATCTAAACTGTTGTATGACCCCCCTGTTTGTTCCTGACAAACTTTAATGGCATCTTCCTCCATTCCTAGCTCCTTTTGTCATTATCAGCAATCCTCTGACCTTTGAGGAGAAACCTGAGTGAATTCACGGGAACATCCGGTCTTTGACAGTATGATGCTTTGAGATTCCTGAGATGTGTCGTCCACCATCGTCACTTCAAAGTGAATCTCACTGCCACCATGTCCAATTATTCTGAGTTTAATGTATGCTCTTTCCTTCTTATCCCTCAAGTCCCCAGTTGAAGGTTTTGCCTCCTGGTCAAGCACAGTGATGATGGCTTCACCCGGAGTCTCCTCCTCGCAGTAGTGACCTCAGGGAGGCAGGATCTTGCTCGGGGACTTACAAATCCATCTCTCCCCCACAGCACACCACCGCAGCTGAAGGGACTTCCACTACACCTAGAATATTAATTTTATATCTGGCCAATTAATAATATATTAATTCTAACTTCTCCCCAGTAACTCTCTTGAGAGTAATACATACATTATATGATCTGAAAATAATAACATCCTTTTCTCCCTCACAGTAAGCATGCCTTGGTTCTTTTACGTATGATGGTATCAAGTGGGCACTTCTAGAATATGTCAACTAATGCTGGTTATTTGGGCATCTTTTACCTTGATGGTCTACACCTGTAGAACGTCTAACACTACTGTGGTTCTCCATTAAGAATATTAGTGACTATTGGTTTGAATTGACATCTTTAAGTTAAGGAAGTATCCCCCAGTTCCTGTTTTTCTAAGTCATTTTATTGGTAATTGGTATTGAACCTTAGCATATACTTGTTTGACACCCTTCAGTATAATCATATGACAGGGCAACATGTGCATCTAGTCAATGGGACATATTAAAATAATTGTTTCCGAATATGAAGCTATTTTTTAGATTTGGAGATCAGTGCCACCTGAACTTCAGAGCCCTAAAATGTATACCTCCAGAACATGAATTCTTAACAGGAGCTATGACCAACAGAGCAAAAAGTGGTTCTTGGGGAGAGGGCAAGAAAATCTTAAATATTGCTATGGTTTGCGGCCCAGCAAAGTGCCATGGGACAGCAACAGATAATACAATAGATCTGTGGCATTAAAACTAAAGAAGGGAAAAGGCCGGAGGGAGAGAAATGTCTTTTTATGCTCTCCAGGGGATCACTAATGAGGAAAACTGCTCTAGATTTTATTGGCTTATATTTAATTTGAGTTTTCACATCTCTGTTTATAGCTACAAATGTCTTTATATTACCTTCCACCATGAATAACAACTTGGCCAAGTAGAGAATCCACCAGTCACTCTCTATACAACTACTCACTGTCTTCATGCAGTGACTTTTGCAGAAAAGAACTTTGCATGCCAGCCTGGTTTTTGATCCTCGAATACGAAAATCTGCTTTTATGTTTGGACCAGTGGTTTCCAAGACAATGTTCAGTGATGGGAGAAATGTTCTGTATTTGTGCTAAAACGGTAATCACTAGTCACATATGGCTATTAAGCCCTTGAAATGTGGCTAACGTGACTGAAGAACTAATTTTTAATTGAACTAATTAACTTACTTGATTTAAAGTTACATGTATGTAGCCACATATGGCTAGTGGCTATGGGATTGTATAATGTAGGTCCGGATGCTTATACATCTTTCCTCTTGAAACAAAAAATTTTCACTGATTTGGTGGTCATTCTAGAAAAATAATTTTCCTTTTTGGTCTGTTATCTTACCCTTCAGTCTAAAAGCTTAGCTCTGGTCTTAAGAAATCCATCCTGTACCAGTCAGATAAATTACATTTCTCATTTCTAGTCCTGTTGAACTTAGCCTCTGGCTGATGTTTTCATGAATAATAAGCATCCACAGGAAAGTGAGGGTGGACAAATCAGACATGGCTAGATTTCTGCTAGGAGAGGGAGGAAATCGAAAGAAACATTTAAAGACATACTCTGTGCTATTTCCCAGCTAATTATAGATCTACTCAGTAAACGGTTTCGGTGATGTGTAGTAAAGGGAGAGTTTATCTTAATCTTGAGTTCAAAATAATGATTTCAGCATAGCAAGATTGGAACCCACTTACCCAGACCTGCTTCCATGGTCTCATTAGCTGGACTCACAATTACAGGCCTGACAGGCTTGTATTCTTCTGAAAGACAAACATCCACAGGGCCTCTTAGTCTCTTACAGATCAGAATCTCAACTGATGACAACAGTTGGCAAAATGTACCAAGATATACCCCATGGCGGCTGGCCAGATATTCCCCCACGTGCCCAAAGCGTGGACAGCAGGAGACAGAAGACAGAGATGAAGGAGCCCAACGCAGAGGTCCCAGCTAAGGACAAATACCTGCTAGTAAGCCTGGGCCCTGCTCAACCCATCGGGTTTGGTGCTACACACACACACACACATCATCAGGACTCCAGATAAGTGCCTCTCGCGAAGCAAATCAGGAACAACAAGCAGCTGTGGAGAGGGACTTCCATGGATGAAGCATGAACTGGACAGACCACCCAGCGCTAGACCTGCTTCTCTGTAGTGATTGTAGTAATGACCCAAGAGTGCAATGCCAAGCAATTTGGCAGAATTAATTTAAAAGAGCAGAAGAATATAAAGGGGCTCCAGAAATTCATCTGAGTTTTATTTCCAAGAAGATTGACTTCAAAGATCCATCTGTGGCCCAGCCTGAGAAGATGAACTGGAATGCCCAGTATTCCTAGAACAGTACCTGGCATATAATAGATGCTCAATTTATATTTTTGAGTCTGCTCTAGCATAACAAAATATGACCTCTTCTCTGATGAAGTATATTATTTCTATAAAAGGGATTAGAAAAGAAGACAGAGAGTATTTAAAATATATTTGACCTATTAAAAAAAATTCCCTAGTTCTCTCTAAAATTCTGTCTGCTGGTCTGATTTCTATATGTCAAGAAAGACAAACCAGAGCTATCCTATGGCCAGAGAGAGGCTGCTAAGATGTTGTAATATAAGGACCACTGAAAATTATAATTTACTAATGCTTGTAGGACCTGGGCAAGGAATTCATTTTGCTTCAGTAAAATTAATGTTTGAAATATATAAGCTATTACAGAATTGAGAAAACTAAGCTATATGTAGGGTGATCGCATTAAGGGTTCACCTGAGACAGTCCCCATATACGCCAGTCAGTCCCAGCATAATTAATAACTAATAAGGCCCCTTCAACTTTTAAAGTCATGGTTAAAGGAACTCTTCTTTTATTACTGAAAGCTTACAAAATCTACTATTTACAGAAAGGCTGAGCATTCTGTCAATCCCTGGGTAATTTGTAGGAGTGCATTTTCTTGTAAAATCACTTTTAAGGTGAAACACGGTTAACAGAGAACTGAAAGCCTCAGGAAAGTTTACAAGAATAACTATTGATGCCTATTTATTTCTCCTCTGTTATGCACCAGGCACATGATCACAAGCTGAGCATACTTGATCTCTAATTTCCCCAAAAACTTTGGGAGGTTGTATCATCTTACAGAGGAGGAAAGAGGCATAGAGCGGGAAAGTAACTGAGCTAACAAGAAACTAACGAGGTACAGCGCACTCTGGGAATGCAACATATTCCAAAGCCCATTAGCGTCCACCCCATCAAGATCAAGTTGATGTTCCTTACTGCTAGACACTCAGACTCCCCAAGCAAAAGTGCTCAGAACTGCCCTTCCTCGTACACTAGTCACAGGGAACCCCAGAGCTCTCTGGAAGGCCCATCTTTAGCCATGGCAAAGAACAAGACTCTTACTTCGGTTGGAAAACGTAGCTCTTACCGTCTGTCTATTGAGCACCGCATCTCAAGTCGGAATGCAAAACACATACATAGAATTAGCAACAAAAAAGCTAAAGCCATGTGAACTTTGACAAGTTTATCAAGCTTCTCTTGGGTTTGGTTCCTCCCCAAACAATGAAGGTAATATTAGAATCATGGTTTCTTCAGCCTTCCCAGATTCAAACTCCTAGGACTGGAGCTATGACTCACCTATAGTCCTCAGTTCTATAACCCGGGTAATACGATATTGCTTTCCCAAGTACGTGTAGAATGTTCCACAAGTATATTTCCCATTATGTGCTGTAGTCACATTTGCTATGATGAGTCTATCTGTCACTCCAGTAAAATATTTATTGTCAAGAAGTAGAGGTTTGCAATCCTTGAAAGACAGAGAAGAAGGAAGTATTAAAACCAATTAGTGATTTTCGCCAGCCTACCAGCAAAAGAAACTCCATTTTTCCATATTGGCAAATATTTTATGCATGTGGGGTGTGTGTGTATGTACATATACATATATATTATGTATATACATAATATATATACATATATAATTGTATATTACATATATGTATAAATACATATATGTATATATACATATATAAATGTACATACATAATATATATACATATATAATAATTATAATATATACATATATTATGTATATGTATATATATACATATATATTATATACATATGTAATGTGTATGTAATACACATTAACATTTTATTTGACATTTATTTTTTTTAATTTTTTTAACTTTATTTAATTTTATTTATTTATTAAAATTTTTTTTTATTTTATTTAACATTTATTTAACATATTAACATTTATTAATACATGTAACATGTATTATATATGTATATAATATATGCATATATACATACACATATATTCATATTCATATATATTCATACATATATGAACTGAAAACCTCAAGAAAATTTACAAGAATGATCATCATACACTTGTTTTGCACCAGACACGTGATCATAAGTTGAGCACATATATGAATATATATGACTATGTTCCTTGTGTACAAGTTTTAATATAGTATCTTTTGGCAATAATCTCAATTACATTTCCAGGATATTAAATCTTTATGCCTATGAGCCCTGCACTTTGAAGACAAGTGAAGACAAATTTACTTTGCAAGGAAAACATGTTTGAGGACAGAATGCCAATACCATAGTCTCTTAGTAATGCTGTACTTCCTTTCTGCATTGATATTATTTATTTTGTGTTTCTCAACCTCTACAAGATGATTCCCCATGTAAGTTCCAACAAACTAGGTAGACCAAAGGTACCAAAACACGACGTGTTCCATGGAATGCTAGCCAATTCAGTTTTAAGACAATTACAGAAACCACTCAGTTATTTAAGGACTGCTTAATATTTTTAATAAAACAAAAAATAATATATTTTATAATAAACAGGGATCTCTCAAAAACCTTAAATTTATAATCAGCCTTATCTGTACAGATCTTTTATTTCCACTATCCTCTTCTCAGCTTTATCTTGTTAAATAAAATTAACAGATAGTAAGACTTTCATTAAATGTATGCAGTCTTACAACTTAAAAAAAAAATTTTCCTATTAAGTTTCACCACACAAAAGCAAGCAATATGTCAAATGAAAAAGTACTCTGCAGATTCACCCTATTGTCGAGGTCAGAAAACTTTTTTATTTGCTGGAAAAGTAAAATACCATATTGAATATAAAATTACCTTCTGCCACTGTATTTTGGGTAGCTCATTTTTTTCATCTTTAAAAACCTGCATATAAGGACACACGAGTTGTCCATCTTCTGCAACGAGTAGTCTCTGTGTAAATACAGCTTCTGTGTTGTAACACAAGTTAGGTTCATTCTGTACAAACTTAATGGTTAGTTTGATTTTGAGGCAGTAAGTTGAATTCCTGAAATCAATAAAAATGGGTGAATGCAGCACCATTGAAGATGCTTCTGTCTTTATCTATTGCAGACACACAGAACACATGTTTGCAATGTATTGATTCCCTTCTTACCTCACGGCGCAAAAGTAATGTCCTGAATCCTCCACCTGAGCAGGAACAAACCAAAGTTTATCTTCGTGCTGATGAATCCTGGTGCCAATGTCCATAGATATAGGTGTTTTGCTATCATTTTTATACCAAATTATAGGGCCTTTCTTTTCATTTGGGTTAAGGAGACAGGAACGGACATCAATTTCACTTGCCGATGAAACTAAAAGTACTCGTTCTGCCCGTTCCTCACATATGTCTTGAAAGGGGAAAAAGAGAAAGCAATTTCTGTGAGAAATCCGTCTGTGTTCTTCATGTAATATCTATATTTAAACACATCAATTATAAAATGCATCAATTCATATTATATATTAGTTTTACCAGCTTTATAATGAAAGGCATCATCTTGGAAGTCTGAAAGATTTATATTCAAATCCAGTCATGCCACTTACTATCTGTGTGCCCTTGGGAAAGTTATTTAACCTCTCTTATCCCCTCTTTATCTTTGTCTTTATTCATCTAAAGATTGGTGCTAATATAGCAGGAGAGAGATCTGCTTCAGTACAAAATGGACTGGATTTGCCCTCTCACCTGAATGACTGAAAAAATGGACCAAGTATATGAAATATTCAAGACATTGAACATCAAGGAACAAAGGATAGAAATACCAGAAAGATGGAAAACACAGTAGGTGAGCCTTACAATTTTCCCAAGTTACTGCCTAGAGAAAGATTCTAGGTCATGACATGGCATGGAGGAAACACAGGCAAAGACCAGGGTTCTATCTGAATGGAGAAGATAGAGCTGGAAATCCAGGCAAACCATGAGTTTGGAGGACAGAGTAGGAAAGGGATTAGAGCTGTATAGATATATATGGAGAGAAAGGGTTTTGGAGATCTATACAGTCTCCCTCAAGGTTTCAGCTGAGTACCAATTAGTATAAGCACATAGGGAAACTACCCAAGGCCAGAGTGAGAATTACCAAAAGAATCAGGAGCACATGTTGCTGTTTTCAACAGCTGAAATGGAAAACCTCATTACTCATGGAACATCAGGTAGGGTACCCAGAGGGTTTTGACCCTGTAGATGGAGCAAATTAGGCCTAAGGTAAGACTTTTTCTGATCCTGACTAATAAAGCTTAAAAGCAAAACCTGAAAGGTTCAACTATTCCCAAGTAACAACCTTGTTGTAACAACTACAAGCCCGGCATCAGGCTCCCACCTCAGCAGGGAGTCTGTTTCTCTCTCTCTCTCTCTATGTCCCTCCCCTCACTTGTGCTCATGCCCCACCCCTCAAATAAGTAAATAAAATCTTTTTAAAAAAGAAGAGGAAAATAACCAATCAAATCTGATCCGGAAATGACACAGATGACAGAATTAATACATTGAAAATTAAAATATTACCACTGTGTTCCATTTCTTCAAGATACTAGATCAAACATGTTGACTAGAGACATAAAAGAGATTTTTTTAAAACTTGAATTTCTAGTGATGAAAACTATAATGTTGACTTAAAAAATACATCGGATATGATTAATGACAGATTGGACACTACAGAAAGAGAAAAGACTAGTGAACTTCAAGCCATAGCATTATTAAATCTCGTTAAAGATAACAGAATGTTTAAAGTAAAAATTTAAAAACTGGGGGCGCCTGGGTGGCTCAGTCATTAAGCGTCTGCCTTCGGCCCAGGTCATGATCTCAGAGTCCTGGGATCGAGCCCCGCATCGGGCTTTCTGCAAGACCGGCAGGAAACCTGCTTCTCCCGCTACCACTCCCTCTGCTTGTGTTCCCTCTCTCGCTGTGTTTCTCTCTGTCAAATAAATAAAATCTAAAAAAAAAATAAAAAAAAATTTAAAAACTGTTCTGAGATTTATAACATATAAAGAAATAAAACGTATAGGAACAATTAGACAAAGCTCAAGAAGGGAGAAGTAGATGTATATTGTTCTCAGTATTTTATAGTATATGTGAAATAGCATAGTATCACTTGAAAGTAGACAGAAGTGAGTTAAAGATGGACACCATCAGCCCGAGAACAGTGATTTTAAAAAAGACAAGCTACTGATATAAGCCAGACAAAGGAGAGAAAGTGAATTATGACATATGGATGGCAAAAAAGCACATGAGAAGAAATTCATTATCATTGGCAAGAAATGGAAATTAAAACTACAAACAGATATTACTCCTTTCGGTATTAAAATCGAAAAGGTTGACAATATCAGGTGTTGGTGAGATGTGGAAATTTCATTCACTGCTGGTGAGGGTATAAAATGGTACAACTGCTTAGAAGACACTTTAGTAGGTTCTTAGAAAGTTTAATATAAGCCTACCGTATGACCTAGCCGTTCACCTCTCGGGTATTCACCTAAGAGGGATGAAAACATATGTCCACTCAAAGACCAGAACGCTAACTTTCATAGCACCTTTACTCTGAATAGTCAAGAACTAGAAATAGCTGAAATGTCCATCAGATGTGAATGGATAAATGAATGGTATACCCATACAGTAGACAACTACCATGTCATAAAATAATATCTATTAATTTATACAATATGAACAGATCTCAAAATAATTATGCTGACAGAAAAAAGCCAAACAAACAAACAAACAAAAAAGCCAAAAACGAAAACAAAACAAAGAACTGTCTCCTGACGGTTCTCAGCTGTGGGTCCAGAACGACTCCATTTAACACCTCTTTTGAATGAAAGCCAGGATCTCCCATCACACTCCTCAATCGACAACAAAGTTGAAGGAGGCCTCGCCTTGACATTGGAGGCCTGGATTTTAGCTCCTGCTCTGACACTAGCTACGTGAGGTTGGGCTCTTAGCCTCACTGTGCCTCAATTTCCCAATCCGTGAGTGAGAGATTGTACAGTACAGTTCTGTGATCAGGAGGCTCTCTATTCTGTGATTCAACAGAAACAGATGAGGAGAAACACTGTCAGGGAAGGTAGGTACTTCATGTATTCTAAATAATAGGGTTTCTCAGCAGACAAGAACACAAGGAAATGCTTAACTTACCGGCTTCCAGAGAAGAAATCAGTACAGCTATAAAACAAACAAGCCTGAGTAACACTTTCATATTCTCCTGGAAAAGAGAGGGATGCATGTGAAACAAAAATAAAAATGTTAGTATTCCAGAAAAATCTCTAAAACCATATGAACCAACTCCTACTTGCCTCCACCCTCATCCCCAAGTCACAACGATGGGTTAGTCTCCCTACATCAATGTGATTCTGCTTCTGGTCAGAACTGGGGACCTACCTCACAGCCGTAAGACTACATTCCTTAAATATCCTGTAATTCTGACATTTTATTTGCATAACTTGGCCTTTTCCCAAGTTTACCCAGATTAACTGCATTATTATATTTACTTCTAAACTATATTTAAATTATTACAGTAAGAAGTTTAGCAACCTGGCTTATTACCTCTTCCTGCAACTGTATGGGTGTGTGTTTTAAGGCTCCATGACAGGGAGGCAGAAAATAAAGAGCCAAAATATTTCCCAATGGCCGGTTCCAGGCCAATCAACTGCTCGTGTTAGTTTATCTGGAACAATATAAAGACACTAGGAAACTAAGTGAACAGTGCCAGCTGTTAGTTCATGCAATTACAAGATCGGACTTGTTTGATTATAAGCATGGGAAAAGAAGCAGAAGGTGCCAGGGTGAGTTCTACACAGATTATATCTCAAGATGTAATTCTGAATTAATTGTGGGGAAATGCTGATTCATTACAAGTACAAGGCTAATGGCCGGCCACCGCAGGGTAGTGTGGTGTTGGACACAACAGCTCCCTGGGCCTCAGTTCCCTCATACGTACCAGTGGGTAAGCAGTCAGATCATCACTGAGCTTTTCACACTCCGACAGTCTATACAACATGGAAGCCCAGCCCCCTGGGTCCAGGTTTGCTTCCCCTGCCCCAGAACTGTTCTCAGAAAAGGCAGGGAGTCCTCTCAATAGGGGACTTTCCGAATCCCTATCCGCCCCCAGAAGGGGGACTCAGGGGCAAGGGGCTCAGCTCCAGAGCCATAAGATGGGGTTAAGGGTCATATGTCCAAGAAATTCTGGACAGTGAAAGGGAGGGAGGTAAAGATGCACCAGAGACTAAAGTAACCACACTTCTGACAAAAATCAGCACAAACTCCACTAGGCCCCTCACACAACACAGAAATTCCAAGGACGATGCCAAACCTGACTAGACTTGCACTGCCAATAGCTGAAAGGGTGGCCAGGTGAGGAAGTCTCTCAACAGCATCTGTGTTCTGCTATTTGAAGGAAGGGTGCTAGTGCCAGAGACAAAAAAATAATAATAATAATTAATGAGATAAAATGATAAAGCAAGAAGCCACTCTTCAAGACGGCCACAATTTAGGCATAGGCCCTATGTGATCACAGTTGCGTTCCACACACCCCCTTCCCCCGCAGGCCCCCATCCTAGCCAATGGCACACGGGATCACAGTCCAGCCTCGGCACTTCAGTTTCCCATTTGACAAGACGGGGATGACACGAGCAGGATTTGTGGTCGACAGCTGCCGAGGGTGAAATGAGTTGTCACGTGCGAGGAGCACTGAACCACCGGGCAAAATGGTCACCCTCACATGGAAGCTATTATAACCAGCCCTGTGCTGATGACAAGTACAAGCTCTGGTGAAATGTTTCCAGATACCCATTCATCCTTTCATCCAGGCGCTGCTGAATTCAACCATTGTATATTGGATGTCTACTACATGCCTGCAGCTCCACGGGGCCCTGGGGACAAACAGGAATAATGACCCAGGATCCGGCTCAAGGAGCTCCTCAGCCAGCGGAGAAAGCGGACCAGGCCACAGAGTCATCCAACGATGCAGGGGTGTCTCTGGGGAGAGGAACGCCCAGGGCCTAAGTCAGCTTGGAGGAGGGCTCCTGGAGGAGGGGTTATCTGAACCTCATGAGGTGGTGGGGAGCACCTGGAGGAGACCAGTCCCATCTACTTCTGGAGCATAAACCAAAGGTGAGAAGCCAAGAAGCAAGGCTGGGGAGGCTGACAGTGCCCAGAAGACAGAGCCCGGCTTGGGGCTGGGACTGCAATTTGTGGGTGGCAGCCCTGTTACCTCGGAGACGGCGCTTTCTGGTGTGAAGTGGTCCTGCTTCTCAGCACGGAGTCAGCATCCTTGAGGGGCGAGTCTACCTGGGGAGGGAAGCACACACAGCAGCGTGAGCGGCAGTGAGGAAGTTTCCAAGTGCCGACCACTGCCCAGACCTTGAGATGTGTCCAAAGACGACCGAGATGAGTCGCACGTTTAAAGAGCACCACGCTCCGCAGTCCGCTGAGACAACAGTTTCAGAAAATCGAGGAGCAGGGGGTGAGGAATACCTAGAGGTTGACAACCACCACCTCTCTTGGGATAAACACACGGAACCCGGCACTTAGCTGGGCCCAGGGAGGCAGGAAGGTGGAACCACCTATGGGCGCCTCACCGCTTTATGCCCTGCAGAGAACAGAGCTCAGAGAAGGAACCAGATGCCAGGAAGAACACGAACAGTCCCTTTTTGAGGGCAGGCACACTGTGAGTCCTCGGGCTTCCTTCCAGCAAGCATGTCAATGCACTTGCACTCCAAATGACACAGACTCTGAAAGAACTTCCAAAAAGCTGAACTCTGATGTGCCCTATAGACATTCCACCATCCATTCCCTGGTGTTCACGTTTTACTTTTGATATTTCAGAGTCTGGTATTTGTTTTAGGTCTGATTCATTTCTTCAGGCCTTTGCAATGTGCTAAGGCTGAAGCATAACGCCTTTTAATGCCCGATCCATAAAACAGCCTGACTAATGCAGCACCAAACACTCTGCTTAGTTTACATGGACTAAGCAGCACCTGACCGTTCATGGGACATTTACGAGAAGGTACACAGCATAACATTAAGGGGTCAGAGGCGCAGGCTTATCCACATGAATCGTTAACACAAAATCAAAGACTCCCTGATCTTCCCGATCCCTGTCCGAAGCACAGTGCCCTCCCCACCTCCAACAGTGAGACCCAGAAATGAGTGCAGCGTGGGGAAACTTCTAGGGAGAATGTCAGGGAAATGAATAGGGTGAGGAGGGGGAGAAGAATGGGCAAGACATATGAAACTTATTTGGAAAGTCCGGGACACCCTTTGCAGACTTGACTTCCCAAGTCCCCCAAACCAATTCACTTTCCCTCTTCCTCTTTGCCCCAGAAAGTCTTTAAAAGAACTTTTATATTCACGGTCTCTTCTTCCCATCCTCTGCTACTTGGTTCACGGCTTCTGCTCCTCGCCATCTGCCATTCTGCCTCCATGGCACCTCCATGGGGTTCCCCAGGCCTGTCACTTGGTTCTACCCTTCCAGTCGGCCCACTTCTGTGACTTCCCATCAGCTCTGAGCCAATTCTGATCGGAGGCCTCCCCCAGGGGCCCCTGTACATATCCCCTCCCTCCACAGCCAGGAGCACCAAGTCACATAGGTTCTCCCCGACTCAGGGCACCTGGTGCCTCAGACCTCTGGCTCTGGGACCCAGGGCTCCCCTGGTGGCTGGCCTTCCCTACCTGGGCCAGGAGAGAAAGGTACAGAGAAGATCGTCTCCCTCTCCCATATTCCTGTGAAGAGGGCCCCATCCTACTCCTCTTGCATTGTGGTAAGTGCTCAGGAAGGAAGAGAGGAAGGGAGGGAGGGAGAGAGGATTCATCTACCCAATGTCTTCACATTAGACTACACAGGGACAGAAACCTGACCTCAAATCAAGGGGGAGAAAGGATGGAATACGGGTACTGAGTGTGAGTCAGAGAAGAGAAACGCTAGGGGAAGCATTATGAGGCTGGGAACCACACTAGAAAGGGAAGATTACTACTTCAAGGGTGACAAAGAGGCTGCACAGCCGGGAAGCCAGGGAGGACGCTGAAGGAGAGCAGAAGGAGCAGGACAAGACATTGGGCACGGTTCCCGCCGGACGGGATCCTGGCTAAGTCAATCTCCCTCGTCCGGAAGCAACTGAGCAAAACCCACTGTGATTTTTAAAATCGGTTTACAAATAAAATTCAAAATATTTTTAGAAAGTATTGACAATAAAAAAAGTCACAGATTTATTCCATTGTGTTATTTATTGTTCGGATGAATTTTCCACATAAAATAAAAGGATGAAGGAAGGAGGAAGGATTAATGCTCCCAATAAATTAACACACAGCTCCTTTCCTACCCTTACATGCAGTGACATCTGTATGACATATGAAACTTCCACCCCTGCCCGCCATCCCCCTCCATAGCGGATTCTAGCTGGGGTGCAGGGGTCTTGTTGGGGGGGGCGCACTGAGGTGCTGAGGCCTGACTGAGCCCCGGCATGACCGGCGGCCTCGGCCGGTCACACCGCTGCCCCCAGCAGCCTGGTCCATTCAGTGCAGGAGGGAAAACAGGAAGCAGAGCTTTCTAAGACCATCACGTGAAAAAGCGAGCCATCGTAAACTCCCGAGTACAGTTCCCCTCGCTGTTTGGTGATTGTAGCGTATTTGGAAACCGGTACATGCCATGGCTCCGTGGCACACAGCGGATACGTGTGAAGCCGCTTGTTTGTTAAAAAGTGGAAATGTGACCATGAGGCATACAGCAACATCCTACTAGACCCAGCGCGCTGACCTCAGCAGGCGCTCAACTACAGAAGCAGAGATGGGGTGTAAGGATGAGCGATGATCACACAGGCCCCCAGGAGAAGACCCGCTCATCTCCTAGTGCCGTCCTGTCTGTCTGCGAGGAACTCCATACCAGGCTCAGACACAGGAAAAGTGACAGCTGGGGGACGGAGGGACAGCCGCCAGAACACGTGAGGCTTCCACAAGGCCCAGGGGCCCCTGTGCAGAGGGAAGGAGTGCCTTCCTCTATTAACGCCTTCTTATTCCTGAAGAATTTTCCCACAACCTTGAGGAATTTCCTTCTTATTCCTGAGGAATTCCCCCACATTGTGTGTCTTGCCTGCAGGCCAGAAGCCAGGCACAGGACAGAGGTGGCACGCATCAGACACGTCCCAGACCTCATGAAGACACATGTCCCGTGTGGGTCTACCTCTAAGAGGGGGGCCGTGGGCACACGGTTCTCGAAGCAAGGTCTGAGAGCAGGCTGCGCTGTCCCACACGGCATCTGCACGGACCGGCCCCTCGTGTGGCTCGTGCTCTTCCTGTCCATGTCAGCCTGCCAGCTGGACTCCCCGGATGGATGGCCCCCCAGGTCCATCGCGTATCATGAGGGGCCCTGAGCGTGCATAGAGGTAGACATCCCAGTCCACACATCTAAGTCTACCCTCCCCCCTGCCCATACAACCTGGGCCACTCAGCAGACCAAGGAGGTACGGTGGCCGGTGGCCGCAGAGTCCTTAGGGGAATGACCTAAGAAAGAGACCAGTGTGTGTGCTCTCCCCAGGCTATTTGGACAAGGAATTTCCTGGGTCCCGGGGGTGCCTGGTTTGTGGCCATGCTGGTGGGCACAGGCTCCAAGGAAGCACATCCTTTTAGCCCCACAGACTCCTGGCTATGCTGATGCCCAAGGCCAGTTGAGAAGCAGCATGGGACCCTCCAAAGTACAGGGCCTGCATAGGACCTCTCTCTCCTGGCTCTAAGGGAAGTTCTGCAGGAGCCACACCTCTGTAGAAACCCAGGAAGAGAAAGAAGACAGCAGCAGAAGCCTCACCCCCCTCCTCCTTCTGGGGACCTGAAGGTCCCACATCTGAAACTTAAACAGAAATCCTACTGGTACTTTCCACATGTCTACCTCCTACCGGCTCCCTCTTCATGCTGAGTGCCTCACAAATACACACACAGCATCATTTAATACAACTTCTCATCCCACGCATTATTCGACATGTGTATATATGTATATTTGACACAACAGAGAAATAGAGAATCAGGCTCTGAGAAGGGCCTGTGCATAGTCCCTGAAAGAAGCAAAGACGAAAGCAGGTTCTTCAGCTCACAAATTGTCACAACCTCCACGTTGTGCTGAGAACCATCGTGAACACATATGGGAAACGAGACATGGTATTAAAATCAAGCCTGTAATTATGATCTTTACCTGTTATAAGGACTCAAAGGGCAATTAAACAGTCTCCAGTATTGTTAAGACCAAAAATGTCAGTTTTCAAGACATGATATAAAGGAACTTACTCATAAAGCCGTAGAACCACATGATTGTGGAAAATTCTTTAGAATTCTGGGCTTACACAAATCCTTGTTTCTTAATCTAGAATCTGCAAATCCCCAAGGAGAAGCTGTAGACAGCCAGGGAACTCGGAGTCTAACTTCCTGGGGTACTGATTTGACTCAAGGATTTTCTGGGCAGAGTCGTTTTTATATTAGAGAAAACACAGCTATATTCTGAAATGGAAAGAAAAATCTCCCAGAGATAAAGCATGAGTCATCAAAGAAATGGCCCTTAAGGTGAGCCACTTTGGAGAGCTAGACTGAGCATCTACTTTTCATTTCTCAAGAGGAGGACTTTGCTGGTAAGATCTGGGAGGCACTGCCCTACATAGACAACAATCATCTCTACCTGGTCCCAGTCTTGGGAAACAGAACCATGAGGGTCACACAGTGTCACACTCATGGGGCCAGACACAGCAACCTCGCCCTAACACCGAGGAGGCCCCCCAGGATGGTTCCACATTCAAGACAGGGAAGGAGTCCAAGGATGGGGACACCAAGGAGTCTGGGGGTCACCATGATATGGGATTCAACCATTTCCGTTCTGCAGAGAAAAGTGACACATACCCCACCATACGCAGATATCCTAAAACCCCACTGTGCGTTCATTCAGCGTGGCTATCCCCGATTTTCCCCCAGAGAAAGAGTGCTACAGAACCGTGAGCAAACAAAACCACTCCCATGACGGAGGCAACAGAAACACTCATCATCTCAGAAGGTCTGAGAAACACTTGAAATTTTGGCCATCTTCCTATCAGACGATCCAAAAGCCTGGCTCACAGTGGATTCATCTGGCTTACTCACTCACACAAACAAGGCAAGGAAAGTCTTTTAATCATCAAATGCTACCATGCACAGGGATAGGGAGATAAAGGAAAAATAGCCACAGAGGTTTTAGGCATCGCTGGGCAGTCCAAGTTGTTCAGCTATGACAAGGCTCCAGGCCACCAGATGTGGTTTCACGTGGGTATTAACTGCAAAGGGAAGAATAAGGCACAGAGGCACAGGATTACCATCAGCAGAGGGCTACAGACAGGAATGGGCCAGATGGGGCCTCTTGATGGTCGGACTGAATTTTAATACAGTGTCTGTTTCTCCATAATGAACCTGCTAGGACTCCTGAACCACAGCAACCAGACCCGGCGATGGGAAAGGCTCTGCTCTCCCGTCCCTTGTCCTCTTTCGAATGATCTGCCTGACCCTGTCAGCCCTCTGGCACAGCTCCCATTCTGCTTGCCAAAGGCTCCATACTGAGTCCTGCCTCCCAGGGCTTGTCCCCAAGTACTGTCCACCAGTCCGGCGACAATAGCTCTGTTTCCCGAAGTGAGAGTTTCAGGTAATCACAGGGGACTAGAAATTCTCTATACGAATTTTTCTTCGTCTCCACTCCTCTGGATTTTTTTTTAACTGAGATATAATATGCAGTGAAATACACAGTAAGTCTTAAGTGGAGAATTCCATTAGCCATGACAACTGTATAACCTAGGAATACAGTATACCTGTGTAGAATTCCATGAACCGTGACAACTGTATACCCTGGGAATACAGTATACCTGTGTAGAATTCCATTAACTGTGACAACTGTATACCCTGGGAATACAGTATACCTGTGTAGAATTCCATTAACTGACAACTGTATATGCCCAGGAGGACCCCATCCAGATACAGACCATTTCTATCCTCCCCTAGAGTTCCTTTGTGTCCCTTACTAGCCATGCTTCACGGCATGCAGCCCCACCATCCTGATTTCTATCACCACCAACAGGACCCCGTAACAGTCAACATGAGTCACTCCGCGGATGGCTGGCTTACACCCCAACCGCGCCCTGCTATGTCAGGGCGCACAGTGACATCAGGGCTTTAATCACTTACTACCAAGTGATGAGGGGAAACCCCTTGTTCCCAAAGGGGCTGGTATTCTGCTAAGCAAGCACTTTTGAAAGTATGGAGAAGGGTACACTGTGGGTGATCACAACGAAGCACTGAGTGGTGGAGTCGCCTCCAGAATAGCACAGGGCAGTTCCGCAAAGTAAAGACTGCCTCTTGTCCTGCATGACCTCCAAACCGTGCACGTCATTCATCATTTGGGGAGCCTAGTGCCTAACTCTATCCTACACTTACACAGAATATGTACTCTTGGCACATGTTTCAGACATACTGAACTTTCCAAGAATGTGGTTACTGTGAAAACAGAGAGGAGACTGGCTTTGACTACCATTTAGTCCTTAGACCTCAGGCAAAAGTCACTCATCATTCAGGGGTACTTGGATGCCTCTGTTCTGGATCACACTTGGAGCCATCCCGAGACCCTATAGTTCGGCTCTGCCCAAGCATCCGTCCACAGTGATTCTTTACATCTAGCGACTACATGCATTAGTTGGAAATTCCGTTGTGGGTGAGTTTTCTTATATTGTTTCAGAATTGCAAATATTTGCATTGAAGGGGGTAGGGGGTTCTGAATGAGCTAAGAAGCACTAATTGAAATGACAGCATGTAACTCTTGATTGAACTCAGGGTCAGGAGTCATAGGCTGTATCTTCTGGGGTCCTTACGTTCTCTGGTTTGGGAAGCCACACATGCAGAACTTGGGGTGCACAGGCCACCTCCCCCACCTCCTACTAGCACCCTAAGTCCAGCTGAAACTCGGTTATGCAACTGCACTGGCAATGGGGAATCATTTCAAGAGACAGCCTAGGATTGCTCTTGGCACCTCTTAAATGGGGACCTGCAGGGGAAAGGTCCACTTTTCTCTGTCCCAGGAATTCCTTTACTTCTCCTGAGCACTTTCTTTACATCTTGAAGACACAGATGGCTGTCCCCCATCAGGTCCCCCCGCTCCCACTGCTGGGAGGAAAATATGTCGGTGTTGTCCACATTAGCTATACGTCAGAACCACCTGGGGGCTTTAAACATACCGGTGCCCGGCCACACCCCCAAAGATGCTAGTTTGTTTGCTCTGTGGTCAAGTCCTACCATTTCTCATCAGAGTGCCTCAGGCACTGGTAAGGTGCAGGCAAGGCCGGGGTGCCGGCTTCCCTCCGTATGTGCAGCCCCACTTGGCAACTCTGCAAATCTATAGTTCCTGAAGGTTTACGTGTGACACATTTCTAGACTCATTGCAGGCCACTTCATCTCCACTCTTGGTTTTCTTTCATCCGATTTTTCATCCACGGCATCTTAGAAATCCTTTCTGGAATAGGTAGGAATGGAAAAGAGAAACAAAGCCTCTGCTACTCTGCCACGTGTATGAGAAGAGGGGACAGCACCCAGTTCAAAGGTATGCAGGTGATCAGGGACCTTCGGGAACCCCAAGTCCCTTTCAACACTTAGCGAGATCAGTCTGGGGCCAGGGCTCCTTCACAGGCTCCAAGCGCTGAGCACGGCCCAGAGGCTGCAGCACACTTCCTGGGGTCACAGCAGGCAAGGGTGAGGTTAGAGGGAGCGAGGAACAAAGCTGCTGACAGCACAGATCCTACAAGCCCGCCTGATGACCTCGAAACCTCAAAAAAAGGAAAACACAGACCCAATTCCTGCGCACAGCCGCAGATAGGGAACATCATGGGGCTGGACCACAGCCAGTGAGTCCCAGTGCCTCCTGACGCCTGCTGTCCTTCAACTGCAAGTTCACAGTGGGTCCATCATGTAGCAGACTCTCCGTACTTCCCTAGCCTCCGTGCTATGGTAGTTTCACTGCAATGGTTCGGCTTTGCTGCTGATCAATAACACGTTCTGCTGACAACATCTCTACCTGTTTCCAGGTGGATGCCCATCTCCCACTGATGTGTCCCAATCACACACTTTCCATCATCCCTGATCCATATGCACAGCTGAGCCCTAGAGTGTATCTCAGCACCCCTGCCAATCCTCAGGAACCCAGGAGCCATATCTGAGTCCATACCTTCCTGACCGCTCCCCTAGAGACACTGAATGGTGCCCTGCCTGTGGGCAGCCAGGGTGCCCACACCCTATTCAAAGAGGCAAAGTTCAAAGAACCTCCTTATGCAGAGAGACTGCAGTTGTCCCAGGACTTCACCAAGAGGATTCATATCCCTTAGAGGGCAAGGATTTGCATCTGTCCAATTCACTGTTCTATCCTCCGTACTTGGAATACTACCTGGAATAGTATTCAGTAAACATCTGTTAAATAAATTAGTGGATCTAATATTAAACAGTGTGTCACCAGCAGTAAAAGGATTACTCAAAAGATGCTACTAAAAAAAAAAAAAAAAAGCCATAAAGAAAGCCTTGCCATATTATGCCACACAGGAAGGATAGAGCGTATTTTAAAAGGAGGGCTCAATTCGGCTGTGTGAAGGTCACGTGGAGAATTCAGGTCAAACATCCTTTCTGGAACCACATGGAGGCTACCCAAGAGTGGACAGGCGTAAATCATGCTCCACACGCGGTACAGCGGCAGCTAGCCCAATAAGACTGAAAACAAATAAGGGGTTCCATATCCCCTCACTCATCAAATCCCATCCCAAAGGCCCCACGTTTTTGTCCAGCACAAAACATAGTACAGGATGTGAACACAGAATATTAAATGAAGTATTAAATAGGATATTAAATCAGAAATTAAAAGCAGTCAAGGGAGAAAAAGGTCCCCACAGCTGCTCATAAACCGGGTGGGGAAAGGGGCAGCGGAGTTCCCAAACACCAGCCCCCTAACCCCCAGCTGTGCCCACTGGCTCTCCTCAGTTCACCAACAGTCATGGAGTTCCATTTGATACATTCACCTCCCAGAAGCTTGGTACAAGCCAGGGTAACCCAGCCAGCACCTTCCAATGATGGGTGGATCTCAGCTCACCTTTTCTCCATGGCATCGGTGGCGGAGACATCCCTTACTCGGTTCCTAGACTGTGGAGCTAAAACTCCTGGGACACGCCCATCTGAGGAGCATCTCCTGCCAACAGGAATCACTGGGGACAGCTGCCCCTGGCAGGAATCTGAGCAACCTCAACAGCACAGAGGAGAAGGTCCTGGTGGGCACTGACCACCGTCACACCATAAGGCAGTGCCTGGTGGGCACTGACCACCATCACACCATAAGGCAGAAGGCATAGGTTGAGTCCAGAGGACTCATTCTCCTGCTGGGTGCCAGTCCCCCAAGTTAGTCTCCCTGTCTAAGCCTCGGTTTTGCTCTGCTGTGAAAGGAAAGTGATAATAGCATGTCTCTCACAAGATTGCTAGGAGGATAAAAGAGAAATGTAAAGGGTCTTATAAACTGTGAAGTACGGCCCTCCCTGCTGTCAGTGAGTGTCTTCCGCAGTCTGTGGCTAGCATCAGCCCTTGGGGGGGGGGGGGGCGAGGGGGGGTGGAGCACAAGGACAAGTTACCATCCCCAACTGCGTAGACCATTCGTCCCTAATCTTGTTGACCAGTTGACCTCTGAGCCAAACCCCTGAGAGGGACACCCCCGAAGCAGCTGAACTTGGCCAGATTCAAATGCCTGGAAGCAATTTACTAACCACGCACACCCAAACACACACACACACACCCTGGAACAAACCTCCAGAACCATCGCAAGTTCCCCCCTCCCCAAAGGGATTTGAACAACCCTGATTCAGGCTTCACACAAGAATACAAACAAACAAAACCCCCCCAGATTTCCCCGCCTTCACCTTCTTCCACAACACTGACAAGCAAGGGTGTCGGAGGAAGGACGCCTTCTGCGCGGTCGGTGCGGAGGGGAAAGGTGTCAAAGCCACGGCGCTAACCCCCACCCCGCCGGTCTGCCCCTCCGTCCAGCCCGGCACGCTGCAGATTCCTCCTACCTGGGCGAGCCCCCGACGGCCCCGGGCCCGGCGAGGCGGAGCGAGCGCCCCGAGAGCTGGGCGACGGGCTCCGGGGCTCCGGGGCGCTGGCGCGCGGCGGTCACATGTCCGGGCTCCTGGGGGCGCCGGCCGACCGCGCTCCCGCCCCTCCTGGTCACCGCCGCCGCCGCGCGCTCCGGTCGACTCCGGGGTCCGGGCGCGGGCACGAGCAGGAGCCGCGCAGCCCTCGCGCCCGGAAAACTGCGGGGCGCGGCTCCTGCTGCGTCGCGGCTCCGGCTCCGGCTCGGGCGCCGCGGGCGGGGACGGACGGGGGCGGGCGGAGAGACGCCTGGGCGGGCCCGGCCTAGGAAGGAGCGTGCTGGCCGGGTGCCCCGTGCCCTGCCCACGGGAGCCCAGGACCCGGGCACGCCGCCCTGTCACCACCCCCCACCCCGCCCCGCATCCCCGCATCCCAGCGGCCCGGGATCCCTGCCCCATGGAGGGGCAATGACTGTCGTCTCACCAGAAGTGCCTTGGAACGTCTCACTTGGACATCACAACCTGGCTACCACCAACTGCCGGGCCCCTGGGCATGAGTTGGGCCAGTCGAGCTGCAGACCCGCCACTGGGCTTTCAGGTCCCACACTTTTCAGCCAAAGAGACAAGACAGTGTGAGTCAGCCACTGGAGCCTGAGGCCTGGCACCCTCCTCACACTGGCTTCGTGACCTTGCAGGACCCACTATCTTCTTGGTACTTCCGTTTCTTCTTCCGTGAAAAGGGATCTTAGCAGCACCCACCTCATGGGGAAATAACATAAATTACTACTATAAACCAGCGCCGGGCAGGACGTTGATATAACACAGGAGTCCCCAGCTATTTGTCATTGTTATGTGCCCAGGTGAAAAGGTAGCTTACAGGTGGTACAGTCTTGATACCAGAATTCTTGGCCAGACCAGGTATTCTTTTCAGCTTAAAACCCACTTACTCCCATTCACTCCCATTCGTTTTGCACCTGAGAATCCCACTCAGGAATGCAATGAATGGCCAGGGTCCCACCTGAACCTTGGTGAACAGAGGGAAGGAGGCTGGATTGGGCTCTAAGCCCAGCAGCCAGCGGCCTGGAAGCAATTCTCCCCTTTCCACTCTGTGCCTCCAGCAAGTGACCGGACCCTGGTTTGTTTTGAGGATCTAATGAGCCATCCTCCTCTGAGAAGACATTAAGTAGAAGGTGATGATGTCATACTAGACCACTATAACCTTGAACTCACCTCCTCCCTCACTCAGCCACGCTAACCACTCTCCCTGACTCCCTCGTTTTTATTTTCTAGGTAGTTCATGTGTCCACCTGTCCTACTTCATCCCAGAGCTGAAGACTCGTGAGGGGGAGGTTGTCATGCCTGTATACACCCTGGTCTCAGCGCCACACAAATGCTCTGAATGCGAGTGTGTACCTCAGTGTGAGACATACCCTGTCATGAAGGCGATGCCAACTGTGTTTGATAAAAACTTATGAGAAACAGAGATAAGAGCCAGAGTCTCATGACACAACCTGGAGTGTGTCTCCCTCACTACCCTCCTGCTGAGACTCTTCTCATTTGGAAGACCTGACGGGCACCTTCAGTTCACCTTTCTTTCTTTCTTTTTTTTTTTTTTTCAAAGATTTTATTTATTTATTTGACAGAGAGAGAGAGATCACAAGTAGGCAGAGAGGCAGGCAGAGAAAGAGGGGGAAGCAGGCTCCCCACTGAGCAGAGAGCCTGATGTGGGGCTCGATCCCAGGACCCTGGGATCATGACCTGAGCTGAAAGTAGAGGCTTTTAACCCACTGAGCCACCCAGGCGCCCCAAAGACCACCTTTCTTGAGAGACTATCTCCCCTGGGGATTTGGAGGCTCAGTCGGTTAAGTGTCCGACTCTTGATCTCAACCTGGGTCTTCATCTCAGGGTCATGAGTTCAAGCTCCATGTCAGACTCCGCGCTGGACCACCATGGATCTTACTTTTAAAAAAAGAGAGAGGGTGCCTGAGTGGCTCAGTCAGTTAAGCGTCTGCCTTTGGCTCAGGTTGTGAACCCAGTCCTGGGATCGAGTCCTGCATTGGGCTCCCTGCTCAGTGGTGAACCTGCTTCTCCCTCTTTCCCTCTGCCTGCCGCTCTGCCTACTTGTGATCTCTTTCTCTGTGCCAAATAAATAAATAAAATCTTTTAAAAGAGAGAGAGAGATCGTATCACCTGAGGATTTTCAGTGTATGCCCCTCCTGTCAAGCTGCTCAAATCATGGGACCTTCTTTGAGAGGAGGATCTAACAGTGCACAAGAAAAAAAGTCCTGGACACCATCAGGGGCGTCATGGTCCATCAGGACCATCACAGCAAAGCCCTATGTCCAGAATGGTCTGTGCCAAGGGGCAGCTGTGACCATAGAGTTGCCTGGGCCCCAGGATGGGCTGTTTCACAAATGGTGACACAACACTCCCAGAGTGTTCCGAGTCCCCAGTGCCTCCAAAGGGGCTGCTAAGGAGTAAGAAGGCCAACACTGAGAACAGCCTTTGCAGCTGGGGACACCGGGGCGAGCGTGATCCCAGGGGGGTCGTTAAGTCCAGAGGATGACCTATGGACAGAGACCCTCCCCAGACACCAGGACAAGCCGTGAGCAGCCCATGCCCTTCACCTCCTACCCCCCTCCCAAAGAACCCCAGTTACTGTCCAGAAGGACAAAAGGGGTTAGGAGAGAGAAGGATCCTGAATAGAGGAGATGGAGTCTCGAACCACTGGAGACTAAGCAACTCTGAATTGGCCGGGATTTTTTTTTTCTGGCACTAGAGATGGAAATGAGGATCCGTGGGCTATGTTGACTTTCGTTGTGGAAAATAAAATTACATCTTTGCACACAGGGCCTCTGTGATTCTTGCTACGCCTCTTTTTTGTTATTTATAGAACTGCCAGTAACTGCTCACAGAACCACAGTGTTCCCTGAGAGAGATTTAAAAACCACTGTCCTACATGGACTTCCTTCTGCAGCCTCGTTTTGCGTTCCTTTCACACATTTTCCACCTCCTGACCTCCAAATAACCACTTTTTCAATCTGTGTCTCTTAGTACCTCCCCCTACTGCCTCTTCTCTGTTTTAACTGGCTCAGTACTGTCCCTTCCTCCAAGCGGTTAGATGTGGGTTTCTCTGATCATCTTCCCGTTCAGATTCCTCCGATTTTGCAAGACCTTTACCAGTTAGAAAGCGGCATGTGACCTTGAGAAGGGAGTGGAGAAGAAAGTGGAGAATATCATAAAATCACCTCGGGCAGTAAACTATGTCTTAATTTCCTTAATAAGCGGGGGACAAAAAGATGGACAAAGCAGGCAGTCCTGCCAACTTCTAGTCCTAATTGCAGCTTTTTTTTTTTTAAGATTTATTTATTCATGAGAGACAGAGAGAGAGGCAGAGGGAGAGGCAGACTCCCAGCTCAAGCAGGGAGCTCAATATGGGACTCGATCCTAGGACCCTGGGATCATGACCTGGGCCGAAAGCAGGCGCTTAACTGACCGAGCCACCCAGGCGCCCCCAATTGCGGCTTTAATCTTGCTCAGTGAAAGCAACTGCGTGCAAAAGTCTTCTTGCACCTGGTCTTTTTCCACAGTCACAACACAAAAACAGTACAGCAAATTGCCGAGACCCATAGATTCAGCGGCTTCTAAGAACAGCTGCACCTAACAGAACCAGACCAGACGAGTGACCTCTTTCTTATGCCAGGTCTTGATTCGATCATTGGTTCAACACATAAAAGTCAAAGCACCAGTAACCAAACCACCCATCACCATCCAAAAGGCAGCCGTAATCAGCTTCCCACATCATCCGAGAAGGGCCTGCTGAAGCCTTTGTCCTCAGTCATACACGAGACACATAACAAAAACCCTGCCTTCCTTAGACTCGTCTTTAAACATAACGAAAGTACTGCCTGTCTTAAACACTTTCCCTGGTATTTCTACATGGCCCCACCCTCTTTGGTTCTCTGTAAGTTTCCTGTAACTTGTCTGTAATGTTTTGTCAATTTCTCCTTTCCATAAGCACCTTCCAAAATCCAGATTCATGTTGCAGCCTCTCAATTCTTTGATCCTTTCCAAACATCACTGTCAATTGGTCTTTCAATGGTTCCCTTTTAATGTGATCACTGTAGGGGCGCCTGGGTGGCTCAGTCGTTAAGCGTCTGCCTTCGGCTCAGGTCATGATCCCAGGGTCCTGGGATTGAGCCCCGCATCAGGCTCCATGCTCAGCAGGAAGCCTGCTTCTCCCGCTACCATTCCCTCTGCTTGTGTTCCCTCTCTCGCTGTGTTTCTCTCTGTCAAATAAATAAAATCTTAAAAAAAAAAAATATGATCACTGTAGTAAATTAAAGATGGCTGCAAATTCTTTGCTTCGCCAGTCAAGTGATTTCCCTCCCCTTGAATCTGGGCTAGTCTCACTGCTTTACTTAACCAATATCAACCAAGAGAATGAGGTGGGACTCATTCTCTTTTTTTTTTTTGGGGGGGGGGGACTTCGGAGGCCAGGTCATCATAAACCTTTCAGCTTCCTCTTAGGTTTCTTGAAACACTCACTCCTGGTGCCCAAGGCTGTCAGGTAAGAGGTGTTAGTATCCTGAGACTGCCATCCTACTAGAAATTCTAAACCACACGGAGGTCACATGGAGGCATTCCAGTCCACAGCCCCAAATGACAGCCAGAACCCAGTCCCATCATGGGAGAGTCTCCAAAGGAGAACCACCCAGCTGAGTCCCATCAATCCCAGAACCATGAAAAACAAAATAACACACTGTTGTTTTAAGTCACTGAGTTTGTGACACAATAATAGGTAAGCAAAGCAATGACCCTTCTCAGGAATGTGTCACAACCCTCTGTTGGCCTGTCCTGTACCGTACAGAGTCAGCCGAGCATGCAAGGTCTCTTTGAATGAAAATGACACCTTAGCCTCCCTCCTCTAGTATCACCTCTGACCACTGCCCAGTTACAGACTTCCTGAAGATCGTGATTATGACTATCTCACCAGCAAATAAAGGGGAAATGAGAGTTTTGGGAAAGTCAAACGGGTTTAGCTTTAAATACACTATTTTGAGTAAAAGAAGTAGCTTGTGCTTTTCTTTCTTTTTTTTTTTTTTTAAGATTTTATTTATTTATTTGACAGAGAGAGATTACAAGTAGGCAGAGAGGCAGGCGGAGGAAGAGGAGGAAGCAGGCTCCCTGCCGAGCAGAGAGCCGATGTGGGGCTCGATCCCAGGACCCTGAGATCATGACCCGAGCCGGAGGCAGAGGCTTAACCCACTGAGCCACCCAGGTGCCCCAGCTTGTGCTTTTCAACAAGTGCTAACTGCAAGAATGATTTAGTTTCTAGCGTTGTTATTCAATGGTTTTCCAAGAAATAGAGCAACTCAGGAGAAGTAAGCACAGAAGATCTGTGCTATCCAATACATGGGGCCTCTAGAAACATGAAGCTATTTAAATTATTTAAAATTAAATAAAATTAAGAATTCAGGTCCTCCAGTTGCACTCCAGAGCTCAATAGCCACACATCACTAGTGACTACCATATTGGACAGCATCGCCATAGAACATTTCCATCACTGCAGAAGGTTCTGTTGGACATTGCTACTCTAGAGTCTAGACAATTCAGGGCCTCTGGACTAGGGGTCCTTCTCCAGCAAGCTAGTTTTCATTCAAAATAAACAATCTGCTCATTTTAAATCTATACCCAAGAAAGAATCTTCTTCATACCTTCCTCTTCCCTTCTGATCAACCATGCCATCATTCAGTCTATTTTTCATCTCTCAGCTAAATCATACCAGATCACATGTTTTCTCTATATGTACTCATTTTTTGTAAGTACTTTATATTCATCAATATATGCTTTGTCCCTAATTGTTTCATGTCTATATTCCAAGATCTTCAAGGAGAGGAACCATCGGGAAAGGGGTAGATATCTCCATCCCCTGTCCCAAAATATTCGTACACAACCCTGAATGTCAGAAGTAGTCAACTGACCAGGGAAGGAGAAGGCAGAGAAGTTTTTTATGGTAAGTGTCACCCCAAACTTCTGTTGCACCCACAGTGATTTCTTGCAGAGGCAACACTATCGTCCACAGTCACAAGGTTATAAAATCAACAATGGGATATTTATTACTTTTCAATTTCAAAAAGAAAGAGAGAGACCAAAGATTTAAAATACAATTGTGTTAGCATTGTAAAATCTTACCACACTACATTTTTGTCATTCCTTTTTGTTATTCTCTAAGAAAAAAATCTTTTACAGTGCTTTGCCCTATTGCTTTGACAAATTAACTGTGTGCTTGTCAAATAACTTGGTGATTTCCCAATCTGGACAACAAAATAATGACACAGAGAAACAGTCTCAGAAAAGGTGCCCAAGGAGAAGAGATATGGTTGGCACCCAGAGTCCAGGCTTTCCTGAGAGCCTGTAAGTGCATAAGATTTTTTTTTTATTTTATTTTTTCAGTGTTCCAGGATTCATTGTTCATGCACCACACCCAGTGCTCCATGCAGTACATACCCTCCTCAATAGCCACCACCAGGCTCACCCAAACCCCCACTCCCTGTCCCCTCCAAAACCCTCAGTTTATTTCTCAGAGTCCACAGATGGCTGGCATGATATATTCAGGGCACTAAATGAGAAGAACATGCAGCCAAGAATACTTTATCCAGCAAGGCTGACATTCAAAATGGATGGAGAGATAAAGAGCTTCCAAGACCGGCAAAGTTTAAAAGACCATCAAGCCGGCACTACAAGAAATATTAAGGAGGGGTTCTATAAAAAAAGTGCATAAGATTTTGGATGCAGAGAAAAGCCAGAGGAAGAGAGTTTTTCCCTCTGCTGTCCCAGGAAAAGGAGAGGAAGTCGAGAATAAAACACAATGCTTAGAATGTATTGAGCACTTTCTCCACTTTCCCTGCTCTATGTGTGGAAGTCCTGAAGTAGGTACTTAGAAGCCGCAGTGAAAGGCCGCAATTGGGAAAGACGTTGAAGTGCTATCTGCAGAGAGAGAAACCCAAGCCAGGCAGGGCAGGGAGCAGAGACCACAGCCGAGAACTGTGCAGGCACACAGTGGGCTCAAGGGCAGGACGGCGCACCCCCTTCGCTACCACCTCACATGCTGATCATGTACATCTTTTTTCCAATTTATCTCAAGGTTTTTCATATTACTGATATGAAAATGATGTCAATAATACTGATAGTGATATTACCGATTATAAAAGGTATGGCTTTTAAATTTTAATGTCTATTTATTATTGTATATAGATTTTTGCAACTGATTTTTGCACTGCTTGTGATCCACAAAACTCATTTATTAGTTCCAGTAGCTTTTTATTGATTTCATAAGATTTTCTATGTAAACCACCATGTTGTCTGTGCATAAAGACAGTTTTACTTCTTCTCTTCCAATCTGGGTGAATTTTATTTCTTTTCTTGACTTTTTACACCAGCTAGCTCGTTTAGTACCACATTGAATAGAAGTGAAGAAAGTGGACATTCTTGCCTTGTTCCTAACCTTAGGGAAAATCTTCCAGTCTATGATGGTAGCTGTAGGTCTTTCATAGATGCCCTTTATCCAGTTGAGGAAGTACACTTCTATTCCCAGTTTTCTGAGAATTTTTATCAGGAATAGAAGTCAGATTTTGTCAAATGCTTTCTCTGCATTTGTTGAGATCATTTCATGGTTTCTCTTTTTTGGTTTATTAATACAGTAAATTACACTTATCAACTTTCCATTGCTAAGCCACCTTGGCATTCCTGGGATAAAGCCTTCTTGGCCATGACATATCAGCATTTTTATATATTGTTGGAATGGATTTTTATGTCTTTCTTCATGAGGAATACTGGTCTATAATTATTTTTCTTGTAATGTCTTATCTGGTTTTGATATCCAAGCAATGCTAACCTCAAAAAGTTGGAGAGAACTCATGAGTCAGGAAGTGTTTATTCCTCTTCGATTTTCTGGAAAAGTCTGGGAGAATTGATATTATTTATTCCTTAAGTGTTTGGTAGAATTTGCCAGGGAAGTTATTTGGGCCCAGGGTTTTCTTTCTGGGAAGATTTTCAACTACAAATTCAATTTCTTTAATAGATAGGAGGTTATTCGAGTCATCTGTTTCTTCTTGAGTGAATTTGGTAGTTTGTGTCTTTCAAAGAAATTATGCAGTTCATGTAAGTGTCAATGCTTTCAGCTTAATTTCTAGTATTCCTAATATTCTGTCATTACCCTTTTATTTATTTTTTTAAATTTAGATTCCATTAGCCAACATATAGTACATCATTAGTTTCAGATGTAGTGTTCAATGATTCATCAGTTGCACATAACAACCAGTGCTCAGCATATTGCGTGCCCTCCTTAATGCCCATCACCCAGTTACCCCATCCCCCCATGCGCCACCCCTTCCGCAACCTTCAGTTTGTTTACCAGAGTCAAGAGTCTATGGTTCATCTTCCTCTCTGATTTCTTCCCATTCAGTTTTCCCTCCCTTCCCCTGTAATCCTCTGTGCTATTTCTTATATTCCACACATGAGTGAAACCATATCATAATTGTTTCTCTGATTGACTTATTTCACTTAGCATAATTATCCTTTTAATATTTATTATGTAATGCACTGATATTACCTAAGCCCTGATATTTATATTTCTGTCTTCTCTTTTATTCTTGATCATGCTAGTCGGAGATCAATCAATTTTACTGCTCCCCTCAAAGTGTCAGTTTTTCATGTTATTGATTTCTCTATTATATTTCTGTTTCCTATTTCATTGCTCTCTACTTTGATCTTTATCATTTCTTATCTTTTGCTTGCTTTGGGTGTAATTTGTTTTCTTTTTCTGGTTACAGTGGAGGCCGAGGTCATGGATTTTACACTTTTCTGCCCCTTTATTTATTTATTTATTTACTTACTTACTTACTTACTTATTTTAGAGAGAGGGAGCAGAGGGAAAAAGAATCTCAAGCAGGATCTACACCCAGCATGGAGCCTGATGTGAAGCTCATCCCACAACCCTGAGATCATGACCTGAGCCCAAATCAAGTGTCAGATGCTTAACTAACTGAACCATCCAAGCATCCCAACCCATATATATGTATATGGTATATCACTCACACACACACACACACACACACACACACACACACACACACACACACACACAGTGGAATACTACTCAGCCATAAAAATGAATATAACCTTGCCATTTGCAGCAACATAAGTGGACCTAGAGGATATTAGGCTAAGTGAAATAAGTCGGAGAAATACAAATACCATATGATTTCACTTGTGTGTGGAGTCTAAAAAGCAAAATGAAACAAAAACAGACTCATAGATAGGGAGAACAAACTAGTGGTGTCCCAGGGGAGGGGTTTGGGGTGGGTAAACAAGTGAGGTGGATTCAGAGGTACAACTCCCAGTTTAAAATAAATAAGTCATAAGAATGAGAGGTACATGAGGAACATAGTCTATAATATGGTAGTAACTTTGTGTGGTGACAGAAGGTAAAGGTGATCATTATGTAATATATAAAATCATACCATGTTGTCCCCTTAAATATGATATTGTACATCAATTATAATTCAATTTTTAAGAGGAAACTTACAATACTATAGTTCCATCTTTTCCTGCCTGGGTTTTCTGCTATGTGTAACACTGATTTCACTTTTATACATGTTATAAACCTCATACTGCATTATCACTACTTCTGTTTAAATAGCCAATTTCCTTTCAAAGAAATTTAAATCATGATTTCATTGCCATTTCAAGGGCTCTTTATTCCTACGGATAGCTCCAGATCTCTATCTGTCATCATTTTCCTTCTGCCTAAAGCATTCCCTTTAATATTTTGTAGTGTAGGTCTGCCCATGATGAATTCAGGTTTTATACATTTGAAACAGCTTAATTTTGCCTTTGTATTTGGATATTTTCATTGTGTATAGAATTCTAGGTTGACAATTTTTTTTCACTACTTTAGAGATAATGTTTCAAAGTCTAGGTTACATTGTTTCTGTGAGAAATCTGCCATCTTGTCATCCTTGTTCTTCTGTGTGTTCTCTCATTGACAGCTTTTAAGATTTTATTTCTTACCAGCAGTTTTAAACAATTTGATTATCACAGAATGTAACGTATTTTTCTCTGTGTTTTTCAGGGTTCATTGAACTTCTTGGATCGATGGGTCCGTAATTTTCATCCAATTTGGAAAAGTTCTCGCCATTGTTTTCAAGTATTTCTTCTGTCACCCCTCCTTCATTTGGGGGACTTCAATTATGTATGTAACTGTCTGCTTGAAATTGTCCTACAGTTCACTGATACTTCCGTTCTTTTGTTTGTTCATTTGTTTCTCTCCTATGTGTTTCATTCTGATAGTTTCTATTGTTGTGTCCTTAAATCATTAATCTATTCTTCTGCAACATCCAATCTGATGTTAATCTCGTTCAGTATATTTTGATCTCGGACACTGCAGTCTTCATCTCTGGAAGTTAGAGATGGGTCTCTCTCTCTCTTTTTTTTAAACATCTTCCACTTCTCTACTTACTGCTTCTAATATATGGAATACAATGATAATAACCATTCAAATGTCATGGTCTCTAATTGCCTTGGTCTCTAATTTTTGGTCTCTAATTCTAACATCTGTGTTGTTGAAGGGCAGATCAAATGCTACTTTTCCAATTTTTTTGTTTTCAACATATATTTTGTAAAAGAAATGTTATTTGTGTTAATAGGTAATGATTTTATTTTATTCCTAACTAACTGGTTAGTTCATTTGGATTAATTGTTCTCCTTATATTTCTACTTCTTTGCAATCACAGTAATTTCTTTTTAGATGCCAAATAGTGTGAATTTTAACTTGTTGGATGCTGGTATTTTTGTGTTGGGGGATGCATTTTAGTTATTGGAGGTGCATCAATTATTTTGGGTCTTGCTTTTACGACACGTTAGGCAGGGCCGTGGCAGCATTCAGTGTGGGGCTCATTTCACCCCACTGCTGAAACCCTTGATCCTCATGCTCTACCAAATGCCTATAGGTTATGAGGCTCTCCAGTCTGGCTGGTGGGAACAAAAATTATTCTTGGCCTTATGCACTGTTTACTATTTCATCTACCCCTGTAGGGTAGTTTATTTTCTGGCCTCAAGTAGTTGCCTCATACACATGCTCATCTGCACTCCTCTACACTCTTAAGGGAGACCCCCTACAGACTTGAAGTTCTTCCTCATTGGAACTCTCCCCTCTCTGGTATCTGTCCAGTGAACTATAGCCATCTTGGTTTCCCTTGGTCTTTAGCTCTGTCTCACCTAAGTTTGTTGGGAAGTTTGCTGAGTTCCACCTGGCTCTCCCTTTCCTATGGAAGTGGCTGGACTCTCTTCCATAGCCTGGAAGCTTTCTCAAATCAATAAGCAGGAGCAATCATAGGGCTCTTCTCTTTTTTTCCCTTGTCTCTGGGGTTCCTTGCCTTCAATGGCTGAAGTCCAGTGCCTTAAAAACCCTGGCTTCATGGATTTTTTACAGTTTTTTTGTTGTCTGTGATGAGAAGTAAATCCAGGCCCTATGAGTCAATCTTGTTGGCAGTAGAACTTGGCTACACAGTTTCCAGGATTCCATGAGAGTTGGCCATGAACATGTTTAAAATTCTTTACACATCTCAAAGAAATTTTTCCTTTCAATTTTGTCTGGAAAAGTTTTTGAAACATAACCCAGAATTAATAAAGGCTAGCCAAGATTGAGACTTTTGAAGAAGGAAGTAAATTGTAAATGATGTCAGGTAAAGGACAGTGTGACAACTGACAAGTCCCAGAGGCAGAGAGACCAAGGTTGTGCCACAGGGAGTAGAAAGGGAAGAAGAATGAAAGGAAGGATGGAAGAAAAGAAGGAAAGAAGGAGGGTGGAAGAGATATAAAGTCCAAAGAACCAAGTTATCTATCTCTAGGGTTGCCAAACCCAAGAATTTCAAAGGAAGAATTACTAGCAATTGTGATTGGTTGAATACAGGTATCAGGAGAGAGAAGTTGAGAGGAAATTCTAATGAATGTTCAAAAAAATTGTTAAAAAGAAAAAATATTTTATATTAGTGGTTCTCAGAGATCTTGGAGATCCTTTAAGAGGTTCACAAGGTCCAAACTACTTTGATAATGATTCAAAGATAGTACGTGTATTCTTCATAGATATATTCTCTTTCAAGTATACAGTAGGTTTTCCAGAAGCTACATGATGTCTATCTCAAAGACCGAATGCAGAAGCAGATATGAGAATTCATCTGTCTTCTACTGAGCCAAATATTCAAGAGATTTCCAGAACAATGTAAAACAATGATACTTTTCCAATTTTTTTGTTTTCAACATATATTTTTGTAAAAGAAATGTTATTTGTGTTAATAGGTAATGATTTTATTTTATTCCTAAATGACCCATAAAATTTTATTTTTTAATTTATTTTAATTTCTAATAGTTTCTAATCAACAGAGTTCACCACATAAACTAATCTCTTTAAAGTTCTCAATAATCTTTCAGAGCATAAAGAAGTCCTTAGCCCATAAAGTCTGAGAACCTCTGTTCTACCTAAAGTTTTTGCAGCCTTACGGAGACCCCTGTGTATGTCATGGAAGTCTCTTCCCAGGAACGAGGATGAAGGGCAGATCAAGAAGTCAGAAGGGAGAATCACCCTCAACACCAGCTGCTTCATCTTTTCCCCAGACTTTGAAATGATAGCTCACAAAACAGCAGCCCCTATCTAGAAGCTTCACCTGCAAGGAACTGGGTCTTAACCCATCACTGAGATCTGAAATGCTCTTTTAGGTAATACAAGTTCCATCCCAAATTTCTCAAAGCATTTGCAAAATTGCCAGTGCTATTTCTAATCTACTTCACCATAACGTTCCCACTCTTGATCTGACCCATGCCTAATAACTGATCGTTTCTGAAGGAAGGAAGTGCGTTAACTATCAAACACCTATTACATGTCTGACAGTGAGTTAGACGCTTTAATAGGACATCACATTTATGCTCACCACACTATGAACAGCATCACTATCCCCTTGTTTTAAAGACAGAAACAGAAAGCTTAAGGAACTTGCTTAAGATTATCCAGTGAGTGGAAGAACCTATGGGGACTCAGCTCACTCTCCAAAGCTGATGGTCTTTGCCAGTCACACTGCAACCTTTCACTGCCCTGCCATTTATCACTGTTGCGGTATCATTGTTTGTAAAGTAAATAACACCCTAAAGTACAGGAAGCCTGCTTTCCACAGCTAGAGGGAGAATAGCCTAATGGTTGCAAGTGTAGACAGTGGAGCTAGACGGCAATAGCTTGGATCCCAGCTCTATCACGTACTAGCTGTGTGGTGCTGAGAAAGTCACTAAACTTCTCTGTTTCCTTAATAGTAAATCTTGGAACACTGAAAAAATAAAATTAAAAAAAAATAGTAAATAATGTTATTAATAGCACTTGCTTTATTGGGTTATTGTGAGGACTGAATAAGTTAATATGGAAAGAGCACTTAAATGTAGTCTAATACATAGACAATAGGAGAGATGATCATTATTTGCCACATATTCGTTAAATGTGGGTAACTTACTCAGTATCTTTGAACCTATGAAATGGGTATAAAATACCTGCCCAGTTACACTAGAGAGTTATTGAGAAAATCACAGATAATAAATGTACATGACAGTATTTTTAACTGAATGATATGCAAATAAGCGAACATTACAGAAGCTCTATTTGGCAAAAATTCCTAATGTGATGTCATTTTTGAATAGGGAGTTTTCTGGTAAAGAGTACATCAGCATTTCTGGCTGAAAGAGTACTTCACTTGTCACCACCGCTGATAAATTCCTCATTCCAAAAACACTAACCAAAACCACATTTAAAAAGCCGGATATTTCTGTACAAACAGGCCAGTCTAAAGTAATCAAGCGTAAAATGTAAAAGAACTTGGTCCCCACGATAGGACAATGAATTTTGCCCATATCGTGACAAGCTATCAGGCCCTGAAATCCAAGCAGTCCTCAAAGGTAATGAAGCACTTAAAACAAACAAAAGGTCAGTTTGCAACCAGAAGTTTCTCAACATTCCTTACGTAAACGCAGAAATTCAATTATTGCCAGGCCAAAGTTGTTCTGTTTCTCTTTATTTTTCATTGTTAAAAAGCTCTACCAAAACTTGAATCATTTCCTGTCTTGACAACCGCAATATCTTTTTCCCATTCTTTCTCCACTACTAAACTCCAAATCACTATTGCCAAAGAAACGCTCCTTGACAAAGAGGTAGATGAAGCCCTTGGATGTCGCATGCACACGTGCACACACAAGGATGCACACACACCCGAGTCCTATCTGAAGTCCCTCCTGGTGCTACAGAGCACCTATCATCTCGCTCACTGTCTCTCTTAACCTTGTGATCTTGTTTCGTAACCATCTATGCCTCCTAGCATGTAAGCCTCATGAGGGTGGGGTTCAGGTCTTTTTCTTTCACTGTTGTACTACCATTGTCTAGAAGAAAGCCTGACATGTAGTAGGTGCATTTTCAATTATTTACTGAACGAATGAGTGAATCACTTAACTCCATACATTGAAGGCTGTTGGATGCTTGGTTCCGGTATTTTTCATCTCTTCCACGTTAACAGTGTTTTACCTTCTTTGCCCCAAGTCTTCCAAACCGGTTATGGTTCTCTTAACCATCTTTGTGTTATTTCACCAGACACTAGCCATGAATATGCAGGTTGTTATCGTGAAGACAATTTATCTGTTCTCGGTCCTTCTAAGGGAAGGTGGGGAGTGGACTCAGCCAATGGTACTTCACAATATGGAGACCTGGAGCAAATTGTTTCTCACTCTTGATGAAGTCAGGAGGTCCGAACATGGGAATGAGCACAGAAGAGAAGGCTGAAGTCCAAATTACCAATCAACCATCCCCCGGGCTGCTATATATAAGAAAGGCCCAGAAAAGGGATTTACATAAGAACTTAGCCCGCTGTTCCAATTCATAGCTTGCATTTGGACTAATGAGTGGACTGGAAAGAGAATTGATGCTCAAACCCTCCTCCTTCAAATAGACTAGATAGCCACTGGCCCTCGATATGGGAAAGGGGCCTCATGAATCAGATAGATGGCTGAGTCGGTGGGCCCCACTACCGGCTATGCGCCAGGGTCTCATGCACATTCTAGAGCCCTATTTCCAGAGCAGAATCTCACCACAGATGGTGCCTGGAAATTGGTATGACTAAGGAGCTACCAACTACTCCACAGATCAACACCTGCTGTTAAACAACAATCCCCCCAAAGGCTCTTCCAACCTGGGATTATGAGATAATGGGTCTTCAAAGGAGAGGAGCACACCCTAGGGGAATTTTAGGTCTAGGTGGAAGTACTTTGGGTTGTCTCTTTGGGCAAGTGCTTCGTTTAGTGGACAGAAGTCGAGGATACTAGAGGTTCTGCAACACCCAGGACAGCACTGTACAGCAAAATGTCCTCCATCCTACAAAACTCGCAAATATCCCACCAGACCCAAATGTGGGTAAAACCTGAGCCTGGAGCCTAGCTCTGTTTTCCATAGAATCACAGAGTAATTTTTGTGCCATTTTAAGATGTACTCAATTTTCTGGAGAGGCAACTACCACAAAAATTGAGGGGAAGTAGAATTTTATTTTTTCTGGAACTTTAAAAAAATTTTTCACCACCGGGGAAAATCACATCATCAATGGCAATGCCACTAACAATAGCAATGTCTCCAAGGAGACACAGATTGTATCCATCTATGTTTGCAGCTGCCACATTACAGATCTCTCTGGGTATCCCTACAAGTATCTGACAGCTTCTTTGTGTCTTCTGGCTCAGTCATGCCCATGTCCGCACATATAGAATCCAATGTAGAGGGGGGCCTGGGTGGCTCAGTGGGTTAGAGCCTCTGCCTTCGGCTCAAGTCATGGTCTCAGGGTCCTAGGATTGAGCCCCACATCGGGCTCTCTGCTCAGTGGGGACCCTGCTTTCCCCTCTCTCTCTGCCTGCCTCTCTGCCTACTTGTGATCTCTCTGTGTCAAATAAATAAATAAAATCTTTAAAAAAAAAAATCCAGTGTGGAATAACTTTCATTTCTCTTTCACATCATGGTTAGGGTAATAGAGTTAAATACTTTTTTAAGATTTTATTTATTCACTTTAGAGAGAGGGAATAGGGAAGGGAGAGTCAGAGGGAGAGAGAGAGAATCTCAAACAGACTCTATGGTGAGCGCGGAGCCTGAACCGGGACTCGATCTCACAACCCTGAGATCCTGACCTGAGCCAAAGTCAAGAGCCGGACGCTTAACTGACTGAGCCATCCAGGTGCCCCTATAGTGAAATTTTTAATATCATGTGTAGGGAGGATATGTTATCAGTAAATTTCATTATAAAAGAGCGGACAGCATTTATAAAATATTCTTTAAGAAAAAGAGCATTAAGTCTTTTGAATTAAAGAACTACTGATCAAAACCATCTAATTCAAAACAAAACAAAGCTACTGGTTGGAGATGACATCACTACTGTCTTCGATTCTACTTTTTCACCCTTAACTTCATCCCACTTGGTGGCCTATTCAATGACAAGTCTTCTAGGAAAACCACTTCAAATTTCAAGTTTGGCAACATCCAAAGCATCAAAAAAAAAGGTCTTTTATTCATAGGCAAGCCCGCCCCCGCCCCCGCCTGTGAGAGACCCTCTCAGCTTTCTTTGTGAGACTGCTTTGAAATATTACACCCAAGACCATGAGAAAGGCTTGACCCAACCAGGGCGGCTGACACTTTGGAGCTGTAAGTGTCACAGGGAGGCTGAAAGTTACCAACATTTTGTGTTTCACCTTTGTAAACATCTCCCTTGTTCTCATTTCTCACTTGTAAGTCCCCAGGTGGATTCTGGTTGCTAAACGTGACTTAATTCTGAGCTCACCTTTGTGATAGCTCTCAACCCATGTCAGAAAATCTTCCCTTCACTTTCTCAGGAAGCCCCCAGTCCAAGAAACAATAATAAGGTTACCGGGACTTATGACCAAGGTGGGGGGAAAACATTGTCTGTGCCAAGCTAAATCTCAGCTCAGAATTATTCTCTCACATGGAGATGATGAAGTTGCAAGAGTAAATCTTCTACTGTGGTTTTTCTACCAAGTCTCTCTGCAGTGGGTTCTAGATAGCTGGGGAGTAGCTGAGAAAAAGCCTCCAGGAGATCCTCCCAGCCATGAGCCTCAGAGCTATGAGGATGACCACTTGGCCATCTCCTGCGTTACCCTTGTCAAACTTTTCCCTGGCTCAATAGTGAGGGTAGCATCTGAGTGCTCCACTGAGAACCTCACTTAAAAATCTCCCCTCCCCCATCCACCCACTCCCCTCATTTCTTCTCCCGACAATTTCTTCTGTGTCCCCTTCTGTGCTCTCCATCCACCCATCTTCCACAGAAGACACTCTACTCCTATTTCTATATTTTCTTGGAATTGCATTAGTATTCATTATTTTCAACCGTATCATTTTATTGTTGCATATGTGTAAAGCACATATGTGAAATATCTCCCCTGGTCCTTTCATTTACCATTAATTGTGGTATGTGTGCTTTTGACATACTTATATTTGCTTTCAGCATGGAATTCTGGGTATACTTCATTCCACAGAAGCTAAGGGTATTTATGAGAAAACTCAGCTTGCTTCTCAAAGTGGACTCCACAACGCTTTTCCCAACAAGGTAAAAAACGCCACTTTAAATGTAACAAGGGTAGCCTGGCATTGGTACATGTGGTTAAATGTATTTGATGAAAATTTTGACATTATAATATATATCATCCTTTGAATCAACACACCTTGGATTGGGACACAATGTCACCTTAAGGAAATAGACTAAATGTACTTGGGTATTTAACTCAAGGCTATATTCAGTCTTTCTGCACTCAAATCCCTTTGGGTTGGTGTCTACTTAGTGCATAGCATACTTTTATTTCTCAGGAAAGTAAATCAATGTCCCTGACCCCCACTTCCAGTCCATAGGTGTGGGCCTAGGGAGATACTCTTGCCCATGAATGGTTGGGCCAAGACTCACTAGACCCGAAGCTGGAACATTTACATGCTCTCTCCCAAGAATTTTGCATCAAGTCTGAAATATACAGAGCTAATTTCTATGTATCATGGATGGAGTCAAAACAAAGGTTTTGTTCTCCTTTGGACACCTTTGGGAGATGCAGGATGGCCACATTTTCCTCCATATGAACGAGAGAAGCAGAGAAAGCCAGTTTTCAGAGAAAGAGAAAAGTGAGAAGTAGGGACAAAAAAATGAAAAGGGACTCCTTCCAACGCTGACAAAACCCACCCTCGCCCCAGGCTAGTCTGGCCCTTCCAGAAGCCAGGCTGCTTCCCTGTCCTTGGGTTCCCAGAGGTACTTGTGAATATTGACTAAATTTCTTCCTTTCTGCTTGAGAAAGTTTAACTCATTTAAACAAGCCAATGGCTCTTGCCGGTGCCAACTCCTATTGCCTGTAATCAGCATCTAGCTGACAGCCCTCATTCTTATCAGATCTTTTAGTAGATGCTTAGATTTGGTTGTTTTTGCAAGATTTGGCTCTCCTCTATTTTGTGTCTGCTCATTCACTTTTGTGGGGGGGAGGGCAGAGAACAACAGAGACAGAAGGACTACCAAAGGGACAAGGTATTATTATTTACAGATAACACAGTTTCTTTTTCCAGGAAGGACACACTGAGAAACCAAGATATCATCAGAAGTGTTCTGAATGAAAAAAAAAAAAAAAAAGAAGTGTTCTGAATGATCAAGCAATCAGACAGGAGGGTTATTCTAGTATTTAATGGCATTAGTTGGGGGGCATTCGTCCTCACCCTGCACCAGGACCTCTCGGGGGCTGTGACTGGCCCACAGCCCTGCTAGGCACTGCCCCATTTGTCTGGGAGTCCTTGTGTATTTGCTCTATGGCAGGCTGGGCTTCTTTGAGATGGACCCATAGTTTCTTTAGCTACATTCCAGGGTAGAGCATAGAAGCCAATCTGTTGCATTGAGTTGCTCCAATCCCATTTATATTAATTAGAGAGTGATCCTGTATACTGGGATTTATATTTCTTGAATACATAAACAACATATATTTTTTGGAGCACTTACTGTGCTTCTGCTGGCCCAGTGGTTTCATACCTTTGAAGAAGAGGCATCCATTACCTTGGGAAGAGGAAGACAGAGGCTAGAACAAACAAGGAATTTCTCATCTTTGAACTCCAGAATAGAGTCTAAGACCATGACCAGGCAATAGCCTAAGCTAAAATGTCATTCATTGTAATATGTATAATAGGAAAGGAAAAAAAAAAACACTACCAATTAACTATGACCTACCATCTATTGTAAGATGCATCTTAAAATGTGCTGGAAAAGTGTGCCAGGCTTTGTTGACAGACAAAAAGGATTTACTTGCAACTCCACAAAGTGGACTTCGCATCTTAAAAGTCAGGGAGGTAGATTGAACCCATACACCAAAGACTAAGCAGGGCTAGACCGGGGCGGTGAAGACTTTCTATCACACAGCTGGGCAGGGAACATCCTGAAGCTGATGGGAAGAGCCCACAGAAATAGAAAAAGGAGAAAGCAAGGGGGAGGCAGGTGGCCTCCTCCCTTTGAGGTAGCCTGGGCAGATGGCAATTCCCTCAGAGAAGGGGGGCTTCTGGCCAGGCAAGGACGATCACACAACTGACAAGTTGCCACCGGCAGAGTGAGAGGGGCCACTGAGAGTTCCTGACCCCCGGAGAATGGATGGACTCCAGGGGCCTCACATCTGCAAGAATGGCAAGGCTCAGAGTTATGAGCACTGCCTGGCTTGATGGCCCATACTGGGTGAGACCTGTCACACCCAATAGATACATGGTAGACAAATGTAGCAGGGACCCAAGGACAGGACTGCCACCACTGACCAAGCAGAATGAGACACCTCACCAGGGTGAGCTTATGTTGGGGCCCCTTCCACAATGCCAGCACGGGGAGCAATCCCTATTGGTGTTAGATCAACCTTAGGGAGAGGACCAGAAAAAGGGCAAGAGGGAGAAACCCTGAACTGCTATCTACCAAGACTTACTGAGATTGAAAATAAATTGTGACCAAGATAAGACCTGTATTTGGCTAAAAACCTTGACTTGGACCCAACATGCTGGAACTCCTCTAGTCTTACATTTATTCATTCAGTAAGTAGTTATTTAGCACATACTACATCCCAGGCAATGTTCTAGGTAGTTAGAATATATAGAATATATCTGGAAACAAATCAGACAAAATCCCTACCCGCTTGGAGCTTACATTCTCTAGGGTGCAGACAGACAATAGACAGTAAACATAATGAAGAAGGAAACTCGATAGTCTATGAGAAAGTGAATGTGAAAACCTCAGGAAGACTGAGCTTGAGAACAAGACTGTGATTAGCTATACTATATATATATACCTCCCATCTGAGCCCTTACACTTACTTATCTTACACGAGCATTGCCTCTCTCAGAATAACACTGAAGGACAGAAAAATGAACACAAGACAGACTTTATCCTCAAGGAACTGACCATTCAACTTGTGAGTTTCTACAGTGAGCTTCATGGGAATTATGAAGGAATTATGTCTTTTCTTCATGGAACAAATATTTACCAAGTACCCGTTAAAATACATGCCAGGTACTGGGGACTCCCACAACACACACACACACAACACATTAAACAGTCACAACCTGCAAAACATTCACAACACATATACAACAAATACACAATATATGCACTCACACACAACACTCACCAACACACATGACACATGAAAAACTGTCACACAACACAACCATATAACATATGATATACATACAACACACAAACACATTCATACAACATACACCCCCAAAACGACAAACACAACATTCACACACTCACATCACACACACATCAGTCTCTGTGCTGATGTATTTTCACATGAGGACCACACAACGGAGATGAAGATTGAGCAAGTCAAATAAGCAGGTGAAAGTTAGTTATACTGAGGTGGTAACTGAAAGCTTTGAGACCTCAGGGGGAAACCCCAATCGAGCTAATTCAGGACAAAACCTTTTGTCCACCTGAGTTGCCAAAGGAGCCATTACAGGGTTCTCTGAAGGGATTAACGACTGTGAGATTGATTTCCAACTAAAATCCACCTGCACAGCTATGAACGATCAGTCTGCACTTAATGTGTCATTCCCACTAACACTCCAAACTCTGTCCCTGCTAGACTGAGAAGGACATCTGGCACCAGGTGTACCTGACATCTTCCTCAACACCTGGGGCTTGAAGGAATGTTACAATTGCCTTGTGAGGTAGTGTCATCAGATTTCAGTTCCAGAAGTTAATCTGATGCCATTACATTTGAAACAATAACTTACTAACTGCATACAATTTGTCTTCTAATTTTGGGTAACCAAAGGAAGTTCAAGGTGGTATCCATGATAAATATTCCAGCTTCACATGAGAGTACAAAGGGAAACCCTCCTTTACAAAGGCATATTTTTGAAGCACTTTAAGGAGCTTATGTTGTAATTAGGTATGCTTGAGTTATTGAAAAGAAAGTCCAACCTAACGTCAGTATGACATTACGGTTTTTACCATTATCCTCTAGCAAATGTTTTCTTTGCTTCCAGAGTTGTACTCTTATTTGGCGCAAAATGTGTACGTGTGTGTGTGTGTGTGTGTGTGTGTGTGTGTGTGTGTGTGTATTTTTTCTCTCACTACATTGCAAAGCATGCTTTACCATGCCAGAGGACTGAGTTTGATGGAAAACCCCCAGGAAGTAGCAGCTTTGGCACTTTTCCAGTCTTAATAAGTGAGGATAACCCTTGGAACTCAAGTGTTTGGAACAGAGTAAATGTTTTCTGCCCAGCAATGTCCTCCACCCACAAAGGCCATTTCCGAGAAGCCCATGTTTCACGTCCCCAAGGGGCCATACGCACTTGGACACACATTAAACACACAATAAGCTGCCTCAAGTGCCCGAGTCATGAGGTAAAACTCACCTACATAAGCCAATAAGCAGGGAACATGCCAGAAGAAAGTCAGGATGGAGACTCAAAGACAGCCCTGAGTATCAGAGATAACTGAAGAGAAACGTTGGCGGTTGTTCAATAGTCTGAGAAGTCAGAGGTAACTAGCAGTAATATATGCAACCGCTTGATTTTATCATGTGAACGAGAGAGCTCAGCAAGAAACAACTGGGCACGGGGGTACCACAAACATTAACCCACAGATAAGAGAGGCCAAGATGTCTCCAGCTCTACTCTTTCCAGATGTGCTACATCAGCTTCAGGGCCCCCTCTGTCACCTTGCCAGGATGGCGAAAGCCAGGTAAAGTGGTTATTGTAGTAGTTGCCCATGGTAGGTGCTTTGCATTGCCATTTTTGGTCCCCCAAAGTTAAGTGGAGAAGGTGCTATGATTTCAAGTGTAGAGTCAGGATGTCTTCCCCTTCCAAAATTGGACATGTGGTTTAAGGAGATATGGGACATTACCGTCCAATATTTAAAACAAAGATGTTAAAACTAAGACTTTATAATATTTACTTTGCCATGTATCTAAGATTCATATGGAAATAAGGATTATCTTTTTAAAGTTTTTTTTTTCCCTTCCCTATTTATCACTAGAGTCTTTCAAATGGGGTCAAACATTTATTACAATGGGATAACAAATTAACATGAGAACAATAAGAAGCAGAAATAAGAAAATATAGATGTGCAAATTTTATCTAGAAAAATATAATCTGTGTTATCATCAAGACAGTATGGTACAGGCATAAAAACAGACACATAGATCAATGGAACAGAATGGAACACCAAAACATGGACCCACAAGTCCATGGTCAACTAATCATCAACAAAGCAGGAAAGACTATCCAATGGAAGAAAGACAGTCTCTTCAACAAATGGTGTTGGAAAAACTGGACAGCAACATGCAAAAGAATGAAAATGGGCCACTTTTTTATACTATACACAAAAATAAATTCAGAATGGATAAAAGACCTAAATATGAGCCAAGAGACCTTCAAAATTCTAGAGGAAAACATAGGCAGCAACCTCTTTCACCTCCACAGTAACACTTCTTACTAGACATATCTTGGAAGGCAAGAAAAACAAAAGTAAAAATACACGATTGGGACTTCATCAAAATATAAAGCTTCTGCACAGAAAAGGAAACAGTTGGCAAAACCTTTCCAGCTTATGGAATGGGAGAAAATATTTGCAAATGACATAGATGATAAAGGGTTAGTATCCAAAATATATAAAGAACTTCTCAAACTCAACACCCAAAAAATAAATAATCCAGTTTAAAAATGGGCAGAAGACATGAATAGACATTTTCCTAAAGAAGACATCCAGACGGCCAACAGATACACAAGAAGATGCTCAACATCCCTCATCATCAGGGATTTTGATTTTGCAAATCAAAACCACAGTGAGATACCACCTCATACCTGTCAGAATGGCTAAACTCAATAACACAGGAAACAAAAGGTGTTGGTGAGGATACAGAAAAAGGGAAGCCCTCTTACAATGTTGGTAGGAATGCAGACTGGTGCAGCCACTCTGGAAAACAGGATGGAAATTGCTCAAAAAGTTAAAAATAGAGCTACTTCAAGATCTAGCAATTGTACAACCAGGTATTTAACCAAATGATATAAAATACAGTTTTGAAGGGGTTATGTACACCCTGATGTTTATAGCAGCATTATCAACAATAGCCAAACTATGGAGAGAGCTCAAATGCCTATCTACTGGTGAATGTATGTATATATATATATATATATATATATATATTCCACTATATATATATATATATATATATAGTGGAATATTGTTTAGCCATAAGAAAAAATGAAATCTTGCCATTTGCAACGACATGGATGGAGCTAGAGAGTATTATGCTATGCAAAATAAGTCACACAGAGAAAGACAAATATCATACAATTTCACTCATATGTGGAATTAAAGAAACAAAATAGATGATCATATGGGAAAGAAAAAGAGAGAGCGTGAGAGAGAAGCAAACATAAGAGACTCTTGTTTCAGAACAAACTGAGGGTTGCTGAAGGGAGGTGGGTGAGGGGATGGACCAAATGGGTGATGAATATTAAGGAGGACACTTGTTACGATGAACACTGGGTGTTACAGGTAAGTGATGAATCACTAAATTCTGCTCCTGAAACCAATATTACACCATATGCTAAATAACTGGAATCTAAACTAAAACTTGAAACAAAAACAAAAAAAAAAGAAAAGAAAAATGTAGCCTCGTCATAAACAAACTAGGATCAAATATAAATGTCTGCTAACATGATTTCCTGATTTCCCTTGTTCCTTTCAATGGGAAAAGGGGGGGTGAGCAAACTCGAGAAGTTTTGGGGACAATGACCATCTTCTTATTTTATTTTTAATTTTTTTTGTATCCTCCAACATGTTCAACACAATGCAAAAAGCACTCAGTAAGTACTTCTTTGACACCTTAAAGTCCAACTTAGACAAAGTGATCTCAACTATCAGGAGAATCATGTCTACTTCCCTTCTAGGCTGATGCACTAACAGCACTTACAGACTTTCTTATAAATAAAATTCCCAAAACACACTGAAAAGCATTTGGACGCAATAAAATTAATCCAGAAACATCACTTGCAAAAGTGTGTTGGTCATTTATTCCAAAAATCTAGCTTACCTTTACATTTTATTTTTGTATTTTGAAAAGAGGAAGAAAAAAGGCAGTTTGCCATATTTACTTAACAATCAATGCGGCCCCAATTTGTTAAGTAAATACCATGCTAACCTTCAGACCTTTCAATGGCTAGATCTCATCTTATTTTTTCACTGCTGAGGAGTTATTTTTTCACTGCTGAGGAGTTAAATATTTATTGATTAGTGTAGAAGTTGGTGTAGAAGTTCAGACTCATATCTCCACAAATGATAAAGAGCATAAAGTTTATCCCTTCAAGAATGAGATGTAATTTGATGGAATTCTAATACTAAAATTTTATACAGAGACTATTCTTGTTTATGATTTTATAAATTGTGGTTTATACTTTCAAAGTTGGGACAAATCACAGAGATTGTCTCCCCAACCACCTTCATGATTCATATGCCCCTATTCTTTCTCTCATCCATTAGAGTGTGTTTTCCCAAGAAGCAATACACCCCAAAGAATCACAAGGGAAACATATCTAATCTTTTTACATTCAGAGCTTCACTGTTACTACTTTAGACAAGTTCATGTGGGTGGAGGAGGGGCGTGGAAAGGGGGAAGTTCTTAAATTTCTTCCTTGGGAGGACTGGGGAGGAACAAAGGAAGCAGTAGAAGTTACAGAAAAGGAGATTAAAGTCTGAACCCCTTGAATGCAATACACCCACTTGTCAATGCAAAACTGGCCCCAGTAACCTAATGAGCTTCTTTCTCACCTCCTCAAACGGATGGTTAGACCAAACACATTTTCCTTCCCAACGATCCAGGTTAGCTGAATAAGT
>CM053610.1:47586185-47606933 GCA_028646535.1 Procyon lotor
CGCCCTTCCTCCTCCGGCTCAAGAGCTCCTTCCCCCCCTTCCAAATCCTTCCCAAATACTGTGCATGCCTTCCACGGGAGCCTTCTAGGGTTTCCCCATCCCTCTGACCAGGGGAAACGGGGGACTCTCTCCCTCTCCCCTGAACCCTTGGCTTCAACCTCCCCTCTTCTGATGGCACTGGCAACCCCCAATTTCATTTTACAGGAGCTCTTCGCTCCCCTGATACTCAAATGCTTAGAGATAGGCTCTTTCTCTGACTGTAGCTTGCACTGAGTGGTCGTTTCCATCTTTGTCAAATAAATGACAGCAGCTACATTTACACACCGAAGGCCCACCATGCCTTAGAAAATTCAAACCACATGGGTGGGACAGAGAGAGGCTTTGATAACTTCTGGGGACGAGGTTTTCTGGGAAATGGACCTAAATTCCCCCAGCAGGTAAGATTTGGCAATCGCTCTGGACAGCCTTGTTCTAGCCAGCTTCTTGTTTACTCGGTAATTTACTGAATTTATGGCCGTCTGCTTCCCAGGTCAGTGGTTCCCAGCCCGGTTGCACGGTATAACCACCCGGTGAGGTTTTTTTAGTCCCTATGCTGAGACCCAGACCAATCACATCAGAACCTCCGATGGTAAGGCCTGGGCATTGGTAATTTTTTTAAAACTCCCCAGGTGATTCCAACATGCAGGATCGATGACCCCTGGCCTAGACCATAGAGGGTGACCATATTCAGCAGACTTTTATTCTATTCATACAAAACTGTGTGGTTCACTAACGCAGCAAAATCTATTCTCTTCAGGGCCCCAGCAGATTGTGGGCAGGCACAGGAAGAGAGAGTGCAACCTCAGGGCCACACAACAGGTTTCCCTAAAAAAATAATTTATAATTTGGACATCAGTTCCAGACTCAAGGAAATACCTGTCTTCCTCCGCCTCCGCACATTTTTCACTCTCCTATGAACATAGTTTCTGTACACTTGTCACATTATCTTACCAACGTTCTAAACAATTTCAATGCGGAAAAAGAAGTTTAGAACTCTGATCTCGCAGTTAAATAAATCTCAGAATTTGAGGTTAATGATAAATACTCAAGCATGGTGAGTGATGTTGGGTGTAATTTCCCACATTATTACAATAGCAAAACTGTAACCTCCTTTTCTCCTTGTGAGTCAGCTCAGGAACCCGCTGTGTTAATTTAGAGAAATGCTTAATCCTTGGGGCAAAATGTATTCCAAAGAGGTAGTCACGGCAAGTTCACATGAGATTTTTTAAAATCAATGAAATCTGAGAATACGTTCTATCACCACTGATTATAACCATGTATTTCCCTTCTGGGAAAGAAATACCATGAATCCTTGCATTCCCGGCTACATTATATGTATATGTAAATCAATATAACTGCATGATACATATGTATCTCAGTACAATGTTGTGTGAGTTTAAGGTATACAAGGTGTTAATCTGATACATTTATATATTACAAAATGACTGCCACCATAGCATGAGCTAACACCTCCAACACACCACATTAATTACCACTTCTTTTTTGTGGTGAGAACATTTAAGATCCACTCTCTTGACAACTTCCAAGTATATAATACGATATATTAGCATTAATCAACACGCTGTACCTTAGATCCCCAAAACTGTCAATCTCATAACCGGAAGTTTTTATCCTTTGATCAAAATCTCTCCATGTCCCTCGAATTTCCTCTCAGCTCCTGGTAACACCACTCTGCTCTGCTGCTCTGAGTGTAGCTTTTTTAGACTTCACATATATGCGATATCATATTGTATTTGTCTTTCTGTCTGGCTTATTTCACTTAGCCTAATGCCCTAAAGCTTCATCCATGTTATGTATATGGCAAGATTTACTTCTTTCTCGTGGCTGAATAATATTCCGTTGCACACCGCATCTTCTTCATCCATTCACCTGTGGACGAATACTTAGGTCATGTCCCTACCTTGTCTACTGTGAATAATGCTGCAATCAACATGCAGTGAAGATATCGCCTCAAGATCCTATTTTTACTTCCTTTGGTTATACACCCAGAAGTGGGATTGCTGGATCATTTGGTAGTTCTACTTTTAATGTTTGGGGGGAACCTCCGTACTACTTTCAATAGTAACTATACCAATTTACATTCCCACCAACAGTGCACACGGCTTCCCTTTTCTCTACCATCTTGCCAACACCTGTTATCAGTTACCTTTTTGATACACAGATTATTCTTTCATGGAGAAATGATACTGTTTGTGAAACCAGGTCTCTCCTACCTGCTTCAGGCAGCATCTGTTGAATTATTCCAGAGAAATCGTTAGCAAGTTAATTTGTACCTTGCTATTATATATATTTCATTTGTATTGATTTTAGTTTAAATATTATCTACTGACCATTTCAGAAGGTAGAAAATAACCCTCACACATAATATTTAAAAAAAAAAACAAACTAGCTTACAGATAGCATGCGAAAATTTGGATGATAAATTCCTATCGGAGGTGGAAGGAGGGAGCCTTCTTGTGAACAAACTCTGAAAAAGGTCAACATTCATGAAAATATGACTACTTCAACTACCTCAGAAAAAGAGCAGTTCTATACACTCGTGTTTCCCTTCTTCAAGTTCTCCTACCACTTCGGCACAATGAAATGCCAAGAGTTTTGGGAGCCCACCAGACACATGATCATATCCTCATTCTGTTAATCACCCCTGACCATCTCGAGAAACCACCAGTGGTCTCTTGGTCTCTGTCTGCCTTGGTCCAAATCTGTGTTAGAAGCGTGAAACGCTTGAAAAGCGTGAAAAGCACCCAGCAATCACGGGCAGGAGACGATCAGGTTGGGGCGGCGGGGAGCTTCATTGTTGGTCCTCCCAAGATAAATCGGCTGCTAGTCAGCCTACAGCAAAGAGATCAAGAGACCAGCAAATGAAGTTACAGATAATAAAAGATCTACGAAAAGTTACCCCAGGATTTCCAGTCAAGTGCTACCCTCTCACTAACTCCGAGAATAGAATTAGGGAAGCCACATCAGTTTTGGGGGGAGAGGGTGCACTCATGGCTTTGGAATGTGTTGGTTTCGTGGTCCGTGTTGGAATATGCTGTTGGTAAAAATGAGCAGCTACAGTCATCAAAACCCAAGATGGGACTCATTGTCAAGAGGTTCGGCCTCTTTAGAAACAAGATGGGATAATTTATAAGCACATTCACGTCCAATAATTTCCTCCTCAAACTATAAAAAGAGGCAGACATCCACAAAAGACACAAACATGCCATCACCTAGTTCTAGATCAATGTCACTCATTCATTGGCTCATCCATTCATTCATTCATTCCAGGAATGCCCGACAGCTTCAGACATCAAACTTGCTAAAATCCTTTCTGAAATTTTAGTCTTTCAAGCAAACCATGCCACTGTTATGAACCAACTAAGCACAGATCTAAGAAAACCAAAAGCCTAAAACTCTAGAAATCCTAAAATATCTATTTCAGTCATGATTAACACAGACACATTTCAAATTTTACAAATGTTTCTGTACTTTTTTTTTTTTTTGGTAAAAATTCCTTTTGCTGCCTTTCTTGCTCATCATTCTCACCTAACAATCCCCATACCACATTGCTTTCGATTGGACAGTTCTGTCTGCATTGAATACCTAAAATTCACCTGAAGAGTCCTTTCTTCTCAGAAGCAACCCTGTCCTCTTTTCCCTGGACCAGGAGGAGAAGCTTCCTGAGCTTAAGTTAAGAAACTGACCTTGTAGTCTTCCTGCTTCCTACTTCCATGTTCCTATGACCACAGAAACCTGCATCCCTTCGCGCCTCTTTGGGGCCAACAGATCCTGGAGACTTCATCCCAGATGCCACACACACACATACACACACACATAAATCCCCACTCTGCTCTGGCCACAAATGACCAGTTTTGCCATGGAGATGAAGCTGAGAGCCCATCCAGTCATCAAGACTCTGTCCTGGTCCCCTGTGTTTCTTCACAACATGGAAGCACTTCATGGTTCTAGCCTTACCATCAGGCACCTGAGGCCATGGTCCATCCACACCCATTCTGCAGGGCCCTCCCAGCACTGCAGACTCATAGGCAAAGCAGCCCCATCAGAATGGAACCAGAGGGACCAGAGTGAAAGAGGATACATAATGGAGAGAAAGTGTCTCCTCTGGGCCTTCCCCAGAGAATAAAACGTAGGAATTTGCTCCATTGTGGAGCACAGATAGCAATGGCTTCAGTGCTCAGAGGGCAGTCCCACTCTGCCCCTGGCCCACTCAGTGGTCTTGAGGAAAGCTCTCGATTCTTCACCTCTAGAGGTAGAATGATAACCCTACCTGTACCTTCAGGGAAGGATGTGGGAGAAGCTCCAGTCCCTGCAGGGCTCCCCAGCACCAAGAAGACCCTCAGGACACACAAGTGGCCCACACTGCAAGGCCAGAGTTCTCATCTGGAAGCCAGAAGTGGCAGGGCCCTTCTGCTGTTTCTTTTCTGCCTTCCTTTTGGTTGCTGACATTTGATTCAGTCTCAAAACTAGACTGTAAACTGTTGCTCATTTTCTAAATCTTTCTATTTTCCCTCCCACCTCCTCTTCCTCTTCCTCTCAGGGGCACCAAGCACAGGACTTAGCTTAGACCAGACATGCAATAACGATTTGCCAAAATGATCAGATAATTTAGTAAGATGTGATAATGACACACCTTACTAAATAACAAGGAGATAATGGAGAAAGGCCCTTGTAAGCTGAGTTTTCTCTCTGGGAGAGGGAGAATGTGTATTAGTGGTACATCTCTATGGCCATGTTTAGACTAAGCTTTTTTCTTTTTTAAGATTTTATTTATTTATTTGACAGAGAGAGATCACAATTAGGCAGAGAGGCAGGCAGAGAGAGCGGGGTTGGGGAGCAGGCTCACTGATGAGCAGAGAACCCGAGGCGGGGCTCGATCCCAGGATCCCGAGATCATGACCTGAGCTGAAGGCAGAGACTCCCACTGAGCCACCCAGGCACCCTAGACTAAGCTTTTGTCACTTGTCACACACACAGGAATTCAGGGCTGGACAAGAGAGTGAAGTATCCTAGGTGCCAGCCAGCCCTCTACCAGATGCCACCCGTGTCACTAACTCTTGTGGGAAATACAATGACTTCTCCCTGTGATATTCATCATCCAGGTGGTCTACATGGTAAGATTTTTACAGACTCTGCCACCATCTTTCCAGCCCATGACTGAAGACTACCTGAAATTCAGAATAAAATCCAGTGTCTTGACAGTGGCTCCAAATGCCCATAGTGATCTGCCCCCTGCCCCTGTCTCCAAGCTCACCTCTAACCCCCTCCACACACTTGGCCAGCCCAGTACATATCTTCTTTTGCTCCTCCAACAGGGCTCTACACTGCCGTTCCCTCTGCCCTCCACCTGTGTGCCTCAGAACCCCTGCTCCTCTACCAGGACCCCTATCACCAGGCTAAGACAGATCTCAGCTCACCATCTTAGCACCAGCCTGTCTCTTTCATGGTGCTAATAGCAACAGGTGTAACACATGCTGCTGCCCAGATGTTTTGTGTGGCCTTTGCCGGCAGCAGCCAAACTACCCTCACCCAATGTGGCATCCCATGGCTAGACACCCACCAAGGCCTCAAAAAACAATCACTGGTCAAACCAAAAGTTATGATCACAGTTTTTAAAACAATCCCAATACCACTACACACCTATTAGAATGGCCAAAATCCAGAACACCCACAACGCCAAATGTTGACAAGGATACAAAGCCACAGGAACTCTCATTCATCACTGGTGGGAATGCAACATGGCACAACCACTTTGGAAGACAGTTTCTTGATTACCATGCTATTCAGAAACTGTGCCCCTTGGTATTTGCATGAAAGAGTTGAAAATTTATGTCCACACAAGAACCTGAATATAGCTATTTATAGGAGATTTATTCATAATTGCCCAAATTTGGAAGCAACCAATATCTTATTGAGTAGATGCGTGAATAAATAAACCATGTACATCCAGATGGTGGAATATTATTAAGCGCTAAAGAGAAATGAACCATCAAGCCATGAAAAGACATGGAGGAGAAACTTAAATGCATTCTACTAAATAAAAGAAGCCAGTCTGAAAAGACTATACACCGCTTGATTCCAACTATATGGCATTCTGGATAAGGCAAAACTATGAAGACAGTAAAAAGATCAGTAGTTGCCAGGGGTTTCAGCTGGGAGTGGGGAGAATGAATAGGTAGACACAGAGGACATGTAGGGCAATAAAATACTCTGTATGATACCATAATGATGTATGCATGTTATTACATAACTGTCTAAACCCATAAACGGCACAACACTGATAGAGAACCCTACTATCAACCATGGGCTTTGGGTGATGACAATGTGTCAGTGTTGGTCCATCAACTGTAACTAATGTGCCACTCTAGGGTGGGGGACCATATTGATAATGGGGGAAGAACCTGTATGGGAAATCTCTATACCTTCCCCTCAATTCTGCTGTGAACCTAAAACTGCTGTCAAAAAATAAAGTCTAAATAAAGAAATCTCCATCATGAAATGAGATATGAAAATTTTAAAAACACACCGAGTTAACCTCTTCCCCCAAAAGACCGCAAAAGTCAAATAAAAACCACTTGGCTGGCATACCATGTTGACAAGCACATGGGGAAACATGCTCTCGAACATTCCCAGAAGTATTATCTAGTACAACTGGGTGGGAGGTGGATGGGCAGTTTTGAAATACATATCAAAATCACAAAGGCCCAAGTCTCTGACATGCAAATCCACTTCTAGGAATTTAGCCACTAAACACGCTTGTTTGCACTTCTGCAAAATGACACAGGCGAGGCTGTTATTCATTGCAACACTGGTTGTAATAGCAAAAGATTGGAAACAACTTAGAAGTCCAATGAAAGGTTAAAAATGCACCTCATTAGATGCAGATACAGAGCAGGGTGCAGAAGAGTATACACCATTAGTGTGTGTGATGGTAACTTTATGTGTTCATTTGACTGAGCCCAAATAGCTTGTGTGTCTCTGTGAAGGGGTCTCTGGAAGACCCAGGCCTTTGAGCTGAGTAAAGCAGATGGCTCTCCCCAGTGTGGGCGGGCAACATCCAATCCTTGAAAGTTGCAATAGAACAAAGAGGCAGAGAAAGATTGAATTCACTCTGCATGACTACTTTGAGCGGAGACATATATTTTCTTTATGTGCTCCTGGTTCTCATGCCATCAGACCTGGACTAGAATCTACACCTTTGGCTCTATAGCTCTTAGGCCCTGGAACTGGGCCACTTGCTTTCCTGGGTCTATAGCTTGTAGACAACAGATAACGGGACTTCTCAGCCCCCATAACCATGTGAGCCAATACTTTATAATCTCTTTTCTCTCTCTTTCTCAAAAGAGCCCGATGATATGCCCAATTTTACATATAAAACCAATAAGAGATTGATGTCTCTTTCTCCCATTGGTCCTGTTTCTCTGGAGAACCCAAATACAGTGTAGAAAAGGTAGAAAAAATAATTATTAACAGTTACTTAGCTACTTGTTGGTGAGAGAGAGGGAAAGAGGTGTCTGAGAAAAAGGGAGAGAAAAGACTTCACTGAATAGCCTTTTAAATTGTGTGTGATCTCTTCAAAAGTACACAAACTATATGTTATTTGTTGAAAAAAAAATTTTTAAGTAGGCTCCATGCCCAGCATAGGCTGGGCCCAGTGTGGGCTTGAACTCACCACCCTGAGATCAAGACCTGTGCTGAAGTCAAGAGTCAGATGCTTAACCAACTGAGCCACCCAGGTGCCCCTTGTTGAAAAATATTTTTGAATTCCAAAATCTTACTGAAAAGTTTAATAGCAAATTGTATAAAATACTATTTTAAATTATATTCTTATGCTTATCTTCTAACTATAACAACTAAACAAAGAGAAGATAGGTAAGCTTTCCAGGAGAAAACAGAGTCAGCCCCCTCTCCCAAGCTAGAACCTGCCTTACTCTGTCCCATCCTCCTTGGAGACATTCTTTGAACATTCTTGGTGTAGAATTGGGGGCTCAATGGTTAAAGTCTATAAGGAAAGTGTCCATTAAAGTCTATAAGGAAAGTGTCCTCATATATTAAACACTCAATGTGTCTAGGATGAAGTGATAAACTGGATAATCTTGCCAGGGAATGTTGGCCTGAAAATCAACTTCAGGTACCATTTCATAATGGCCCACATTGATTCAGAGAGACCAAGGCAGAGCACCCCACCTCTCCACAATCCCCCAGTGAGGGGATGCATTGACTGACTTTCCAGGCCTAGCACCTCCAAATGTAGCATTGGACTCAGCACTTTTGGATGAAGAACCAAGCATATAAGATCAGTATTCAACTGTCCAGACCAGTGCAGCATATAGGCTAGGAAGTTTAATAGACTTGGTATAGATTGATGGGGATCTCTCATCCCTAGCTCATTTCATCACTAATGGGACACTTACTGAGTTTCTAAGTCTCAGTGGGTTTAGTCCTTGAGCAGGTATAATGATAACCAATCTTTCAAGGTTGTGAAGAGATTAGACATAAGAACCTAGATCAGCATGTGTTCCTTAGTGGGAATGCAATAAATGGTGACTATGTACTCCTGACTGTACTCAGGTGAACAGCACAAACATCATCAGTGGTCCCAAACCTATGTGCCATTGTCTCTAGAGTTCAAGCAACCCTACCTTCACCAGCCTGTGGACTCTAAGTAAGACTGTGTCGTGAATCCCAGCTGTGCACTGACTACTGGTGTGACTTTGGGCACATCATTTCTCCATACTTCATCTTCCTAATCTGCAAAATAAGATCATAACAATGACTACCTTATACATGAGGCACTTAGAACCACATCTCGCATATAGTCAAGTGCTCTATTGAATATTAGCCATCATTATTATTTATTCAGTACCAAGTTCAAACCATTGCTAAGCATCAGTTAGGTTCTGATTCAACAGCTTAGCACCGAGCTGGGGATTGGAGTGAAACGCTGTAATGCATATCATACTCACACCAAGTCCATGAGACTCACACTTACAAGTTTATGATCTCCATTTTCCTGGTTCTACCCTTGACTTGTATTCATTTGCTTAATATTCATTAAGAGCTTTAAAGATTCACTCAACAAAAGGGGAAACCAACCCAAACGAAATTAAACAAAATCATCAATCTGCCACAGAAAATCTCCATTTCCAAAATCTTCTGTGATTCCTTTTTAAGAAATTCCTTTCCCTGAAGAATTAGGTAACAATGTTCCCAGTTCCGTTCTGTGGACTCATTCAAGAAACATTCATTGGGCCCCAATTGGTATCAGACCCCAGATGAGGCCCTAGAGAGAGTAACACGAATAAAATAAGTCCCACCTTTGAAAAGGGGAATGGAGCAAAGCAAGTGGTCAACGACAACGCAATAGAAGAAGGATGGCGTGTTGTCCTGCACATAAGTGAGATAAGCAAGCAACAAAATAGAAACCATCTTCAATGAAAAGTATCTCCGTGCGCTGCTAGAACATACCGAATGCTAGGGCTGACTCCAAGAACCAGGAAATAGATTGCAACACATACACACACACACACACACACTTTCCAAGTCTAGAGTTAGAACACATTGTCAAAATTTCAGCATGCAGCTTTCCAAACACTCCATACTTTATAAGGTGAGAGTATAAATAAATTTCATAAGAACAAGCAATCGTAATTGTATTATTTTATATTTTTCATTTTTCTTCTATTCAAAGAACATTCCTCTGTCTCATCTCTGTTCCCAGTACAATCGTGTGGTGGGATGAAACGTAATTTAATTTAAATTTAATTTTACGTAACTTAATTTTAACTTAAATTCTTTAAATTTTATAGACAAAAAGGAAATAACTCGTAAAGACTGAGTTTTGCCCTGGGTTGTTCAAATCAAAGCAAAAGCATCCAATTCCCCACACTCTCAGCAGGCCTGCTGAGCGACATCAAATGAGGTCAAAGTCCCCAGAAATTAGGTTGGCATAAGTTACTGTAAGAAATGATTGCTTTGATGTGCACAACCAAAAAAGACAAGAATCTGAACCCAAAGGGGCAGAATAGGAAATGGAAAGGTCTTACAAAGGGTTCCCTTAAAGCAAATGGAGACGACAAAAATAACCTTTGCCAGTTATCGGATCAGCACATTTATTAAAAAAAAAAAAGCCAAAACCCAATGTTGGTGAAAGTGTGGTAAAATGGTATTCATGCAGTGCTGGAGGGAGCGTAAATTAATAGCACTTTCCTACATTAAATTTAGTGGCAGGGATCAAGAGCTTCAAAAATGCTCATGCCCTTTGACCCTACTCCACCTAGGAATCTAATCCAAAGAAATAATCCAGAAGAGACACAAAGTTTTCATTATAAGTATGTTAGTTTTGTACTGTTGATAATAGAAAATACGCCGATATCTACCAACATGACTTAATAAATTCTCTGTAAAAGGTGATCAAACAATTTAGCGTTTATCTCACCATGATAGGTTTCTATCTCTCATCTGATTTACTGATCTATCTGTCCTTTATTTGATTTCTGACCGTGAGGATATGCTAGTTCTGTCAGTTTTGCAAGGGATGTTTTGGAAGCAAATTTCAGCCGTTCCTCAACCATGCCGGGCAAGGTTTTCTCCTAAGTAAGTGAGCAGGCATGTGCCCAGAAGGTGTTATGGGAAAGACAATTAGCAACCACCTACTGACTTGAGAAAGTCCATAAGCATCTCTTTAAATTCATCACCAGAATTAGGAAGATTAAGTTCATCTCAAGAAGTGCGCCCTGCTCCTTGTGGGCAGCATTATCTTCTTCCTTTCCTCAAAAGATTCACGCATTTCCAGAGAGCACAAACCCTCCCTTGGCCTCTAGCACATGCGGTGGTCTCCAGCGGCCCGTGGGCGGGTAGTGGGATTCACAGACCAGCTTCACCATCTGAAAATATCCCTCCCTAACCCAGCTCCCCGCACAGCACCAACTAGCATTTTGCACAAAAGTAAGGAGTTATAAATTGAATTGAACTGAATTGAACAGGAAACCTCATTTTACTCTCCTTTTTGTGTTTTCATTTCCTATCTTCAATCTTCCAGATTCTGTGCCATTTTCTTGTTCTCTCCCACAGCAATGCTACTGAGAGCATTATGGAAGCCAAGCATGTCCAATAAAGAAATATCGGACAATCACCTCTTCTGAGAATTTTCCTTACAGCTCTGGGTATCACATTTGTAAAGCCTCGGGGGGAAAAATGCTATGCTTTTATTATTTTTTTTAATTTTATTTATTTATTTGACAGAGAGAGAGATCACAAGTAGGCAGAGAGGCAGGCAGAGAGAGGAGGGGGAAGCAGGCTCCCTGCCGAGCAGAGAGCCAGATGCGGGGCTCGATCCCAGGACCCTGAGATCATGACCTGAGCCGAAGGCAGACGCTTAACCCACTGAGCCACCCAGGCGCCCCAAAAATGCTATGCTTTTAAAATGATATTTTAAGCCCTTACTGGAAGAAGCACATACAAGCCTTGCTAGAATAACACATTTTAACTTTAATTGCAACCAATAGGTGTCTGTTAATAATAAGGCAATGCCTTCAGTAAAACATCGGGCCAGACTGTGCCCCTCTTAAACTGACAAAGCTTAATGCACATTGATCAAATAAATCCAAATTCTAACATCAGCAACAACATTTTTAAAAGATTTTCTTTATAATACCCTTCACTTAAACCTCAGATTTACCAAACGTCATGCAACTATTTATGGCTCAAAAGCAGTATATAGTTATAAAATATATTTCCCATTATCTTTCATGGCTAATCTTCCATAGAATAAAACATACATTATCATAGGCAATCCTTTAGTATGACTCCCAAACACATCTTAAGGTTAAATATGCCTACAGGGCCACATAACTACAAGAAATTCTTAAAATCCTGTTTTCGACAAATAGCATAACACCATCAGCTTTGTCAAAGTCCGCTTGTTCCTCTTACATCTTCCGTCCGTGTAGAAGTAAGCGAAAAGAAAACGAGGAGGAACTGTGGGAACAAAAACCAGAAGTGCAATTAATCATCTTACCATCTCCTTTCTTCATCGTGGGGACATTTGGGGATGGCTGGCCTTGCAGGAGACGGTGGCCTGGAGGGTAAGCCCACAGCAGTCTCTTCCCCCAGATAAGCCAGCTGAGTTGACGTGGGTTCTTAAAAACAAAAGTGCATTCTGAAGTCAGCCCTGGAGAGACTTGCTAATTCCCCTTTTCTTTTCCCAAAGAGCCTTGGGTCTGGTCCGTGCAGCACGGGAGGGTCCCTCACGTCTTGTCAGGCGACCCAGTTCTGCCTCGGGTGAGAGAAAGGAGACTCTGAGTGACGTGTGTGTCAGAGCCTATGGGGGCTTTAATCCTCAGCAGTGACACATGTGGGGAGCTATGAACAGGAAACTCAGAGCTGGGCAGACGGCCAGAATCATTCCGAAAACGTGCCAAACCCTTACGAAATACCAACACGCTTTACCGCACACTCGCATCGAATGCTTCACAAGCCTGTGTCTCTCTCCTCATGTGACTTTGTGTTAGACCTAGACAAGGCTTGCCAGCATGTCCAGCCCGGCAGGGGTCCCATCAGCAGGTGGGTCAAGGCCAGGACGAGGGGCTCACACTCTCTCCCTCGGCTGCCAGCCTCCCAGTCCTTGTAACAATAGCCACAGGCGAGAGCCTGGAGGACCTTTCGGTTCCTTTTATCTTTCAGCCCCGGGGCCCCTTCCTGATGTGCCCATTCACCTGCCACAAGCCCTGGGAACACGGCCAGGGTCTCTTGTCAGCGTCCTGGAGGTGGGAGACCCACTGATCACCCCTGGGCTTGGGGTGATCCCTAGGCAGGAGGGGAGAGGAGGGCTGTAGCCAGAGCCTTGGCTCCCACTGCCTCTCTTCTCTCTCTCCTTTGGCCCCTCCTATGCCCCGCATTCTGATTCCTATTTTCCGCAGGACACAGGGTCCAGTTTTTCACAGTGCTACTCAAAAATCTGCAACAGAGCAAACCTCCCCCGTTGGCCTTCAGGTTCCCCCCATGAGCCTTGTTCTTACTGCCCTTCGCAAGAACCACTTGGGCTGTGCCCATCTGGGGGGCCACCCACCGATTCGGAGAAGACGCATCTCAAACTTGTTTCTCACTTGCTCTGTAGCCACCACCTTCCCACTATCTCCTCCTCCTCTTGAATGTGATAGCACCCACATGTGCATTCCCCCCATCCTCATTGTCCCACTCCCCATATTTTTTATCTTTACTTACCATTCACTGAAGCGTACCCCCCAACTGCGTCCTGGGGTGATTCTTCCTTCCCTGCACCGGTGTTGTGCCTCTGTGATAACAACAGACAGCAAGAGTGGCCACTTATGTGTCAGATGTTTTTCTAGGACATTTAAATTTTTTAGACCCATTTTAGAAAACGTGTAGAAAAAAGTCAACACCTTCCTCAAGGTCCCTTACCCAGACAGGGTGGATCCCAGATGAGCCCGTCCAGTATTGCTCTTCACGTCTTACCTGGAATTGGTGCTGTTTGTTTTGGGAATGTATGTACTCGGGGACAAGGCAGTTTCCTCACGCATGGTGGTATCCTTTCCAGAAGGTGTCCCGGAATGCCTTCCCATTCTGGGTAATTGCCAAATGGCCATGATTAATTGGTACATTAATTAAATTTAATTGAGAGACCAAATGTTCTACTTTAGCCATGGGCAGGGATTTTAACAACATTAAGAATAAGCAGAATGGTATTGAGGCTTAAAGCAACATTCTTGCAGTAGCTTTGCTGACATTTTTAAAACCTATCGAAAATGTGAGCATTCAGGGGCGCCTGGGTGGCTCAGTGGGTTAAAGCCTCTGCCTTCGGCTCAGGTCATGATCTCAGGGTCCTGGGACTGAGCCCCGCATCTGGCTTTCTGCTCAGCAGGGAGCCTGCTTCCCCCTCTCTCTCTGCCTGCCTCTCTGCCTGCTTGTGATCTCTCTCTCTCTGTCAAAATAAATAAATAAAATCTTTAAAAAAATATAAAGAAAATAAAATGTGAGCATTCAGATTTAGGCCATATGGTAAATCAACAGATTGTTAAAGACATAACCCCAGTGAGAAAGCTGAGAAGACCCTCGAAGCTCACAGTGAACTTGCCACTTTTCCTCCAATGCGGAGTAGACCTGAGCGTTGAGGGACGAACTCCATCCCCAACTCTAGGGTTGGCCCCACTGTCTGAGCCACCCTTCCTTCCAGAGACGTCGTGGGATGGCCACAACAGGGCAAAGCCAGGCACCACACGGCATCCTCCTGGCCCTAGCAAGGGGCAGTCCACTGAGAGGAAGGCTTGGGGCTTCCACCGATGATGGTAGGAAGCACCCCCTTAAAGTTGATATGAGAACCCTTCTTAAGATGACAGAAATGAGCTTAAGAAAGAAGCCCACACACAAGGGAGGGGTTTCCAGAGAATACAAAGAAAGTGCTAGAAACGGATCCAACTCATATTATCTCTGGAATGCGCAGTGATGAGAGCCAACATCTACCTTTTGGTGTTGCCACATCAGCCAAGCTGGGTTTTTGAAGTGTCCTGACTTACACGGACTCCCGTGGAGCATTGGGACCATTGGTAGCTGGGGAGCCAGGGAAGGGGCATTTCAGAGGAAGGAGGCTGACCCCTTTTCCTCTGCACAAGCAGTTTGCCCTCTTTCTGCCGCCAGTTCCTCCCTGCTCCTCTGTCTCCTCCCATCCCTCTTCCCCTCCTCTGCTCCCTCTGCTTCCTTCCCTCCTCTTCCTTGGCCTCCTTCTTCCCCCTCTTTCCTCTCCTCCCTCTCCATCTCCTCCCACTCTTTCCTCCCATAAAGAAAGAGAGAACACCAACAGAGAGACTCTGAGTGGACAAGAAGAGGCCAATTAGGAGAGAAGCAGGCGCAGTTAGCAGTGGTTTGCAGCTTCCAAACAAACACCAACTCATGAGCTCCTGGACACAGCTCTTAGGCTCTTTGAAACACACTAGCAGCTTCCGGGGCTGCTGGCCAAGGAATGACTGATGCTGGAAGATAAATGATACTTCATTCCAAAGATGCTTCTGGAATCGGGGTGCCTGGGTGGCTCAGTGGGTTAAAGCCTCTGCCTTTCGCTCAGGTCATGATCTCAGGGTCCTGGGATCGGGCCCCGCATCGGGCTCTCTGCTCAGCAGGGAGCCTGCTTCCCCCTCTCTCTCTGCCTGCCTCTCTGCCTACTTGTGATCTTTCTCTCTCTGTCAAATAAATAAATAAAATCTTAAAAAAAAAAAAAAAGATGCTTCTGGACTCTCACTGGATGCGAGACTCTCTTCTAAGCATTTTGGAATTAGTAAAAAAGACCTAGAAGAACCAGCCTTGGCCCCAAGAAGCTTACTATCTGGTAGAGATTTGGCTGCAGACGCAACAATGGGCTTAACCCACCATAGGTATTTGCCTCCCAAAATAGGAGTTTGTGACCCCACCTTTTTCTCTGATCGGTTTTGTTTATCATCTTCTCTAAACCTCCAGTGAAGGGGAGAGATTTCATTTCAAGGACTTTTCTGACCCTCTTTCCCACTCCAAACATTTTCTTCTCCCTTCCTCTTTCAGCTTCCCAGCAAGGAGAAAAAAATGTCAAGAATCTACAATGTTTAGTTAACATGCGTGAACATGCATGCGCGCACACACACACACACGCACACGCACACACACACACACACACACACACACACACACACACCTCTGCCTGGGATTTCTCAATTGCTTAGTTCCTCCACAGAGTTCAAAAAACAAATAGTCATAGTTGGCAACAAAAATTCAATACCAGAAGTTAATGGAAAATCTCCAAGCTCCAGGATCCTTTATAAATGCTGGAGCATAGAACTCACTGAGCCAAGCCCAGAGCGCCTACTATTCAAGCTATAGAAAATGTCATTATGATACACTGATCTCTGCAGAACCCCGGAATGTTCTGTATTTATTCTTAAGAGGTCAGAAACAACTCATGTCCTTTCCCAGAATATTCTTAAGAAAAAGTCTACACATTCAGGATTGACTTGCATTTAAGAGTATCTTTATTTTTTTTTAGTAGAGTTTATTTTATTTTATTTTAAGATTTTACTTATTTATTTGACAGAGGGGAGAGAGATCACAAGCAGGCAGAGAGGAAGGCAGAGAGAGAGGGGGATGCAGGCTCCCTGCAGAGCAGAGAGCCCAATGCGGGGCTCGATCCCAGGACCCTGAGATCATGACCTGAGCTGAGGGCAGAGGCTTTAACCCACTGAGCCACCCAGGTGCCCCAAGAGTATCTTTAATGTGTTTGTAATTCATGTGTTTCCTACACAGCAATTGATGAGAGAGGAGAATATGAAGAAGCATGTGTGTGGGTGTGTGGGTGAGCACGGGTGTGGGTGCACGTGTGCGTGTCTATGTGCATGCATGACCGTACCCGGAATCTAACCTTGATTCTCCCGCCATAGGCTGTGAGTCCTTAAGGAAGGGTAAACCTCTGTTTTATAGACCAGCAATTTTGCAATTAAATGGACACTGACCTGGGCCCCAGGAGCCCTGAAGGAAGGAAACTGCTTTAACTTCTTCATGCACCTTTGGGGAAATCACCTCTCTGGACTTCAGTTTCTATATCTGGAGAAAAAAAATGCAGGGTAGTCTAAGTCCTTGTGACATAAAGTATAGACATAGGCCAAAAGCATCACCAAGGAATAGGTCAGAAATACAGAATCTCAGGTCCCTACCCCACAACTACTGAATCACAATCTGCATTTTTTAATAAAAGTGCCCAGGTGACTCATGTACATATTTGGGTTTGAGGAGCCCTGGTCTGCATGATCGCTGAAGTACCTTCCAGTGACACATTCTGTTAGCTTAACCTTTGTTCCTTTAAACAGGAAAATTAACACATCGTGCCAAGTGGCCGCCTTGTAACCTTTGTGGTTAAGCCCTGGGAGAATCTGGTTTGATACTTGCATGTTGATTTACTTGCATGTTGATCCTGCTCCAGGCAACCGACATAAAAACATCAGATTGTCCCCATGACCCTTCCAGACCACCAAGTCACGTGGTGTCTTCCAGCTTCCTACCAAAACTCTTAGGAGAAGGCCATCCTTTAATATTTCATACGTCTAGAGAGCTTCCTCATCCATCACTGAGTCTGAGGGATTTTGCAAGTAGAGATTAGTGAACAGGAAAGATTTTAGATGAATTATTACAGAGCTACTCTTTTAGCACTTAATGAAACCATGATCACTAAGAGAAAACATGACTTGACTAAGAATCAGCCAAGCCTGGTGAGGTTCATTCAATCTGTTTGATGGGGTTATAGATGGGGAGATTATGCAGAACGCTGCAGTCTTAATGAATCGAAAGCTCAAGGAAGCACTTGCAAACTTCGTTTTTTTGTGTGTGAGCAAAATGAAGAATACAGTTGGTAGAACTGGATACTTTCATAAACACCCACGCTCCATGACAAATGGGTCCACCTGAAGAGTTGTCTCTGGTGGAAAACCTCAGGGGCCCTATTTGGTCCCTCCTAGGAAAATGGCAGCCAGGCTGGGTGTTCACATGGTCATGGGTGACCCACCAGCTGTGGGAAGGAAAGAGTAGAGGAGGATGAGGGGAGGGAGGATTGGAAGGAATACATTTCCCCCCTAACCCCCACAAAAGCAAATTCAAGTTTAGAAAGCAGAACTGGAAGAAACTGAAGCCAAAAAAATTAGTAAGTGAGCATTGGCAAGAAGAGCCAGAGAGTGTAGAGGTGGATTCTGGTGATATTTCCAGAGGCCATGAATGAAAGAGAGAAGGTCATAAAGCCAAGTCAGAGGCTGGAGGCAGAGCTGGTGGGCCCAGTGCAAGTCCCTGCAGCCTAGGGCAAAGCTGGCATGTTTACATGATGGGGGACCCCGAGGTAGAATGGACTGAAAATTCACTAAGTGAGTAAATCAGGAACCCAAAAGATCCCACTAGGAGGGAACCACAGGGCTGATCTAACAAAACAAAATTCAACAGAGACAAAATGTAAAACCCTGTTCTTTATTCCCACACCTAATTTTGTAATTACAGGACAGGGTACATGAAAAGCAGAAGCATTCGTGGAAAACAACAAAAACCAAACAAATGTGGAGGATCTTAATCAACTAAGACGTCCTTGATGAATCCTGAGTGCGATCAGAGACTGCATGCTGAACTGCCCTGGTGGAAGCGTGACTTCTAACACAAGGGAGGCTGGTCACTCTCAAGATCAATATCCAGAACTGTGTTTTCTAAACATGTTCCCATCTTGGCACTTACAAAATGATAATGAGGGCTTTCCTGGACTTTGAAGGCCATCTAGGCTCTTCTGTTGGCCCATAAACCAACGAGATTGATAGCAGCACACCTGGAAACCATCAGTCCAGGCCAGGGGCGAAGGTATCCTGCCCCAGAGAATTAGTATCCATTCCCAGAGATGGAACTAGGACAATGGGACAGGAAGTTCTGGAGGCCAATATAAGAAAGACCTTTGTAACAGTAGAGCTTTTAGCAATGAAATGGGCCAAATCCAAAGATGTTGTGTGTGCCCTATCCCTGAACTACTCAAACAAAGGCCACTTGTGGGGGTAGGGGGTTGGGCATGAACATCTAAAAGGACTCCCTTCTACCATCTCTTCTTGGCCCTCGGATTTTTCTTTCAATTTGTAGATTGGTTTGGTTTGGTTTGGTTTGCTCTCATGGCAAATCACTGTTAGGCAGGGCATTTTCTCACCATTCACACACTGAAATAGGAAACTGGGGCTAGGAAGGGCAAATAAAAGTCTAGCACTTATTTTTTTTTAAGATTTATTTATTTATTTAAGAGAGAGAGACAATACACATGAGCAGGGGAGAGGCAGAGAGAGAGCGATTGAAGCAGACTCCCCACTGAGCACAGAGCCCAACACACAGCAGATCATAACCTGAGCTAAAATCAAGAGTCAGATGCTGGGGAGCCTGGGTGGCTCAGTTGTTAAGCATCTGCCTTCAGCTCAGGTCATGATCCCAGGGTCCTGGGATCGAGCCCCACATCGGGCTCCTTGCTCGGCAGGAAGCCTGCTTCTCCCGCTACCATTCCCTCTGCTTGTGTTCCCTCTCTCGCTGTGTTTCTCGCTGTCAAATAAATAAAAATCTTTAAAAAAAAAAAAAAAAGAGTCAGATGCTTAGCTGACTGAGGCACCCAGGCACCCCCCCCAAGGCTAGAATTTAGATCTACAGACTTCCACTCCTTTTCTCATTTTCTCTCTAGCTGTACACTTTTGTTTTCAGTTCTTCCCGTGAATAAGGAATTCACTGTCTTTAATATGGTAAGATGGTGTATTACTTGTACTCATTATATGTCAAGTTCTAAATGAGGTCCAGCCCAGTAAAAATGTCTGACTTCTTGGGCCATTTTTCAACAGTAAGTGAAACTATTTTGTCTTAGTTGTTCTTTGATGGAAGTTAATACTGTTACTAAATCTGTAGGAAGGTTCAAAAAGTTCTGATTACTACAGATTTTTTTAAGTAGTTTTGTTATTTTATATATATATATATAATATATATATATTATATATAAATAGCCACAATACAGAAGATAGGGGAAATAAAGTTCAGAAAGTCCTTCCACGATCTTGCTACCTATTTCCAAATCATTGTTAGCATTTTAGAATATTTCCATCTCTTTTTTTCTATGCACATACGCTTGTGTAACCTCTTTCTCTCTCTCTAAGTAAACTGTGCCCAATGTGGGGCTGGACTCATGACCCTGAGATCAAGAGTCATATGTTCTACCAACTGAGCCAGCCAGGTGCCCCTCTTTGTAATCTCTTTCAATTTAACATTCCATCACAAGCAGATTGTGTGCTATTATATGGCTTTCATAGTTAGCATTTTTAGTACAAAATATTCAAGTAGTGCATACCACCTCTTATTCTGACACATTTCCCCTTCTCTGAAGTCCCTTTACAAGTAGTTTACATAGTTCCCTTTGCGGCTTTTGTTTTACATTTAAAAATTAAACAGATTTTGTGCACACACTGCATTTTAAAAGTCTGGATGGATGAATAGCTCATGTCATTCACAGTGGTTATTTGGGAAGGAAGGAATTGCCAATAATCCAGGAGTGTTTTCCTCTTCATATTTTTCTGTACATTGTAGATATCTTACCAAGAGTCTGTATTACTTCTAATAGAAACTTCAAAAATCTAGAGTATGAATTAAAGGCTCAGTCACTATAAATGGAGCACTCATGTTCTCCTGCCCCTCTGATCTGATACTTACAGGAATCACAAACACCACGGCATTCAGTACAAGGAAGTCAATAGATCATGTATTATTTTAACTCTCTTAACATCAGAAGCCATTATGAAGTGCCTTGGGGGGGGTGCCTGTGTGGCCAGAAAATATCATTTTCCATATTTATTATTCTCATAATTAATTAATTATTGATTATCTCATTAATTAATTAATTAATCTCATAATTAAATGATTAAATCCTCATAGATGAAGATTTCATGAGCAAAAACACATTCATTTTCCAGCTTACTGCCAATGTGGTTTTGGTCATAGAAATCATAGAAACAAGGTCCAAACATACCTATTGGTTAACAAAAGGCTGTGAGACTACATTCAGTTCTTGACTCAATTTCAAACCCTGATGTTCTTTTTTTTTTTTAAAGGTTTTATTTATTTGACAGAGAGAAACACAGTGAGAGAAGGAACACAAGCAGAGGGAATGGTAGC
>CM053610.1:47623529-47661316 GCA_028646535.1 Procyon lotor
AAAAAAAAAAAAAATCTCTTTCATGTCTCTATTCAATATGTTTAATCTTTAGCATCTCAAACATGTGGAATATAGTCATAATAACTGTTTTAATGTCCTTGTTTATTAATTCTATAATCTGTGTTATTTCTCATAGTTTTGACTGACTCATCTTCTCATTATGGGTTGTATTCTCCTGCTTCTTCATGCTTGGTTGTTAAATTTTATTTTATTTAAGTAGAATTGACACATGATGTTACATTAGTTTCAGGTGTGCAAAATAGTGATTCAACTTCTCTCTGCAGATGTTAGGCTCACTACAAGTGTAGCTCTCATCTGTCACCATACAATGCTATTAAAATATTGACTACATCCCCTATGCTTGGTAGTTTTTACCTGGATGGTAGACACTGTGAATTTCCATTGTGAGTTAGACCTAATAGACATATACAAAAAACTCTTCCCAACAACAGCAAAAGATATGCTTTTCTCAACTGCACATGGAATGTTCTCCAGGATGGAGTATGCATTAGGTCATAAAGTAATCTATACATTTAGAAGAATCAAAATGATATAAAGTATGTTCTCCAATCACAACAGATAAAAATCAAGAAAGAAATGGGAACCACACTGAACCCCCATCAGCCCAAGTGAGCTCCCATATGACTGCAGCCCCAGGTGACATCACGTCACGTCGAGTAGAATGGCCTGACCGACCCCAGCCCACCCACAACCTCAGAGGAGAAGACAAAATGGTGGTTGTTTTACTGGACTTGGCAGGAGGAGGTGGGGGGAGATTACGCAGCAATAGATAATTAAGACAGCCAACAAAAGTCTTAATGTTTGAGCCTCTTTGAAAATTATTAAATTCAAAACTAAATTCAAACACCAAACCTCAAGTCTTATGGTGAAGTTGGGGACCATTTGCGGGTCATCACTAATCAAATAAAAAGAGCATGGGGCTGAGAGTGAGGCAGCTGGGTTGAGAATTGACTGAGCTACTTGTAAGCTGTTTGACTTTGTAAGTCACTTGACCTTTTGCTTCTCCATCTTCTCATCATATAGTTAACACTGATTTTAAGGGGGTTCTGAGGAAGACTGAACAAAACCATATAAAAAAAGCTTTTTTACTGGGTAAGGTAGGGTTGCATTTTGCCTCTCCCCTTTTCTTTGAGCTTAGAGATTGTTGACCATGAACCATGGCTTTTCAAAAGAGAAGCGCTATTGTCTCCTGCCTTGAATGGCAAGAAGATGTGAGATCTAGGCTATTCCTGAGGTAATATTTTATCCATTTGACATCCAAGAAAGAGTTCTCAGGGTGGTTCGTACGTGTTCAGACTTGTAAGCCATGAGGTTTTGTGAAAATTCCAAGTAAGGGGTAACAAGAGCAGTGGAGGAGTCACACCATGAACTTCTGAGAAATCCACACTTCCCTTTTTCCTCATTACCAGTCTGCTCTAAACTGTCAGTACCTGGTTGGGGTTGGGGGAGGTGGGTGGGAGGGAAGGAACTAATAGCAGAGATTTTTCAGTGATTGCATTTTTGTTTCTGTTCCAGTTTGTGGAGACCACGGCTCCTCTTTCCATTCCAAAATTTTCAGAACCATCGTGTTGCTTAATGGACCCTTTCAGTGCCCAGGTGAGTTTTTGTTTCTTTTTTTTTTTTTTTGAGTTTTTGTTTCTTTATTGGCTTATGATCTATCTCCCCTACTAGGATGTCAGCTACATGAAAATAGAAACCTGACTACTACATTCACCATATTTTAACCATGGCCCCGAGAACAGTGCTCTAAACACTCATGAAACACCTGTGCAGTGAATGTCTCGGTCTGTCCAGGCTGCTGTAACAAAACACCACAAACTGGGGCACCTGAGTGGCTCAGTCAGTTAAGCCTCTGCCTTCGGCTCAGGTCATGATCTCAGGGTCCTGGGATCAAGCCCCGCATTGGGTTCTCTGCTTCTCCCTCTCACTCTACCTCTGTGCTCTTCCTCCCCTTCTATTTCTCTCAAATAAATAAATAAAATTAAAATTAAAAAAACAATACCACCACAAACTGGGTGGCTTATGAAGAACAGAAATTTATTTCTCACAGTTCTAGAAGCTGAAAATCTGAATATCTGAGGTCAGACTGTCCACATGGTCAGGTAAGGGCTGTCTTCTGAGTTGCAGACTTCTTATCGTATCCTCACATGGTAGAAGGAGCAGGGGGCTTTGTGGGCGCTCTCACGGGCACTCATCCCATTCAGGAAGGCTGCACTCTCATGACCTCATCATCTTCCAAATGCCCCACCTGCTAATATCATCATCTTTGGGAGTTAGGCTTTCAGCATATGAGTTTGGGGAAGACACAAACATTCAGGCCTAGCAACAAAGAAATACAGAGTCTTGCACACTCTGGCCCCAGACTTACTGCACCAGGAACGGAGTCTTGGGAATCTGCCTCTTACTGAGTTTTCTAAGTGGTTGATCTTCACACACTCTGAAGAGTGAGAACCACCAGAGCTAATGGCTGGATCAAACAAGAACATTTAGGAAAAACAAAGAGATTAAAAAGGTTTCATGATATTCCAGACCAAGAAATACAAAGGAAGTTTTATATCTACTGCCCCAGGGCTGTTTCCAAACCGACCAATCAGCCCATTTTACTTGGTTCAAGCTCAAAACTGTCCAGGAAGTGTACTCCCTCAGTGCTTGCTCTGTGAGAACAGCCTCCTGACAGCTCTTTGACACTGTTTCTAGGTACATCCATGGCTGGGAGACAAGCCTTGATCTTGTCCTGACGTGTGAGTGTGCATGTGGTTCCGGGGTTAATCAGCTGGAAGGTGAAGCCAGCAAGAGACTGAATGCCCGCTTGTCTGAGGGGGGCAGCCAGTGAGGGGGTCTTGGCTTGAGGGCCAGACAAAGGTTCAACTCTAACTTCTAACTTCATCCTTTACAACAAACATTTTAGATGGATCGGAGGTTGAAATTAAAAAATTAAGGAGAAAATGTAGGAGGTTGTTTTTACAGTCGTCAACAGAGGAAGCATGACCTCAAATTCAGAGACTGTGAAGGACAATAACATATCACTTCAGCTATATAAAAGCAAGATTCTTTCATCCAGAAAAGACAATATTGGGGGGAAAAATTAAGTTTGCCAAACAAATGAAAACTTAGGGCAAAATGTTGGCAGCATGCATCACCCACAAAGGCTTAACACTCGTAAGAAATTAATAATTCCCGCAAATCCAAGACAAAACTGGGCAAAGCTTATGACCACCTCATCTACAGAAAGAGAGAAGCACCCCATGAGCATGAAAACTATGTTCAAGATTACTAAAAATGAAAGAAACGTAAATTACCGTAATTGAAAAATAACTTGTTTTGGCAGAGACCAAAAGAGTTCTAAGAAGTAAGTGAGATAAAAGGAAACAGTCACAGCTATTGTAAACATAACTTGTTAAAATCTTTTTTGGAGGATAAAGTGTCAATGCTAAGCAAAATTTAAAGGTCGCATTCCATTTCATTCAGCAATTTTATTTCTTGAAGTTTACCCTACACAGGCTTTGGCACAAGTAAACAGCCCTATGTGTACACTACAAAGCTATTGGGGTTTTTTAATAGCATTTCCAACCTTGAAAAGTTTAGATGGACTCTGAGTCCATTGTGGAGAATGTATGGCCCAAGTGCTTCCATGGAAGATAACCGTTGGCCAGTCCTTGGCCATTAGCCAGGGGGACAGGCGCATCAAGGACTCCAACAGAGGTGAATCACACTACTCTCGCCTGGCATGTGAGGCAGCAGCGTTCCTCTCTCTCATCACTCTGATGAGACACTATAAAGCCTGGTGCTGCTACAACAGTCATTTGTCACCATGAGGGAAAGCAACCTTCTAGAAAAACCAACTCGCAGATGAGGGTACATGAGAGGAAACGCCAAAGATAACAAGACCAACAACCGGTGAAACTAGAACCACTGGATTAAGCCCATCTTGAAGCTACCTTTTCTGTGGACTTCAGTTACATGGGCCAATAAATGTCTTCATTGGTTAAGCCTCTTTGAGTCACTTTCTGATACCGCAGCCAAAAACCTCATGATAGAACCATCAGCAGGGAGGTGGTTAAAGAAATTATGCCACAGGGATGCCTGGGTGTCTAAGTCGGTTAAGCGTCTGCCTTCGGTTCAGGTCATGATCCCAGGTCCTGGGACTGAGTGTGGGATTGAGTCTCACATTGGGATCCTTGTTCAGTGGGGGGGTCTGCTTCTCTCTGCCTGCTGCTCCCCCTGCTTGTGCTCTCTCACTCTGACAAATAAAGAAATAAATCTTTTTTTAAAAAAAGAAAGAAACTATGGCACCACCATGTAATAAAGTATTGCGTAATGGGTAAGAAGTATAGACAGGCATATAAGCACTGTTGTGCACAGATTTCCATTAATAAGGAAGATGCTAGGGAATTGTATGCATGGTTTCACTCCATTTAGTTAAAAAAAAATCAATTAAGCTATGGAGGGAGATACAGGTTAGAATCAGAGGGGAAGAGGAAGATTTTATTTCTACCTTCATGAACTGATTTTTTAAGGCTTTAGCAATAAATACATGTTACTTTGAACGCATGTGCGCAGATATATATTTCAGTTTTAGCGCTCTGAAGCATTCTAGATACCATCATCTAAAAAGTTATGTTCTAACAGGTACTGAGGACATAGGCTCCAAATATCATAGTTTTTACATGAGACCAATTTGCATAACCTAATGCTTATTTAGCTTTCGATCACTTTCTCCAGTTCCTTGCCTGCCTTGAAATAGAATGTGTGTCTTGATCTCCAGAATAGTAAGAATAAATAGAAACTACCTCACAGGGCCTGGCACGAAATGGCCAATCAATCTCAGTTGTCTTTATTTCATTTTTCTTAAAGGGAGCCCCTTCTAAAATTTATTTTTGCTTGGAGCCCAGTGAAGCTACCTTGGACAGTCCGTGTCTTCAAACACTCGAGAAGCAGCAACCCCTGGGTCCAACTCAGGAGCTGGGCGGGACTCCTGACCCTGGAAATGACACGGTCACAAGCACAGCTCCAGGGAAACCGGGAAGGGCCCTTTATGGGAACCTTAGACTCACTGACCCAACCAGCTGAAAGGGAGCCTTGGAAAAGTCATCTGGCTGCCCTGCTCATTTTTCAGAGGATTAATCAAGACAAATCCCCTGGAATTTTCCTTAACTGGATGTCACCTCCTGTTTTCAATGTGAGGAATACAGATGAAGAGCTGACAGCCAGTGGAGTCTTGAGCCACATCCCTGGGGTTCTCAGGGCCAGGTTTTCCTTCCCCAAGGGCGGGAGAACTGAGAACAGCTCAATCAGGAATATGGTCTCCCCAGAAACCAGCAGCCTAGGGCTCTGAGCCCGGCTTTGAGGCGGCCTTCTATCCCAGTTCACAGCTCTGTCTCATTTTGCAGTGATGAATGTTACACACACACACACACACACACACACACACACACACACACTTTAATTTTTTTTTTTTAAGATTTTATTTATTTGACAGAGAAACACAGCGAGAGAGGGAACACAAGCAGAGGGAATGGTAGTGGGAGAAGCAGGCTTCCTGCGGAGCAAGGAGCCCGATGTGGGGCTCAATCCCAGAACCCTGGCATCATGACCCGGGCCGAAGGCAGACGCTTAACGACTAAGCCACCCAGGTGCCCCCACACTTTAATATTTTTAAGGGCCTTCAGTATAGCTTTGTTTGTTTGGGTTTTTTTTTCTTCAGATTTTATTTATTTATTTATTTGACAGAGATAGAGCACAGGAGTAGGCAGGACCCTGGGATCATGACCTGAGACAAAGGCAGACACTTGACCAACAGAGTCAACTGGGCACCCCTCAGCAGAGCTTTTGATTGCTCTCAGGGGAGCAGTTCTTCTAAGGGAAATGTTGAGCCAGGCTTGGCTTTGGAGCAGCCTTTCCCAGACATGTACATGGGCGTAGGCATACGTAATCTCAGAAACATTTCCATGCATGTTCTGTATGCTACAGAGACTCAGGAAAGATACCAAAATCCATGCAGATTTTCACATAAGGAGGCAATGTCCCACTGAGTCTTTTGAAAATTTTACAAAGTGCAAAAGAAACGAAAGCTCAGTGGCGCCTGGGTGACTCAGTCATTAAGCATCTGCCTTTGGCTCAGGTCATGATCCCAGGGTCCTAGGATCGAGCCCCGCATCGGGCTCCTTGCTCGGCGGGAAGCCTGCTACTCCCGCTACCATTCCCTCTGCTTGTGTTCCCTCTCTCGCTGTGTTTCTCTCTGTCAAATAAATAAAAAAAAAAATCTTTAAAAAAAAAAAAAGGAAAGAAAGAAAGAAGAAACGAAAGCTCATGGTACTCATCTCTGGCACACAGGGCGCTCAGTATTTGTGGAACGACTGAATGACTTGGCTCTGGGACCTGACACAGACGACATGCTTTTGTTGGGCCCTGTTTCCTCTCGATGGATGGAAATAGTCACATCCGCTCTGTGGGATGGTGGTGGGAAGGCTGAGGTGAAGCACTGTGTCAAGTAAAGCCCTGCTGTGAATGTAAGACACTGGGCACAGAGGGGAGGCCAAGCTTGGTGTCTAGCTATGCCTATCAGAAACCAGCAGGTGATCTGAGGTGAACTTCCCAAGGAACTGCACCACCACCCTCCGCTCTTATCTCCCCGAGAAGGGACATCCGCCCTGCAGTCAGGCTGCCTTATCAATGTCCCCACATGGCAAGCTCGGCCAGCTTTATGCTTTGGTTCAGACCAGGCTCCTCCGAAATGTGTCTCCAGGCCTGCCACCCGCTTAGCACAGTTCTTCGGTTTCAGCTTTCCAAGAAGCCTCCAAACCACGCTCCAGGGCCGCCTCTCTCTTCTGTCCTCTCCTGTGCTCACCACCCTCCCTGTAAGGCAGTGGGCAACTTTCCCTGGACACCCCCCTAACAGAAGGCAGGTGCCAACACGGCCGCTGGGTCAATTGTCAGAGTGCTCATCTTAAAAGCCGTGAGAAAAGAGTTTTGTTTTTATTTTTGCTTTTCTTTGTTGTAATTCAAGAAATATACCCTTATGTATCAAGAGCTCAAAGCCTGGAAGCCTGGGGCATAGAGTTTACGTCATCAACCGGAGAGGGTACACACACTGGCACCAGCACATAACACAAGAAGTATGAGGGAATATGACTGGGGCTACAGTGGAAGTGGGGTGGAAGGGACCCAAGACAAGGCGGCCTCTGTGTCTGGGTTTCTAGGCAAACCCTGGTGTTGAAGCCCCATCTCCAACATGGAGGCCGTGGGCTGGGAGCAAGGGGGTTGGGGGGAAGGAGGTGCGATGCCTGGGAAGATGGCCTCAGGGTTCCAGGAGCCTCCGTGAGCCACAGGAGGGCTCAGAAAAGTTCCTTGGCTCCACACCCTCCCCCAGAAAGCATGTCCTTCATGGGACCCAGGACAAGGCCAACAGGCATCACGGGGCAGTTCCCAGTGAGAAGGGTCAGGTGGAGAATCTTGGACTGGTCTAAATACTTAAGGAGACACGTAAGACTGAGAGAGCCTGAGTTTCCTTGAACTGGAAAGATGGCATGTCTCCACCATTCGCACAAGAGGGTTCCATTTGGGTATAATTGTGACTCAATGTCCCACCTGCCATCCAGCAGCTACCCGCCTCCCCTGGGTAGCCAACCATCCCAGTTTGCCCTGGACTGACCTGGGACTAACATGGAGGCCCAAGAACTTGGTCCCAGTGCTAACAAAGCCTCTTCTCAGGACATCCCAGGTTGAGTGAGGAGCAGAGACTGTGTCCATACTCACAATACATTCACTCAACCAGCAAAGTGCAGCCATCCCTACTTTGAAGTCTGATGGGGGAGAACCATTCTTAAATAATGAATATACAGCGTGATGAGGGAAAATATAAACTAATGCAATGAGATAGCACTGCACACCTACCAGCATGGCTCAAATCGAAAAGGTTGACAACAACAATGTCGACACAGACATGGTGCTCCGGGAACCTCACATGTGCTAGTGGGAACTTAAGCAATGCCCCAATTTGGGGGAAAGTGATACTTTTTAAATAAAACTATATATATGCTTATGCTTTAATCCAATGAGTCTGATCCTAGATATTTTCCCAAGAGAAATAAACACATATGTCCAAAAAAGACCTGTACTTTATAGCAAACTTAGTCATAACAGCCAAAACTCGGGAAAGATGTCAAACAAAATGGTGCCATATTTGTACGATGGAAGAGCGCTCTTGGAATGACCTACACACACACACACACACACACACAAATCCCCACAACCTTCCGCTGAATGAAAGAAGCTCAACACAAAAAGCACAAACTCCATGCTCTGTGTATAAAAAACACCAGGAAAGACAAAGCTCAAGTATAATGACAGAAATGGGATCAGTGATTTCCTGGGGCTGGAGTGGCCAGTGGTGACCAGGCAGGGGCACAAGGGAACTTCTCAGGGTACCAAAAATATCCTATATCTTGCCTGTGGTGATTATCACACATGTTTACACACTTGTCAAAACTTATCAAGCTGCACCCTTAAAATGGGTGCTTTCTCCTGTTTGTGAATTATTCCTTTTTTTTTTAAGATTTTATTTACTCATTTGACAGAGAGAGAGAGATGACAAGTAGGCAGAGAGGGAGGCAGAGAGAGAGGGAAGCAGGGTCCCTGCTGAGCAGAGAGCCCTATGCGGGGCTCGACCCCAGGACCTGAGATCATGACCCGAGCCGAAGGCAGAGGCTTTAACCCACTGAGCCACCCAGGCGCCCCTGTGAGTTATTCCTTAAAAAGGTTGATTTTTAAAAAATCAGAGAGAAAATGTAATAGGATGCAATAAAGCGCTGTAACAAGCAGGCACACAGAACACTGAGGGGATAAAGGAAGCCTTGGCCACCCAGCTGGGGCAGAAAAGTCAAAAGAATGGAGCAAGTGGAAAAGAGAAGGAAGCATACCCACTGCAGAGACCGCCCATCGGTGCAAAGAAGAATACGAACCGTGCACTGCAGGAATGGCACAGAAGGGGTGGGTGGAGGCCACTGTATGGAAAATAAGAATCAAAACACAAGTTGGGGAGAGTCTGCGAAAGGCCCCTTGGACTCCCACCTTTGGGCTAGTGTTGCTCAATCACAACGTCCTGATTCATGGAGAGGGCAGCTGCCTCTCCATGGGCCTCTCCAGGAGGCCCTCTGCCCCATGAGTGGGGCAAGTAATGTGCTACTAATTAGGACCCTGTCAAAGGGATCCCTGCAATGTAGCCCCCTCGTGTGCAGGCTGCTGTGTTTTCTTAAGGGGGGGAGGGGGAGGGTACTCCCTCAGAGTAGGACCTTCCCCATGCTACAGGGTAACAGAGGTCAAGGGCCACTGCTGTTGGTAATGGTTGGGAAGATTTCTGGGTTCAGAAGGGCGCTCTGGCTGCAGAATCGGGGGAGGACTGGAGTGAGGTGAAACTAGAAGGGAGACCAGTTAGCAGTCTGGGTTTGGGTTAAGGCAGTGGGGACACAGGGAAGAATGTATACATATGTTTTGGCAGCAGATGCAGCAGATTTTGGAAGATTAAGAGCGCTTGAGGGGGGCACCTGGGTGTCTTAGTCAGTTGGGTGTCCGACTCTTGATCTCAGCTCAGGTCTTGATCTCGTGGTTGTGAGTTTGAGCCCTATGTTGGGTTCCATGCTGGGCATGGAGCCTACTAAAAACAACAACAGCAACAACAACAACAAAAGAAAAAACACCAGGAAGTTGGGTAAACCATGAAGTGTTGCAGACACTTGAGTAGGCAGACCTCATTCAAGACACAGGTGAGCAGGCAGACCACCATTCAAGGCAAGATTGAGAAGGGAGGCAGTTGGGGAGCGAGCCGTCTTGTGTCCAGTGGCCCACGCTCATGATCTTCTCCGCTCTTCACCAAAAATCAAAACAAAACCATCCTCAGTGCTCTCTGCAGGGCACACGTGCTCCATATCAGGCTTTCTGGAAGCATAAGCTCTCCCCAGGTGCACCCCATTGACCTACTTTGGACTAGAGACAAGAGCAATGGCCCAGATGAGAGAGGCACCCACGCGCCCTCACCCGCCAACAATCCTGTCACCTACTCTCTCCGCAAACACGGTGGCCCTAATTAACTCCATTCACTCTGGGCGGTGCAGACCTAGCCTAATGCCGCTTCAGAAATTCCATACAAAGCCCCACTCTCAGGGACAGTCAGTGGGTTCTAAGAGAAACAAGCTCTTCTGCAGGACATGACGACATAAGGCTCTTGCTTCAGAGGGTGCATCAAGAAAACCTGGCAGACGGGGGAGTTCATGTAATCAGATTCTCCCGGCGCAGTTTTCTGGAAGCAAGTTCAGAGCCCAGAGAGTTTTACCACGGTCGGTCTCTATCTCATTCTCAGCCAACCCTCCTTGTGGAGAGATTAAGAACGGACATAAAATTCTGAGGCACTAATCATGTTATGACTTTAGCAGCGTATTTAGAATAAATTTAGGCAACAACAGAAGCACACGGTTCAAAATCACAGTCTAGAGAAGTCTAAGGCGAGCCTATTGTTTGTACTGGGGGAATGAATACACAACACATCCCCGGGGGAGATGGGGTCAGCCGGAGGAAGGAGCTAAACGGTAGGGTTGCCCCCCTAAGGCCTGAAACCTAGGGTGGGGGTATGTCTGTCAGACAGGGTCAGAGTGTGCCATGACTCAGAATTTACTCCGCTTCTCAGAAAGAAGTGGTTCTCCGTCCCTTTGACTCAGCCTTCCATCCTGGGAGCAGCCCTCACACTGAGAGCTCCTTACCCCACTGTCCTCAGAGCCCCTCCTCCACTCACGCTCAGCCCCCCCTCCCCCCATCAGGAAAGACCCCCTACCCCCCCTACCCCCCCACCCCCCGCTCGCTGCTGTGTGTGTCCGTAGCTTGTCAGGGCCCCCCCTCCCAGCCAGATCCCCGTGAGGGAAAGGGGCCGCCACCCGTCGGGGGGGGGGCGGGCACCTCTCCCTCTGAGATGTTTACGTTTCCTGTGGCAGGATCAAAAGCAGACGGAGGTGGCCAGGGTGGGCCCCACAGCACCCCCAGGGATGACATCTCCACCGTGGAGGGCAGTATGGGCGGCAGGCCTGGGATTGGGGCTGGGCCTACAGAAAGAAAGGACATTGCCAACTTTCTGGGCTAACAGTTTTATTTGTTGAAAAATAATTGCTGAGCTTCGAGTATCAGGAAGAGGGGAGGAAATAACATTTCTTAGGTATTCAGGGCTTAGTTACTTACCAGCCAATTCTTTTTTTTAAATGTGATTACTGGCTTCCTGGACCAGACAGACTTGGGAGCCAGTGCTTCTCCGGGCAGTGGGAGTGATGGAATCAGGAAGCAGGGTGCAAGTGACGAGACCTCAAGCCCAGGCTGGAGCTGCCACTTTCTGGGGACTTTGGGCAAACTACTTAGCCTTTTTGTGCCTCAGTATCCCCACATGTAAAAGACACATGATGAATAGTGATGGTACCTAAGGCGCAGGATTCCTGCAAGGGCCATCTGGGTGTTCGGTTGCAGTTCTAGAGGGAATGTGCCGTACTGGGCAATAAAACAGACATAGTCCTAGTCCTTATGGAGATTGAAGGGGCGAGTGGTTGGTGGGGTGAGGCAGAGACTTGGGAGAGACAAACAGGTGCCCAGGGCCCAAAACTGGTGATGGCATGCACACAGAGGGCACTCGCAAGGCCCTGAGAGTGAGTGCCTCCTTAAATTGTGTTCCCTGGGTGCCTGGAGCTAGGTGGGGGTGCAGGGAAGGGTTAATCAAGACAGGGAAAGTTCCTTGTAAAGCCCCAAATAAATATTAGGTGTTCTTAAGAGGAGCAGAAAAGCTCTGAAATAAACTAGAAATTCTTGAAAGAGTCAAAAGGATCAGCCTATTTGGTGTTGGAGCAAATAGCTGGACACATCGCAAAGCAAGGGTCCCCAGCTCTAGATGCATTTGAGAGGGGCCAAGGGCAGTAGTGCATTGGGGGGTGGGGGGAAGAAGGCATAGATGCAGGCAAATCAAAACAAAAGCATTAATGCTGAAACACAAGCAACCCAAGATCCTGATGTAGTTGATCTGGAGCGGGGTGGGGGGTGGGGGGGCGCAGCCTCAGACTTTCAACATTCCCCCCAGAGTCTCTAGCGCACAGTCAGGATTGAGAACTACTACCCTACGTGGAGTGATGTCTGAATCATAATATCAGTCACCTAGTGGGAGCACACTACGTGCCAATCACCTTGCCAAGGTCTTTACGAGAATCTTCTCATTTCCCCCTCACCTGATTCTACCGGGTCAGTCAGAGTATCATCCCCATTTCACAGATAAGGAAACAGAAACTTCAGGGTTTTATGTAAATCTCTCAAAGTCATGCAGTTCACCACCTTACACAGCCTTTCAGTCACAGCCCTGACAATAACTAATGTTTATAAGGAGTCTACTGCATTTTCGGGGAAAGAGTAAATGTGCACGAAGAGCTCTGCTTAAGAACACAAGACACGGTGTCATTTATCTTACAAAGATGACCGTGCAAAATAGTTACAAGTTTCCGAAGCTGGGTGTTGGGAGCAGTGAGCTCTGATTCCTGGAAAATCCATTTAAGAGCACATTCCTGGATGGTGCCCAGGAAGCAAGATGTATCTGCTCGGTGGGGATGAGTCAGGGGCGGATAAGAGGCACGGGGGCTTGTCAACTCTGACGCACCAGAAATTGAGCACGGTACCACTTAGAAACAGCGGTCTCCTCCCTGAACCACAGGGTGAAGTTGAAGAGGAAACCTAAGTTTCCGGAGGGGAATTAGCCAAGTCACAAAGGAACCACTAAATCTGGGAGGCCATGCAGGAAAGAAAATGCCAGACAGATAGAAGCTTCTGGCCACAGTGTACCGATGGGGGATCATGATAAATAAAAAGCAGCATTGGCAGCCACCCCAGAGTGGGCTCATGAGGAGAGACATTAGACAGATGCTCTACGGTTCTGGGACAAGGGTGGGCCCTGGAGAAGCTGAGGCTGGGGTACCAAGACATGGGCAGCGTGGCAGGGTATCAACCCTGTGGTTTCTTCTCCTCTCCTGCCAAATAATTGCTGCAAAATCCCAGTCTGCCACTGTGTGACCTTGGGCTGTGTGACCTTGGGCAAGTTACTTAACCTTTCTGAGCCATAATAAGTGATATCTAATACTACTGTTTATTGTTATTAAAAGCGGATGAGTCTTGGGGTACCTGGGTGGCTCTCTCAGTTAAGCGTCCAACTCTTGCTTTTGGCTTGGGTGGTGATCTCACTGTCGTGGGATCAAGTCCCATGTCGGACTCTTCCTGCTTCTCTCCCTCTCCCTCTCTCTCTGTCCCTCCCCCGCTTGCTATCTCTCTCTCAAATAAATAAAATCTTTTTTTAAATTAATTTTTTTAAAAGTGGATGAGTTTTTATAGAATTATGCACAGCCCATCTTCATAGAGCACTGTGTTGGGCAAACTTTTCCTATAAAATACCAGACAGTAAATATTTCAGACACTGTGGGCCAAGAAGCAAATATCTATTTGTCATGGGTGGGAGGCTCATTCTGGGCCCAGGGCCATCTGTTGGAGACAGTCTCAGGAAGAAGAGCGCCCTGTAGGCCAGATCAGTGCGATGGGGGCTTTGAAGGGGATTAAGTCCCCACTGTCAATTCTCTTTGCCAAATGACCCCCAGACCCTCTCCTCCTGGAGAGCCTGACTGCCCACAGGCAGCCAGAGGTGAGGTTACTGAGGCTCTAGCTCCCCGACTGGGAGCCCAAAGCACAGTGCCCAGCAGGTGTTGGGAACAGAGTGGGAAACAGGGCAGAGGGGGACACACCAGCCTGGGTTCGCAGTGCTCGAACGGTACCCCTGGGCTATACAAAAAAAGTGATAGTTGGCATCTGGCCTGGGGCTTCAGTTTGCTGACTCCTGATGGAGCAGAAGAGGCTTAAAGGTAACCCAGTGTGAGTTCAAGAGAATGACCAGTGAGCACACCCTCACCAGCATTCTCCAGAGCAGGACCCCATCAACGGGTTATGAAAACACTTTAGTGGGTTGCTACTGATGTAAGAAAGAGAATGGAGTATATCCAGGTTTACAGGTTGCGTCCATGTATTTGGATGTATGTTCTGGGTGTGATGTCAAATGAGGATTGGACTTGAGGCATACTTTCTGGCTTCTGTATACCTCAAAAGAGGTTCTCTCCTCTATTCATCAAAAATGTATGGAACACTTTCTATGAAAGTTGAGTGATAAGTTCTTTGAGGAAAGGGGTCAAGTCAAAACCTTCTGTTTTCCCTGAAATCTACCATCTTAGCTGGCAGGTAGGAAGCAAAGAGATAAAAGGAATCCACTTGCATTGGGGCCAATGTCTATTCCTCGGAGGACCCTGGTGAGGGGTAGGTCTTTGCTAGCAACCCCACACCATAGATCTCACAAGCTCTTACAACCAGAACTTCCTACAGAGCCTCCAGTCCAGTGGTTCTCAGACTGTGTTCAGAGGAACCCTAGGGTTCCTTGATGTGCCTTCAGGGTGCCCAGGGGCACAGGCCCTCGCCTTCCCTCCCTGACTGCAAGGGAGTAGCTTTTCATTTTCTTTCTGTATTTTGAGACGACTTACACATTTCTTCTGACCAAAGGGCTCCAGTTCCTGAAAATTAAATACCAACCTGCTCATAGTGCGCACTTCTGTGTACCCGAAGCCAAGAACCACCTCCCACCAACCTTCCAGTAATTGCTCTGTGACCCACAGGGGAGGGAAGGCCTTGCGCTCACACATAAACAAACTTCAAAGAGCTGTTTGAAAGGGAAAACTGGTCACAGGTTCTTGAAAAGAGGTCAAAGGGCATTTGATAACAGGGGGAGACTATTTATTCAGAGTGTGACATGGATGCTCTGTGGGAGGTTATGAGGGCTGTTCAAGTGAATAAAACTGCAAGGTCTTTTTGGTCAGGTGAGTTTTCAAATTTTAGGATGTGTGGTATCAAGTTCTGTTGACTACAGGAGGTCTGGTTTCCTCAGGAGGATATGAAAGTGAGTCACCCCAAACGTACAACTGAAGCTGTCTGCCGCCATGTCTGAGCTTGTGAGGCCCAGAGAGAGTCAGGGTTCCAACTGGGCCCCAACTAGCTTGAGACATTGGACAAGTGGCTCAGGTGACCCTCAGCTTCTCCACCTACGAACCCAGTGCAAGTCCATCTCTCTGCCTCTCCAAGTAAGACAACACAGATGGAACCATTTCAGGTCTTTCAATAGTTAAAGCACCATGTTATTCATTTTCCCCCAGTCATTTGTTTCTGGGTCTTGAAGGAAAATCTCACAAAAAGGGAAATTTTAATTAATGTCAATTCACTGAGCTCTCAGCATAGCCTGAGAAAATGGTGACTCCTTTCGGTTCTCGAGGGGTTTTCCTAGGAAGGGAAGTGAACTAGTGATTCCATAGCCTCATCTCAGGAGAGGAAAAAGAATCACTTTCTACCACAGCCACTGTGTTGGTCAAACCATTCATCAAAACAGCATGATATTGAGCGTAAGTCAAATAATGAAAATGATCACCAAGTTTCATTTGAACACACCAGCCCTGGATTTTGACCAATGAGAGACACACTGCAAGGCTTTGTCAAGAATAGATCCCAAGCTATTCATTTCTACCTAATTTTCTACCTAGGGCTCTGGGTGCAAATAATTGTAGGCACTAAAAATCTCGGGAAAGGGGAAAGCTCTCTGGAAATCCTGAGAGGAGAAGGGATGAGGATGAAATTCAGGGACTGCCTGAGTTTACCACAGCCACCCTACATGTCCATGCCCACGTGTGACTATAGTGCAATGCTGTAGCCCCCAGAAAAATCAAGCACAGGATGGAAAGCAATCACCAAACAATGTACCTATATGACAGCCTTATGAAACAAACCAGAGAATATTCTTCTCTGTTTAGAAACAAGGAAACAATGATACAAAGACGGAAGCACGCCACATGAGTTGTAGAATGAATGAGGACATATCACTCAGGCCTCATCAGTCAGATGATATCATGCTCATGGCCGCAATGAGCAGTCCAGAGAGGACCACAGGACATAGCTGAACAGAAATACCTGAGAAGATAATCTTTTCTCATGTGACTTGCTGTGCAAATATAAGGGTTGAGCTACCAGTGGATAATATGCCTACCATATGAAGAGAACCATTAAAGAGAAAAAGATAAGGCTCCCTGATGGCCCCTGGATTCAGCCATGCCTGAAGCTGTGTTGTTCCCAGGTTTTACTTAATTTTACTTTACTGTATTGTAAGCCAATAGATTCCCCCTCTCTCACTCTATCTCTCTCTCTCTCCCTTCCTCCCTCATATGTTACCTTGAGATGGGTTGTCACTTACAAATAAAAAAAATTTACTGATACAAGTACTTAGTTATAAGGAGTGAGATTATGTGCAAAATTTTATATTTTTAGTCATCTTTTTTAAAGATATTTATTTATTTATTTATTTATTTATTTCACAGAGAGAGGGGGATCACAAGTAGGCAGAGAGGCAGGCAGAGAGAGAGGAGGAAGCAGGCTCCCCACTGAGCAGAGAGCCCAATGCGGGACTCGATCCCAGGACCCTGAGATCATGACCTGAGCCCAAGGCAGAGGCTTTAACCCACTGAGCCACCCAGGCACCCCTGTTTTTAGTCATCTTTTTATTTCTGACCATGATTCAACAAAAAAGTGACCTAGGTGAAAGACACATAAATTAGAACTCTTAAAAATATTATCTTTATAAATATGTCAATGAGAGAAGTTGCCTGCTCATTTAAGACAAACATGAAGTTAATCTTTGGTCAACTAGAGTCAAAATGAGGACTTTCCAAATTGGGGTGTATAAGAGGATTTTGCTGCTCTGAATGCCATCCAAGGGAAACACTTCCAGGACACAGAATGCTCAGTGGACCCCCTTCAGTCTTTCAGTCCAAGAGAAAAATGTTTATGGTTGTGAAGCTACAAAAACACTTCCAAGAATCTAAAGTCAAGAGTTTTCTGGAAAATCTATTTGCTGCTTTGCACTCACTAAGATGTGTTATTAACAAAATGTCCATCAAGCCATGGCTCTGAGTGCTGGTCTGTGTTGCTCATGGCTAGGATTCCTATGCCAATCTCGTTCGCTCCAGACTCTGTTAGATGTTCTCACCACTGCAGTGCAAACAATGCCAGGAGGCAGCTGCTGTCACAGGCACAGTCTGCTCTCTGGCCTGGACAGAGACATATTCTGCTAGAGAAACCCCTGAGGGTAAATGTAACAGTTCTGTGCCCAGGATCAGAGAGCTGTTCAGGGAAGGAGCTGGAATCCCAGACCCTAGTGGGGTGTCCCCAGCCCCATTCACTCTGGGTCTCATTTGGAAATGATAAGGAAAATCCATTTGGCAAGTGTATCAGCCTCTCACCTCCATGTGTCAGAATAGCCAAGGCCACGTGATTATTTTCTGCGGTGCTGTGACACTTGGGCCCCTGGCATGACACTTGGCCCATGACAACAGTCCTCAGATTCCACTGTCCCATGACTGTAAGTCAAGGAGTGGTGGCTCTGCAAGGAACTCACAGGTCACTTAGGGATGCTTTTTCTACATAGGGGAAAACAAGGCCCAAAGAGGGGAAGTGATGTGTCCAAGGTCACACAGGCACACCTGGTGACAGAGGTCAGACCCAAACCCGGATCTCACTCACCTGCCAGAGCACTCTGCCTCTAGAGATTTCCCATCTTCCCACATGCTTGCTTTCCACCTGGTGCCCAGTGCCAGACCTCCAGCTCCTGGTTAATCCTGTAAGGTGACAGCTGTGCAGACTCACTCAGTTTTGCCTGACCCCAACTCCCCCAAACTCTGCAGACATCCGCTGTCCCTGTAAAATAGGGATTTTTTTTCATTTTCCTTTTGTTTGAAAAATTTGTTTTAAGGGGCACCTGCGTGGCTCAGTTGGTTAAGCATCTGCGTTTGGCTCAGGTCATGATCCCAGAGTCCCGGGATTGAGTCCCACATCAGTTCCCTGCTCAGCGGGGAGTCTGTTTCTCCCTCTGAGCTCTCCCCTCTCGTGCTCTCTCTCAAATAAATAAATAAAATCCTTTTAAAAAATTGGTTTTAATGTTTTGATAAGCAATTCTAAAGATGTCATTTTGAAAGCAGAGCTTGAATTATTTCATTTTGATTCATTTGTGGGTATGTGTATACAAACATATACAGAGAGATTCAGATACACATGTACATATGCATATATACATTTCCATATACAGAAATACATATAGATAAGGGAAGGAAGGGAAAGGCAGAAGAGATCATATCCCATAAAACGGTAGCCAAAACTCAGTCCCTCTCTCCATCCCCAGCCCTTGTCGAGCCCTCAGCATGGTTCACATCCCTGTCTTTGACTCATCCTGAAGATGTAGTTCCCTTTGCTCAGCGAGGCTTCCAGAAGCACCTACAAAAGTAGGCACCTGTGGTAGCTCGCAGCCGCTGGGCCCAAACCAGCCAGACTCCTAGAATTCCTGTCCAGTGGTCTGCCCACTAGCTGTACTCTTTCAAATGATTTTAATTTACCAATACTTGAGAGCAAAAAACAAGAAAGAAAAACAGCAATTGCATCGTGGCTTTGGGTGAGACCGTCGGATCCAAGTGGCAGAAAGGGACTCATCACTGTAGGAGCAGAAGGCGAGCACCCTGCAAAATGGCTGTTCTTGAGGAGCGCTAGGAGGAAGGACAAATAAACCTTTGACAGCTAGGGGGTCAGGGGGTCTGAGGTAGGACGAAGGGAGAAGAACAGTCTCGAAGTGGTTTGGGGTCGCGTGTGAGACTCAAACCCACAATGGGACAGGAATGATTCCTCACCCCACTCTCTGGAGTGGAAGATGCTCACTGAGCCCCTAAGTCAAGCCGGCTGCCTGTGGACGACAGAGTATTGACTTAGATGGTGTGGGGCACATCAGAGGACATGCTCTGGTGAAGAAGGTTTGCCTAGATGCCCTAAACAGAGCAGGCAACCAAAAAATGTTAAGTTTCCTTGTCCCCATCCTATGTGGCTGGGTAACCAACTGCCTTTCAGTTTCACACCAGGTTCTCTGTTTGGAAAGCCTGAAGGGGTCACAGGGAGCCGTGTGATGTCAAAGATGGCATACACAGGGCCCCCCAGGAACAGGGGAACCTGCAGACTGTGCTGATGAAGCCATCCCTTCCCTTCTCTGGGTGCCTACTGTGAACAGGGAATTATGTGTATTAATTAAGTAGTTTATTTGTTTTCCGCTTGAAAGAGGTCTCTTCAGGTAATTAGAGTATCTTAAAAAACTGTTTTGGGGCTGATGTAAAGATGGACGTAGGGGCTAGACGGGGAAGGCCTAGAAAACTCTCCTTCTTTGGTAGAAAAGGAACAAGGTCAGTGCTCAGATGTTCTCACATCTTCACAGGGTTCAGACTGGGGAAGAAACTAATGATTCTGGACAAGCAAGTCACTACTACACACACGCACACTCCCCAAACCATCCTCTCAAGAGGAGAAGACTACACAATTGACCTGTCACTTCTTGCTGACTTCTTAGAGTCCACATCCAAGCAGACCCTTGTAATCACCGCAGGGAATTGATGAATGACAAATCTAGATGGCCCCAGGGGCTCATTTCCTCCATGGGCAGCTGAGCCGGGAGCTGACTCTGTGGGTCTGAGTTAGCTAACCAGAAGAACAAGCCACCATCACCCCCTGAGTTCTAGATGCTTCCCCTCTCCCTCTAGGTCACTTTTCTGAGCAGAGAGCATCCATTTTCACATCGTCACACAGCCCCTGTCCCTGGACCCCATGTAGAACTTCATGGGTGGGGAACCCCTCCAGTAGAGCAGACTTTGTGCACGGCCCCAAATGCTGGGTGATGAACACACCAGGGTTTATGTCGGCTCTTAACCAAGACATGTGGGGCAGCCTGCCCTGCGTCTGAATGTCTCCTGAGGCATACTCTTTCTGAGTATTCACTTCTTCTTTGTGTCATCTTTCTGTTTCCTCAATCTCCCTCAGTGGCCTCTTCACGTTACTGTCATACTACCTACTTCTGTCAGCCACTCCCCCTTTTAAAAGAGCTGATTTGAATCCTGTCTCTTTTGGGAGGCCAGATGTCCAAGTCCCAAAGGATAAATATAATCCTGGAGAAGACCAAAGAACTTTCCTTTGTGGAAGAGATCCAAAAAGTCAGGAAAGAAGCCAAGTCCCACCAAAGCCCCAAACCTTTTGAGCATCTGTAACTGGATGCTTGGAACATCAGAATGTTCCAAGATTCTGGAACATCAGATGTTCCAGGATGTTGGAACATCAGAAACAACAGAGTAGAGCCACACAACCCAAAAAAAAAAAAAAAAAAAAAAAAAAACACCTTTCCAAGGGTCCATTCAGTAGAGCAAGCCCGGAAAGCCTTGTTCACCTAAAGTGAGAGCTGTCTCTCAAATCTGGTCCCCCTGACCTGCAGGCAGCTTTCTCTGCCACTTTGTAGAAGGATGCTCTGCAGAAGCCATTAGCAGAACCTCCCTTGATGAAGGAGCGCCCAGCTCGAGCCCTGCAGTGTCGGACCTATCGTGCAATCGCCAGCCCGAGAGCAAAGGGCTCCACACCAGTCCCGAACATAGGGCACACACGGCCATGGTTGAATGAGTGAGAACATGAGTGAGTGAGCGAAAGCGAACACAAGGATCTTGACACTAGAAACAGTTCATGGAGCCCATGGGATTCTGCCAGTAGGGCTCGGTCCTATAAAGATAATCCTCATGGATACAGAGACTCTTTCAAACTGTTGTGTCAGCTGAATTAAAATTGAGAAAAGCAATGAATTGAGAGGGATGCAGAAGCCGCCCAAGGTCAACCAGTGAAGAGGACCAGGAGGAGGACAGACATACTGCCAGTGCCCTCTAGGGCAGTGTCTATGGCCGGTTCCTCGGTGAGGAAGTATGAGTGGTTAACATCAGGACAATACTGTGCATGCACTTGTGTGTTATCCTGGATCGGAGGTACACATATTCATGTGGACCTTTGACTCTCTGGATTTGGTGACTAGATACTCTTTGGGTGGTTCTTATAAAATCCTGAACCCAAGGACTTCTTTGGGCATTAGTGAGGCGCTATAGCTGAACCAAGTGGAGGCAACATCTATAGGCCCGGGGCCCACAGAGGGCAGTCCAAGAAAGCAACGTTCACAAAAATAGGGCCTGAGTAGGGTGGATTCGGGTCTTCAGGTGCCACATCTTACCCAGGGACGTTACAACATCTGCAGTAGCCAGCCTCCAAGATGACCCTCTCCAGGCGATCCTCGCTTTCTAATAAGCCACCCTATACCTTAACCATTTAATTATGACTGACCTGTAGAAATAAGAGCAGGGGCCTCCAAGGCACTGGAGCTTCCTCAGTGGCATTTAGGACTGCACATTCCAGAGAAAGCCAAATGCATGTAATGAAGACCCTCAGCTACCCTGTGGGGCATGTGCATGGCGGGGAATGGAGGTCCCCCACCAACAGTTCCCCGCCAACAGTCAGCATCAATTAGTCAGCAGTGAGCCTTCTTGGAAGCAGAACTCTCGGCCCCAGCCAAACCTTCAGATGACGGCAGCCCCGGCTGGCATCTTTGACTGCAAGCTCTTGAAGGTCCTGAGCCAGAACGCAGCCCAGCCAGCACTCCTGAATCACTGGCCCTCAGAGACTGGAAGCTAATAAATGGTTGTCCTTGTTCAAGCAAGAGAAATTTATTAAACAGCAACAGATAACTAATACTGTGTCTATTTCAGCTTGCAGAGGGTATTTTTCACTCAATTCCAAACTCTTAACTCTATTAACTGAATAATTGAGAGTGCCAAATATATGGCTTATGTACCCACTACCCCAACCCTCCTTGTATTCAGAAAATACAGAAGGCAATTTTGGAAGACAAAATAAAAAACCAAACAACATATGTGTGTATCTGTGTGTATACATACATACACATGTATACATACACACTCACACACATATATACACACATGTAGGTGTATTATCTCTCTCTGCCCCACCCCCTCTCTCCCTCTCTTACACACACACACACACACACACACACAAACAGTACAAAATTAGAACCCTGGCAATTTTGGATTTACTTTGATTTATGTAAAATGGATAAAATCTGATGCACAAAAAGTACTCTAAGGGAAAGGAGTGTACCCCAGCCAGGAGAGCTTTGACTGAAGTTAAATGTGTGTTGATAAAATATCTAGAAGAGACATGTTTAGGAGCCAAACCAGGAAAATCAAGTGGCCCAGGAACACAAGGTGCCGTGAACTTAGCTAGGCTCACTCCTAACATTTCTGAGGCTTGAAATGAGATTCCAAAGATGGGCTACATACCATGTATCTGGATATTTCTAAGGTATTTAATATAAACTTAGGAATGCTAAGTCTGAACTTCTGCCTGTTTGTGTCCGGGGTCTATGGCCAGCAACCAGGTGACCTCTAACCCTAAAACTATAGGGGATTCCCCACCATCCCCACCAAGACACACCTTACTCTTCTGACTCAAGATTTCTAATCACTTCCAAAACCACATCCTCCCAGCCAAAGGGAGGAAGAAACTATAATTACCCAGGGAACCCAGCTCCTGCCTAGATACCCACTTTTAGCAAGTGGGAGCAATTAACTTTAAACGAAACAGCAACTGCCTCTGGGTCCTCAGAGTGAACCTGTGATTTTCTCCCCTTCCCACACAAACCTAGTGCTCCTGCCCCACATCCTTAGGCTCAAAGGGGTCCAGTTTGCTTCAAACAACTTTCTTCCATAATCCCTCTTTGTTCAGTGTTTGGCCAAACCTTCAAAAAAATTCCTTAGGAAACTGGAATTAAATTTAAAAAGAAGACTTTGGGATTTGTTGCTTATTTCTCTAAAGTGTGGGGCCTGGGGCAGGGCCATCTTACAGAACTAAGGGCAGGGCTGAGCCCAGCCATCATGGATGCCATTGCTGGAGGATGCCCTTAGTCAAGGCCATTTGAGGAGTCACCATACTCCTCCTTGATCAAGATGCAGTTGAGGGATAGAAGCATCTGATAGTTGACCACTAAGATCTCTTTTCATGGAGATTCCATCTTTCATGATCCTTAAATATCCCTCACTGGCAGTTGATCCTTAGACAGGATTTTATGTCCCTCATTCCTTTCAAATGAGCATAAGGGATTCTTGCTATCCATGTGAGCACTGAACTCCTCAGGCTTAGGGAAAAAGAATTAAAATAAGGTCAAAATAAGGTAATAAAATAAGGCCACTTTTGCCAACTTCACACTATGAGAATGGTTGCCTCAGTCTCCCCGTCTGCCCCTTCCAAACTCCCAAAAGGTGAGAGAGTTATTACCATAAGGATAAAGCCTAGCAATCCTCTTCTTGGCCCCTAGCCCACATAAGCAATTCCACCTGGTGCTCCGGGATCCCAGGGAGTGTACAGATAAGGGGTTAGTAGATCAAGCCCAAGGACAGAATCCTGCCCACTCCCTGTTTTCCTGACTGTGTCCACTTCTTTACCTAACGTCTGTGACTGCTTTTGTGCCGTAATGGCAGAATCGAGTGGTCAAGATAGAGACCGTGTGGTCAGCACAGCCTGAAATATTACCATCTGACTCTTCACAGAAAGAATTTGCTGACCCCTTCTCTAGAAGATGACAGCCGTTAACACTTCTAGTACTTACTATGTGCCGGGCATTACTCTAGGTACCATACATATCATAGCACAACCTCACACCAAGCTTTGAAAACATCCGATGAAATTATACCAGTTTCACAGATAAGGAAACAGTAGCAGAGAAACAGCATAAGGAACCTTCTCCAATGTCACCAGCCTAAGAGGAGGGGCTGGGACTCAGGGCTGCCCAGTCTGGTCCAGAAACGATGCTCTTAAGGGCCGTACTCTACTGCCTGAAAATTCCATCAGGAAAATTCCACCTACATTACCAATAGCATTGATTCCATGCAGCCCTCACATCCCAAATTCAGCCCCACAGTTACCTCCATAAATCACTGGGAAGGGATATGCCAACTATAAGGAACAAATAGACATTAGAGTGAGGCCATCTGTGGGAGCCTGAACATCGCTGGGCACCAACCAAATGGAGTTTCTGGCTGCAGTGTGAACCTTCCTGAAGACCTCAGTGGCTTCACTCACACAAGGGCAATGGCCTTAATAGAGTCTTTCCTGAGTCACCAGCCAGGCCCTTCAGTGCACACCCAGTCAGTCACCCTGGGACACAATTCTGGGGAGGCCGAGCTTTGCCTTAGTCAGCACATCAGCAACCCTTCCCATAAGTGACCCCGTTTTATCAGTTTGCCTCAAAGAAATGTTAACCGTAAAGTCGGCCTATTAAAGTCCTCACTGAGGGAAGAAATGACTGTTTATTTAAGTTCCTTGCTTTAGTGAAGCATGACTATTTCCATTCTGGAAGTGTTTTCTGGAGAAAGCCAGCCAGTCATCGTTCAATAGGGGCTTTCAAAGCACTGGTTGATATCAACAAGAAGCAAGAGGAAACTTCTGAAAACAAGGCCATTTGATGGAAGATCCCAGAAGACTTCACGCATCCTGATCAAATACGCTACTGGCTTCCTCCAGCTGTTGGCCTGAATCCCAGTTTTCTGCTTGACTTAAAAGGATTTAGACAGCCCCACCCATCCACACAAACAGGAAGATCTATTGCATCTATCGAATGTACTGGAAGTGATACACACTCTCCCTTTCTGGCCATGTGAAGAGACAGGGGCATGTGTAATTGATCTTAGACATCTCCATTGTCTTGGCTCTCTGTGGAGCAGGGTTGGCTGGATTGCAAAACACTGTGCAGACATTGTGGCCAACTTAAACATCTCAGATGAAAAATTGCTTTTCGGTACAACCAACTTCCTAAAGTACTTCAGTCTTAAAAGGAATCCTTCAAAGGAGCCAGAAAAGATGTTAAAAGGTCTGTAACTCAACTCCTTGGTCTTGCAAATAAGAAACATGCAATTCTGCAATGTTTGGTGACAGGTGGCTAAGATCGCACCATTAGCCCTGATATAGCTCGAGAAAGTCAGTCTGATTAATGAAATGGAAGAGGAATATGTGCATTTGGTAAAACAATGCTTTGAAAAGTAGCGTAGTTCCCATTCCAGCACATCTGTCCTCCTCCCCAGAGACAGCGACATTTACCAGGCTGCCATGCATCAGTTCAGAAACACTCCAGACTGAGACGGTACCATCAGTATATACGCAGATAAACTTCTCTCCCACAAACCAGCGAGTCCATGTGATCACGCTGTGTTGCCACAAGCACAACTACCTGTATTTTTTTAAAGAGTTTTTATTTATTTATTTGATAGAGAGACACAGCGAACAGCGAGAGAGGGAACACAAGGGGAGTGGGAGAAGCAGGCTTCCCGCCGAGCAAGGAGCCCAATGCAGGGCTCGATCCCAGGACCCTGGGATCATGACCTGAGCCGAAGGCAGCCGCTTAATGGCTGAGTCCCCCTGGCGCCCCAGGACAGTCTGTACTGATGACATGCCACCAGGCCCACACCCACTTCAGCTAGTGCTCACCTGCCAGGTCCCGCACGTGCACCCTCCCCACTTGTTCCTGTTGGCAGAACACAGCCCCAGCTGGCAATCCACGTCCTGCCCACCTAAAATGGGGCTAAATGGGCTTAAAGGCGAAAGCAGGGCACTTAGCAATGTTACCTGTAATAGGCACTCGTCAAGGCCCTTGCTATTTCACCGGATTGGAGGAAATCCTTTTTGGCTTAGACACTATGCAGGAAGTTATTTTTCCTGCCATCGGAGTTGAAAACACCCCTCCATCAGGACACCTGGGTGGCTCAGTCAGTTAAGTGTCTGCCTTGGGCTCAGGTCATGATTCCAGTGTTCTGGGATGGTGTCCAGAAGTAGGCTCCCTGCTCAGTGGGGAGCCTGCTTCTCCCTCTGCCTGCTGCTCCCCCTGCTCGCTCGCTCACTCTCTCTCTCTCTGACAAATAAATAAAGAAATAAAATCAGAAGGGAGGGAGGGAGAAAGGAAGGGAGGGAGGGAGGCAGGGAGGGATGAAGGAAGGAGGAGGGAAAACACCCCTCCATCGAGTGCAGCAAGCCCGCAGAAGAAGACACGGAGCCACAGACAGACGAGGCAGAGAATGGAGAGTCGGCAGCCCCCACCAGAAGACCACCTCCTCACCACCTGCACAAAGCAGCAGCCAGAGTTCTGCGGAGCTGGATGAAATGCCCTTCTCGGCTATGCCACTGGCAAACCCTGCTAGTCACCACTAGACACCTCACCATTTAATTAGCTCCCCAGACAATGACCGAAAATTGAGCCATCTTCCGTCTTCCCATGGTGATATGTCATAGGAGTTCTGCTCTTGGAAACCCACATCATGCAATGAAGCAAGGCCAAAACTAAAAACTAAACTAAAAACACACATCTGTGCCTTTGCCACTATTTCACATTTACTTAGTTATTTGAGAGAGAGAGAAAGAGAGAGTGAGTGCAGGCCTGTGAGTAGGGAGAGGGGCAGAGGGAGAGGTAGAGAGAGAATCTCAAGTAGACTCCCTGCTGACCATGGAGTCCCACACGGGACTCAATCCCAGGACCCTAAGATCACAAGCTGAACCAAATCAAGAGTCAGTCACCAACCAACTGAGCCAGCCGGGCACCCCCTCTTTTACTACTCTTTAAATCAAACCCAGTTTAAAAGCAACCGAGGGGCACATCACCTGGCTAGTTCCGTAGGAAGGATGTGCGACTCTTGATCCTGCGGTTCAAGACCCACATTGGGAGTAGAGATTGCATAAATAAATAAAAACATAGATGATAGGTAGGTAGGTAGATAGATGGATGGATGGATGGATGGATGGATGGATGGATGGATAGATAGATAGATAGATAGATAGATAGATAATAGATGCAACCTGATAAGTGTGTCTTTGGGAGGATTCTCCTGCCAGGGTGGATATAGTGTAGTTTCTTTAAAGTCTCGTCACCCCTCACCAAAGCCACTTCCTTCATCATTTCTGTTTTATCTCCCTAGAGTTATCTCCCTGGAATTCACATGCAGAATCTAGGTCAACTGCTACAAATATTTCATTTCTATTTAATGCTACAAAAAAAAAAAAAAAAAAAAAAAAACCTTTTAATACTATATGTGGTATGGGGACATTTCCATGGTAACATTTATTTTCACTTGACCTGCCCCTTGATCTGCCATCACAGTCTATCACCTAAACCACCTATAAGGGGGGCAAATAGTCCTGTGATCTGAGGGGCCGAAGAAGATTCCCCAAAATCTCTCTCTCTTGTGACCACAGCACACTGTCAAAAATTCTACCTGCAGCAATGAGGGAAGACATCTGTTTGAAGGTATTGTGTGCTCTCTACAGTGGTGATCCACGAACCTCATCAGTTAGTAAAATCTCAGCACACTTCAAGATGGAGCTCCTGGTAAAATGAGAAGAAACTGAGGAGCTGGGGACGTTAGGCCTCTGAACTATTCAAACCTCAATTACATGGGTGCAGTTAGAGCTGCCTTGTGACTCCCCTGGGTTGTTGCAAGGATGAAATGAGTTCGGTATAAACTATGTAAAAGTAATGAGCCCATGATTTTCTTGCCCATAGTCAGACTCCAGGAAAGAAGAGAAAGAAAGATCCAGAATGAGGGGGTCTAGCAGCTAGACCAAGATTCCAAGAGGAAGGAGATGCTCAGGGACAAGGTGAAGTGGCCTGAGGAGGGCTTTGCCTGAAGAGCACGAGGATAAGACTGTGACACCGGGGTGACTGTTTTCTCTGAGGGCGACCTCAAAAGGTTCAGGATGTTCCCACTGACTTCTGGGCACATGTTGCTATGACACCCTCTCCACAACTTCTTCTAGATCCCTGGCAAACCTTTGAGGACAGCATGTTCCATGAGCTTATTCCCTGCTCTGTGGAGTCGTGGAGGGGGGTGCAATTTTCCATGCATCACCGGGCTTACCCTGCTTCTCCTGCTCCAGAGACAGGTGGGCAAAGTCCATTTTCAATCTAAAGGTGTCTTTTAAAAATAGTTTTACAGATTTGTATTCTCCAGGCTGTCCTGTCCCAACCACAGAGCCTGCCCTCGGACACCCTCCCTGATTTGTTCAGCCCATAAAAACCACCCTCGGTTTGCAATGAGTAACTAAGTTTACCACAGGCGAGGGTTGGGTCTGGGGGGCACTCATCAGCGTCTGCTGTAAGGGTGCTGTGCCTGGAAGGGGGCTTCGGGCTGGGCAGGCTGTGAAGGGACACCAAGGGAATGATAACTCCCTGGTAATCTAGGAAATCAACCAGCAGAGAAATCACTGTAATCCAAAACCCCCAGAATCCAGGCTCAGAGAGACTGGGCGTTGGAAATCATGACCAATGTCATCTGATGATTATGACAATTGAAGGATCATTTGTTCTGTGAAAGACAGCCACCATATATTGTTTCATTTAATTTAACCCCCAAAGCCACTTTATGAGATAGGCATTATCCTCCTAGTTCATGGAGATTTTAAGGACCCTGTCCAATGTCACACAGTGAGCAATTGGCTGAGCTGGAATTTGAACCCAGGCTCACCTGGTGCTTATTCAGTCACAACATTACTGCATCATCTCCCTAGTCTGATGCATTCTGGAGACATCCAGGAAGGAGGTGGGACGGCCAGAGGTGAAAGACAATTCTGAGGCTAAAATTTGTGGCTGCACTTTTTAAATATAAAATGAATTAGGGTAGGAGAAAGAGGCTGTTAAAAAAAAAAAACAACTCTCAGAGCAAAGGGTGTTGTGGAAATGCAAGGAAAAAAACCTTTCGTCCTTGGTATGTCTAACACCCTGTCTTACAGACATCTGGTCAACCACTCTTGGTAAATGTTTGCTATAGAAATTGATACCAAAAGTAATCTTAAAATTAGCACCCCTGGGGCGCCTGGGTGGCTCAGTCGTTGAGAGACTGCCTTCGGCTCGGGTCATGATCCCAGGGTCCTGGGATCGAGCCCCGCATCGGGCTCCCTGCTCGGCGGGAGGCCTGCTTCTCCCGCTGCCATTCCCTCTGCTTGTGTTCCCTCTCTCGCTGTGTTTCTCTCTGTCAAATAAATAAAATTAAAAAAAAAAATTAGCATTCCTATTAAAAAACAATAATCTGCGCTTAGGTTCTTCCAAGATTTGAGGGCTGTCTCTGGTCAGGTAAGAATGAATTGCTTAGGGGTACCTGAGTGGCTCAGTGGATTAAGCCTCTGCCTTCGGCTCAGGTCATGATCTCAGGGTCCTGGGATCGAGCCCCGCATCGGGCTCTCTGCTAGGCGGGAAGCCTGCTTCTTCCTCTCTCTCTGCCTGCCTCTCTGCCTCCTTGTGATCTCTTTCTCTCTACCAAATAAATAAATAAAATCTTAAAAAAAAAAAAAATGGGTTGCCTGACTGCCTCTGTTGCCAGGATCCTGAAAAGTTGACTCTAGAATGACCTGTCTGCCCAGGTGCAGACCATCCTGGATGGGCAAGGCTCACAGAACCCCAAGGCAGCATCCCCTCAGAGCCATGTTCCAAGCCCCCCACCCCTCCCCAGTCAAGTGAAGCCCAGTTCTAAAGTCACAGCACCATTTGGCAGCACCAAATGACATCATAGCCACAGCCATTAAATAGCTGATTCCAAACTTTGGATATATTCCACCTACATGTTTGATGTGAAAAAGCAGATACCAGAAATTGAGGACCAATAAGGATGTCATCTACTTCTCTGCTCAAAGTGTGCATCCTGAAAAGCACTTATTCCACTTCCTGGGCTTAGTAGCTCATTCACCTTGAATTTCTCTAAAAGAAAAATATCTTTCTAGCAATGTCAAGCACAGAAACACCAGGGCATCTCCACCACTGCTGGTAACAATGTAAGCATGTAGTACCTTTCTGAGGGTATTTTACTTAAAGCCCTTGGAATGCACATCCCTTGGGCTCGGCAGATTCGTTCCTGGGAATTTACCATACGGAGCTATTAAATAGGTGTCAGCAGAGTCAAGGAAGTTTATGGTGGCACTGTTTATAATAACTTAGAATTAGAAACAACTTAATGCGCTGTGGTAAAGATTGGTTAAATAATTTTTACAATGTTGACTCAAAGGAATATTATTCATACCATTAAAAGTTATCTTGTAGACATGAATTTACTGATGCGGAAATATTAACCCCAACTCTACTTGATCCTTTCGGGATTTCAGTAGATGCCATCTCTTCATGAATGACTTCCATCCACCTCTTTAATGATATTCAAAGAGCCATTTCATTGTCCTTGTCTCATTTAAACATCAAATGGCTCCCTCTAGTACATTCTAGAATGCTTAATAAATCTGATTCAAATTACTTCATGATTATACAAGCTTATGGTGCCCATTCTTGACTTTCCCAAGCGGAAATCCCAGGTTTGATAAATGACCTCCTCTGGAAGTCATTGTCTCCTCTGGATTCTGGTCCTACTTCAGACCTGCCCCAAATCTAACCTGATGACTTCAAAATACAGCCAGTAGAAAGGCACACATTTATCATGCTAGACAGGAAGCCTAGGGACCAAAACCAACTTTCGAGATAAATGAATACTTCAATATGATCCAAAATGAAGGAGTACACAAAGAAATCTCTAACTTTGCAGATGACTCAATTCTTCCAAATGATAAAATGGCAAGTTGCTCAACTACAAAAAGAGCTGACAAAGAAACGAACAGGAGGCAGGAATCTATAACCATACTTCTCTGAGAGTATTTATGATTATACTTTTCCTTCAAATGACTTCCAGAAAAGTGACCTCTACTGTTTTTGTTTTGTTTTTGTTTTGTTTTTTAAAGATTTTATTTCTTTATTTGACAGAGAGGAGAGTGATCACAAGTAGGTAGAAAGGCAGGCAGAGAGAGAGGGGAAAGCAGGCTCCCTGCTGAGCAAAGGGCCCGATGCGGGGCTCGATCCCAGGACCCTGAGATCATGACCTGAGCCGAAGGCAGAGGCTTTAACCCACTGAACCACCCAGATGCCCTGACCTCTACTGTCAAAGATGTCAGCCTATCCATCAAAACCCTGAAAAGAAACACAGCCATTCACTGTGTCCATTTCTTGGCAACATTTACCCATCACCCCACCGAGTCAAGGGGTAGCAAAGCCACTGCTGTTAGAAATGGGCACTGTGCATTTACCCAAAACCAAGTTCCAGCCATATTTGGAAAAGTGTGTGCACTTTGGGTTACCAGATCTTTAAAAAGAAGCTCAAGGAAACTCTCCTAGCGTGAGTGATGGTTGCATAGATGTGTAGAAGGTGTACAAACATTAGACAGGAAGATACAGAACCGGATGAAAATCCCAGCATGGCCATTGACAGTGGGTGTGGCTTGGGCAGACTTTCCCTGGAGTCCAGAGGATTTGATCAGGTGACATTCGTGAAAGGTCTTCTCAGGATGGCTGGAATTTACTAAGGGCTCAGAAAAAGCCTGATTTGCCTTTTAATGGGAGTGTGTGATGGGATGGGAGTCCACTATGTTGACGATCTTCAACCAGAAAAGATCATGGCACTGAGGATACTAACATTATCATACAAACCAGGAGAGTATGTACAATGACCCCACCCTCCCCAAGACCCTTGAGAAACCAGCTAGTGCCCTGTCCTACCTCTAGAGGACCAGCAATTGGTGGAAAGCCCCACAAGGACCCCAGACCAGTTCAGCACAAGATCTAAAACCAGTGATAGCCAGTAGAAAAAGGACAGCAGTCTGGCCAGAGGCAGCCACCCATGGAAACTTCGAAGGCTTTCCCTAGCCCCCTGCCAGCCCAACCAACCCAGAGGTGTTCATTCAGGGGAAACAAAGAGGGTGTAGGATGACAGACCCTTCCATGTACACAAGCACACAACACACACACACACACACACACACACACACACACACACACACACGCACACACAGAGCAGTGGGTAAATGGAAGACATATATCATGAGATTAAATTTTTTAAATGAACAATAACACGCCTCAGCAGTCATACTAGACTGTTGGAATAACCCAACATTATTGAAAAGTTATGGAAATGGACCAATGAGTCATTGGGGGATCCTCACCCAGAGGAAAGTGGGTATGTCAGGACACAACTGGCAGTAGTTATCGAAAAAGAATTTACAAACCATGTCATGCCTTTCCCCCAAAGAGGTGAGATGCCTGACTAAATTAGTTACGCAATTGGTGAAAGATGTCTTCTTTCCATCAAGACCTATGTGACTGAGGTCACTTGCAAGGTGAGGAAGGTGGTGGCCTTATCTGCATGGCCAGTCTCCTGGACCTCACCATGGCATTGGACACCAGTGCTTCCTGCTGGAATCCTTCCCCGAGCCTGGACATGGACTCAGCAAACCAGCTCCTCACTTTCCAAGCACCCAGCTTGTTGCCTCAGATCCCTGGCCTCTTCTGTGGATATTCCCTCAAATTGTGGTTGTACTTTCTGTTTTACTTTCTCTCAGAAAGCTCGTCCATAGTAATTGCTTTACATGCTAACCCCTCATGGAAACCTTCTCACGCGCATCATTCCTACTGCTCTGTGCCCTCATGTTTACAAACTGACTCTAGAGACTTAGGTCCTCGGCTTAAAAGTCAATGCTGAGAATGGAGTGTGCTTTCCCCTCCTTGAGTCAGGTTCTTCGGAGTCTTGATCCCAAATCCCAGATGTGGATCAAAGAAAAAGGGATAGATGCCCAAACATCCCCCATGATTTCTAAATGTGTATATTATCGGAACTTAGTCAAAACAGGGGCATTTTGGCCTAAATTTCAAAATGGTACATCTCCTTCTAAGAAGAGTAAGACTTCAGTGACTACTGGAAACAGAAAGTAGTGGCTATGTTCCAGTTATCTACTGAGGAACAAATTACTTCAAAACTTAGAAACTTAAAATAACAATATTACCTCATCTTACAATTTTGTAGGTCAAGCATGTGGGTGGCTGGTGACTCATCTCTTCCATGTGGCGTCAACAGAGGCTGTTGGCACTTGGTTGGAGGAGGCCTGGTGTGGTAGGTCTCTGATACACCTGGCACCTTGGCAGGGGCACGTGGGACGCGGAGCTCAGCTGATACTCTTGAGTAGAGCGCTAACCTGGGGCCTCTCCCACCTGAAGGCCTCAGGGAAGTTAGACATCTAATATGGCAGGCCAGGGCACCAAGAGCAAGTGGTCCAGTCAAGATGCCCGGCTGTAAGCTACGGAGATTCCTGCGAGCAAACTTTGAACAGCCAGGAAGTCACTCCCGCCTCACTCTCAGGGTCAATCAAGTCACTAAGACCAGACTGAATTTAGAAGGAGGAGATGTAAATGCCACTTTTGATGAAAGAAGTTGCAAAGAATTTTCTACTATCTCTTTGTTTTCTGACCATCTTTTGTCTACCACAGACCCCACTGTGGTCCCTTCTGCTACTTGATGCTTGAGTTAGGGCAGCTAGTTTGCTCTGTGGACAACACAGTGTCATCCCTCACTAGCTCCCAGTGAGGTGATTCACCTTATGCAGCTGCTGTGGTGGCAGCAGACTTAGCATCACTTTTAGGCCTGGAGGAATTAGTGACTGTTAGAAAAATATCACAGCAATGCTGATACTAACGTCCACTTCAGCAGAAAATGGCGGCACGGGTGTGAGTTTCGCAGGCACAGCCTAACTTGGTTCAAATCCCTGCTCTGTAATTTCCTGGCAGTAAAAAAATTGGGCAAAAGGCTAAAATTTTCTGATCCTTGCCTTTAAAATGTATTAATATAATACCTATTATTATACAGCAGGTGTCTCAGGGGCCCCTCACTCCTGATCTGTGTCCATTCCTTCAAATAAAATGTTATGGGGGACCTTCTATATGCCTTCCAGGAGGTCCCGGGGACAAGAGCCCTGTGGTCACAGCAGGTGTTTCCCATAAATCACCCTTGGCATATTTTTTCCTTACTTCCTGCCTCCCTCTCTGGGCCTCCTCCCTCCTGTTTCCTGAAATCACCTTCTCCGTAAACTATCTGCATCCAAGCCTTTAAAACTAAGAGAATTCTCATTTTGTAGGGTTGTCTGAGCATAACAGAAGCTCAGAACATGAGAAATGTCTGGCTGGCAAATAGTTGTCCCAAACCATGCTCACTCTCTACCTTTCTTAAATGTCAGGCCCACTCACATTTCCCCTGAACACAACCAGCCCTTTCCAGACCCGCTCACTGCTCAGCCTTCCCTCCCTCCACTTGGTGAGACCCCACCCACCCCTATGCATCCAGCTCTGACCTCCCTGAGCCAACAACACCTCCCAGCAGCACACCTCCCTCCTTCCTGCACCTTCCACAGTCTTGCGCGTTATCGCACTCATTACGTTCTTTGCTGGTCTTCTTCATGAGAAAAGTTCTCAGAGGGCAGTGCACAAGTCTGTTTTTGCTAGCTAAGGAAGGAAAACAGTATTTGTTGAATGAATGAATAAGTGAATGAGTGAACTAAATGTTCTTTCTTCTGTGATGCATGCGCTCTCCTTCTCCTCTTCCCACTAGCCTTCCACCAACTGCACACACAACCACTCTGCAAGTCATTCCCCTTCTACACGCCCACAGAGCGCTGGCATGAAGTGCATTTACCACGATCTTCTCTGTAGTAGGAATTAGTGGGGTTTGTTTGTTTCCTTCCTCCCTTTCCTTTCTTTCCTTCCTTCCTTCGTTCCTTCCTTCCTACCTTCCTTCCTTCCTTCTTCCTAATTGTCTCATTTCCTTTTGTGAGGGACCCATCATAACAGCCTGAACCACGTGCTCATAGGAACCTCAGACATGTTGGTTTCAGTCGTACCTGGGTCTCCCCTGCATGAGCTCCCTGGGATTACTGCACTGCGTGTCAAGGCTAACATTCCGCCTTACCCCAAGATCCACCCTCTTGCAAATCAAGGACAACTGGCTGCCCCTACAAAATAAGATTCTCACTGGGGAAAGGAGCTGCCTCAAGAGACGGGAGGTTGGGCATGGGATCCAGTTACGGGCATAGCTGCTGAGGGCTGACAACCGAGGGACACGCTGCATTGGCTCGCCAGCCCTCTTCCAATCCGGCCCATGGAAACTCATTGCCAGGTTCCTAGGAACTGGGGCAATAATCAGTGAGGAAAGAAAGCCTGCTCACAGGCTGTACAGTAGGGAACTGAGTGCACGGGGCTGGGATATGGCTTTCTCAGACTCCTGTGGGGTCAAGGAAGCCCATGGGACAGTCTTATTCTAGGAGATGTAGCAAAAGCCTGCAGAGAGCTCAGGAAAGGGTTTCCAGATGAAGGTAAAGACACACCAGAAGTTCCCCTTCTCCTTCTCCCTGCCTTGAATGAGGCACTGTGTCTGGAAATCCAGCAGTCAACTTGTGACCATGAGAAAAGGTCAAAAATTCAAGAGTCACTGATCCTGATATCTTTGAGCTGCCAAACCCCTATATTTCCAATAATGTGACAAAAAATAAACACCAATTTTTGTGCAGATCGCTCTTTATTGGTTTTTCCTCACTTGCCGCCAAATGCATCCCAACTGATACGGATCTAGACTACAGAAGACTCTTAGTTGCCACAGTGGTGCCCTCACCTGTGACCCACAAGCTGATGTGGTCTGGAGAAACAGGTGTGGTTTACAAAATGTCATGCCCACTCCTGTTCCATGAGCTCCTGGAGAGCAAGGAAATGCTGCAGAATCCATCAATGCATCTCCTTCCATACCATCATCGAGCACAGTATCTCACTCGTGCCAGTTATTTAAAAGATTTTTGTTTGTTTACCTAATTTGCTTCTAAACAGGAGAAAACAAAGAATCTTCTTCAGGCTACTGCAGAACAAGTGTAATTTAAGAAATATTGGCAGTCGGTGCTGTCTGTGAGCATGAGGAGGTCATGAGGCTCATGGTTCTCCAACTTCCCCCAAATCACCCCACTCCACCACCACATGCTCTGGGTTAAGGGGTTCGTGGAAAGCAGAAAGGGAGACTGAGGGCAACCTATTCATAAATTCTCTCCCCTGGAAGATTGTAATTTCAAGTGCATTACAGGACTTTTTTTTTTAAGATGGCAGCAGTTGGGGGGGGGGGCAGAGGGGTGGAAATGATATCCTAAAACAACAAGCCCTACTCATGAGATATCATCAGAATCCTTTCTCTCCGAGAGGCTTTTGAAATCAACCTAAGCTTTGGACTTTAAAGATAAGTCTTCTGAACTTCCTCAGGATGAACACTGCTGAGTAAAAGCTGACTCGAAAAGACATGGCAGACTCAAGTATTTGCCAAGAAAAGTATACTCAGCACTTGACATGATTCCCGAACGACTTTATCCTAAAAATATTTTTATTAGAGTCTGAAATAATTTAATCACAGGCTTCTATTAGTCAGAGCTCGGCCAGCACCCTGTGCCCAGACTCACAGACATTTAAACAGGAAACTAAGTCCAAAGAACAGAAAACATTCCGAACCATGCCAGTGAGTCTGAAAGTGATCCTCCCTGCTTAGACCACGCTGTCAGTCTCCCTGACTCCGCTGTTGGAAGATAACATTAAATCTAAACCTCGAAGTGGGAGTGAGACTGTTCTTTTCACAGTGGGAAAAAGGAGATCGCTCAAGGCTGAAGACACAGCAGATAGAGCTTGGTGGCATCGGAACTTCAAGAAGGGGAACTCTAATCTCTGACTGTAGGAAGGAGAGATTCCTGGAATAGGACTCCAATCTCCTCCTTTGGTTACCTCAGAACATCTCACCTCCCATGAACACCAAGAAGTCAGCACAATTTGTTCATTCTTTCATCTGATATCTTGGACATTGGGAAATCCGTAGACCTCTGCCTTCCAAATATATTTGTGAAGCTGGATTCCTTTGAAGAAACCAGGGACACACCTGGGTAGATAAATGGGCCCATAGGGGAAAGCCACTATAGATACCCCAGGAGGAGGTGGGGAGCTCCCTGGATGAACGTGTGGAGTCGGAGGCCAGGGACTCTGTTTTCCTTGTCTATATATGCTCAGAACCTTCCCACTGTCCTTTGTTCATTCATTCACCAGGTATCTGCTGGGCGTTTCATGTGTGCTCAGTCAGGCAATGCGTGCTAAGCATAAGTCACCAGGACAAAGCCAGAGTGTGTAGGGTAGAGATCCTACCCTCAAGGAGCCTATAATTTACTAGAAAAGACAGATGGGACACAGGCAACTTCAGTGCTCGAGAAGACCACGTTCAGGGACTATGAATGTGACATCTGGAGCTAGGTAACAGGGTTAGATCCCCGCCGCTACCCCTTTCTACCTTTGTAACTGAGGCAAGTTACTCAAGCTGCTCAAGTCTCAGTTTCCCCATACGCCAAGTAGGGCTATTATTACTAGCTGTCTCATAGGTCTGGGACAACAAATGAGACAGTGTCTGAAAATTTCTTTAGATAAAGCCTGGCCTGTTGGATCAATATATGACAATAATATATGACAACATCAATATATGACAAATATGAGGGCTTCCTGGTGCCCTGAGGGCACATAAGAGAAGGTGTCTTTCATACAAATGGCTAACAGACACATGAAAAAATGTTCATCATCTTTAGCCATCAGGGAGATTCAAATCAAAACCACACTGAGATACCACCTCACACCAGTTAGAATGGCCAAAATCAACAGGACAGTAAACAACATATGTTGGAAAGGGTGTGGAGAAAGGGGCACCCTCTTACACTGTTGGTGGGATTGCAAACTGGTGCAGCCACTCTGGAAAACAGTGTGGAGATTCCTCAAGAAATTAAAAATAGAGCTACCCTATGACCCTGCCATCGCACTCCTGGGTATTTACCCCAAGGAA